>OU611811.1:7502500-8127500 GCA_914767695.1 Ptilodon capucinus
TACAGCTTACACAGACAATTTTGAGCTGTGTGCCTACACTTGTAAATATAAAAGCATTATCGTTTTAGTTAAAACAATACATAGCTTATTTATGATTAGTAGATCTAGAGGGCTAATTGTGTGTTTTATCACAGGTTTTATTGTTATTAACCTGAGCTAATAACTATGAAACCATCACAAATCACAATATTTGTTGAATATAATACTCAATCGTACATATACCTACAAAAGACAACTTCTGAACGGTACGTAACAAACTACGCTAAATATATATTTTTGTTATATAATAATTATACTACTTGAATGTTGGATCATGTAAGCACGTATAATCCTCTTTAAATCAATTTATCACATAGGTACTTAATTGGCCCCAATTAGAATCAATCGTGTAATAAACTGCGCACACACGCAGCGGAGTCCCGGGGAAGACCCAGCATCGCAATCCCATTACCTGTGACGGTATTGATATTATAATATGAGGTAATAATATTTCAGGGATTACAACACTTGTATATACAAAATCATCGGCGTAAAGCCCCGGGCATACCAGGGCATTTTTTTCCATTACCAAAACGGACTTTATATCAATATACATAAGGATTGGATGTATATGGTAAATGCTACGCGATCACGCGGTAAAACTCGCACGCGCTTTTAATGATATTTCGTTGAAAAATCAGCTTTTTTTATGAGTCAATACAGTTCGTTTTGGTATTGGTAAAAAATTGGACGCGCATCTTGAGGCCCCGGCGTGGTCGGCTTTTTAAATATCATATCGATCATCCGCAACTTCGCTTCATTCTATCTCGAGACCCGGCTCGCGGCGATACCACCAGCTCATCCTTTTATATCTCAACACTCGATAAATATTTAAAAAGAAAATCTTCTTTGACGATGTCTCTTTGTGTTTAATGACGCATACGAAGGAATCTTGAATACAAAACACGAGGGATGTTCAAAAATAAAAAGCATGTTATCGCCGGAATACCTATCAGAGTGTGCCGGCGGTCGTTAGATGATCTTTATTACTCACCCAAGTACTTACATCTAAAACTAAAGTCGTCAACTGGAAGGTAGGAATCGCATCCATTTTAAAAGTTACACTTAATTAGTGATAAGAGTTAAAAGCGGAAGATAGGATAGTTAGTAACTCAAGACTATGTTTTTTACTATCGGATATTTTTTCCATATATTACTTGTATTGCATAAATTGTATAGGTTACCCTCTAAATGGTTCGTGCACACGGTGCTGCTCGCTAGCTTGACTTGGCTTGACACGCCACCGCGTTTCTAGTTATAAAAGAGTAATCTCGTTCGCTCATCTTCATATACGCCTTTGTTCTGTTAAAATTTTGTCGGTTTTGTAGTACTGATAAAAAAGTATCTTATTAGGTTTCTTAGGTAAACTAATTCGTTGCACACCGCACAGGTCGTATGAATTATTATCGTCTTCTAAGTCTTAAAAGACGATAATAATTTTTGGTCTAATACTTCGAATCTAAGTACACATCTATCTAATCTGGCGACATCTATCTCGCCACATACGAACTAAATCCTGCATCGCGATATTAAAGTTATCCGAGCGATTGAACATAAATACAAGAACCCGACAACAACCGTCGGGCAGTAGCCCACCAAACACAACACCCGTCTGGTCAGAGGATCCTCCCTTTTTAATGGTGGATGAGAAACTTTACACCCTGTTCCTCACACTCCCCAAAGATTTTTGGACTTATTTATAAGTTACTAGAAGACCAGGTGAACTTAGAATCACCTACTATTGATTTTGTTTATTTTTTTCAATTTCCCTATATTTTTTGAAATGTTACACTGTACCTGTATATGTACCTGTATTATCTATCTATTTTTGAGTTGTTGAACAGCAATTGATTTAAAAATATATATATTATGGAGTAATGTAACATTAGGCAGTGTACGCGGGACCTTAGTGTCGAACAGGAGTAGAATAGAGGCCGGCTGGCTTTGGCGCCCAACACACTGGTATGCGTTTGTTGAGCAAATAAAAACAAACCGTTCCCATTCCGGAAGATTTATGCAGTCCCGTTCACCCGGTAACGAGATTTTAGTAAACATTTTATTTCATGAAGAACTCGGATGAAACAATACCTACCTATATTTCCTTATAATATAAGATACATTCGAATATGTTTCCATCTTATTCACACTTGGCACATGGCAACACTAATATGTCATAAAATATTGTATGAGCACAAAGTAATATATACTAATATTATAAAGCTGATGAGTTTGTTTGGTTAAACGCATTAAGCTGTGGAACTGCTAGTCCGATTTCAAAAAATATTTTTGCACTGTGTAGCCAATTTATTGAAAAAGGTTATAGACTTCATAACATCTCGCTGTGACACAGTAACTATAAACGCGGGTGAAACCGCGGGCACAACTAGTTTGAAATAAAACACTGGTTTTAAAGACATACTCGTATAGATGTGTCAAAATGCACGCAACCTATATTTACCAATACCGACAAGAAGTGTTGAACGAATCTTTAATTAAAAGAACAAGTGAATTAATTCGCTCCAGTATGTTTAAGGCGTATCGTGTTAATAACATGACATTAATTACAACATACTCAAGGTACACAAGGTATCAACTTTTAGTACACAGATATATTTCATAGCGCGATGCAGGCGTCTCCAACCGTTTTGGTCATAACTTTTAATTAACCGCACTTTACAAACTAACCTTGTTAATCGTCTTACGCTTCAACGCTCTTTCATAATGGCTACTCGTAAAATCAAGGCAGGGGTGCACAACGAAACGTATTTTTCTTTTGTAACATCAAACATGACCGGTAGAGTTCCTATACGATATCATTGTAGAGCGATTTGTAAGAAATACTTTCTCTTAATAATAAACTTCCTGATTTTGTTATAAAAATACTGATTCCAAGTACCCTGTTAAATAATTAACTCTATAAATGTTTAATGGAAGAGTTGAGTTGACTCTAACTATTGCGGCTTCTACGTTAACTAAATACAGAAACAGGACAATTCAAATATGTTTTAAAAAATAAATGTGTATAATATCCTTCCTACCGTTTTTTTTTGTAAGCGGTAAACTTTAATGTATACTTTTAACGACAACAAAGGGAAGACGAATAAACAGACAAATGTGTTGCAAACTGGATGGCAAACATAGCTTTTGGTTTCCGTATTCACCAAAGTAATTTAATATTCGAAACTATGGCTAAACAAATATTTACATTACCTACCAATTTTGATGCACATATACGTATAAAAATAATATTACTTACACGAATTAAGCAAAAAGAGTATTTTTAAACAATTATGTATTTTTTCCGAGATGGGGCATGACGGGAAAACATGGGGAGTATTCAGACTTGAACAAAATCAAGATCCTCATAAGAAAAGTTGCAAAGAGAAGCGTCAAGTTTGGTGGCGGGCGGCGGCGGGCGGGTTGTCGCGGGAGTGGGCGCGGGCCCGCGGGCTGCGGAGGTCACGGATCAGCTGGGCGGCGGCCATATTGATTCCCCGGCCTGTTTGATCGGCGCCGCACGCCCCCCGACACCCGCCGCCCGCCCACACCCGCTCCGTGGATTAATAGACGAGAACAACTTTTATGATTTCAACTCAAACAGAACGATGGCCTATTTTACCGGTAAAGTGCGAAACGTTGGAAGTGCGTACGGCATGTGCGATTGTATGTTTAATTTTTCAACTGATAAAGTTCATTCATTCAATATTATTCGATTGAATCGTTATTAAAAACATGTTGTTACAAGATAGTTATTCATTCAAAAGTCAATTTGTTATTCAATCATCATGGGGATTTGATGAAATTGGGTAATTATTTTTGTCTCGTAGGAAAGTTGTTTAGACAGTTGCTTAACCTTTTCTCGTCCAGTACACCCGAGTTTAACCCGAGTTTAAATATTTTAAGGTTTTGTTAAGTAACTTAAAAACCTTAAAATATTTTTTATATCTATTTGTATACTTATAAATTCAGTTACACTAGGTCTCTATCACCAATATTAAACAAATCTATCACAATCTTTGGTAGAGAAAAACATGTAACCCGGTTTAAATCTTTGAAAAACCAGGTAGAGCTGTTCTGCAAGATTGATGAATCGTAACTCACCTATGTACTTTTATATGAATAACTAGGTAGGATAAAAATTGCGACGTGACTAGCCAACTCGAGCCGGATCTAAATTGAACGAGGCCTAAAGTAGAGTAGGCGAGCGAGCGGCGTAGACGAATTTCAAGTGTTTCTTTAAGCGAGAGAAGTGGCGCGTGCACGAGTGTCGGGCCGGCGGCGGCGCCCCGCCCGCACCCACGCCTATACACAATCACAATCTAAGCTCATGATTTTTACCCTCCTTACTAGAATATTTTATCAAACCTTCTTCCTAGCCGCACGTAAAAGACAGTGCAATATGAAGAAACATGATATTGACTTGTATTTTACCATAGCTCCATCCCGTCTCTTTAATATTGGTTTATGAATGAAAATGGACATAAAATACTATGGGGTAAATAAACAAGTTGGTTGGTTAAATATACAAAATGGTTTTAATCTAGTTAGAACTAAGGACTACATAATAGGAAGGTAGAAAATTAAATAAGGTTTTGGTTGTGGATTATGGCCCGAATGCCTTCTGCGCTAAAGAAGAGTGTGTCCAGTATAAAGGCGATAAGCCCGTTTTGGAGACCTTAAAATACTTAGTAAGATGTCAGTATTCAGCAGTGCACAACTGCCTACCTGAAATTACAAGGTCGCTTTTACGATTTATATAGGAAGTTTAACGTAATTAACCATCGTTTAATCCGTACAGAAACGCAACCGGATATAATATGATAGACGACGGTCAGAGTCTCTAATATAAGAGGTACGGGGAATGACAACAACATCATTTATGTTCGCTATTGCACACCCACTGGCGTTCAACATATTTTCTTCAGGATTTCCCGTTAGTCCGGAATGTAGAACGTCAATCGGTGGCAGTGTATCACTAGGGTCAATGAAATTAGAAAGTATAGATACCTAAATGTGCTAAATAGATTTAAATTAATTTGACCAAAGTTGGTATCATTGATGGCACGGCCATCTCCTCTTATACGTCTTGACAAAGACAATCTGACGGACGGAGATGTCAAAGTCAAACACAAAATCGGACGTGCGAAATTGTCAAATGTTAGAAAATTAGAAAAAGCCCCTTCTTTATACAATAACTCGTTGTTTAGAAAGTTGTTCCATGAACGTTACATACACTAGGTATATCATCTACAGTAATTAATTCAGCGAAGCGTCAGTCCATATTAACATATTGCAATCATTGGACTGGCAATCGATGCGTCGCTTGAAGTTTCTAGGAAATAAGGAACATCGGGTTGGTTGCATAAGCTACTATGCGATGCAAATGAGAATAAGATCGACTTTGCGCCATATTGTGGTTTTAAAAAACGAATTATGACTATAAATTATTAAATAATATATTAAGACAATTTACTACTAATTTGTGCTTTTTATTTAAATTTGATGCAAGACTATTATTATCTCAAAATTGCTAGCCCGTGGTTTGAACCTGCACCCCGTGCTTCTAAAGCGGTCCAACAGTAAAAAAATAATGTATATAAATAAATGAAATTATTTATGATATTGGTAAAATAGATTTAAATTTTCCGCTATAGCCCTTTTGGGCAGAAAACAAACCATGTTTTCATATCTCACGTAGATCTACTTTTAATGCTAATCGAAAACCAACTTGAGTGGCAAGTACAACCGAGTAATTTTTCAAAGAAAAAAAATGTTCGTGTTATTTGTGTTTTATAAGTCGTTTGTAACGTGAAGATATTTAGCCTGTATATATATAATATAATGAGGATATGTATGCATTTTATATCTTTTATTAAAAAACGATTTGTCAATTTTTAATTCAAGTGTTTAAGATCTGGTTCCGCTAGATTTATCCGCGAAAGTGTGTTTATTACCCATTAAATATTACAAAAAAAATAATTCTTCTACAGTCTTATATACATTTATATTTCTTGTAGAGACACGATTCCATCAACATAATTTTATTTTAGTAACAATCCCTAGTTCAGATGGGCAACATCGATTATTGATGGCTTATACTAACTGGACGAATTGTTTATAAAATTGGATTTCTATTACATTCGAGTGAAATAGAACTTAAATATGTATCGGAAATACAGGTCGATTAATGCAATTAAGGTTCGTTCACATTGCACGTTGGATCGTGCTTCCATTTAACCAGCCCCCGCCCCCGCCCCCTCCCCCAGGTCCCCGCACCCCCGCACCCCTCTGTCGCCCGCATGCAGAGTTCGGCTGAACTTGGCGGGATGCCAACACATACACTAATTCCTTGACGTCGTTACATAATTGCTTCGTTTTTACATAATTGCCTCGGTTAGGATCCGTGTAGTTTTTCACTTTGAACCTAATGAATCCGAGATATAAGTGTTTAAGTGAGTTAACAACTAAAATTGAATCTATTACTAAAATATTAATACACCGCAGGGAAGTTACCCGTGATAAATAATAAATTGCCACACGTGGGAGCTCTGAATGTGGTGCAGAAACTTAGTACATTTCACATTTTGAGTAACCACCGAAAGTTATTTCTAAGACACAATAATATTCGTTATCCATTTGACAGAGTAATTGATGCCAATTGTATGTATGTACATATACTACAACTGGACCATATTTGACACCACTGAAAATATTGCCATCTTGCTCATGCATTACGGCCGGAAAAAAAAAGACGGTAATACGCTTGGGTTTGGTGCCAATAGAATCGGCACCATTGTGCGTAGAGGGGTTAAAATTGATTTTTTTTTGTTCAAAATCTGTCACGTAAATTTACATTAGAGAACACAGAAAATATACATAAACAAAACTGCATTTTTGGCGCCATCTGTTAACTTTTTTTAAATTCTAATGATTAGAATTACCTTACACAAAATATGATTCTATAAAAAAATGAGACATTCCCTGTTATTTGCCTGTACGTCCATATTTTATAATATAATCACATATCACATCAGCCTAATATATAATTGACAGATATTTAATCTTCGATTAGTAATATTTAATTATACGAGCCCGCGTAGCCGAAAAATAAGGCGCTTCGCTGCTACGTCGTCGTAGCAAAGATAATGTTGCGGCACTACGTGGCTGCGTTAATACAACACAACAATAACACTTATCCGTGCTCCTCGGGATCGCCCACCTCTCCCACTTCGCAACTCGCCGCCGCAAAAAGAGAGGGTATTAATTTACGCGACCCGCCTCCCTCTAATTATAACGAGCAACTTTCGGTAACTAAGCTCACGTTACATACAACTCTGTTAGTATTTATTTTCAGTGCAAAGTTTTTCAAGGTACCGCCACACCACCGCCGCCGTAGAGACTTCATAAGGCCGCGTAGTGACACTTTTATGTTTAACGTTGAACAATTCTTATGTAAAACACCAGGGATGGTCTGTTATTTTAACTACTTACTCGTTTTTAATACCTAATGTTTCAGTGTTACCTAATGCAAAAAATATAACGCCAAATTAAAAAAAAGCAATCCATTTACAAATAAAAAAAAGTATCACAGCCCTTTTTTTATCGTTTAGAAATCCTCATGGACTTCCGCACGCCCCGAGGGAGTCGTATGGGTTGTGCCAAACTCTTACCGGCTAAAACCACACGTTGACATTCCTCCGCTTTGTGGAGGAGCCACGCTCTCGCACTCGTTCGCGACTCCACCAGCGGCCATCCACGCGAGCATACTCTGCGTGGATGCCTCCTCTACCTACATCAAGAGAGTTTAATTCTAAGAGATTATATAATAATCTATGAACCCGTCGACCGTATCAATTAATAAGTACATGTTTTCTTGATGAAAATATATACTGTTTATCCTTGAAAGATTATTTTCATTGTGTAATCTTGCTGTCCGCTCTACTTATCGATCTTGCACACGTAATCCATGTTCCTCCCACATGTTGTGCATACAGGGCATTGCCAACGGAGGGTTAATATTTTAGCAACAACTATTACAAGAGCACTAATTTGCGGGGAGTTGCCTCATGCTCGCTTATGCAAACAAGCCCCGAGTGACTCTTCACATCACAACCAAGACAAGCTAGGTACTTTAACCATTTGTATCTCTTCTTAACTTATGCTTAATCAAATTAATATTATGTTTAAGAAATCTTAATCTTGTAGAATGTTATTACATTTTGATACGCAAAGGAAGTTTTAATGTTTAATGCAAGTGATCTGTAATTACTTGTTTAAAATAACCAGTTATTTTATTAACCTTTTCAATACCTTTCTTGAGAATAAACAAATTACAATTTAGATTGTGTATCAAAAGCCCGAAATAATTTTTAAAATATTCCAAATTTGCACACATGATCAACTGTGCACACGGATGTGTGATGTGCTTACCACTCTATGTAGAGTACATAGAGTAGTGCTATTATCATCACATTAACTCATTAGTTACTAACAAAAACTATCATTCGACGCAGTGAATGGCGAAAATTCATATTAAAATTCCCGAATGTGTGCGTAGATGTGGGTCGTGGTGCAAGTAGGTCACGCCGCCGCCGCCGCGAGACGGCCCGCCATCCGCCCTATTGCTAACGGGAAAATTCTTAACCTCCTCCTCAAATCAACGCTAATAGGAAAGCAATTGATAATAATGCATACATATTTCGGCATCGAGAAAAATAATCCTGGTATATTTATCTGTCGAGGTATTTACACGAATGGTAATATAAACGGTGTGAATTATCGGTTAGTAAACTATTTTAACATAACACCTGAACAAAATTTAGATCATTCATAAGTAGTAAGGAATGAAATTATTTAATTAATTACATAATCTTAAGGGAACGTATAGGTAGTTATAAGGAAACGATGTCGAAATCTCAAAATAAATAAAAGCAGTAAATTTCGTCATTCGAAACTTACTATTTGAAACTAACCTACCGTTAATTGAACGGGCAGTCCTGATAAACATAAAACAATACATTGGAACGTCTCAGAAACTATGCATTATTCGGAAATACAACCAAAATACTTCTTGAACAGTAAGACATCTCGTGAGAAGAGATTGAATTCTCCGTCTCAAGGTTTTAACTGACATAAAGGCGCATTGTGCATGATTAATGAAAATGAAATCTGTACAACTCACAAACATAAAGATACGCATATTTTATATAATCATTATGCTTAGGGTCTTTCAGGATTAGGGCCTATATTGAATCGTCAATTAAACTTAAACAGAAAGTGTTAACTCGGTGAATAGGTAACAAACACGACCATTTTCCAAACGTTCGGAAATTTATTCAATTCAATTGACAATTTTATTCTATTCAGTTCAATTTTATTCAATTTACGTAAGGAATAAAATATCAATTGACAAATAAATAAACTGACAAATAACTTTATTCGTATTTTGCCTTGGGATTTAAAAATCGGCCTCCGAGACTTATTAAGACTTTTTTCATTTATTCTTCATAGCATTCCAACTATCCTTGAGTTCTTCCACAAGAGAATCAGCCAACCAATTCGAGTGTGGAAACTGTGAGAGGTAAGTACGTGTATCAAATTACATAAGCGCAGGTTTTAATGAAGGCTCCGCAAGAACTCCTCGCTTGAAAGGCTTGAAACCGTAATTCCACTGCCTTTTGTTCCCTTTGTCTCGAGTACTTACAGTACCACCCAGATCTTACGTTAAGCACTAATGCCTAATATTTTGAAATTTGTTTTTAAGTCTTAAGTCTATGTAAATAGTAGATGCCTCTGGAATCTAAAAATATTCAGAATTACCTATTCGTAAACCTATTTACATTTTACTACAGATTTAACTGGAAACTTTTAGTGGGCTAATTTATCAACAAAATTCTATCGACCCTTAAAATTGACTGCAAATAAAAAATTTACTTTCTTACTACATGCATATACTACTAGTAGTATTCACGAAAACATTTATGGGATAGCAAATTTCTCCACGCTTATGCAGAGCGTAAGGACACTAAGGATATAAAGAAAAAATAGGTGATATCTGTGACAACACTAAACATATGTAAAATTCAAAATGCTACGGCTACGGAAGCTGAAGGTAGGTGAAATCATTGCGAAGCGCGGACGGCTGGCGCATGCGCGGCCCGCACGCCTGCGCACCGCCACTTAACCTCAATCCGAGGCATGTTTTGAATGAAACTTCCTCGCTACCGGCCCCGAGACCGTACTTTGCTTTTAGGTGATTTCCCCACTCGAGACGACTTATATATATTAATGCCAATGTATCTACAAGTGCTGTACCTATGTTATTTTAAAACGAATAAGTAATAACATATAACTATGAACGTAAAGTACTAACTTGTAACATGTACCGAATACGGTTTGGTCTAGTGGTGTGAGATGGCTTTTCCGGAATTTGCTCTGGTCTACCCTGGTAACAGGGACCACCCCCAATTCATTGTATTACCATACACCCATCGTACAAGCATTGCTTAGTTTGGGATTATACGATAAGTACGTGTTGTCTGGCAATATTTATATAGGTATATTTATGTTAACTATATCGAGGGGTGACAAATATGTCTTAAGCGACATTTTTTTGGTACTTTACTGGAGAGCATACTCATTCGACGCAGAAACAATCGCTAATTCCGAATATAATAAGCAAATATCACCCAAAGTGTCGCTTACAAGCCTTAAGCCTTTCACCCATCTTTATGGTTTCTATGGATATGAGCAGTACCCCTGCGGTTTCATCCTGGTGAAATTGATAACTAGAGATGCAGGGATAGTCGATCAGTAATTCCGGAGATTACTAACAAACTTTACTTTTTCAAAGCCGACAAAGTAACACAATGTGAAACAGAGTTAGGTCACATGGTACACAGGCACTGGAGGCTACTGCCCTGCACCAAATGTAGGTACTCCGTATTTTACATAAAACCTATTTGACCACGTGTCAAAATTCACTAGGGACATCGATGACATTTCGTTGGAAAGTGTGCTTTATCTCCTGGAGAATTCAGTATGTTTTGGTGTTGGCAAAAAATTGGTCGCACACGTATTCAGTCCCCTGTGAGCCCACTGCTGTATTGTTGCTTCCGACAGAGCCCGTATCGGCGTCGTCTGCCGTAACATTCAAATATTCACTAGGTTATTTATACAGAATCTCTAGTTGTACGTGAACAAAACATAATACTAACTTAAAAGAAACGGTCTAGCGACATCGCGTCTCGTATTATTTATTTCCCTTTTGGACTTAAGCAAATTTCTACGATGATTATAATTTTTTTGCAACGTATCTTGACTCTATTCAGTAGTACCATTATCTTATTCACATAATATATTTTAAATACATAGATAATACACTCTTTATTGTTCCAACTCACAAGTTACGTAAATTATACATGTCTACAGTTACAGTGAGCGGCCTTATTTCTAAAAATGATGTAGCCCATAATGTTAATTATATTCACAGTGAAAAAAAATACAGGTAAGTATTAACTCATGACAAGAGCAAGCAGATCTAGAGAATAAGCTTTGGTTTAGTAGTAAAATTATTATTTGAAGACTTATTTTATTCAATGCTTGAGTAGTAAGATGATTTGATAGGTATTCCAAATTCAAAATCAAATAAAAATTGGAAGAATAAAGTATACTAATATATACACAATCCATATAAATAATAATATACACAATCCAAATCTTTTAAATGAACAGTGATAGAGCTTAACAAAAAATAAGGTTACAAACTAAATGACCTTGCTTTGAAGGTACCGTACCTATTGAGAGAACCAAATCGAACAAATAAAATAAGAAAGTTCCCGCTCTCAGTAAATCATTAGCGTCAAAACAATGGAACAAGAGAGGGTGCGCCTTCGTGATTACACGGCGAGGCGCGAGGGCCCGAGAATCGCGCCCTGACATATTAAATTAATTCACGGATAACACCTGCATTTTCACACATTGGTTAGTAAACAAGAATTAACGAGACCCCTTCTTAGCGACTTCTATGGGAGGCTTTTAATTATAACCGAATGTAGGAATATAAAATTTAAGAAACAAACAGATAAATATCACCTTTTTATATAGATAATAATATGACAACTCGACAACCAAATATATGAACAAACGTAATAGAACCAAGGGACACTCATTTCCAGAACCTACGTAAGTCTACCCCCCATAATCTTTTCTTTTTACGTTACTTAAAGCAACGCACATCACATAAATACCCTATATGCTTAAGTACTCATACTAATAAAAGATTCGCATATTATCGTAGTGACGGATATAGTAAACAATACTCGTATCAATCATCTCTATTAGTTACCTACATACGGCAGAAAAAAACAAGTTGAATCACTTCTTGTAGGTCATACAAATAACATTGATGCCCCGTCACTGAGGGTAGGTATACTAACAACTTCAGATTTCGTTAGGTTTGGTCCAAGCTGATGAATGGGTGAACACTTAGCAAGCAACATACCTCCCTACAGCAAGGATGACGGTATTAAAATGTCCCTTGGCTCATATTTGTACATAAATGAGAGCCTGTGCAAGTTGTAATTTATCCTATTGCGTTCCTTTACACATTATACGAAAACCGGAGGGGAAAATATGACAAGCCTATGAAAATTAAAATTTAAGTTATCTTATATGTTTGACAATAAGTACCCTTTTTCTGTCATTTTTTTCTGCCGCAGTATAGTTTAATGATACTACTGCCTATGGTTAAATATCTAAAATAAAAAATACTGAAGTTAACGGAGTGGCAAACGGTTGAAAGCTTTCAGATGTTTCAACTGCAGGTGACATCTTCGTAAACGGAAAATGGCAACCGACACGAACTCACTTGCCTTCAAGTGAGACATCTTCACGACCTCAATATACACGCAATACCAAACACGAGGATCTAATTAAAACTGGAAAACAGTACCATAAATGAAAATTTCTTTGAACAGGTAGGTGAGAGTTTTGTTTTTATATCGAACATCGACCAAAGTGTCAGGAAATAAATCATTCTTATCAGGCCATATAATAATATCCACCTACCTATCTAGTTGAAAAAAACTCAAAATTATATATCAAATAAAATAATGATAAGTAAAATGTGTAACAAATAAATGTTTCCCTGATTTATAGGATCTACTCGTATATATGGCAGCTCTGTTTTCCTTTGGTCCTCACTTGTACAAATCAGCTGTTTTCTTTTCTATATAATAGGAAGAAAACTATATTTTAGTGATTACTATAGTTGACGAAAGGGTAAGTATGTGTAAGCAGACATATAATCTTATTTTTTTTTACAAGCTATGTACCACTTTTTCTACTTACACAAATCTAAGATACATACTGACAATCTATAAAACTACTACATTAACCACGTACCTGTTTACAGGTGTAGTTTTACAACTACTACTTATAACTTTTATCAACTTTCTTTAAATTTTATACAATTCAGAGTGCAGCTCAAAAGTAAAATGGAACCAGGACACGAAAAACTTATAATTAAAATAGTGCAGTCCACAGACATTAAAGATGAATAAAATACACCGGCCAAGTGCGAGTCGGACTCGCGCAAAAAGGGTTCCGTACCATTAATTTAGTTTTATTTTATAAATTGTATCTTTTAATTTTACGTATATAAAGATATTTAGACATTGTAATAATTTTAATATTAAGTGCAATACCTTATTTCTAATTATTGGTTACCGTAATATTATTGCATGTTGTGACACCTTAAAAAACTGTACATTTAATTTACTTTAGCATACTTTATTCTATATATGTTTACAATGTAACAGTTACTGGTTTGTCCTATATAAATAAATAAATAAATAAATTATCTATAAAAACGGCAAAAAAACACGTTTGTTGTATGGGAGCCCCCTTAAATATTTATTTTATTCTGATTTTTAGTATTTGTTGTTATAGCGGCAACCGAAATACATCATCTGTGAAAATTTCAACTCTCTAGCTATCACGATTCATGAGATACAGCCTGGTGACAGACGGACGGACGGACGGACGGACAGCGAAATCTCAGAATAGGGTTCCCGTTTTACGCTTTGGATACGGAACCCTAAAAAACGAAAGGACAACAAAAGTGCGGCATAAGGAAGTTAAATAAACGAGAAATAAAAGTCGACAGAGGATAACTACGCCGAATAGAGCGGGGCATTAAGTTATTTGCCTTGATTTTTAAAGTACTCAAGTCCCGCTATGGTTGATTTTAAAACACGTGGAAACTGCTAACATTTGAGTTCTATTTAAAGAAGATTCCTATATAACATTATTGTTAAACGGACCGGGTCATAAGTTACAAAATAAATGGAAAGATATGAAGGCCTTTATTTGTACGTAGTCATTAAGAATAGATATGAAGCAAAGATTTCCCGAATTTATATGTAACATAGGTATAATTGGTTGGTGTCTTACAAGACATTATCAAAAATACCGATCTGGATTATCTTGGGGAAGGGATTAGTCAGTTCCACCCGCGTTCGAGAGGCCTCGCCACCGAGCACCCTCGACTCAGGGGCGCGGAGACCCACTGTCCGCATCGATGCTGCAGTACAGACACTTAACGTGCTCGTATTGGTAAATATCAATGTGAAATAAACAAAATTGGGTTTTATGTAAAGACAAGTAATTATACCTAAGTAAGACCGTGTGAGTATCCGTAGATATTATGCCTGAACATATATCAGCTTTTTATTGTTAACCTGGGTTTTTATACTTTTTATAAAGATTTTTATCTTCTATCCTCAATCTGAAACTTGTAGATAAATAATCAAAGCTTAAATGCGAATCACGCATGTAAGGTACTTGTTTTAAATGATAGTTACAGTAGCTATTGTGTGGCACGTCGCCTGTCACCCGCACTACGCGTTGACAAATGTTCGGGCGGGTTCCATCTCCCACTGACACCTCCGGCCTCCACGCGACCCGCGGCTCGGACCCCGCACTATACTTAGGTTAAAGAACGTGTCTAATGGATCGATACACGAATGTAATCCAGCTAACGAATGTATAGTACACGCGGTTGATCATAATGGGCTCTGTCGTTCTGGTCCAACTAAGAATGTATTAAGGATTCGTTGCCGTTTTCGTAGACAGGTCGTCTTTGCATTGAGCAACGAACCGGGAACTGACCATTATTTTCGGTGTTTTGTTTTCCATTCAGCAACCGACAAGCACTTCAGAAGTCGGCATTAGCAGTACCAAATGATAAACTTGATCGATTGGCTTTGTTGTAGCAACCGAAAGCACTGTAAACCTGTACACATTTGAACGGGCAGGCGCGGCACGAGTCGCGTGGTCACTCACCTGGCATTCGAAACACGTGTGCACGGAGTAGGGCTGATCGCAGTCGTAACGACTAAGGATGTCGACAAAATCGCAGTGCACGCGCGCCACCATAGCGTCAAGGGCGAGGAGGTGGTGCAGCGTGCGTTCGCAGCGGTCGCCGCCGGCGAGCACGTCGGCGCGCGCGCCGCGGTCCAGCGCGGATGCGGGTGACCGCTCGCAGCAGGCGCGCAGCCGCAGCTCGGCCAGGCGACGCGCGCGTGCACCGGCCCCCAGCGCGCACAGGTGCGGCACGTCGCGCTGACCCAGAGGATCGGGCGCGCCGCCGCCGCCGCTGCACGCCGCGCCCCCGCACTCGCGCACGCCGCCCGCGCCCTCCTCCTCCAGGTCGCACGCGCTCAGCCAGGGGTTGAGGCGCGCGAGCGGACTCACGGCCAAGCCCGCGGCCGCCATCAGCAGCAGCAGCAGCAGCGGCGGCGCTCGCATGGCGGGGGCGGCGCCGCTAGCGGGGGCCGGCCCGCCGGGCGCGGCGCTGCCTCATACCGCATCGCGCATGGCGACCTACTCGCGCGGCCCGGGCCGCGGGGCCGCCGCGCGGGGTGGGCGCGCCGCCATGTCGCTCGCTCGCCGCTCGACTGACTCCCCCCGGGTGCGCATCGATCGCCCCGCGCCCCGCACCCGCCGCTGCGCGCGCCCGCGAAGCCTCCGCTGTAGTTATGTAACGGTGCGCGCGCACCCTTGAGCCACCACCATCCACCGCTCGCGCCCTCTAACGTATCTCACAGGTTCTTCGCCCGCCCAAATACTCGCAGCTTACCATGCACATTTGGTATTTCGGTAACTCACCCGTAGATGGCGTGTAACGCCTAACTTCAGTAGGTAGATCAGATCAACAATGAATCTCCCAGAATACCTATATACGTTTTTCCAGATCACTAAGGTTGGTGACCATAACCTACCAATTAACTTAGGTAAGCAGAGTTGTCATAATTATTTCGATTTTATTAATCGAGAGAGTCAGACTTTTAAAAACCATAGCCATTTAAAACCTTCGATACTCGACATTAGGCCTTACCACCACCTCATGTAAATAGTATCTAATATTATTTCAATACTTAATAGCTGTAATTTTTTTAAAGATTTCGTACTACGAAAACTGACAATCATGTTAGTAATATTAGAATAATACTGCCAAAGAGATGGTGGTAAGGGGGAAGGTGGTCTTTCACATAACTGCAATCAAACCCCCACCCCAAAAACGCGGTCCTGCAGTAGGCAGGTTAGTTGTATATGCATGACAGCGAGTCTGAAACAGAAGCCAAAAGCTCCGCAAAGTGTTAAAATGCTGTCAAGGAAAAACGTATTGTTTACAAATCTTGAGTATGAATGAACATAGCAGAACGAATCATTGTATTAAAATGAGTATAAAAATAGGTTGGCTTGATGTCACTAACTAGGTGGTCCTATGCTGATGGCATTTAATCAATACCTGCACGCCGTATAAGTTTTACGATCCATTTAGCATCAACAATGCTGACGCTAGACAATAGCTTCGAAATTATTCGCGTCCAGTTGCCAATTCCTGATGTATTCTACCCTGTGATGTGTGTCGTCTACTTAATTATAACATAGTCTTTGTTACTATGTTATTGCGCATTAATTCCTATTATAATTAGGCGGCAAACGTCTAAGTTAACCCGACGTAAACAACAAGTTACGTGAAGCTACATTTTCTATCTCTTTTGTTCCTCATAATAATGAAACAACCGCTTGAAGTCTCTGTCTCACGATCGTGACGCAATGCGTCCGCGCACACTCGGAGTGCATTCACTCGCCAAGTAAACAGCCTAAGATCTTAACGTGGGCAACATTCCCCTTGGAAATTTAATTTCCACTGCCGTGAAACTAGACTTTAGAATTTCATACGAACGTCAGCCTAAGAATAGTTTTTTTTGTTATAAGTGGTTATGTGTGAATAATCAAATAAAGGAATAAGAAATCAGTCCGAAGGTTACGTTTCATCATATCATGGACGCTACAAGTAAGTAAAAACTGGTTTTGGAAATATAGTTAAAGCAAAAAAAGTGAATATAGCCTCTAATATTCGCACAAGAGAGGGCTAACAGGAAAATGAGGAAGAATATATTTATTTATTAAACATATTAGATACGGGTAGTTATCTAATGACGCTATAGTGTCAAATTAACTAGTTTGATAGTGATTTTAGTTATTTTTAGTTTTTTTACATCTATTATCACTACAAGTTTCATCACAAAAATAAATGTAAACATCCTCTTATCAAAGACAAGATAACATCTGTTACGAACAACATGGTGCGCGTTAATTACGCTCAAAGAAATGATAATACTTTACTTCCGTCGTTTCATTTCACAACCATAAATTCACCTTATAATTTACGCAATTACTGCAGTACCAATACGACTATATAGGTGCAAATTCACACAAACATTATAAAGACCAAGACTTATTTATATTGATATAGATACAGAAACTAATAGAACAAGTTTTTTAAATAAATGAGAACTTTACCTACATAGGCTGATTCAACAATACCTAATTCCACTTTTTTGAGATACGAATTGTACACCTATTAAAATGTATAGCTGGTGAATTTAATTCATTATCTGTAGGTAAGTAACCATTCGACGCAGCCAATGTGCACACTTTCCGTTCTCGTGGAGCCTTGCGGAGTCACGCCCTGAATATCGCGAGTTATAATTTCATCATAACCGTCCACGATTGACGGAAGATTTCCAACTTTTAACCACTGTTTGAGCTCGCCATAGATACAGTGGTGCTGTTTTTATTGGCACCAAAGTCATCTGAGTGTATTGCTGTCCTACTCGTAGTCGCTATGTATACCCAAGCAAGACAATCATGTTTTAATGTTGTCATACAGTTAAGTTGTAGTGTACAAAAATATTGAGGTCAATATTGAATAAGGATAATATCATTGCATACTTAGATACTTTCTGAACAGTGGGTTTTTCATTTCAAAGAAAAGAATTATTTATGAACTGCTAAAAACATCTTATAATGATTTTAAGATAAGACATTCCAAACGAAATTGTAATTCTATAGCGAAAATTTAAAAATAAACTCAATGATTCCCTTTTCAAAATAATGGTTTTTATTTTTGTTTTACGAGTTTCCTCTTTGGAAAAACATACCTGTTAGTTTTCACGTAGTCCCACACGACTACGTGACAAGCTACAAATGTTTTGCTTGGGTTTACATCCCAAACAACTATTATATGGAACACGTCATTAGCATCATTATTCAAGTTCATCCATACTCATACAATTTCATATATTTGCGCACGAATAACAAGAACACCTCATTGAAATGCACTATGTGGTGTACGTAAGTCTATATGAACATGCGTAAGTCTATTAGCATTTACGGATGTTCATATAGTAGGTAGACCTACTACGAGTGCCCACGTCATTATAACTCGATCTTGCATGTGGATGTGATCATGAGAGACATCCAAACGACACCATACGATTGACAATCAGTTGTCATCACGTCTCCAAACCATAATACGGTGTAGTAGGTATGCGATAATATTGTTGTTAGCAGGAACATAATGTAGATACCTAGTAAGCTGATACCAGCTGTAAGTATTACTACCTATTGGTAACGATTTTGTTGTACACAAACCAAGATTATACATGTATGACAAAACTAGAAATGTTTTTATCTCGCTCGTACATAGGCACTATAAGAAGGATACCCTTAGTGTGGTTTAATTTAATATCGACCAAATTAGCACCGTTTACAATCAAGCACTCTGCCCACAGGCACGTCAAAACGCACGCGACCGCTTTTTGGGAATACTAAAACGAACTATATTAAACAACTGACTCATTAAAATAGGCAATTTTTAACCGACGAAAAAAAAAGGAATTAGGAAGTTTTCAATTCGACGCGCATATTTTTTGTTTTTTTTTTTATGTATGATCACGCATATCTCCGGCATCAGTAGACCGATTTCGATAATTTTTATGACCTTTGCTAGAGAATTCTTCGAGGGTGGTCCCATTTTCAAAACATTATCAGAAATCAACCTTCTTGGGGGTGAAATGGGGGGTTGAAGGTCACACAATTTAAAAAATATTTTTTGATCAATCTGAAACTTTGTATATGTATTTTGCATACAAAATAAAGAAACACGTGTTTTAGGAAATTTAGGCGCCCACTCAAAATGACTTAGGTATACTGACATTAGTTTAAGAACTTTGTTATTAAGGTAAAATAAAAAAGTATATTATTTTTTGCTTTTTAATATTTTCAGCGGTTTAATTTTTTGTTAAAAAGTTTTTATTTCAACAAAATTTCATTGATGACGCACGTGAATTGGGTTTAACACAGAAATTCAATCTTTATGTATGTTGACATACGGTACATTTAAAAAAACATCAAGTAAATTTGCTCGCCCCAGTGGGTGGAGAACATAAAACAAAAACCGTAGATACACGGAATTCATCCTCGTCACCTCGACACCTCGTCATCATTTCAAAGGTGTCATAACTTATCAGAGAACTCTGCACATCGTTAACCAATCTTATTCTTCAACACATTCGCTTCTTTTATACACAAGGTTAAAATCTGACATTCGTTTACTTCATAACTTTTGTTATAATAATCTCAAACAGCGTTGCTTCCTACCTCGGCACACTTACTCAAGGTTGTGGTCTTCGAATTAGAACTGACGAATTAATCCTAAACATACATTGACAATATCAACACTAAATAACTTTTTTTAACTATCTGTAAAAAAGGAAGATAATTTACATATTTACTTAGGTAAAACATTTGCAAAATACAAACAGCTTTATCGAAATGGTTCCCCAGTTGTAAAATAGCTTTAGTACCTAACTATCTATACAAATTTAAATGCAAGAAATTTACTTTCCTTTTTACAGTGGAAAATAAAATGGGTTTACCACCACCGTACGAGCAGAGCAGACCTAACCCGGCACCGCCGCCGTCGTACTTCGGCGACAACCCCCCGCCCCCGCCCGGGCTGGTGCCCCCGGCCGCTTCGCCCCGCACCACGGTCATCACGGCCCCTGGGGCCCCCCCGCCCGGTGCGCGCAGCAAGATGGGCCCCGGACCCACGGGGACCACATGCCTCACGTGCAATAAGTCCATCGTAACCAGAGTAGACTACGTACCGAACAATCGCACTCATATCATTTCCGCTGCGTTATGTATTTTAGCGAGGTACGTAACGTAATTACATCGTAACACTGTTACTTAGCTAATTCAGTAGGTACGTAATGAGCCTTCCACCGAGTGATCCTACCACTGTCTATATCTATACAAATAAATAATATTGGAGTGTCTGTTTGTAATAACAAAATAACAGCTTTTTACTACATGCATGCATATAAAAGTATATACGACGCCTACAACAAAATTGCATTTTTTTTTAATTTTGTCTGTCTGTCTGTTTGTCTCATGAATCTCCCAAACGGCGGAACCGGTTTTGACAGGACACTCTTTTGGAGTAACTGGTAATTTATTTTAGAAAGAGCATAGGTTTCCGCGGGAAAAAAACATTTTTCCGGGTAATCTCCCTTAATTCTACGCGGACGAAGTCGCGGGCACAGCTAGCTCTAATTAAAAACAATATTCCAAGTATAAGTAGGTACTCCTTGCATATTTCTTTGAATTCGCGACGATGACGTCATGCCCATTTAACTGTATAACCACTATAAACATGACTAATGTTTTGAATTAGCATGTTAATGAAAGGTCAATAGAACGAATCAGTCACATTCATGAGATAGCGGTTTGACCACGTCATTTAACTATTGAGTACAATAACTGTAAGTTAATGATAACCGAAAAATCGACTTATGGCCTGGACACTTCTAATGATACCTATTTGGTGTCAGTCAGAAACAATAATAAAATATTATATAGTACCTACCTACCAAGAACCTCATTTCAGAATTTGCGTAACAAAAAATAATAATCTATTTTGTTGATAAAATCATAAAGTACAACACGGTTTTCTTTATTTTTTTATAAACATCATCATCATACATCACCACGTCTGTATTCCCCGAAGGGTAGACAGAGGTGCACTGCAATGCTCCCACACTTCGCCGAAGTATTTCGGTCCCAATGTAAGAGGGGCGAGCCTATTGCCATGGCCTATTGCCAAGCCTATTATACCGGGCAAATTCTCCCTCAATACGAGAGAGATTTGGGCCATAGTCCACCACGCTAACCGAGTGCGGGTTGGTGAACTTCACACGTGTTTCTATAGACGTGCAGGTTTCCTCACGATGTTTTCCTTCCCCGTTCAGCAAGTGGTAATCATTATTGAAAATGACATTCGCACATGAAAATTATCTCAGAGGTGCGGGCCCCGAATTTAAACTTGCACGTTTAAACCTTACGTTCAAGGCGGGCGTTCTACTGACGAGGCTACCACTGCTCTCTATTTTTTGAGTTCGTTAACTAATTAATTGATTCTCGTTAACAGTTGTTGCTGTGGATGCTTCTTGCCGTACTGCATGCGGTCCTGCAAGACGGCCAACCACTACTGCCCGCAGTGCCAGGCCTTCGTCGGCTCCTACACGCCATCTTGATTACCTCACTACACACACTGCCTACAACCTCTTTTAATATTACATACTTCCTGGATAGTTCTATGCAACAAAACAAAACACTGTCTTCTTTTTACTCTGCGTAGCAAGTAAAGGACTACTACTAGCAAACTAAGAGTAAAGGACAATAGAGACGGAGTTGTAGTTAAATTCTGTTCTTATACAGCTGACAGTGGGACGAATGATTGCAAAGCAAAGAGTTACTATTGGGACTATATTAGGATTACATAGTCCCAATGGCACCACTTCAAATTTCGAAACTTCTGGCAAACTAGCGCTCTGTCTATTTAGTCGACTTATTTGCATAGCAGAAATAAAGGTTAACTATATTTGCATTACTTGTGTGTAAACAAATTGTAGATTATTCCGTGTTCACCTCAAAATTGTAGCTTAACTACCAGGTCTTAACCAGAGACTATTTAGGTGTTTTTATTTTACAAATGTATTGTCACTTTACTTAGTACCCCAATACATAATAAGTAGATTGTTTATGAATCTGCGTATGAGTTTATCTTCAGTTTACGCATATCTGAAGTAAAACATATAAAGTAGTAGTACTATCAGTGCGGGTTTTTCTTGTTTTTGTTTACAATACTTTACTCATAACGCTTGACTACTGAGTATATTGGCATCATACATTGAGTATATAATGGATTTTATTACCTATTTTTGATAAAGCCACTGGTATAAAGTTAAGAGCACAACGCAAAAGGTAATTGGAAGTCTTGAAATATTTGGCTCGACCAAAATGGAAACGAATTTATAAAATAGGTAACCAATTAGGTAGCTAATCGATAAGTATATGAAAATAAAAACATTTAAGTTCACTTATGCGTAATTTATATTTAATTAATAAAAGCTTAAATATAAATAAATAAGAGAAGCGTGGAAACATGTAATATAATAATATGTTATTTGATAAGACCTTAAAATTAAATTCTGTGATATTTATAGGTTCTTCGTATGTGGGTTATATGTTAACTCTACTTAAATAAAATATTTTTTAAATAATTTATTACTTTTTTATTTGTGAAATATTACTACTATAGAGTTCGATGTTATTACAAGTGCTTATATAACTTTATAATTGGATATTTATATATTTAAAAAAAAAACCTATGTAAAATACGATCGCGCACAACAATATTATATATTTTGATAAAAAAAACTTTCTACCCACTGCACAGCTCAATTGAATAACTTAAATAATTTGAACCTACTTATCTGCTTTGGTTATCTAATAATTGAAATCTTACGAATATACTTTTACTTACTATATTGTAAATGCTACAACACTGTAGTTCGTGTGTACATACCTAAAAATCTGTTGCAATTCGGGCAATAGTGCTCTACATTTTTCCACCTCTTTGTTATGTAAGGCACTATACAGCAGCATAACCACCTGGAATTAATAACACAACAAATTAATCTAATTAGAGCCAGGTTATGCCGAATTTTAAGAAAAACTAAACTCGTCAGAATTCTTATTAAAATCGATTATAAACTAATTCTGATTTTACATTTTCGTTAGGAATAAGATAGGGAACCTACAATTTAAGGGTTACTTTACCAATTTGGAATCACATTGTTTACCTTCATTACATATCCTACATTTAAAGCACAGGTAACCTACCAGTATCGTCGGCATAAGGTAAAAAAAATATATTTAACGATGACGTGTTGCCCTCTCATTTCGATGTAAACGAGTTGTCATAAATATTGTCATTGTAAAGTGCTTAAATATTATAACTTATGAAACACGTCTAAAGTCAGTTTGAGCAGTAAATATATAAAAATACCTATATTTAGCAGTATAGTTACTGTGTGTAATTAATGAAAATTAGTATAGAAATCTTAATTTAATTAGCGAAAAGATGATTCCGTTATGACTTGTGGTAGGTATACCCTATAAATTGCACAAGGAAGCCAATTCAATCCACTTTGCTTATCACGTTTGCCCAGAGATAGCGGTATTTAGCTCTTATGATCTTAATTCGTACTGGCATTCAAAACAATCGTTATCGTGTCTGCTTGTCTTTGCTGGGTTGCCAACACATTTTTTTTAAAACACTGGCTTCTCACTCGAACATAACGTTACTTATAAATCTAAATAAATACATCACCACGCCTGTATTCCCCGAAGGGGTAGGCAGAAGTGCACTACAGTGCATCCACACTTTATGTATTTTAGTCCAATGTATTTTAGTCCCAATGTAATAAGGGGCGACCCTATTGCCGAGTATAATGGTATACTGGGCTCATTCCCACCCAATACGATTTGGGTCATAGTCTACCACGCTGGCCCAGTGTGCGTTGGTGAACTTCACACGTGTTTCTATAGACGTGCTGGTTTCCTCACGATGTTTACCTTCCCCGTTCAGCAGGCGGTAATCATGATTGAAAATGCCATTCGCACATGAAAATCTCATAGGTGCGAGCCCGGTGTTTGAACTTACACCCCTTGAGCTTATGGCGGACGTTTTACCGACGAGGCTACCACTGCTTTTAGATACTTGATATAATATTTCATCCCGTTAAAGATCTTACCAGAAGAAAAAGCCGAGTACTAATGCAATTATGTGCGTAATCGTGGTGTTCCTGTAGTGGGCTCTTGTCATGACGTCGTCTAGGCAGTGCGGGCATCGCATGCCGACCGGCTCCGAGCCCACCTTCAGAAGATCCATCTCTATGTACACCTCATTCTCCGTGCTCTGACCTATTTGCTGATACGTGCTGGTCTCCACTGGAATAGGTACAATATAAATTAATTTATCGGCAGACAATACACGCTCACACTCTGAATACATTTCAGCGTGCGAATTGTATGGACTTATTTTTTAAATGAACTCTACGCTAATATAAATAATAATGTAATTTCTGTGTACAAAATACATTAATGATATTTTGAAGTTCGTTTTGGTATAGTAAAAATAATATCGCGGTTGTCTCGACGCGCCTATTTGCACAGGTCTTCATAGGATTGTACAAAAACAATCAACACTTAGTAATGCTAATATCATATAATAGACTGAATGCAATCCCAGTTACCTAAACTTTGAAAATGCCATCTCTGAATTTGGATACTGACGAGAATCGAAGCCGCAAACATCCAGAGCGCTGAGAGCCCTACACCTGAAGCTAGAACCACTGAGCAGGGGCCCGATTTTCGTTTGATAGACATCAATCTCTATTAGAAACGAAAATCTGGCCCAAGGGTACTCTAATGTTATTCACTTTTCTTTTAAAATACGGCGGGAAATAGCAAAAAGGCAATGGCAGTACGAGCTGGTTTCCCCGAAATGCCCCGAATAACAATAAGACTTAAATTTTACAAAAAGTAACAAAACTATTTTTCATAAATGTGTTTTCTTCAGCTAGCTACATCTATAGAGTGAAAATACAAAAGAATATTTAGACAGTTCTTTATTTACTTAATTTCTAAGCAAGGTTAACTGGTTATCGAACGTTTGTCTCATGGATGTTTACCATGTAGCACGTAGTAGATATACGTTACGTGTGACAACAATAATATATCAGTCAAATCAGCTGTTGTTTGTAAGTAGGTAGGTACTTAATATACTCCTTTTTTTGTAATACTACAGTGTACAAGGCACTTTATTAATTATATTTACGATCTTCGTTCTTTATTTAACTCCGTGTCTGTTTGGGCTATAATTCATACACATTTTTTTATAATTAAATATCGCCCGACGACACACTCGCCGTATAATCCCAAGCTAAGCATAACTTGTACTATGGGTTCCGTACACATACCATATACCATAAACCTCGCAATGGCGACCCCCGCGTTCGAAAAGCATTAGGACTAAAAGTGCCTTTAGGCGGGCACGCCCCCATTCGGCGCCTCACACCGCTGCCGAAAGTCATACGGCTAACATCGTCCTATTTAATTTTATAAAAATAAAATCTATATATAATCATGCCCTACTGTTCAATAAAGTGGTATGGAAAACGTAGCACAACATCGAACCTTAAAATTGATGGCATTTCATTTCACCGGTAAGTTATTATTGATTTAATAATGAATATAAAACATAATTACAAATAACAAATTAGATGATGTCTAATTTCAAATCCCTTTCTTTCTTATGCATATTCCCATAATGTTGTCTCGCACTATCACCGGCACGTGTAAGCTAGAGATGAGACGATGTGTCAAACATTTTAATAATATCTATCGATAAAAATGAAGTTTAAAATATGATATTACTCTGAAGTTTAAAATATCACAGATTTGCCCATTAATAATTTTAAAATTATAATAAAATCGAAATTTTATCAAAAGGGCTAATAAAAAATCTCGGATTATTTAGATGATAAATCAGCTTGGGATTGTACAGCTCAGGTTCAAAACAAAAATCGAAATATTGCCCGTCATGTCAAAGTGTAGCGTGTGTTGCCTTACCAACGTATTATTATTTTATCTTTTTTATTAAAAGTAGCTTAGATCTATTAAATGAATTAAATCTTCGAAGTCAAATACTGTTGGTAATTGAAAGATATGTACGGTACAGGAACGATTTTGTAACTCATACTGCAAGCAAAATGAATTATTTTGGTGCCAAAAGTTGACGAACGAAATGAAACCAGGCCCTGTACATGACCGTGTAGACAGACATACGTTTTATCTCTTTCAACAGTCAGATTCGTCGACAAAATTACGTCACACCGAGCCACATCCAGTATATAAAGCTCGGTGTGACGTCATTTTCTCGATAAATCTGACAGTTGAAAGAGATAAAACTTATGTCTACACGGACATGCTAAGGGTGCAGGGAATTCCTCTAGCGACGGGGATTCCCCGAGCGATAGACGAGCAGAGCGATTTGAATTAGTTAACTAACTTTATTTTAATTTACCGTCATTTTGTAACCTTAATAAGTAAATAAGAATCAAAATCAAAAGTTTTAAATAAAAAAAATAGTTTCAAAAATCTGTTTTTTTTTTAAATTAGCTTGACGCGAGGCCCCGGTTCCCGGTTCTCGAAGCCCTTGGTCGCCACCCCATAGGGCCGCCGCTGTGTCCTACGTACGAACCACTAGACTAAGCCGACAAGTAATGTAACGAGGTCTTTTCAATAATGTTTTAATTACTTATAGTAAATTGTCAACATATTTATGTAGATACCTACCGTTAATGCAGTTAATAATTCAAATATTAATTATATGTACTTTCCCATAATAATTTTTTGCAATAAAATAACGTTGTTTTTAACATGAGTAAGTACAAATAAGACAGCATATTATTTATTTATCTTAGATTTTTTTAAACTATGGAAAGTGTACTTGCTTACTTGTTTATAAAATCCGAGGCTTGCGATAACGTCCAAGTGTCACTGCCGCTAATGAATCAACCACTTGGTAAATACGAGCTGCAAACTATAAATACCGACTCTACAAGTTCTTGTCAATGTAATTATAATAAACGTATAGTAACTTCTTATACAAAGAATACCGATAAAAGATTTTTCTTAAAATAAAAGACTGTCTTCCTAACCCAGACGGGTGTATAGAATTGACTTTTGTCATGTTATCGTAACAGAAATGCCGATACCCATTGGTTATCGTAAAGATAACGCTTACTATCCCTCAACTAGGTCATATCAGTAGGTAATGAATTTCACAAGTATATGATATAGGCCTCAACCTATTTTGCAATGAATATCTTCTGTAGGTAGGTACTGGTACCTACCGTTTGTTTGTCGCCTCGATAGGTACCTACATAAGTATGTACCGTATGTACCAAACCAACCTTAATTACCTATATCCTTGAGTACGTTACAGCCATGAACATAGGTACATTTTAGTTTAATGGCCTACCATCGTGATAACATCAGAATTCATCAGATAGGTAAATACAAAAAAATTAACGGAAACGTAATACTTACTACAAATCTCTTAAGTTTTTATTAGCCATTTGTTAGCCATGCAAAATACAAACAAAAAATTCAGCTGTGCGAATGTTCCCGACAAAAATCGTTTTGGCGCTAACATGGCGCTAACGAAATTACGAAACATATTGTTAACTCTATCTCAGACTTCATCCGCCATCTATTCATTATTTATTCCATTCATTCATTCATTTATTCCATCTACAGTACTCCCTATTATTATTATTTTTTACGAAATGAGCGAAATGATGATATTTAATGGAATAAGATGAGGAATGGCTTCACCTGCGACTAGCGCGGGTATTTCGCCAATGTCAAGTAATTAATAGCAAGGACAAATTCAATAAATACACGTAAATAAAAATGAATGATGACAGTGATAAAGATGGCGGATCCGATCGTATAACAATTTGTCTATGTAACCTAAATTGACAGCCCATTCGATATTTGACCACACTTAGTAGTTTCCTACTTTTTTAGTAATTATAGTTTTTAGTTGGTTGGTAAAAAAGCTTTTTTATTGATGATAAAATTTGTTCAGTAGATTCCGATGATTTTTTGACATCGCTGATACCAACAGTTTTATTAAAGTTTTCCTATATATTTAAAGCAAAATATACCTGTTCTATGTAGATTTGTAAACTTACGATTGCTTCTAAAATATGATTCAATTTTATTATCTTCTGGACTGATGCAATATAATTCAATGAATCTGCTAAAGTTTAAATCGATGAAGTTTATGACATTTAGTATTTTTTTAGTAGATTACCGCGATTGATTTAGTAGTTTCTTCACATGTTTATGAGAGGGTCGCGAAATTGTTTCTTGTTTTGGTGACGTCGTTTTAAAAGTTAATAATTCTTAATAAAACCTCTGTTAATGTTATTAATATAGATTCTATTTAAAACCGAAATGTAATAAATATATTCTGCACTAAAGAGGAACTTGCTGAGAGGCGTTAATGAAGCACAGAACTAATACAAATATCCACCGACACCAAACAGAATGGACGTAGATTTATTACGACCAGGAACGGTTCCCATATCACCTGATACTATATTATGGTTCGAGTTCCTGCTGGATCCGACCCTCTTGAAAAAGCATCTAAGCAAACCAAAGCCTGGTAAGTTATAAATTAATAGTCACTATGCTGTTGGGACCTAACCTAATATTAGTTGTTGTAAAACAATGTATTAACTATTTTTTTATCATCATCAATTGTAATACCTTTTTGTCAAGCTGTTTTCCATTGTTTATTTATAACTACAACGAATAACCACACTCAAAGCTAGGGCACAACAGGGCACAAGATAGTTATAAACCTAATAATCAGTTATTTATATTTCTTGTCACCAACAACATGAAAAAAAAAATATCTCTTACAACTATTGTATCTCTTGTCAAGTGGTATTCCATTAACTCTAATGTGTGAGTATCAAATCATGTATCACCATAATAACTGTTGGTAGACCCTAATAAATAAATAAGTTATAGTCTTGCTACATTTATGTCACAGAACCAACAGCATGTGAGCTAATAGAGGAGTTCCTGTCTGTGGAAGATCCCAACTCGAAGCCAAACAGTGAGCGAGTGGTGGATGTGGACACCCCACCCAGCCCTCCTGCCACACCTGCTACCTCACAGTTCACATGCAAGGAACTGGCAATCAAAATACTGGCATTGAAAGTTGCGTCTACATTACGTTGGAATTTAGGTTTGTAATTAATGACGTTATTTTTAATATTATTATAGTGTTATAAAGATAAGACTTGTATAATAATTCTTGAAATATTCATAATAGTAGATTGGACCAATAATGGTAAGCATACTACCGTAAATAATATTTTTTTGTTTATTATTAAAATAATACATCATCATCATCACACCTGTATTCCCCGAAGGGGTAGGCAGAGGTGCACTGTAGTGCGCCCACACTTCGCCGATGTATTTTGGTCCCAATTTAATAGGGGGCGAACCTATGCCATTATACTGGGCACATTCCCCCTCAATACGAGGGAGATTTGGGCCATAGTCCACCACGCTGGCCCAGTGCGGGTTGGTGAACTTCACACGCTATAGAAAGCTATAGACATGCAGGTTTCCTCACGATGTTTACCTTCACCATTCAGCAAGTGGTAATCATTGTTGAAAATGACATTTGCACATGAAAATTATCTCAGAGGTGCGGGCCTGGGATTTGAACTTGCACCCCTTACGTTCAAGGCGGGCGTAGTTTGTTTATAATTATAAATGTAATAAATAAGTATTGTACGAAAAATTCACTTTAATTGTTCGAAGTTATTAAAGTTATTAATTAATATGTACAATTTTTAATAGAGGTAGTACATAGATGTAAGGAATTATATAATTGTTCCAAATTAAAGTTAAAAGTTATAAATCATCATGGAGCAAGAGATAATCTGAATTGTTTTTTTTTTTTTCAGATATATTTGAGAGCAAGTTGGCTCCACAGCACCAATACCAGTTGATGCAGGATTTAGTATACATGGCCACTGATGCCGCATTCTCTTTGCCACCACAGGTAGGTACATTAATCTATCTTTGAGTAGGTATATTTTTTTTCTCTTCCATGAGTTCATAATAATTCTCTTACTGATCACGCCCAGCTAAGTAAACAAAAATAATTAAGGAGTTGACATACTTTGAGAGCCTTTAGAAAATTTATGTTATTTATCTTTTTATGCTATAAACTCTGGAACTATTGATCTAGTCCGAAAAATTATATTACTGATAGAAAGTTGCTATATCCATTAGTGTTATGGGATATTCATTTTAGACTGCAAAACACAGCTATTGTTTGATAAATAACTTTGTTCATATGTTCTGTAGGAACTACCATCAGAACTACTGCAGCAAACCCAAGTACAGTTAGCCTTGGTGTTGTACCACAGATGGGTGCTCCGTTTTCCTGTCAAAGCTGCACTTCACTCTAAATCCAATAAAATGTCATTCATTCAAATGTAAGTGGACTTTTATATTTGTACTGTACAAACAGTCAGGGGTCTACAAACAGACTTGGGGTCTACCAACACTATCGTCGTGGAGTTGCTATAACTCCATTTTTTAAGGCATGACTAAAATATATTTTTTCAATGGTATCTAGAATAAGAGAAGTGTAGACATTAGATATTGTCACCTTGATGCCATTTGACAAGTCATATTCTAGTTACCATTGATATAAGATGTACCTTTTATGCCTTAAAAATAGAGTCATAGCAACTCCACGACGATAGTTTTAGCGGACTTGGGGCCCTGTATTATTATCAGGATATCTAATTACTGCATTCTCATATCACAGCCCCGGTATGCAACTGGACAGCACTGGCTACACTCCCATTAATCAACACTTCGAGAAAATCCTGCGAATGTGCGAAGCATCTCGCCTCCAAAGCATAAGATTCTTAGATGAGATACTCTCGTTTTATGAACCGACAAATGCCGGACGCAGAGAAGCCAAAAAGATTAAAGTACCAGTCATGGAAACATTTGTCCATCTCACTGAAGATACCAATGACATGAACCATGATTGGAATGCTGGGGATGTTATCATCAGCCAATATGAACTTGCAATGCAAATACATTATGATCTATGCTACAATTACTTCTTTTATGGACAACATGACTTAGCTAAGAAACATATTCTAGGCTGCAGAGAAAATTCGAACCTATTAGAGAAAGATATATCCATTTATGGATATGGGACCCATAAAGTTATGCCTTGGGGAGAGTTTAACTATGCAAGTATGGCTAAAGATGATGTTTTCGGGTACATAAGAGCATTGAATCTGGGATATGATCTACTGAATGAGGAACCGTCACTTCTTCAGAAACTTCAAGAATCTGTGGCAAATCACTATGCAGGGATCATAGCTGTTCTGCAAGCTGATAACTTGGCAAGGGAAATACCGATGGTTCACAGACAAGTGGTTGAACTGGACATTCAGGGCTCCGCATCGAGTGGCGCGTTCACTGTAGCGCGAGACCTCTTGAACCGAGTGTCAGTACTGAATGCTGTCAGATATGCATTAGAAGGCGGCATACCATCGACGCAACCAGATTTTCTAAACAAATTCAAAACGGTGGGCATCAAATTCTTCGATCTTCTCTTCTGGGCATTTGCACCGGTTTTAGCTTCAGATTTGTCTGAACAAGATTGGGACAACCTGAAACTGTTCTTCCTTCATCTAGCTACATCACAATGTCGACTACCAATTGACAGAATTGACGAGTATTTAAAAAAACATGTCGGCGAAGCGGCTGAGGGTATACGAAAGAAATTAATTTCTGATGACCAATTGAACACTATTCTTAACGATCCCGTTAACTTGGACGATGAAAACATGGATATTCCCAGAGAGCTGCTGACAGACGATTGGGAGACACCAGATTTTGAATTCAAGTCTGTTCCTGAATTAGAGATGGGCAGGCTCAAAAAGCGCCTAATTGAAGCTTCAACGGCGGATGATGTTCGCATGTGCTTAGTGAAACTCGCTATGATGGCACCCTCATCTCCTTTGTGGAAATTAAGTCCGTCGTGGAAACCGGCGGGGAGTCTGGGCAGCGCTTTGGTGTCGTTACCGAGGGGTTTCTTGCAAGATTTTGGTTATGTGGTGTCGGGGGCGGCGCGAGCGAGGGCGGAGGCCGGCTGCTCTCGCGCGGCGCTGTCCCTGCTCTCCGTGCTGGAAGGCGAGGCTCGCAGCCAGCTCGGCGGCGGATCAGAACCGACATTATACCGCCTGTGCCGACAACTGACATGGGAAGTGCTGCTGCTGCAAATCAACGTCATTCTGTCCGAATGGCCACATCACCGACTCAACCTGACAGTCTTATCCAACAAGTGTAAATCTTGTATTGCTACCGTCAATTCTGGAGATGGCGTCGTACCTAGACCACAGGTAGGCTTTCGGTTGCTTTTCATTGTAATTTTTATTAGACTTTCACTTGCTAGTCTTCTGGATTCTGAATGTCGCATTTAAATCCTCTAATTGTCGCCGCCGGCAATTACGAGCCAGGCCCCGCGCACACATCATCAACTCGTCGCCGCCGTTCGCGGCACGTGTTGATTGATCCTCCCGACACGATCACCGCCCTCCTCGACCCGGGCGTTGAGAGGGCCACCAACACACCTACACCAGCCTCAAACAGACACCGATCTCGCCGGCGAGGTCGAGGAACCCCCTCTTCCGCTCGTAGGTGCATCTTTGCACCTCGGAGCGCAGTCACTACCTCTCCCCTCACGGTAACTGCCCAAGCCGAAGTCGTGCCCTCTGCGGCGCCCTTGAGCTAGTTGCCACCCCTTTCCGCCTTGGTTGTGGTCACTCTGTGCTCGCCACTCCTCCGGTAAAGCTGTAAAGGCCACCTCACGGCTAACAGTGTGTCCTTCAAAAAAAAAAAAAAAGGTTTCTGAATCTTCCTGTATTTTGTTGATCGCAATAGGCATGATGCTTGTGATAATACGCTAGTTTTACAGTGACAATTATAACCTCACGTGCGATAAAAGCGTATCATATATTGCTAATATTTACTAACAGCTCGGATTTCATGTACTCGCCTAACCAGCACTGTTAGTACATTATGCTGTAATTCATGCAATTAGTATTTATTGATCTGTATGAGTTACACTGAAATTACTCCCGTTAATTTCTTCAATATTTATTAGGGATGAAACGGATATCCGGTAACTACCCGGTATACGGCCGGATACCGGATAGTAATTCAGTATCCGGCCGAATACCGGATAGTAAAATTTAAAAAAAAAATATTCTGCCCAAGGCAAATCATACCACAATAGGTTATGGACATTATTTTTATAATCGCACGTCAAATAAATTTGTTTTATTAATTAGTAAATTGTGGTGAATAATATCATATTTTGTTGTTGGTAAGAGGCGACTCAGCTTAGCTTCATATACCAGACCAGCTTCTGAAAATAGCCTTTAAATTCTAGCAAACCTTGACAACTGCGGGTACTGATGCAAATTAACTGACCACCATATGAGTTGTGATTGCGATGGATTCGAGATGTCTTTAAGAAGCGTCATGTAAAGCGATAAAGGGCCGAACATCCGGTAGCCGGATATCCGGCGCTCCGGCCTGGTAGCTTGCCGAATATCCGGTATCCGGCCAAACCACTATCCGTTTCATCTCTAATATTTATGTTTTAAATAAATATGTGTTGCAGGTAATAGAGGCTTGTTGGTGTTGCTTGGTGAACGCGTGCGAGTGGGAGGGCGTGGCGCTGGTGAGCGGGCCGGGCGAGGCGGCGGCCGCGCTGTGCGCCGCCTGCTTCGAGCTGCAGCGAGGGAAGGCCACCAGAAAGTTCCCGAGGCCACTTTGGGATTATGGTATGTTTAACGGCTGACGCACATGCGTAAAGAAAAAAAAGACGATAAAGTCTAAATAGTACTGCCTGACTCATAACTAAATCTTGAATACAGACATGAAATTTGGCAGGCGTCCCTATGGTCTAATATAAACCTTATTAACGCTACTACGACTAGCTATAGTACTTAGCTAATAAAATGGATTTAAATAGAGTTTGAAAAAGATTTTATGATATGGTCAGCGTAGGTCTTATTACAAGAAGGTAGGTTATTCCGTACCATGCGATCCAAATAAGAATAGGGATGTCAATAAGCTCTATCTGTCAAATGCCACATGAAAAGTATAGTTTGCAAAAAACTTATTTGCATATCAATAATAATAGTACCTACATCTAATTTAAATAAAAAGGTTAAATTAGTAGTAAATTGTCATAATAGAATATTTAATGTCATAATTCGTTTTTTCACGTCACAATATGGCGCAAAGTCGATCCTATTCTCATTTGAATCTCATAGTAATCACGATAGGTAGGCATTTTCGATGAAAACAAGTTTCAGTACAGGACGCCAAGTCCCCTAACACTATTGCTGTGGAGTTGCTGTGACTTTATTTTTAAGGCTTGAAATTATAATAATATTGTATCTATATTGGCTAAAATATGATCAGTGTAGACATTATACATTGTCACCATGAAGCCATTAGACTTGTTTTCATGCTTTAAAAAAATAATTCATAGCAATTTCACAACAATAGTGTAAGGGGACTTGGGGCCCAGTTCTGTAGTTGCAGCATGAGTGCCAAGACTAGACGTATCTCACGGAATATCTTGATGTTGTCTCTTTCTCTCGTATGAAATTAGACAGAGCGCAACCGAGCCAATCCGTGACAGAGGTCTTGTCTTGACATGCGTGCTGACACCACTGTAGAAATGAGTCTTTCAACGTGAACTTTGCATTGCAGCGTTGTCCGTGTATAGTAACGGCACGGCGGGTCCCGTGAAGCGGTCCGCCGGCGGCGCGCCCACTCACTCGCGGGAAGCGCCCTCCGCCTCCACGGAAGCCCGAAACTCGTTCAACGCTTTCTTAGCAACGCTACGAGAACCCCTCGCCGTCAGCGTGATGCTGTCCCTCCTCGCCCGCATACACAACCTACTCGTAGACGATAGCACCCTAGAGCTGGTTGTAGAGTACACCAACCTTTGGCCCTCGAATATATCGAATATGAACAATTACAATTCCAAATATGTGCTCGAGTCACTCACGGACTTACTCGAGAGGAGCTTACGACTGTACCCGTATAACACGTCTTGGTGAGTAACATTCATATTGCAAATTATAAATGGAAGATTGAATACTCCTGTCTTGATGTATATAATATATAGCAGTGGTAGCCGAGTGGTCGAACGCACGTCTTGCAAATCAAAGTGTGCAGGTTCAAACCCCGGCTCGCACCTCTGGGTTCCATGTGCGTATCTCATTTTCATCCGAGATTATCACTTGCTATGAAACGGTGAAGGATAACATCGCGAGGAAACCTGCAAGTCTGAGGGAACTTGACTAGTTCTCGATAGATGTGTGAAGTCTGCCAACCGGCACTGGGCCAGCGTGGTGGACTATGGCCCGAATCCCTCTCGCATTGAGGGGAGGCCCGTGCCCAGCAGTGGGACGTTAAAAGGGCTGTAGTAGGTAGCTAGTAGCTTGATGTATATAATGTTTTTCAATGTTAGGAAACCAGAATTTAATGAAACTCCGCATAAAACTGACTATGGAACTGTTTATCAAGTCACTAAATACCTTCCTCCAAATAATATATCATAAAATATGATGCATTTCAATGACTTGGGTGTTGGCTAGGCTCACTGACCCGGATGGATGCGGATTCGTTTCCCGTCACCGGCCAATTTGGGAAATAGCCTTATCGAAACTTGTCTATTGTATGGTACCTATAGTACAAGCTAGGCTTAGTTTGAGTTCATACAATGAGTATGAGTACTATGCGATTCAAATAGGAACGTCAATAACCTCTATCTGCCAAATGTCACTTGAAAAGTATGTTTTGCAAAAAACTTATTTGCATATCAATAATAATAGTCTTACATCAAATTTAAATAAAAAGGTTTTTAGTATTTTTCACTCTACCTTTGCAAATAAATTTTATTTAAAAAATATCTTGCTTTGCTGACTACCTAACTGGTTAAAATTGACAGCTATGACGTCCCAATATGGCGCAAAGTAGATCCTATTCTCTTTTGCAATGAATAAAGAGATGAATTCCCTTTCAGGCTCCGTCTGTACGGTGACGTGGAGATGTGTCAATCGCGGTGGGGCGCGGCGCTGCGGCGCTACCTGTGCGCGCTGGCGGCGGGCTCGTGGCACTTCGCCAAGCGCGCGCCCGACGAGCCCGCGCTCGCGCGCCGCGCCGCGCGCTGCTGCCAGGCGCTCAACGCGCCCACGCAGGCCGCCGCGCTCTGCCAGCTGCCCGACGAGCCCGACTACACCACCGCGTTCAAGTGTCTCGCCGAGAAGGTACCGACCTTTCCGCTCTCTATCGTGCTTCGCTTCCAGTCGACCTAACATTTATACGAAGGCACCGCCATCGGCCGGAAAGCAACTAGTGAAATTTCCGAAATTGTAACATCAAATGTCACAATTTTTAGGCTTCACGACCGCACAGCGTCCGAAAACTAAGGTGTGGTGTTAAAATGTGTGTTGTATATGGCACTCACGACTAAGCTCAATGAATCGGGTGTATTACCAACTCAATAATACATATTTTCTTCTCGGTCAAGTTCAAAATTCCGTTACTGCTAAAAATGATAGTAATTAAATATCTCAGTTACAGTATTTGACTTCGTATCTTATTTGTGCTAACACTAGATTGGAAGTAATGGAATGAATCGTATGTGCAGACGGGCAACGCGGCGGACGCTATGGACGCGTACTACGGCTGCATCTGGGACGGCACGCTGCTGGAGGTGAGCGTGGCGCTGCACGCGCGGCGCGGCGAGGGCGGGCGGCGCGCGCGCGCGGTCCGCGCGGCCGGCGCGCTCGAGCTCAACGCCAACAACAGCGACGACATCCAGCGCGAGGCCGCCGCGTTACGCCGCGCCCGTCTGCTGCGCGCGCTCACCGACCAGTACGTCGCGTGAACGTGCGCAAGCGCCGATTCTCAACTAACTGCGCCGCTGCGAAGAACACTCCGAAAACTCTCTCAGGGAATGAGACTTCAGCGTCCCGAGCTAGTGTTGTGTTATGTGATGACAGAAAATAGTTACGCTACCCAGTAGGCCGTGATAAAAATTAATCACTATACAGGTGTTTCAGAAGTCTGAAATTTGCATTTTATGTTTTGAGAATATTGGTAGCCGCCCCGCATACCTGTAGTTCACACTGCGGAATAGGGTTATGGAAACGAATATTCAAAGGTTTATAACCCAGAAACTATGATAATTAGGTATAAACTGTCTTTACTAAGCATCCATAGCTGTGCTACCGTATACATACCCAAAGTATTATTATGGACTTCTGATTCACCTAGGAGTGTACTATAGTATGTGGGCACCGCTAATCTTAATATTTTGTGATATGGTCTGGATAATAAATGTACATAAAACATGGCACTACAAGTATTCTTTTTTTCGATATTTTTAATGGAATCATATCTACCCATTATGCTTACATTACCGAACAGGTAGATAAGCGTATAGTCAAACAGCAGCTTGATAAAGTAATTAAAAAGGAATTAAAACATTTTATTCAACTATGTATGTTTATTCAACAATATAATGTACGGTATGTAAGATCTTATCAATTGGATTAAGCCATTCTGGCTCGGAAAATATTAGAATTGACTATAAAACTAAATGACCTTTTAAAAACTGTGTAAGTGTTGCATCATTGATAGAACAGACAGTTACTTCGTCTACTATTATATTCTAGTGACATCCGTGGCACACAATTCCCATTTATAAAAACACCAATTTCTCTCTGAGTAGAGTAGGTTAGACAATAAGTTGGTACCTACAAAAATATAGAGAATATCGAACAGTAGCAGGTAGTCGGTGGCCGTATAGGCCTGCTAAATGCTCCCGTTTTCCTATCGCTACACATAATCGCTGTCCTCGTAGTCGGCACACAAAGACTTTCAATGCTTCGTAAAGTGTATTTTATACTACGAATGTTTCTAGAGCCAGCATGACGAGGGCCGCCATGGCCGCTACAGCTGGGACGGTCACCACCCACGCGAATATGATGTTTCTGAAACAATTACTTCGTTATCCTCCTTGAAAAAAAACGTTTATACAGTAAAGTTCTCATTAATATTACCTATGTGTAAATAGCTCAGTGCAATGAAACTAAATATTTTTCACAACTATATCGAAATATGTACCTGTTAAATTGTCCAATAAGTTTTTTTAAACTTCGTATTTAGGGTTCCGCACCCAAAGGGTAAAACGGGAACCCTAATACTAAGACTTCGCTGTCCGTCCGTCCGTCCGTCTGTCACCCACCAGGCTGTATCTCATGAACGGTGATAGACAGTTGAAATTTTCACAGATTACGTATTTCTATTGCCGCTATACCAACAAATACTAAAAAAAACAGAATAAAATAAATATTTAAGGGGGCTGCCATACAACAAACGTGATTTTTTTGCTCGTTATTATAGATAATGGTACGGAAGTCCCTTCGTGCGCGAGTCCGACTCGTACTTGGCCGTATTTTTTTTCAAATACTTTCGTAATTATTATTTGCTAGTAGGTATGAAACTCCATAAATTATCCTTAAAATGTATAATTATATAAATCTATCTAAAAAACACTTGTAGTGGCATTTTTAATACGAAAGGACCAGGTATACATAGGGACTAATAATAGTATAACCTCACATTGCTAGTAACTTTGATCTGAGGCTATTTGGTGTTAAAAAAACATGAAATTATTATATTTTGTAACTAAACAGATTACAGGTTTCATTTAAATTATATTTTGGACAACAGTGTATGAGCTAGTATCTACCGGAATAAGCTCCAGTCGACGGCTTCTCGCGAGCAGTAGCCGATGCAAACAACGGAGCCGACCTTGCAGTGCGTGGTGGAGACTGGCAGGCCCGCCTTGCTGGCCACCAGCACCGTCATAGCCGCGCCCAGCTCGATTGTGAACCCACTGAACATTACACAAATAGGTATAGACGGCAGCTAAGCTAACGTAGATGGAAATACCACATATCTATTAGAGATGAAACGGATATCCGGTAACTATCCGGAATTACATCTTGTATCAATGGTAACTAGAATATGACTAGTTAAATTGAATCAAGGTGATAATATCTAATGTCTACACTGCTCATATTCTAGGTACCATTGAAAAAAGATGTTGTTTTGAACTCCACGACGATAGTGTTAGCAGACTTGGGGCCCAGGTAGTCAGCGGGTACGTCTAATTATAAATAAATTTTAAATAGAACATTACGTGTCCGGTGTTATGCTGGTGAGATCCTCTCCAACGGTCCGCATGACCCTGCGGCCCCACAGCCACAAGCCCAAGGCGATGCCGACGCCGCCAAATACCAAGATGGCAAGCGGCGTCTCCGCGCGCGAGTGAGCGCCGCCCTCCGAGTACAGCAGCCATAACGCCACTAGAGGACCGATGGCGTTGCTGCGAAAACACACATTTTTTTATCCCCCTTTTTCGTCTCACGGCTGTAGTCTTAGCATGACCCACAAACCATGTTCTGTGCCATGACCGTATAGACCTGACAGTTGAAGGAGATATAACTTATGTATATGCGATCATGCTAAGTCTACTAGGCAAAAACCTCCCATTCCTTCCTCCACTTCACTCGGTTCTTTCCTAGTATGGGCCAGTAAACCACCTAGTATGGGCCACTACCTCAAAAAATATATCATTCTAGTGATATTTTTATCAAATTAAACAAGATATCCTTTTTTTGTTACCTATTGTTTACTGAAAGGCATACTTCATCGTACATCTGCTTAAGTATTCAGTGGTTAAAGTAATAAAACTATATTTACTATTTTGTATTTTTAGCATAATTAGCAGGTACAGCGATCGGAACGGCAGTGGTCTGGGCAGCTTAGTTGATTGGACTTGGTTTATATCGATCAAAGTAGTTACCAATTTAAAATTTTGGAGTGTACCTGACGTCGTTGCCGCCATGTGCGAAGGCTCCAAAGATGGCGGTGAGCACCTGCAGGAAAGAGAAGAGCCTCAGGGCGTCCTCTGGCGGCGGCGCGAGCGGCACGTGCGGCGGCGAGGCGGCACGTAGCAGGGGCGCCGCGCTCGAGTTAGGCGTCATGCCCACCGCGCGCCGCGCCCCCGCCTCCGAGTCGCCGCCGCCCACCTCCACGCTCCACGCGCTGCCGCCCGCAGGTGCCTGGTAACAGTCAACCAATCTTTTAACACGTACGCAGCGTAAGGAGTTTTAGTGTTCTTTCAGCTGGTGCGTCATGAGGTTATATTGACTCATAGAGGACCTTTTTTAACGTCGGAAAATCCTTTATGGATACCCTGCCACCTCGGAGGAAGTAACAGGGTTATGTGGGAGTCCCGGCAGAAGGCCGTATACCCACTAAAAACCGACGGTGTACCATCTTCCGCTTATTTCGGGGCGCCACGGGATCCCTTTCGCATGCACCGCAACGCGACTCATAGAGGACCTAACTTTATGAGTGCTGCCCACTGGATGATAGTTCGCCATGGGTGTTAATGTGCAGCTACGAGTGAAGTTGGGAATAAGAATTTCCAAAACACTCAGTTCTCTCCCACAATAGGTGCCTTATAAAGTGTCTTTTCCATTTCAAAAATCTATTAGAATTTGGGTTGAGGTGATAGACAGACAATTTTAATATATTCTGCAAAAGAGAAGAGCGTGTCTCGTACCTTATCAACCCTTGGTGGTGGCGTATCAAAATCAACAGATAGCGGCACAGTTCGCACATTCGCCAGTCTATCGAACTCTCCCCTCGCTATGGTGTCGCAGGAATCTCCTAGGAAACCGTTCTTAGAGTCGTAGCTCTCGCCCATACCAGCCAACTGCGCCGAATCTAAGCTTTTGCAGCAGCTCAACGTCTCGTCAATGTATTTCAAAGTGTTAATCTGTGGATCGGCGTCTATGAGCTGTAATCGGGACTTGTTGGGTGGGCTGAGGCTTCGCGACAGTATGCTGCAGTCGTCCATGGTGGCGAGCAGTGCTCGGTTCCTGGCGTTCATCTCCCGGAGGCCGACTGACGCTTTGTCCGCGTCGCTGAGAGTGACCATCTCGGCGCTCTCTGCGATCACCTCTAAAACTTTCCCGTCTTCAGATAGAAGGGAGGTCGGACGCTGAGCCACGCTGCTCTTGTTGGAGTGCGTAGGAGTGTTTGCAGGTGTTGTTTCTAAAAAAATGCTTTGTTTAGTCATTTGGAATAATTTAGCTTTAAATAGGTTTTGCGAACTCTTTCGAAACATGTTTATTTAGCAACGTTGTATGTGCTAACTTACCGTTGGACAATCCGACCGAGAAGTTGACAGGCGGAGCGACGAGTGCACGTCGGTAATATGGCACGAGGAATGCGCGCACGCATACAGCGGTCGCCAGACCGACCGCGAGCGATATTGTGGCCGCCATCCATAAGGGGATCTTATCCATCGACAACACTAGAAACACCGAAAACATTATGTGTAAATAGAACTAGGTATACAAACTTATTCCTATCAAAATACATCGTACGGAACGGAGCGCTCTATTTTTTTTTTGGGCTCAGAGTGACGACGGTATAACTCCCTGAAGTACCTACGTTATGAAAGAAAATTATCAATTAAATGTCTCTACATATAAATGTATGTACCTACTTAATTTACCTTACTTTTGGTGATAGGTATACAAACGCCTCCTGCTAGTAAAACTCACATTTGGGCCCATTATGTACGACACTTAGGACGTTCACAGCGACCGTGGCCCCGTAGAAGATCGGCAGCGCTCTCAGGCCGGCGTCTACCGGCTTAGGATTTCGTAGGATAAAGCGTCGCACCATTGAGAAGATTATGGCCGACGCGGTACCACTCATTGCAGGAGAGATGAACCATGACAACACTGCCAAATTTATAAATATAACTTAAAATATGCAGGTTTACCAACTTACTGCCAAACGAGAAAGTTACAAAAGGATTTCTTATGTATTGTAAGGATTTACATACCTAATGATATTGACACAACAATACAAGCAGTAATGGATGGTCGAATAGGGATATAATATATTGATCGAAGAAGAAATTTAGTCATCCAATTTAACGGTGTCGTATATAAGGGGATGTTGCATAAACTAGCTAACGAACGGAGCAGATATGAACTACTGGATCAATGACAAGGCAATATAACTGCCTATTCAGACAAATTAATGCCCAGATCTTTTCTTCAATCTAACAATCTACTTGGTAAGTAAAGAATAATTATCCTGGTACCTACGTAATTACTAATGATGGGAAAAAATCCATAATGAATATTTGTAGTGAGTATGCTCTTAGTAGGTACCTATAGTAAATGTATGTAGTGTCTAGATAGGTACTACTTTTCTACTGCTAGGTACCCTAGGTACTTAGGTAGGTATATAAGAATTTGGTGCTTGCTAAAATGAAAAATACGATCAGTTAACTTAATAAACCTTGAACGAAATACATCACGGTACGCAAAATATAATCAAAGCGACTAGACTGGACAATAAATCCAAGGACACTTAATGTTTATAGCTTGTATTTGGCGAGTAGGTAGGTTGTTACGGTGCTATCATTATTCTCTAAAATAATGAGAAATAGGTAGGCCACGAAATAATAATAATGGATCTTTAGTTTGATCCTAAATATACAAAGGGCAAGACGAAGTTGCGTACCTACCTCGATGTTCCTATCAAAAGTATTATTGTCTTAACTACCTATAGCTCCAAGCGTCCACCAATTGACTCCAACGGCTCCCTTGGCCGTGAGGGTGAAGCCTACAGTGGCTCCGACCATGGAGTGCGTGCCGGAGACCGGTAGCCGCAGCGCCGTGGCCAGGATCAGCCAGGCCGCGCCGGACAGCAGCGCAGACAGGCACCCGGCCGCCAGCAGACGCTCCCCACCGTCCGCGTACAAAGACACATCCAAAATCCCCTTACGCATCGTATCTGATACTTTATAACCTACGAGAAAGTTAAGCTGAACATAGAAAATAAGAATTTAACTATGAATATCAAGACTCAAGACCACGAGTTAATTTTAGAAATTTACCCTGTCGGAAAATCCGCGAGTATTCGCTAGTGTAGTGAGTAATCTTATATGGGTACCTACACGCTAATAAAGGGATCATGTTCCTGGATAGAGCTGAACACTATTTATAAAATCTTACCTATAAGTACAGCACCGGCTATCTCGAAGATGGTAGCAAGTATGCATGCCTGGGTCATTGTGAGCGCCTTGGAGCCAACGCTGGTGCCGAATGAGTTGGCCACATCGTTGGCGCCAATGCCGAATGCAAGCACGAACGCCACCAAGAAGCCGCTCACCACGAGCCATAACAAATCGTCAGAGTACGGTTCCATCGCTTCCTTATCTATTTATCCGGATTAATCAATCAATCTTGGAGTATCATTTCGAATAGCACCTATCCATAAATTGAACTTTTAAGTTTTAACTGGTAGCTTTTTATATAATAGTTATTTACTTGACGATATATATGTTAACACTTCTTAAAAACAATCCTTTTACATTAACAACATTTTGTTACATTAATAGAAAACTAAGTACATAGGTAACTTACGTACCTTTAAATCAATCAGTGAACTTAGGTAAGTACTAATTAGTAAGTTAATAGTAATAAATTCAAAATTACGCAAATGATTAATCCAAGAATTAAATTGCGTTTGTTGTGCGTCACAATGTCTGGTGTTTATATAGTATTTCCCGTAGATGACAATGGCCCATTAACTTCGGCTTCATCATTTCTGTAGAAGAAAAAAAAATTGGGAGTGATTTATGTTGCCTACCTGAATGCTTACCAATTACAAAAGCTTAATATACATTACATTGTACATGTTAATATACATAACAAGATACAATAGGTACCCAAATTATCAATAAACTTAGCTACGCATTTAACTAATTATAAATATTATTTTTTAATTTTAGAGCAAGGACCGAGAAAAGTTGAAATAATCCCGGCAGGCAATCAAAGCACTTCGTTACCCCACTTACGCACGACCCAGTTAAATAAATTCTCAGTAGGAAATTCTTATGAGATTCCTATAGGAAGCTAGCCTTATTTATCGCTAGGAATTCGTACTTGGAAATTAACATGTGGCATCATGATTTCCGCGGTATCGATTGGACGCCATTCCACACAAGAATATTTCGCGCTAAAATGAGCGGAAATTAAGACCTTCTTGTACAAAGGTTAATTATAAAATTAAGATCCTTAACACGTCGTCATTATGCGCGTGTATTTTTACGCAAACCGATCTTACCCGTTCCCCGTACGTCATGTACGTCTAACTATAACACGTGTTGTAATGTAGGTACTCGTACTACACTGTACCTAATTAGACTGTTTATTATCACCGTAACCCAATTAATTTTAATATCTGGCGTAATGGTGTAATAATGTACTCACTTTAGAATATTGTAGGATTTTATGGTCCTTAAATTCACTTGAGTGGAAATCACAAGATTTCGCCGTGGGCACCTCAACTGTAGACTGTCTGAAGTTGCCAAGGGTCGCACCGTGCCGCCCCGCGCCGGCCGGCTGAATAGAGCATGCGCCGTCGCCGCCGGTCCAAGGGCATCCGCCACCCCACATCGGCAACCCCCTGTTGGAGCGCGAGCACAATAAAACTGTTTGTTCTATAGTTCTCTATAGGATATAATAGCTCTACCATAGGGTGTTCACGGATTTTACGCTGGCTAGTCCCTAGCGTCAACGTAAAATATTTGTATTGAAAATTGTACAGTGTGTATCGGCCACTCGGAACTAACAATTTGTCAAACCAGTATTTATCTCCCGAACAGTGCATGATTAAAACAATTGAATTTCTATTGATATGGAATGTGTGCGTCCCAAACAGAACTCAACGTAAGACACTTCCGTCCGATTGCGACAGTTTCACTATACTGGCACTAGCAAACGTTACTCGTAGTAGAGCTGCTGCGTACGGCGACGCGGCGACGGGACTAAATAATGACCATCTATAAAAAGTTGACACATAGGTATAATAGTTAAGTACATTTTTAACGAGGTCTAGAAGTGTGAAAAGTAAAGACCATTATATTGGTAGGTAGGTACCTATAGCAAGTTACCTCAACAATTATCTACTACCGCGTGTTCGAGTTCTAATATCAAGCATAATAATGTATGTAGGTATGGTTTTTATAGAAAACCCAAGCTATAATTTCTATCACGAATATTTTAAAACTACTCCAGACACTGCTTATCCGGCACGGATAAAGCGTTAAGGTGTCCATATATATTTTCCCTCTTAGTATATGTCATCGAGTTTATTTTTTATTTTTACGAAATGAGCGAAATGATGTTATTTAATGGAATAAGATGAGGAATGGCTTCACCTGCGACTAGCGCGGGTATTTCGCCAATGTCAAGTAATTAATAGCAAGGACAAATTCAATAAATACACGTACTATATAAAAATGAATGATGACAGTGATAAAGATGGGATGAAACCATCGAGTTTATTTACTTCTTTGACAGCGTTAAACTTCCATTGTCAAAACTACCGTCAATTAATTTTTGTTCTGTCAGTCAAATATCAAACAAATTTTGTTGATTTGAATTTTATCATTAAAATTTTATATTTTGCTTAACCCTCCAAAACTTCTTCTAAGAATAATGTAACAATATTATATCATAAACTATAGCTATAATGTTCTCCAGAAATGTTTGGTGTGCTGCCGAGTTTACCAATAGTTGGTACGACTGGTCTTCTTTTGAAGGTTATGTATTCATTGAAAAGTGCAATAATTTATTGTTCTTTCAGCAAAGGACTGTTTTTGAGGCAAAATGGAAGCGCCGGTAATGTGCAGTTTAAAATTCGTCACTCACGACACAACACGCGATCTGGCGCGAAGCGGCCCGGCCTGGAGCCCGACCCTCTGGCAAATCTACAAATAGGATCTGGCCCACTGCATTCTAGGCTATTGATCAAACCGTTCTTCTTTACTGTTGGGGTGAGCAACCTGATGACACACTATTGTATTGCATTAATAAAGTATCTCTCTTGTAGCTTGCAAGTTTTCTAATAGTGGCAACTATATTATTCTTGTGGAGTGAAAACGAAATTAAAAATGGTACCTATGCTGTTCAAACACTGATCATAATGTAGAGTGTATTTACAAGTTCTGCCATATTTAAACACATTATCCTTCTACATAATATTAGTTAGATAGTATTAGAACAGGTTAGTGATATTATATTTTGTGTAGGTTTCTACATTGAGCTTAGCCGGCTGTGCAATATGGGAGTATGAAAATCTACGCTCACATATCTCATCATTTCTCAGAAAACCCAGTAATTGGTTGAGTGCACAACAAAAGAAATTTCGAACATATGCTGTGAGTATTACTTTTAATAATTTCTTGCTTATGTATGTTACTAAACAAACAAGTCCATTCTTAACAGCTGAAATAGATGTATCCTTCCAAATATACAGATTTTTTTGAAAATGTAGTCATTTCTGTTGGCACCAAACCAAACTATACCAGGCCCCTTTAGTATGACTGGGTAGATATACCTAAGTTTTATCTCTTTCAACTGTCAGATTCATTGAGAAATTATGCCACATGGAGCCATTTTCAGTACAAAAAGTTTGAAGAGATGTCATTTTCTCATCATGCCGGTGGTTATGCTAGGGGGGTGTTGTACTGTAACTTTTATAAGTTATACAAGACCTTTTTAAACCTGTTTTTATTCATTTAATTTGATTTTTGTCTGCAGAGGTCCGAACCAGGTCCTATATCAAAGTGGTGGAAATCATTAAGGGACAGTGAGAAAGTGTTTTATCCAATATTGGCAGCCAATGTACTGGTGTTTGGAGCCTGGCGTTGGAGAGCAATTCAACCATATATGATAAAATATTTCTGTTCAAATCCTTCTGGAAGTTAGTATATTTTGACTATAACTGAGACTCTAGACAACATCTTTTAATTGAAATGAGCTAAGATAGCTATACATAGTTAGATGCATCTATATGTATGTTTATGTACAGAAACCAGAAACTATTGGATATTGGAAAGTGATATAAAAGTTTCGAATAATTTGAATAGAGACTAAATGATACATGTAGACTGATTGTAAAACCAAATGATAATCTAGAAATAATGTCAGTACATCACTGTTATAAGTCTTTGAAAAATCTAATATTCATAACCGACACTATGCAAAAGTAGCGGATAATTTCATAACTGTAAGCGTATCCGAAACTGGTATATTATTATCCTTATATCGGTATCCATATCCAGATACGAAATTTCATATCCATAACATCCCTAGTGTTGTGGCCTTGTAGAGTAATTTGTTAAAATAGGTGAGAAAATAATTATCTTCCCTTGTAGGTGCAACATGTCTTCCTATGGTGCTATCTACATTCAGTCACTATTCTGCACTGCATCTAGCTGCCAACATGTATGTTTTATACAGCTTCATGCCAGGTAAATTTTATTCTTGCCGTCTCTAATAACAAGTAGAATTAATAATGATGATATTGTATGTGTCTATAGCGATTTTAATAGGGGCAGAGGTTGTGGCTATGCTTAGTTTCCCACTACGTAATGGGCAATATAAACAGCCAAAAGCAAGGGTCGAAACAGATTGTATGGTCAAAACTGATTTTACTGACTGAGACTCGAAAATACTGACTTTACTGACCTAACTTTAAAGGGAAACCCCAAAATTTAAAGAACTTAAAATTCATCTCCAAATCTCTAACAGATATTTTATGGAAAAAAAGTGTCCTATAACTAATGCCACTATTAAGCCCCGCACTCACTGGGGCGTAGACAAGACACGCGTTCATCATAAGGCGTCGCAACGCTCACTATAAGACGTCGCGGCGCTTATCATAAGGCGTCGCGACGCACATCAGAAGGCGTCGCAACTGTCAATATAGGGCGTCGCGACGCTCATTATAAAGCGTCGCGACGCTCACTATAAGGCGTCGCGACGCTCACTATAAGGCGTCACGACGCTCACTATATGGCGTCGCTTGACAAACAAATAGACTGACAACGTGAGGGTTTATATTTTCCTATTGAGGTACGGAACCTTAAAAATGAATATTCGAATATCTACCTAAAATTGACGAATATTCGCAAGCCTGCCACTCCCATAGCGGCTTTGTAATATTGAGTTCTACCGTCAGGCATGAAAAAAGAATATCCGTAGTAAAAGGAGCGTGCGTATGTAACTCTTTGAAGCCATAAGACATTTTTAACGAAAATTAGTTTTTCAGTCTAAAAAAAAAAGACTTACTGACTGACCACCGTTCGAAAAACTGACTTTACTGACCAGTTTCGACCCCTGCAAAAAGTTTATTCCAAACTGGCCATTAAATTTAAAAAAAACTTCCTAGAATATCAGTCTATATATCCTTTACTTACCTAAAATAAAACTGAGTACTTGATTCAAATTGGTTATATCTGTTGAACAGCGGCTATAGCATCATTAGGCAAGGAGCAGTTCACAGGCATGTATCTCTGCGCTGGTGTCGTGAGCAGCTTCGCCAGCTTTCTGTACAAGGTGCTGCTGAACCAACCAGGCCTTAGTCTCGGCGCGGTGAGTTTATATGCATATAAAAGAGGCCAACTAATTTTCGAGTTAAAATAAACCAAAGAGACAATATTTATGCATGACGCATGTAGATCCTGGATTCCAGGAGTACAGTATAGTGGTAGGAATTAAAAGTTCTAAAAAAAAACCACTGAAGCTGGGCCCCAAGTCTACTAACACTCGTTGTGGAGTTGCTGTGACAATTTTTTTTAAGGCATTAAAACAACTTTTTTTCAATGGTACCAAGAATATGAGCAGTGTTAGATATTAGATTTTGTCACCTTGATGCAATTTAACTAGTCATATTCTAGTTACCATTGATACAAGATGTAATTTTTATGCCTTAATAAATGAAGTCATAGCAACTCCGCGACGATAGTGTTAGCAGACTTGGGGCCCTGTAGATATGCATATACTCAGTGTCTGTTGTAGTGTTCATTAACATCATCATCACGCCTGTATTCCCCGAAGGGTTAGGCAGAGGTGCACCGTAGTGTGCCCACACTTCGCCGATGTATTTTTGGTCCCAATGTAATAGGGGGCGAGCCTATTTCCATTATACCGGGCACATTCTCCCACTATACGAGGGAGATTTTTGGGCTATAGTTCACCACGCTGGCCCAGTGCGAGTTGGTGAACTTCACACGCCTTTCTATAGACGTGCAGGTTTCCTCACGATGTTTTCCTTCAACGTTTCATAGCATGTGGTAATCTCGGATGAAAATGAAATTAGCACATAAACCCAGAGGTGCGAGCCGGGGTTTGAACCTGCACACTTTGATTTGCAAGGCGTGCGTTCGACCACTCGGCTACCACTGCTATATTGTTGTGTTCATTAACAGCCAGTTTTAATACGAAATGTTTTGTTTCAGTCGGGAGCAATCATGGGCGTGTTGGCTTATGTGTGCGTGCAGTACCCGGACACCAGACTCAGCATTATCTTCTTGCCAATGTACACATTTGCCGCCGGCATGGTAAGTACATTACAATATACTAGTAGTATTGATGAGTATATAAATTATTGTATATCGTCGGGTGACAGGAAAACCTCACTAAGTACTTTAAAATATTAACAAATAACCAGGAAAAAGTCATCATATCCATAAGTGCATTACTTTACAGAATTCCAAGAAGAAAAAATCACGAAAACATGAAAAAAACTATTAAAATTGAAATTACTTACTTTTTTTTTTGTTACATAATGAGTTCTTCCCGTCACCCGACGATATTATCTGTATGCATTCCAAAGGGTGGTAAGTACTTGGTCCAATATATTGTTATTACGTACAATAACTATTTTTTAATATTTTAGGCTATAAAGGTCATAATGAGTGTTGACTTGGCTGGTGTAGTTTTTGGATGGAAATTCTTCGACCATGCTGCTCATCTCGGCGGCGCGCTGTTTGGAATGTAAGCTAAAGAAATTTTCACACACTATATAAACCTTTATGTACCTAGTGTCAATCATAGTATAAAGAAAATAAACTGCAATCACTACATTTTAGTATCTGTTAATCATTTAACTAATAGCTTACCCCTAGCATAATGACCTCTGGCAACCCATATAGGTATACGATTTGCACATTATACGGAACACTCGTCTGCAAAATGAGAGGGATAAGGGCTATAGTCCAGTACTCTGACCTAGGTATATGATAGAGAACTGCACTTGATGGCACATGATATTTTTTTTGTTATTTCCAGGGCTTGGTGTTATTGGGGTAGCACGCAAGTATGGGGGAACAGGGATAGATTTCTGCAATATTACCACACTATTAGAAAAACCGACACGGGAAGGTAGCTAGCAAGACTAGCTACGACTCTATTGAAGAAATCGAAAGAAATTTGTTAAGAAAATATTATAAATGTATCTATGACAGATGAAATATATTATTGTTTAGAAACACTGAAGGTTGTTTATATTTGGTGTCCATATGGAATCATATTGCTTTGTTAAATTCTTCCCCAATCCGATTCCCAAAAACGAAAAAGGAAAGCCCGGCTGTTAGTTGCGAAGCTTCTGCATAAATAATAGTTGGACTTGTCAAAAATAATAAAATCTAGTACCAAAACATAACAATTTTATTGTAAGAAACAAAAATATACATTACAAAATGCACCTTAAAGTCGACTTTGTCGATGTATTTTCCTTAAAATCTATGCCTTGAGTATCTTAGCATGGAAATCGAAATGCTCGCCGATATATGTTGAAATATAGTAATAGGAGTGATCATAGCCTTCACGCAGATTTAATATTACGGGTACACCAACGGAGCGGCAGGCGTCTACTAAGTTCTCCGGCAACAGTTGTTTCTCGACGTAAAACTTATCACCAGCACCCTGAAAAGGATAGTGAAAATCACTTCAGTTTATTTGAGTTTGGAAAAACAGCAGCTTTTAGATATATCGGTGGTAACAATTGTGATATGCAACATGTTGTTTTCACAGATAAATTTTACAATTTAAGAACTTAATTTAAATAAAAAAAGAATAAAGTAACAAAAGTAAAATAAAAACCAATAAGTACAGTAAAAAAAAAAGTAAGTAAAAAGAAGTACATTCGAATATTGATCAAATGAATAATGTAGGTATAAGCATAATAAGTTATCTTTTGTAACAACTAGCTATTTCCTGACGTTCAATACTTTAGGAGCCTATATTTTTCAGTGGTGTCAGCACGCATGTCAAGACAAGACCTCTGTCATGGATTGGCTCGGTCACTCTCTGTCTTATTTCATACGAGCGAAAGAGATGTAATCGACATATTCTGTGACACAAGTCTAGTCTTGGCTCATGCTACAACAACAGATAATTAAAAATGTTTTACCTGGTCAATGAGTAGGGTGAGCGGAGGTCCATCGTATTTCTTGACTAGCTCTGTTGCATCCCATTCAGCCCACTTGCTCTTATTCTCCCCCAAATAACCAGTGAAAGCCTTCACTCCCCATGGACACGCTGTAGGGTTGCAGATTGGGGCGAACGCACTCACGGATTTGTAAAGACCTGGGTTCCTGAGTGTTGATATCAAAGCTCCATGGCCTCCCATACTGGAATGTTTCAAGTTAACTATAGAACATCACATGAAGGATCCTAATTGTGAGCTAACATTACGAATAAGAGGTTTGCACACTCAACTTGGTATTATGCCCAGTATAGACATGCGTTCGATATATAAAAACGTAACTAATATCGGATATGTGTTAATTATCATAACCATATCGACATGCCATCCAACATAACCGATATCACAAAAACGTTATTGTATCGATTTATCTAAAAACCTATCCATCCATTAGGTTATAGTTATATCAAAACTTACAACTGCAACGCAACGATGCAAACTTCACAAACGGCATACATAACTGTAACTTATTCGCTACCACTCTTTCTAAAACCATATTCTTTCACTGGTGAAAAAGGGATCAAGCGAATAAGAGATAAATTTAGTTATGAGCATGTTCGCGTAGCTACCGGTGTGGATCTTATCTGACTAGCAATAAAGTTTAGTTTATATTGTCTAGTTACGATAACGTTTTTCGAGCCCATCGTTTGGCGGCTAGCGGCTACGGCTACTGGATATTAGTGAGACACCTACTCTACAAAATAGAACTACATAAGGAAGTAATAAGGTTGAATTTGAGTTATTACAATACAGATACATATTATAAAAGGGCTGTAATTTTTTTTTTGTTCTTTTGTGCGTTCGACTTTATTTTGATTAGTGTTTTTATGATAGTTGCAACGTTGCAATTACGTAAAAGGAATTCCTTTCGTATTTATATTTTTTAATGTGTGTATTTAGTTATTAGGGTATAATATTTAGTTTGTGAACGAAAATATATTAAAGATAAATTCGAATTTTTCATAGAAAATGTCGCGCAAAGCTAGTGAGATATATGGACTCATTTTGATAAAAAGGACAATGCCGTCGGTCTGGCTGTGTGTAAATATTGCAATCAAAAGTTTTCGTACAAATTTAAATTCCACCGGGAATTTAAATTCTCATTTAAAAAGAGCGCTTAAGTCTAATAAAAACTAATGTATATGTATTGATAGATTAATAAATAAATAACTTTAAATAAGTACATAGCTGCACAGTGTAAGTTTGGGTTCGTTGTTAGTTTTCGCATCTAAATATCATTTTAGTAGACTCAATGGGTATGGATGTAGTTTCTTAAGTCCAATGAAACCACTAATTTTATTTATTAATGTTTATTTATGCAGGTACCGTGCACGTCACAAAAAATATAAAATAGAATTACACACGACAGAAGGAGTATTATAGCACATGGAAAATAGTAAATAGGCGATAGCTTAGCGAACATACACAAGCGGAAGATTTAATTATTACAGTGTACAATAATAAAGTGACGGAGCACAAAGCGTCATACGTCTCGCGTCGGTAGCTATTATGCCTGGTCATTCCCGATCGGCCGATGCGCACGCGCATGGTAGCCGAGTATATCCGAACGCCGTTCGGGAGTGCTCGGGTGGGCTCGGCTGTATCGTCATTAGCCGATCGCCCTACGAAGCACTAATATAAATACTGGATACGTTTGTCCAATTGTGTGTAGAAAATATTTTTTAATTTATTTTTATATATTAATATATTTTATTGTAAGTTTTAATTTAGGTTAAGTTTGTGTATAATTTTAAGTTTTAGTTTAAGTTAAGTTATATACTTTTATACTAAACGAAACTTAAGTAATAAATTAAATTTATGTACACTACATTACCCCCCTCCAGAGACCGTCCTACGGGCGATAATAATCGGGAAACCTAACCTTGCGCCCCGACCTGGTTCTTCTGACGTCATCGTCTGAAGTGCTGCAACTGGGACGAACATCTGGTATCGTTGTTGTTTCGTGTTGTGTGTCTGGTCTGAGTAATTGTTGTGGTGTGTCTATATTATGTTGTGTGATAGGTGTATGAGTACTGTTTGGGTCACGCAGTATGTAGGCTGGTTTTAGTCGGTCTATTGAAACTGTTACCCTATTTCCTCTGTACACGATCTTAAAAACCTTTTCACCTCGCTCCACAACCTCATGGGGACCAGTATATGCTGGCCTAAGGGAGCCTGCGGTGCCGTCGTCTCTGAGAAACACGTGAGACGATGTGGCAAGCTGTTTGAAAATGAACGATGTACGTCTCCCGCCGTGTTGGTTGGTGGGTACCGGCTGGAGGTCCTTTACGAACTTACGCAGTCTTACCACATATTCGGATATGTCTGAGACATGATCTTCGGTGGGCTCAAATATGTCGCCTGGAAGCCGAAGAGGTTCTCCATACAGCAGCTCAGCTGCGGACGTATTGAGGTCTTCCTTGATTGCACTGCGAATGCCTAATAATACGAGTGGTAATGCATCCACCCAAGACGTGCCGTTGTGACACACGATTGCTGCTTTCAGCTGTCTGTGGAACCTCTCGACTAATCCATTGCACTGTGGATGATATGCCGTGGTCCTGCGATGCTGAAAGCCAATTAGATCAGCCAGATTTTTAAATAAGGCAGACTCAAACTGTCTCCCCCGGTCAGTTATAATATCCGTTGGACAACCAAAGCGTGAGATCCAACCGTGAAGTAATGCCTTAGCCACAGACTCTGCTGTAATATCTTGTAACGGTATTACTTCAGGCCATCGCGTAAAGCGGTCCACAGCTGTGAGGCAATACCTATAACTTTGTGCGACTGGTAGAGGTCCAATCAGGTCGATGTGGACGAAAGAAAATCTAGCCTTTGGAAGCTTGAAAGAGTTCAAAGGAGCGACGACGTGTCTGGTGATCTTGGAGTGCTGACATTCGAGGCAATTGCGAACCCATTCACGACAGTCATGTTTGACGCCTGGCCACACGTAGCGATCCGACACTAGCGTAGTAGTTGCGTTTGCACCGGGATGACTCAATGAGTGCAAACTGCTGATGATTTGGTGTCTCAGTTGTGTCGGAATAAACGGCCGCAACTTACCGTCCCTCTCATCGCAACATAGCTTCCCTCGTAGACCGGGCAGCGTCACCATTTTGAGGCGTAACGATGTGTTACCGTTTAAAAGGGCTTTCATTTCGCAGTCCACATTCTGAGCTTCGGCTAACACCTGTAAATCGACAGGCTGGCTCACCACCTCGACACGAGACAAAGTATCGGCTACAATATTGTCTTTACCAGAGATGTGCTTGATGTCAGTGGTGAACTGCGAAATGAAGTCCAGGTGGCGAAACTGCCTTGGAGAGCAGTTCTCCTTGTGAGAATTGAATGCGAAAATCAGAGGCTTGTGATCTGTGAAGATCGTAAACGCTCTAGCCTCCAACATGTGGCGGAAATGCTTTACGCTCTCATAAATGGCGAGTAGTTCTCGATCGTAAGGAGAGTACTTCTGTTGGGCAGGACTGAACTTACGAGAGAAAAACGCAAGGGGCTCCCAAGAAGTCCCTCTTAGTTGCTGAAGAACTGAACCTATTGCCTTATCAGACGCATCTGTAACTAAGGCCAGCTTTGCGTCGCATACAGGGTGCGCAAGCATAGCTGCCCTACATAAGCTCTCTTTGCAGGCGTTGAAGGCCTCCAGTTCTTTAGCCGCTAGGGTGACTGGATGGGAACCCTTCACTGAGCCTGTTAAGAGAGCATTAAGCTTCGTCTGATGAACCGCTGCGCCTGGAATGAATCGGCGATAGAAATTGATCATTCCGAGGAAACGACGCAGTTCTCTTACAGTCTTCGGGGGTGGATAACTGTGTATGGCTTCAACCTTGGCTGGTAGTGGCTTGGTGCCCTGAGCTGAGATACTGTAGCCAAGGAATGCTACCTCTGGAACTCCAAAAACGCACTTCCCAACGTTGATCACCATACCATATTCCTGCAGCCTGATGAACAGTTGGTGCAGGTGCTGCTGATGTGTCTGGGCATCCTGGGAGAAGACCAAGAAGTCATCTATGTATGCATAGACGAAGTCCAATCCCCGCAGCATTTCATCCACAAATCGTTGGAACGTCTGGCCTGCGTTTCGAAGACCAAACGTCATAAACGGAAATTCGAAAAGACCGAACGGTGTTGTTATTGCGGTCTTCGGAATGTCGTCTGCGTGGACTGGTATCTGATTAAAACTTTTCACCAGGTCAATTGTCGAAAAGATACTACATCCTGCAAGGCTGTGGGCGAAATCGTGAATGTGCCTGATTGGATATTGATCTGGCACGGTGCGGGCATTTAGCATACGATAGTCTCCACACGGACGCCAACTGTTGTCTTTCTTTGGCGCGAGGTGAAGAGGTGAAGACCATGGAGACTCAGACGGTCGACACGTACCCATCTGTAACATGGCCTCAAATTCACCCTTAGCAATTTTTAATTTGTCCGGTGCTAATCTACGTGGTGTCGACGATACTGGTGGCCCAGGTGTAGTGCGAATGTGGTGTTCAGTGTTGTGTTTTAGTATACGGTGCATACCAGATGGATTCGTTATGTCAGGGTATTTACATAGAATGTTATGATATACTGAGTCACCCATTATAACTTTTACCGAAGATATACCCTCAGCAGATAATGCAGGCAAACCCACGGCAAACAATGTAGTGCTGGCGTCAATAAGGCGTTGACCGCGTACGTCCACAATAAGATTGTATTTTGATAAAAAATCAACGCCAATAATCGCCTTAGTGACGTCCGCGACTATAAATTGCCAAGCGAAGTCGCGGCGCAAGCCTAGGTTTACAACTAAGTGCATAAAACCGTACGTGTGAATTGTCGACCCGTTTGCTGCACACAATTCAAAACTTGTTTTCTGGCGCGGTTCATTTATAGCAGAACGGGGAAACACACAAAGATCACTGCCAGTATCAATTAAAAATTGCGTTTTGGTACGCTTGTCTGTTAAAATTACGCGACCAGTGCCTGGACAGTCGTCAGCCGCCATTATCGACTGCCCGTGGAGTTTCCCGAATAATCACACGGTTTTATGCACCTACTTGCCTTGCTCCCAAACGTGTGATGATACCAGCATAGTGGATATTTTTGATGCTCCGAGGCCGACCTTGACCTTGGACGGGCTCTGGAGTTGTGGCGTACTGTGTTTCGTCGATGATTATCGCGGAAATCCCCGCGGTCTGACGAACGCGCTTGCTCATCGACCTTCAGAGCCAGTTGTTCCACCATGATCTTCAGCTCGGCGATCTCGCTGGTGATGCTGCTGTTATTGCTCGTCGATGCCGCCGCTACATTGCGCGGCGTGACAATGTCATGGACGTGGTCTGCCAAGTCAGCCAATTGCTCCATAGAGAGCGTCTGCTGTGAGGCCACCAACGTCTGGATGTTAGTTGGTAGACGTTGGCTCCAGATAGTTTTAACGAAGTCGGTTGGGATGGCTGGCCCAGCCAGGTCTTGGAGATGTCGAAGGAACTGCGACGGCCTCCGGTCTCCAAGCTCCTCGTGGGTCAGCAGCTGCCTGACCTTCTTTTCGTGAGATGCTGAGAGCCGGCGTATCAACTCAGTCTTTATTTTGAGATACCGATGATCATCTGGAGGCCTCACAATGATGTCCTTCACTTCTTTGGCGTGTATCATGTCCAGGTTGGTTGTAACCTGTGTGAATTTTTCGCCGTCATCCCGTATGCCGTAGACTTCAAACTGGCCCTCCAGGAGTGCAAACCACAGTTCAGGTTCCTCGGGGGAGAATGGTGGTACTTTCACCTTGTACCTCCTTCTTGACTCTGGTAGCGGTTCGTCATCGACTTCAACCGGGGATGTTTTTTTTATCCGCTGCGTAACGTTACTTTGCGAAGTGGCGGTATGTGCTTTGTCGCTGCTGCTATGACTCATCGTGTTCGATACGGGGTCACCAATTTAGTAGACTCAATGGGTATGGATGTAGTTTCTTAAGTCCAATGAAACCACTAATTTTATTTATTAATGTTTATTTATGCAGGTACCGTGCACGTCACAAAAAATATAAAATAGAATTACACACGACAGAAGGAGTATTATAGCACATGGAAAATAGTAAATAGGCGATAGCTTAGCGAACATACACAAGCGGAAGATTTAATTATTACAGTGTACAATAATAAAGTGACGGAGCACAAAGCGTCATACGTCTCGCGTCGGTAGCTATTATGAGCGGACTGCCTGGTCATTCCCGATCGGCCGATGCGCACGCGCATGGTAGCCGAGTATATCCGAACGCCGTTCGGGAGTGCTCGGGTGGGCTCGGCTGTATCGTCATTAGCCGATCGCCCTACGAAGCACTAATATAAATACTGGATACGTTTGTCCAATTGTGTGTAGAAAATATTTTTTAATTTATTTTTATATATTAATATATTTTATTGTAAGTTTTAATTTAGGTTAAGTTTGTGTATAATTTTAAGTTTTAGTTTAAGTTAAGTTATATACTTTTATACTAAACGAAACTTAAGTAATAAATTAAATTTATGTACACTACATCATGTTTACGTTTGCAAACCGTTCTGTTGATATCTATATCGATATGGAAACGGTATATCGGTTAGATAGCCGTTTGCCGAAAAAACCGAAAACGCCCATGTCTAGCCCAGTATAAAAGCAATAAACATGGTAATTTGTACTGAATTTCCAAATGATTTCGCCAGCTTACCTGTGTCCCATAATACCAATTCTGTCAGAATCCACAACATTGCTGAATGCATTTTGGATCAACTCATACAATTCTTTGTTTAAGTAACTGGCCATCCTGTAGTTGTTAGACCATGGCTCCTCAGTTGCGTCCACATAGAATCCAGCTGATACCCCAAAGTCCCAAGATTCATCATCTCCAGCTATTTTGATGCCTCTGGGGGAAGTATCCGGCCCAACTACAATAATGCCATGCTCAGCTGCATATCTAGAATGTATAAATAACTAATTTAGGTACTTATTTGATAATGATACCTTGAACGGAAGGTGACAAAATCTCTTAACATGTGTGCTGCCACAACGGGAGTTATAATAGTACCTAAGCATGTTAATATTTATTAAGTATTCTCTGACCCTAAGTCGCATGATAGTTTTAGTGTATGAGGTTTTACGATTGATAAGTCTTAATTGTAAGAGTAACAGGATATAAAATTCTAACATTGCTGCGAGCCAAAAGTGTACCAATGAAAACAAAACGACAAATTATTATTATATGGATATCAAATTTTAAGCCTACCATTTTGACATAAAATACAAAAATCTGAAAATTTGTAATAATTACAAAAATCCTACTACATAAAAAGTACTTTCAATGTCTTAGGTAAATATACCTAAAACTATTATAACATGATCTATATGAAAGTAAGTACTTAGGTGTTTACCTCATAAGCTATGTGGTATTGATAAATTCTCAATAATTTTGATAAGGCTAATTACATAAGTTTTTATTGCATAATAATTATTATCATCACCAAAATGCCAGCAAACAGTGTTGTTTTGACTAACATAATTACATAATAAATAATGGTGTGAATTCTGTAACCACCAAATTAAACTGCACTAAATTGAGTGTATTAAGAAAAACTTATATTTTTTGTTGTACCATAGTTTGTGAAACTTAAACACAAAAAAACCAGGCTCAATATTTTCAATTTAATTGAGATTTAATTATTTCCATTTAACTTAGTCAAAAAATATTAAAAAGAAATATAACAGGAAGAATTTCCTATCCTTAGAAATAAAGATCTGGTACTATTAGTTTAAATTGCAATAGCAAATTATACACTTATTAGTAACACATGAATACTTTAGATATCAGTTCAGTATGTACCTATGTGTACATAGTGCCAACATACTTCAGACAAAAAATTAAGTCTTGACTTAAGTAACATGTACCAAGGTACATGACATATTCCCTTATAATTTAAATATATATACCTATATATTACAATATGTACCTATATGTTACAAATTCCTATAAAAAATAAATGAAGATGTCTTATTTACTAGAGTAAGTTTTGTAATACCTTTGGAATCCAGATTTACTGATGAAATTCTGTTCAGTGCATGTAAGTCCAGAGAGGTAGAAAACAACTGGCAATTTGACATCACCACCCTCAGCTTGTGGGGGCAGGTAGATTGAGAAGTTCATTTTGCATTTCAGCTCGGAAGATGCATGGGAATACACCTTCTGGTAGCCCCCGAAGATTTTGTTTGACGATACCAACACCAAGCCGTCCATTTTGCTAATCTGGAAGTTTTGACTATAAATACTGTGAGGTGTGTGATTTTACAATGATGGAATATATTTCAGGCTCACATCAATCGAAGCCAGTATGTTAGTCCTGCTAGTATGTAGGTACCTCCCTGTAAATATTATTTATCTTCTAGTGCAGGTAGGTAGAAAGACATTAGGTATTTAAGATACGCTTACCTACCGGCAGCGCACTCGCTTCAGTGTAAATTTTTTGACTATGGCCTTGACTTACGTATAGGTAAGACCGGGCGGGTAATTTTTAGGAGATAACAAGACAATAAAAGTTATTAAAATCATCCTTACGTACCTACCTATTTTTTAACACTATAAGTGGCAACAAATGCAGCCTTATTTACTTTTGTACATATATAAATAGTAAGAAAATATAATAGCATAAAATACCTTTGAATAAATAGTCTCACTACAATACTGTTCACCAGCCACAGATCACTACCAGCCGACCTACCGAACCTATTTTGACGTAGATAAATATTTTTGACAGCTAACATGAACTATCAAATTTGACAGGTACAGCTTACCACTGGCATAATGCTTGGTAATTACGAGTCAGAGTAAAATATTACGAGTGCATTAAAAGATTACAATTTGTATTTAACAAAATTATTTTATTCAAGCTTATTAAAAATATCTATAAGCTATTATCTACTTGCTAGGCATAATAACAAACAATACTATTATATTAGTAGTCTTATACGTATAAGTTGGCGGTACAGATCACGGATGCGCTAGGTTTTAAGCAGTATTGCTAAGTAGTAGAGTAACAAAATCACCACCGTAAAGAAATACAATGGTGTAAGAACTTACATTTTTTGGTTCTTATTGTAACTTTAGTGGTAACAATGAATAATTTGCGGGAAATCAAACAGAAAACACTATTTAGCCACCGATTAGACGCCAACCTATATTTTGTTGGACTATACAATAGTCCGCTTAGCTTAGCTCAATTTAGACATCCAAGGTTACATTAATTCGCAACCAGCTGAAAATTGGTACACTTCGCCGATGTATTTTGATCCCAATATAATAGGGGACGAGCCTATTGCCATTATACCGGGCACTTTCTCCCTCAATACGAGGGAGATTTTTGGGCCATAGTACACCACGCTGGCCCCGTGCGGGTTGGTGATCTTCACACGCCTGTCTATAGACGTGCAGGTTTCCCCTCACGATGTTTTCCTTCACCATTCTTAGCAAGTGATAATCTCAGATGAAAATGAGATTCGCACATGAAAACCCCAGGTGCGAGCCGGGGTTTGAACCTGCGCACTTTGATTGCAAAGCGTGCGTTCGACCACTCGGCTACCACTGCTCAATCGTAACTTACACATATAAAATAAAATATTAAAAATATGAGAATGTCGGGTAAAAAGAAACCCAGCCCCTCATTTTATACACCAGTGTATTCAATATCAAATATTCAATTCAAATGTCTGCGTGACTAGGGTCATATACCTGCTTTATCTTAGAATGCCCAAAACTCCTCAACACTCCTCTGGTAAAGCTGTAAAGGCCACCAACAGAGTAGTCCTTTCAAAAAAAAGCCCAAAACATTCAGTACTATTAGTTAACAGTATCAGATCCGTGGCCTACCGGGGAAACCACATTAAAAAAAATGCGCTAAGTACACTACCTCAAAGGTGGCGTGGACACGTGTGCATATTATGACGATTACAACTCTTTCAACTTTTTGATTTACATCTCAAATCGGTGGCTCTTAGGAAAAAAAAATAGACATTTTTTATAGATATCTAATCTACAATTTTTGTCTAACTAAACTTACCGTTTTGCTGAAAATCGAGAGACATCTCGAAACGAAACATCAAATCGTATGTATTTTTTTCATTTGTTTCAAGATATCTCGAATAGAGATGAATCTCAATCGCACGAAAATCGGGGCCCTGTTTTGTGACCACGAGTTTTTTTGTCCGTCTCGGAAATCGTTATAAATCTCAAAAATGGTGGTTCTTAAAAAAAAAAAGGATTTAGACATTTTTATAGATAATTTTCAGCTGGCTGCGAATTAATGTAACCTTACTCCTATTTTTTGGTTTAAATTGACCGGACTACTACATAAACAGCAAAAATAAGTGGGTGGTACTACACTTTTAGGACAATGTATTAAGTAGGTACCCACATTTATCTGGCTTGATTTAATTTTCAATTGACCTACTACTATTTGTCTTCCATGATAGATAAGTATTCCAGAATAAAGCTACAGATTGTACTAATAAAACTTGATATTGCAGAGGTACATAATAAAAGTTGGCGATCTGAACCCACGGCCATATGTAATAGTTTGCTTTTAACACCTCAAAATAGTTTGCATCAAGATCTTTTTTTATTGTATCCCAGTCTTTTCCTTGGCTAGCTCCAACAACAGATAACAGTATAAATAGAAATGTTGGTGCAAAAATAAATTGATCTACAAACACTTTTTTAATAGCTACAGTTTTGCCTGTTGCACCAATGTGCTTGTTCAGTACACCATACCATATTCGTAGCGCAGGCCCCTGAAACAAGATTAAATGCACATTTTTTTTTTTTTTAACGAAATGAGCGAAATGATGATATTTAATGGAATAAGATGAGGAATGGCATCACCTGCGACTAGCACGAGTATTTCGCCAATGTCAAGTAATTAATAGCAAGGACAAATTCAATAAATACATATTATAAATAAAAATGGATAATGACTTATGACAGTGATAAAGATGACGGATGACCACCAAAATGCACATTAGGTATGCCTTTACTAATGCTAGCTTATAGAGCATATTGACACATCGGCCGCGGTTTAAATTCAAAGGACCTATGTATCGTTGGATGTATATACCTAAACATGTTCTATCCTCACTGAATAATGATAACCATAAGCGCGCGTATCGCAAGTTTTTGTGTGATGGTTATTTTAGGAATTCGAACTACCCACTGATATCGAAAAGAAATTCAAGTAAACGAATTCAAATAACACTGAATTATCATCTAGCTAGGCGGTACCACGGGAAAATATATAGCTTATATAGGCAGGTTAAAGGTAAAATAACTTACGCCGATGAAAAAGCCTATAGATGTAAATTTTAGTGTCCTTTTGTAATCAATTGACTGCAAGCCATTTCTCTCAATTAATGTTTGCGAAAGAATGTCTCCGGTGCCCATGAGAACTCCTGTTTGGATTGCTTGAACTAAATATGGTCTTCGGCTTAGAGCTTTCTGATATAAATTTATAAATCCTACACCTCTCATGGTCATTTTTTTAAATTCTAGATCTAGAGAGGGATTTTTAGGTTATATTTTTGTTGATATTTCTAAGAACCAAAATTCAAAAGAGCATGTTTTTTTTCATAAATTGGTTTATGGCCTTGAGTACTAGCCCTTTGAAGCCAAGCCCGTAACTCGAAAATAGTAAAAATGCTGAATCGGCAGAGTTGCCATAAGCGGAGATTAAACCAAAGAGCAGATGATACGTTCGTAAATACAAGGGTACGCACTGAATAATTGAAGTGTCAAATGTATATTCTTCACTACTCAAACTTAGCAGGTAGCACCGTAAGAAAATAAGAGATGGCTATACATCGCAACTACTTAATTTTTACACTGTGCTGCCGGCTTTTTATTGTTGTGAACACCGTACGGTGACCACCTGTATTTTTAATCATTGTTAGTTTTTGGGTGTTTAATAAGTACCTACCTCGCGCACGAAGGGTTCCGTACCATTATCTTTAATAATCGGCAAAAGCCCTAATACGTATCTTAAAATGAAATAAAAACAATAAAATAAACATATTTCAATCGTATCAGTGGTGCCCTCCTGTGTCAGAAAGCGGAACTAATTCGCCTCCAGTAACCGCGATCCTCTGCGTGACTAAGTAGTCCAGATATTTGGCGCTAGGTGGCGTCAGTTGTCATTTAGCGCACGCTAAATTAAATATTCAAGTTACGAGTATGTTTTCGGTTTGTGTTAAAAGCTTCTAGTTTGTATGTATGTATATCCACCAAAATTTTAGTCCCAATTTATGAAAATTATTTATGCACTGTATCAATGGTCAATTTAGAATTTGAAAAAGATAAAAATAAAACACACTTTATAAAAATTTAGAACCCTAAAAAATAAAAAAAGCAAAAAAATCACGTTTGTTGTATGGGAGCCCCCTTAAATATTTATTTTATTCTGTTTTTTAGTATTTGTTGTTATAGCGGCCACAGAAATACATAATCTGTGAAAATTTCAACTATCACGGTTCATGAGATACAGCCTGGTGACAGACGGGTGGACGGACGGACGGACGGACAGACGGACGGACGGACGGACAGCGAAGTCTTAGTAATAGGGTTCCTGTTTTACCCTTTGGGTACGAAACCCTAAAAATTTAACAATAATCTCAAAATGTGTGATGTGATGCTGCAATCTTATCTATCGTGCTTCTTATGAGTCTTAAAGGAAACCTTTTAATGCTCGAGACTCATTATAAATATTACAATTGTAATTATTACAAATGTTTTGTGCCGTAACCGTAACCGTCATTATTTATACTAACTTATAGATTTCTTGTAGATAACCATATAAAAAGCCTCTGGGTCAAAGCTATTGCTCGTAAAAAATGGGTTTATTCCAAAATAATTATGTTTTTTTTTTACTAATAAATAATTGAATTGTTTTTTTTTTATATTTCCCCGAGTTTTGTATTTTATTGTAAGAATACCTCAGGTAGGTGGTGATTTAATGACCGAGCTAATAAGCGTAAGCTTGTAAAATTTTAAATATAATATTAATTAGTATTTTTAATGTCATCAGTTTCTAGATGGTAGACCTATATTTCATGTATATATATCATTTTCACATTTTATTTATAATTGTATCTTGCACTAATCATTTATTAGTATTATAAGTATCAGTACAGTAAATTAGCAACCTATCTCGGCAACATGATGCCAATTTTTTTTATTATTTAAATGACCTTTTGTCCATCACTAATTTCAACAAACTAACGTATATAGCAAAGCCGGCCTCATCAGCATTTCAGGACGGGGCTGATTGTATACCTCTATCTCTGCCTTTCGTGTTGAAGAGTAAATTAGAAAGACTATCGAGTATATAGCCACTGTTCATTTAAATGAGGAGCCTCCATGTTAACTCTATTTCGATGCGTAAATACGAAACCGCCTTGCAATCGATATTATGGAAGAACCGATTATGGCTTTGAAAGAACCCTTGAATTTGGCGCATCAGTAACACCCTGAGTTCTATAACCAGGGGGGGGAAAGTTTCATACATTATCACAATATGGTGGCTCCATCTATTCCTTGAACCCGTAATAATAGAGTTTAGAAGTGAGTATAACATTTCAACAGATGTCGCTATACAGAAACTACTGGTGTAATATTCCGAATTATATTGAAAAGTCAATTCATAATTGTAAAATATTTATTTTAAGTATTTATAATATATATCTACAACAATAATAATAATATATAAAAAAATAGGTACATTTATAATATTGTTCGTACAAAATAAACTACATGTATTTACGATACGGACCGATACGCCAAAGGTATCTTCAAGGAACGAGCATACTCATTCCATAAAGGCCGGCAACGCACTTGCGATGCCCCTGGTGTTGCAGGTGTCCATGGGCGGCGTTAATCACTTACCATCAGGTGAAACGTCTACTCGTTTGCCTCCCTATATCATAAAAAAAAACCGGCAACCATTGTATCAAACGTCAAACTAGAATCCGATCTGTTCAATTTTCAAAATTGAAGTTTATTTTCGCGTGAGCTCTAGTTTGTAGATTTTTTTCATTTTATTGTTTGTATTTCGGTCATAAAATCTTTGAGTGAGTGCATAGAGTTGAGCTTTGAGTTCTTCCGCATTGCTGTGGTGACTTCGCCCCGTAATACCGACGTTGTTTACGTGTTTAATTAAGTTCAAAACATCGTGCAAGGACGCTTTTTGTGTTGTATTATTATCATAAAAATAAAAAGTGAATTTACATTACCTACTTGTTTCATTTATTTTTAACTTCTGTGAAAGTATCCGTGTATTTATTGGAACTGTTTTAGTTAGCCTACTTACTCATATTAAAGTAATCAAATAAAATCAAGTAGACTAAAATAGTATTTACTGAAGCTGTTTGAGTCTGTGGCAAACCCAATACTTCGCCACTTCCACCAGTCGCTACTAGATGGCGCGACTGTAGACACATCGCAATTCTACGCGTTCAAGAAATTATCCGCAATACAAAGTACTATGAAAATCCTAGCTCGCGGTACTGGTGTGTTCGAGGATCTGATCTATATATACAAATTCCCCGACAACATCACTGGGGGCGTAGCGGATCCCGCCAGGCATACCACTCGCCTGGCAGGAAGATCTACCCTTTACCGCTAAAAGTCTACTTGTTTTTTTACATTATTTTAATATGAGTAAGTAGGCTATTAAAACAGTTCCAATAAATACATTAATAGACATAGTATCTACCTACCCTACTACTGCGGCAGTATTACATATGTATACCTAGCTATAGATGCCATAAATAGCTCGGATTCAAATCGTAGATAGTGCCACTGTACATCTATATGCAATAATATGCCGTAAGAGGGCACTCTTTCCCATTACTTATTATACTCTTTGTCTATAACGATCAGTCAGCCAAAAGCTTAGAACATCCCTAACTTGGCTGGCAAGGAGGCATGGCAATAGAGAAAATGTAAACTCAGTCACGTCACTATAAGTATTATCAATAATTTATTGTCTTGAGGGATTGTGTCGTATTTTGCAAGAATACGGGGTAGTTGAGTCAATCTTGTTAACACTATTTGCTATAATGGATAAACGAAAGCTATCTACAGCGGGAGACAGTCTGTATTTAATCCTGCAAGTTCCAAAAACTGCAACTGCGGACGATGTCAAGAAAAGCTACCGAAGATTAGCGTTAAAATACCACCCCGATAAGAACCCTAATAACCCGGACGCCGCAGATAAATTCAAAGAAGTGAATCGTGCACATACAATACTGAGCGACGGAACGAAACGAAATATATATGATAATTACGGTTCCCTCGGACTTTACATTGCTGAACAATTTGGAGAAGAAAATGTCAACGCCTATTTCGTAGTTACGAGCACTTGGTGCAAAGCGCTGTTTGTCGTGTGCGGCATCCTGACTGGTTGCTTCTTCTGTTGTTGCCTATGCTGCTGTTGCAATTGCTGCTGTGGTAAGTGCAAGCCGCGCCCGCCCGAGGAGTCTGGTGACTACCACACCCTGGAGCGGGACGACTCGGACGGCGTGCAAGCCGTGACGGTGCAACCGGGTGGAGAGGGCCGCCCCAAGGGAGAGCAGGCACCCCCCATCGCCATGCCGGCGCCGCCGACGACCGCGCCCGCGCCCACGCCCGGCGCCTCTGAGAACACGGGCCTCAACACAGGTGGGGTCAATTATGGAATTTCAAATTAACTACATCACTCATGATACTGCTTAAAAGTCTATCCATTATGGCTTTGTATAAGTGTCCATAATTCGAATATTTAATTAAATTAAAGGATTATGTGTGTATTAAATTGTTGGCAATATATTGCACACAATACTTGCTTCAACTGATGTTATATAGATTAACTTATTAAAACGGCTTTTAGTTGACGGATCATCTCTATGAATTCACAATCTTAATTTAATTTTATGATGTTACATAAGCTGCTGTAATATGAAATTATAATAAAATCAAATTATAATTATTCAAACTGAACAATTTTAAGTCAATCAATTATCTTTAAATAATATTAAGCTTATTATTTTCAGCATTATGTGATTTTTTTAAGTGATACAATTATTCTTTTAACTAATTTGAATGATGTATACATTGGATTATATTACAGGCTTACCTTGTTTGAAACATATGATAGATATCTTAATTTACAATTCAGAATTATTACAAAACTCAAATATGATAGCTGCTTATATAATTGTGTCAAGCAAGATTATACTAATAATGTCTCAAAAATTTAAGAATGACTTAATATTTGAGTAGTGTGAAGATATAATGGCCATTTGCTCTAACACTAGAAGATGCTTTAACATAATGCGTAAATATGAAGTAGTTGATAGTTGCAGTAGTATATTGAAACAGTCTGTATCAGAAGTCCGAAATAATACTTAAAAAACAATTGAATTATGATAATTTTATTATACCATCAGTTGACTTAGCATGAGCATATAGACATAAGTTTTAACTGTCAAATTTGTCACTTCATACTACTAACTATGTCACTTCGAGATTTTTGTACTGGACATGTCTTGGTGTGATGTAATTTTCTTTTATGAAAGAGATAAAACTTATTGCTACGCTGTCATGCTAAGGGTGCTGGTTGTATACTCAATACTCATGCAAACGGTAAAGTATTATTTTGGGCTTCTGAAACAGCCTGTATACATATAGACATCATGTTAAGAAGTCACCTAGTGCTAGAGAAAGGTGCTTAAATGTCACAATTTTGTATTTAGCCTTAAATGATCAACGAAGTGTCTACTTACATGTTTATCAACAATTATTCATTAACACTGTCTTAAAAATAGAATCATTATATTATATCATCACATAATATTTTAATATTGTTCAAAGTTGATGCAAAAGAAGCGGTGGATAGGGATGTCTTCGTAATATGAACTTTAAATCCACATTTTTCAAATTCCCAATTCACGAAGTCACCATCACAAATAAGTAATTTGAGAACAAACATCACAAAAGTCTTGTGAAGCTAGTAAAAATGGTAGCAGTAATTGAAAATCTCTATGATATTGTGGTCTTATGTATATGAGACTTCACTTTTTGACAATGCACTATAATCAGCTTTATTATGACACCATTTATCTGTATTTTTGAGGGTTAGTTACCCAGCTAGATGATATTTTACATGTTGACATAGCAACAATAATTACCTATGAAATATTGTAATGTTTTGATACTGAATTTCTTCCATTAATACGCTAAACTGCAATGAAATCATATATTGCACGTTCAATAGGCCTTCTAATAATTAAACCATATTTAGAAGTTTACGATTGAAAATTAACAAACATGTTACAATTGTGTCAGTTTGATGAGGGCTCTGTCTTGTGGTTCGAACATAGGCAGCTTGATTCACTGCACCAGGTAGTTTAGTGTTCGATTCCCGAATTTGCATGGTCTGGATGTTACTGGGATCGGTTCCAGTCCATTATATGGTACCTACCCATAGTACAAGTGTTGCCTAGTTTGGGATCATACATTGAGTACATATGTGTTGTCTGGCGATATATATTATATTTATAAATACCTATATTAGCAATATAAACCAGTCTCACAATATCCATACTGTTCCCCACATAACCATAAGAATAAAATTTTCTTTTTAGCCTTGTGTTACCAGATTTATCATTTGTTAGGCAAAATTACTATTTAATTTGTCTCCATATTCTATGTGCCTGCTCTATAAAACTGGTGAGTTGGCAACCCAAAGAATTGTCTTATTTAAAAAAAAAAACCGGCCAAGTGCGAGTCGGACTCGCGCACGAAGGGTTCCGTACCATTATCTATAAAAACAGCAAAATATCACGTTTGTTGTATGGGAGCCCCCTTAAATAATGATTTTATTCTGTTTTTTAGTATTTGTTGTTATAGCGGCAACATAAATACATCATCTGTGAAAATTTCATCTCTCTGACTATCCGTGATACAGCCTGGTGACAGACGGACGGACGGACGGACGGACAGCGAAGTCTCAGTAATAGGGTTCCCGTTATACCCTTTGGGTACGGAACCCTAAAAAAAAATATGTCGTAAGTTGATACTGGCCTGAGTATTAACTTTAAAAACATACCAACCTAGAACTGGCTTCATTGATGCAATTTATTCAAGTAGGTACTTTGTTAATTGAAATATTTTTTGTAACTCCAATTAAATGCCTATAATAGGTAAATATGTTTTTACCAATTAAGAACCCCATTAGGCAATAGTTGATGTAATTTAATTTATGTTTGATGGCAAGAAATTGAATTATTTTAGTTAATCACATTGAATGTGATTTAAATAAATAACTCAATGCCATAACTATCTTTTTACCAATAAATGTTCGATAATAGAGCCTATCAATTAGATAACAGATTACTTACCTATGTAGGTACACATTCTGAGCTAGTATTCATATAATATATTTATTTTATACAGCACTTTATTGTGGAAAGGACAGAAAGTACAGACAAAACCTTATTTGCTTACAGAAAAATGTGATTGGGTAGGTATCTAACTAAATATAATTATATTTACAACTAGTTGTGCCCGCGACTTCGCCCGCGTGGACTTTAGGGAGATTACCGGAAATATGGGTATTATGTTTTTCCCGCGGAACCTTATGGCTTTTTCTAAAATTAAAGTAGCCTAAGTTACGCCTTAGAACGTCAGCTATCTGTCAGTGAAAGTCCCATTGAAATCGGTTCAGCCGTTTAGAAGTTTACCTCAAACAAACAAACAGACAGACGGACAAAAAAAATTAAAATTGCGTTTTCGTTATAGGTATCGTATATACTTTCATACGCATTTGGTAAAAAAGTGTTATTTTGATATTACAAACAGACACTCCAATTTTATTTATTTGTATAGATAAGTAATATGCAATCAATAAAATGATACCTTACCAATGTGAATAATTTAGGCTCTGTGTAAAATGGCTATGTTTTTTTACCATACTAGGCAGCTATGGGTAGGCATTGTTTCGGAATAGTGAATTTTTCTTTAACTATTATACTTCCTTAATCCATACTATCAGCTAGTAGTTAAAAATGTACACTATTTCGATAAAGGTACCTTACGATTCAATATAGTACTAAAAAAAAATTAATTGAATGAAAGATTAAGTTATGAAATCATTCATTTGATAAACTTTTTTATCGTTGTTTTATGAGTATTTATTATTACTTCAACATACAGAGACGCAGGTCACCGGTACACACGTTTGAGGCATGTCTATTCAAGATTGACCTGTGCCGAACCTTATATGTATTACTGAGCCAGACGTTCGGAGAGTGCGAATGAATGGGCGCACGAGGTCGAACTCCGATCGATGTTTAACCATGGAGATTATTGATATGAAGGGTTGATATAAAAACCGGCCTAGTGCGAGTTGGACTTGCGCTCGAAGGGTTCCGTACCATTATATATAAAAATCGGCCAAGTGCGAGTCGGACTCGCGCACAAAGGGTTCCGTACCATATTCTATAAAAACGGCAAAAAATTCACGTTTGTTGTATGGGAGCCCCTATAAATATTCATTTTATTCTGTTATTTAGTTGTTGTTATAGCGGCAACAGAAATACATCATCTGTCAAAATTTCAACTGTCTAACTATCACGGTTCAAGAGATACAGCCTGGTGACAGACTGACGGAGGGACGGACAGCGAAGTCTTAGTAATAGGGTTCCCGTTTTGACCCTTTGGGTACGGAACCCTAAAAACGATAGTAGCGGAACAAGTACCATTATAATTATTGTATGCTACGAGTGTACATTGCGCGTATTGGATTGTACCTACCTACCTACTATCTATTTAATTTCTGCACCTAGTTAAAAATACTAGGTGAAGTTCAAGTTGTACACATTGCCAGTAACTAACTCTATTTAATATTATAGTAAATTATAATTTAACATTGTATTATTATTATTATTATGTATACAGGGTGTAAGTCCGAAATAATACTTTAGGTAGCTAATATGTGGATGCTTAGTGAAGACAGATTATACCTAACAATCATAGTTTCTGAGTTTGAATTTGAATTTTGTCACAGGTACCGTGTTCTGGCCTTTCTTTGGGTACATCCATGACCCTATTCAGCAGTGTAAATTACACCTATGAGATAATTGACGACGAAAAAATTTTAAAGAACATGGGCTAATTTCGACCAAAAATTTTATACCATTCTGTTGTATACCCGATACTGACGCAAACGTCGAAGTATTATTTCGGACTTCTGAAACATCTTGTATACTTATTCACATATTTATTCAACAAGGTGCAAGTGAACCGCAACTGAGTGGGGGTATAGACGTGCAATTTTATTTTAATTAAGTAGATGTCTAAAATAAAACTGCAAGTGTCTTTGGAATAACTAATATACATTCCAATTTAGGTAGATAGGTAATATTCGGTCGGTAACTACGTGTTCCACTGCTCTCGTTAGAAATAACAACAAGTCTCAAGTGGCAGGCCGAATTTACAAATATAAATTTCCATATCCCTTTTATTGGGATCTACCTAGGGTTGCCAACCGTACTATAAAATATAGTATTGTACTATATTTCAGCTCTGCGTACTATATACTGTTGAAAAAATAGATAGTACGCAAAAGTACTATATTTTTGTGCCTTGCATGGAGATTTGCGCGTATACTATAGCGTGTTTCGAAACGGGACGACAACTAAACGAAACTGTCGCTGTCAACTACTGTCAAGTGAAAGACGTTTTCACAAAAAAAGTACTGGTCTTCTATACGTACCGCGGTACCGCTTAAAAAGGTGCCGTATTGTTTAGGCTTTTTTTCTCGAAAAAAATAGTTGGCAACCCTAGATCTACCAGTCCAGTTAAATGACCGAGCAACGGTGAGTTAATGCATGTTAGCTCGGCCGAATCTCGAATCGGTGTCAGCACCATCTTTGACGATCGTTATCGGTAGGTACCTATCTACTTGCATATCTTAAAGTAGGTACGTACAAATTGTGTTTTCAATATAATAATCCAAAATTAACTTCCTGTAATGTATATGATAACTACCTACCTACCTCGGTTACGCCTGTTTTCTATAAACCTATCTACCTAAATAATTAATGTAAATGTTATTTGAGTAAGTAGGTAACATATTTTCTTTAAATTCAATAAGCGCAAGTAAATATAAATAATCAATTGGTATGCATTAATAGCCTTATCAATATCATTGTGTCAACGTTTGAACGTATACCTACTTCATGTTTTGTAGCAAATTTACTTTAAGCAAATAACTAGTTGTCGACCAAAAAAAAAATTATGAGATAATTGCTAAGATTGTAGTGTGTAGAAGAGTAGGTAGAGTGGATTCGAACCTGTCTTACTTGATAACTTTAATACACCACATCTAAAACTGTGCCATTGTTTACGCATGTAGGTACGTACGTTCGTTATGTGGTTATCTGTGGCTTGTCAGGCGTAAAATGTAGCGGCACGTACCTTCCTATTGCTGAAGATTAGAGATGAAACGGATAGTGGTTTGGCTGGATATCCGGATATGACGGATATCCGGCAAGCTAGCAGGCCGGAGCGAATATCCGGCTACCGGATACCGGCCCTTTATCGTGTTACATGACGCTTCTTAAAGACATCTTGAATCGATCGCAATCACGACCCATACATATGGTTAATTTGCATCAGTACCCGCAGTTGTCAAGGTTTGCTAGAATTTAGTTTACAGCGAAAGGCTATTTTCTGAAGTTTGTCTGAATACGAAGCCAAGCGCAGTCGCCACTTACCAACAAATACGGAAAATTTGGTATTCATTCACCACAATTTGCGAATTGTAAATTTTGAGTACTAAACTAATTAAAATAACAAATATTTTTGACGGGCAATTATAAAAATAAACGTTGTCCATAACCTATTGTGGTATGATTTGCTTTGTGTAAAATAATGATATTTTTTTGAATTTTACTATCCGGCATCCGGCCAAATACGGAATTACTATCCGGTATCCGGCCGGATAGTGAAAACAAGGCCGGATACCGGATATTTACCGGATATCCGTTTCATCTCTACTGAGGATTCCCTTGAAGCAAAACCTACAACTAATTAAAAATACGAGCTACCTGTACCAGTTTGGGGCAAAATCAGGTACCGTTAACTATCATAATTAAATAATTAACAATTTTAATTACTTATTCCGTTTATTTAATGTTACTTTTTATGAATTACATTATCTGTTAGATAAGTATTAATGTGAGTGATAACAAAGATTTGTAAGTATGTCATCGCGCACACTGGGGCGTAAACGCTCGCTCGTCAAAATGCTTGCCAAAACCAAAACGACCTCTGTATAAATGTGCATAAAGATTGAATTTTTTTCGCTCGCGCTGTCAACGTCATTTCGTTGTAGAATTAATTTTTGTATGGGTCAATACCATAGAGCAGTGTTTTTCAACCTTTTTCATGACACGGCCCCTATAGTATGTAGAAATATTTCGCGACACCCCCTACCCGTTGCTATTTTTTCATGCATTTTATTTTGTGACTAATATTAAATCCAAACAATTTATTCATTTTCATAATTGTAGTTCGGATAAATACATAATTAGTTCAAACTGTATTGTTTTTTTTTACTGCAGTAGCTTTCCCAACCTTTTGCAATTCCCCTATATAACCTTCGCAACCCCCCTAAAGAGGCTTTGCGACCCCCCAAGGGGTCGCGACCCATAGTTCGTTTTGGTATTGGCAAACTTTTTGATGCGCGAGTGTCGACGCCTCAGTGTGTGGGAGGCCTAATGATAGATACACAATGAAGATGGAACTAGCTTATGTCCAGTGAACGAATACATTATAATCTAAGTTATATAATATTTTTAATCCTACATACCAATGATATTCTAGCAAACAGATATGTTACGAGCACGCACTAGCGAAGACTCGAATACATCCTAATTAGGACGTATATTTGATACCAACATGAAGATTGGTTGACAGATGAAGGTTACATCACATAGAAGCGCAAGTGACAACACTAGCTATCTCTTTTTTTCTCATTGATTTTATCAAGCCATCTCTTTTGCACATTTCTACGTGTGAAATGTAAAATGAATGAAAAGTGTGTATATGTGCTGCCGCTGTTACGCGGAACAATTTTTGGGTTTGTGCGTGTATAACATATCTGTTTAGTAGAGTATCATTGCTGCATACACATTATTTCACTGTCATTAACTTTAACTATACCTACCTACTTATTGTATTTGTTTTCACATTCGTGTGATGTTGTAAATTATTGTAGTTGTTGTAATCATATGGAATTAATAAAATATTATTGTTATTCCACCAGAGCTCCAATTCTAATTAACACAGTCTCTTCAATATGACAATGCCTGTAGTCAGCCAATTGAGAAAGATATTTTTTTTTCAATAATAGCCTAAATCTGACCGCTGCAGCTGCCTATCTCACTTCGGAGCAATTGAGCTAGACATGCAAACCAGGGACTAAATTCGCTTATTAAATTAAGAGCCTACAGTTACAAAAAACTATCTATATCTATAAAGCATATTTAATTTTAACATGCCCTCGAGCCCCATTTACATGTGAGAAAAGGCCATACTTATCCTTATTTTTGTTTTGGCCGGGAATCGGAAAATTAATGTATTTAGTGAGAAAATTACGTTAAATATTAACCATTATAAGTTAATGTGTGTAGGCAAATTAAACAAAGTTGTTAAACACGCGGAGCAATCTTAGGTATGAGTATTTTTTTTTCATATTTTTTAGCATTTCATTTCACTATGAAGTATAGTTTAAAATCCTTGTCTATGGTGTATACTGCCGTACTCTTTTTTTAACGTAATTTTACTGTATCACTATATTTGTGTACGGGGGCAATTCTCGCATGATCGACATTATCTCTAATTCGACATACGTCGAAACAAAAAAAAAATGACAAATTTGACGCATTGTTTCGACATATGTCGAATTGGAAATGACGTCGATTTTGCGAGAATTGGGTCCCAGGTTTTTGTGATATCGATATTTGTATGAATTCATATTAGTGTTGAATTCATGTATTACAATTTTAATATAATTAAATAATTGATGCAGACCAACCATTGACACAACGATGCCATTGTCACTTTGAAGCGATTGCGTTATTAGACTTGGGGCCCAGCTCACGCTAGCGAGCGAATGATGGGCTGAATGTTGTCTCTCGTGTATTATAATGTTATGGTACTAGTCAATGAGTATTTATAACGTCATTGTCAAGTAATAACGATGTTATACCTAATGTAACTACACTTAATTATCTTTCGATTGAATAAAAATCTGCATAAGAAGGTTACATGTATTATTGAATAATATTATTTATTTATACTACTTACCACATATTCATCCCCTTTCTAGCTTTATCATGTAGGTCGTAGTATCCGAATTGGTCATTTGTATCCATTGTAATAATTTTGAATTTATTTTTTTATTTCCAGGAAGCAGTATTCCAAAATACACATGAAGTATTCACGACTAGTCTAACATAATTTGTAAGAGAAACGAGGAACTTTCTTCTATATCCACCAGCATGAGCATAGAGACATAGGTACTTTACAGACTTAAGTTATTTGTTCATTTTATTTGTTTTATACTTACGTTTTTATTTTTGGCTCTAATATATTATAATATTTGTTTCTTAGTACATGTATTATTTGTAATCTAACTAGTACATTTATGGTGTTGCGATATCTTGCCATACACAGGTGAAGGAAATTTTTATTTAGTGATATTAAGTCGTAATTCTATGGTATTATCGCAGAGTTGGTACGACGTTTCGGCAATTGTTTGAATTGTCATGAATTTAAATGCTAAGCTTTGCATTATTTTTGCTTGTAGGATAAAAAGTACATATGAAATTATCCAATAACTTTAAGTAGATACTATATACTCAATATGACCGTATGGCTCACGTTTAACTAGGAAATGTGAGCATGTCAATACTCTTGCCCTATGTAAGTAGGTACCACTTCTAGTGTAGGTAGGTAGATTACTAAACTTAATTTGCGCAAACTTTGGATCGTGTCGCGTGGGAAGTGTGTGTCTACAAGATTTATCAAACTCACCTCCTCTCGCTCATAGCCGACTCGGCGCGGCGTACCGCCTATATGTACATCGTATCTATTTATCTACTACCTAGATTGATATACGTCGCTAGCGCAAATCATGACGGAATTTTGTAAACTCTCCTTAGATATATTGTTAAAATTGTATTTAAAATGTAAAACATGTAATGTCTATATCAATAAAAAATGTATAATCATCACAAAAAAACATGTTGTTTACCCACTATCACACCGAAAAATCAAATAACCTACGATTATGAAATTAGATACATTTTCCTTGACCTACCAAAATCTGAAAATGTCGGTCTGTATATCATAGGTAATTGCTGCCTTCGTAGCTAAATTAATAGCACCAATAAGCCTAAGCTGGATTTGTACCTACCGATCTAATGCTATAAATAATATAAGTATCTCCCTACTTATTTATAAACACTTGAAGGAAAATACTTCAATAAACCCCAACTTGTAAGTACATAACTAGGTAGAGGAAGAAACCACTCGCGTAGGTACCTATATGATAAACCTATAGGTAGGTTCTTATATTGTTTAAATAAAATGTGATATTAGCAGAAATAGGAGTAATTTCTTCAGTTCAATATTATTGTAACACGATCGATCAATGCTTTTATTTTTAAACATTCCAATCTCTTCTCGCGATCAATTTGCGACCTCGTCATTTATATTCGCAACTCGATTCCATTCATACCTGTTTACTGAAGTTTGAGATGAATATGGAAATTAATTATATACGGCACATAACCTTTTTATTATTCCTATTCATTTGTGACGGTGTTTCGGAGTTCAATACGTCGATATTAAACATCTGTCCCTTTTATAAGAAGGGGCTTGATTTGAACGTGCAAGATTTAGTTGGGAGTTGGATGACAGTGTATACTCAACCGAAGGCTGTCGATTGTTTTATATTCCACGTGAGAGCCACTACTGATTTGGTACGTTGTACCTAACTATTCTACTTACTGGGACACAAGCCTATCACACTATCGCTGTGGAATTGCTATTCATTATTTAAGGCATTAAAAACAATATATTTTATCAATAGTAAGTAAAATATGACCAGTGTAGTCATTAGACATTGTCACCTTGAAACCATTAGACTTATCATATTTTAGCTACCATTGATGAAAGATATTGTTATTATGGCTTTAAAAATAAAGTCATAGCCACTCCACAACGATAGTGTTAGGGGACTTGGGGCACTGATGTGTTGTGTATCTTCATCAAATGTTCACATGCCGCCATTGTTCTTGGTCGTTTGGTGTTTGTGTTGGCTAATTAGAAATTATTTATTTTATTACTAATAAAGAATTAGTCGTTAAAATAATACCTGTTATAGACCTAAAGGTTCAGTTTTACCATGGGCGGCTTAATACATCACTCAGACGCATCAAAGTTTATTTTGGCGCGAATTATTATAAGTAATTAAAGCTTGAGAGGAAAGTAAGCACTAATTTACGTGAATTTCTGGACCCAGGAAAGAGAGCAATACACCATAAGGTACGGTGATTTTAATGGTCGCGTTGACTGGAACTCTTGTCTGCTGCAAGTAGAGACACCCCTCAGAAGACACTATTTACAGGGCAACGGGACAAATTCCGGACTATTGGAGAATATCATTATCGTCACAGATGTTAATGGTAACTATGGAAGTCGTACTAATTGACAACATCGTTTCAGTGTAATTACTTATCCTTATCACGATGCTTATCGCCGGTGAATCACCAACAAAAAATATTGTCAGTTTCACATCATGGTATGACAATTTAGTAGGTACAAATGATTCATACGCTTAATTTGAAACGCGCGACCTAATTCTATTAGTGGTAATAGGGAGGGTACTTGATTAATGAATTAGGTCTTCCATATCTCTTATCCTTCTTACCTACTTGCTATATAAGATGACATGATAATTATGGTTTGAAGTCTATAACACAAAATAGGTAAATAGCTCAACATATGCGTGAGATATTACCTAAAGAAATGTACCAATTAGGTTCCTAAGTAGGCTCGTATTTTCCAATCTAAACCACCTGTCATGAAATTTTAGCTAATAAAATTGGGTGGCAGGTGAATACGCGCTGCAAAATCAGAGCGCGGACCAGTGGATGGTGTTTGGGCGTCGGGGCAGCGAGGTGCTGGTGATCCGCGACTGCTCGGGCGAGACCACGGCAGCGCTGGCCCGCGCCCCCTACTGGCCGACGGTGCTCGACCTGAACGCCATCTTCCACCGCAGCGGGATACCGCCGCTCGCACCCGGCCGGATGCTCTGCGAGCCCTCCGGTCTACTACAACGCCACACTCAACCACACATCACTTCTACAATGAACGCTAAGAAAAAATATAATGATATATTGTAGATTTAAATGCAGTCCATTGGCTGGTACCAATAGTGCAAGCTTTGCTTGGTTTGGGAACGTACGATGTGTCTGGCGATATTTATTTATTACATTTAGATAATAAAGGTACAGTCAACAAAGTCAGCTGTAGTTGGTACTAATGTAAGTATAAAATCGCTTGCATGTGACAATCCAAATACTTAAGTAGCACTACCCCGTTTAAACAACTTTACCAACAAACACTATTTATCGCTCTATTTGGTAACCAATTTCTCCAATCAGAGCGTAGCGGAGTGATGGCTAGGAGCCGCTCAAAGCATTTTTTCGCGAAGTGTTCTATCGCCAACTGTGTTGGTTGAACCTAACCTAACTACCTACTTATGAGTCAATTTGTCTCATAAGAGCTGATTAAAATAATTTTGATATTATTTTCACTTACATATTATGTAGATACTCAGTTAAGTCAGTATTTTATTTGTAGAAAATTATTTATTTAATTGTTCACTCTTATAACTAACTAGTATATTTACAGTACGAAATGTCCATTCATTAGTGTTATATTCCGCCACCGCACGAAGAATATATAGGGTCTGTCCACAACGACTGCCAACTCTGGTGCCTCGTCCCATTCGATACCTGTGAATTTATTTTTAAAAGTTAATCAACATAAAGGTAGATAATTAAATCCGATGCCAATTATTGTTTCAAATTAAAACCAGATGATTGCGCAAACGTGACACAAGTTGTGTAAACATTTAAGCTCCTTAAGTTAGTATCTTTATTATTTAAGTATTGCAAATCACAACATATGTACATGTAAAAAAATAAAATTTCATATATTTTTTTTCAAAAGTATTTTATCTGTAAAAAGTATTTAAAAGATACGTATTTTGTATCTAGTATTTCAGATACAATTCTAGAAAGATATTTACATCTGGTATCTGAAATACTTTATTCAAAAGTATTTTGTATTCAGATACTTTATTTAATGTATCTTGTACATCCCTGGTTACAATTACAATAAAAAGGTATATTGCAATTATAATGCAGTCGAATTTGATAAGACGTTTGGTTTCTAACATTGTAAGGTCTATTTAAAGTAATGTTAGATCCTCCAGCTGATAGCCAAGCTATGCGCGCGTGTTAGGCGTGAGCTCATATAAATAGTTTAATTGCCAGAATGAGAATCGAATCGGGACCCTCAGTTGCTCTTCAAAGTGGAAGTAGCACACTAAACCAGTGGTAGATTCTGCCTACGCTATTTGGGCGAATATAGATTTAAAAAATCTCTTAACACCTACGGTGCTATAAAGGTACATGTCAGTATGAGGGTTGAGCTGTGTAATTACCGTCATCTTTAAACGCGTTCCGCCCAGCTTCGGCCCAGAACATGAGGCGCTGTACAGCGTGAGACAAACGGAGGCGGCTGTTCCGCGCTCTATTCTTCAAGTCCACCAGACGTGATATCCCCATCTGTACGATCATAAATAATTCCTGAAGTATACTATTAACATGCCTTCCATTATCGATGAAATATTTAGTGCGTTAAAAATAATATTTAAAGAGTTCGAATTATAAAATATTAAAGTCTTTTTAGGGCTCCGTAGCCAAAGGGTAAAATCGGACCCTATTACTAAGACTCCGCTGTCCGTCCGTCTGTCACCAGGGGCCTGATTTGCGTGCGATCGACATTCATCTCGATTCGAGATATCTTGAAACGAAACGTCAAATCGTACGTATTTTTTTCATTTGTTTCGACATATCTCGAATCGAGATGAATGTCGATCGCACGAAAATCGGGCCCCAGGCTGTATCTCATGAACCGAGATAGTTAGACAGTTGAAATTTTCACTGATGATGTATTTCTGTTGTCGCTATAACAACAAATACTAAAAAATAGAATAAAATAAATATATAAGGGGTCTCTCATACAACAAACGTGATTTTTTTGGCCGTTTTTATAGGTAATGGTACGGACCCTTCGTGCGCGAGGCCGTCTCGCACTTGGCCGGTTTTTATTCTTCTTCTGCAAGACGAAATTATATATAATGGAATAAGATGAGATACAGCTGCACACGCAATTCTGCTAATTGTCAAATTTTGCAGGTGGCAAAAAGTGCATATTTAGATAGGTATTCGCGCGCTATGTTAAGTAGGCACCATTGCCACCATTACACCACTGTCATCATCCATTTTTATTTATAATGTGTATTAATTGAATTTTCCCTTGCTATTAATTGCTTGACACTGGCTGAAATACCCGCTAAACGCAGGTGGAGCCATTCCTCATCTTATTCCATTAAATATCAAGAAGAATAGAAGATAAGTAGATAAGTACCTGCACAATATAAATCGGTCAGGGAGGTGATAAAGATGGCTGATTAATGATGAATCTACTCACAGCTTGCAATTTATTTGGTAATAGTAATGTCATGCGCAGAGTGTAGAGCGGGAGGGTAGCGGCCACGCGCACGTCCCGCATCCTGTCGGTGACGGCGGTGAGGCTGGTGACGTTCGCCACGTGCTCACTCAGCCTGCGCAGCGACCGCCCGCGAGGCACTATCATCAGCAGGCTCAGCCCCGGTGAACAGTACGAGATTTCTATCGCCTGAAAGCAACATTTTCATTTCTTACCCTATATACCTACATAACTTTTCTTCACTACGATTTCGCTCGCGCAGACTTGGTACAAAATTCCTTCGTTTCGTGACTTCCTCCCAATAGTTACAGCATGATCATTCTACACTATTGGTATACAAAAAATCCTCTCCTCACTGTACTGATACGGGTCCTTTGAACTTGTATAGTGAGTAGGTATAAGTAAGTAGATTAAATATTAGGTAGGTAAGATATTATGAGCTCCCATAAAATCCGTTCGCTCGCAACTCGTTTTTATGATTTGTACCTACCCACCGTGGACCGTCCAAAGGACTTAAACGGTGCCAAAAACACCCATAAAAAGGCAATTTTCGAAATTTGCCTTGAGATAAACTGGTCAACCTCCCGGTGTAGTAGCTGAGCGGCCTACGTTCAAAATACTAATAATAAGTAAGCCACGCAATCATTAAATAAAGAATATAAGTATAAATATTAGTTATCTACGAAATAGATAGGTAATCTATACAAAATGGTTCAAAAAGTCGAACATAAGGTCTGGATTTTAACTATTATCAACATATAGAGTATCAAGTGTTATCGTAGGGGGCGTTTCAACGTATCAGGTTTCCTATGGACTCGATCGACGGTCTTCTGGACACAAAGTGTCATTGTTGCTACGAACATGTGTGCCCGGCGCACGCTTCTCTCGCTGTGCCTCCTGGTAGGCGCAGCGGTGCAACTGGCAACCGGCGACTGCTCCGTGGACCGCGACCAGGCCGACCACCAAGAAGTCAAGCTACACAAGGATTTGCTCTGCTCCTACGATTATGATTTCCGCCCAGTTAAGGATCATCTAGATACAGTCACTGTGAAGGTTCGCTTTGCGATTAAATACATCAGCTTCGACTCTCTAGAAGAATCGTTCACCCTTCACAGCTGGGTTGCACTCTCTTGGAAAGATCAATTTTTAGCGTGGACGCCCTCGGATTATGGTAATATTAAAGAGACTCAGCTGGAGAGCCACGAAATCTGGACACCGAGGTTGTCATTGTTCAACGCTGACGCAACCATGTACCATTCGGATCAAATTTATACGACTTGCATGTTGACGTATGACGGAAATGTTACGTGCGTGCCTCACCTCGTGCATTCGGGCATTTGTCGCACCTCGTTGCGTCGCTGGCCCTACGACAAACAAAACTGCACATTCTTTTTCGGATCATGGATGAACACGGGGGAGCAAGTTAACTTTGTGTTTTATAAAAATGGACCCGTTGTACTCGATGATTTCCAAAATGGCCCCGGCTGGAAATTAGAGCACGTGGTCAATGAACGCTTGAATGGGAAGTATAATTGCTGTCCGAACAGTACGTATCCGATGCTGAAATATACGTTCTTGCTGAAGAGGATAGCAGCCGGTCCCGCCGCCGTCCTCGTCGTGCCGTCGGTCGTCATCGTGCTGCTCACACTCATCGCCCTTCTGCTCGACTTGAAAGACAATACACGAATTCTACTGATATGCTTTAGTCTTTACGGACATTTTATGTTTCTCACAGAGATCGGTTACGAGATTCCCAAACATAGCGCAGACACGCCGATTATTATACTGTTCCTTCGCGATTCGATGATAATCACACTGGTGGGTATCTTGGAAACATTATTCTTAATGTGTTTGAGACGTCGAGTGGTGCCGGCGCCGACGTGGATTGTGAGTGTCAATCGGCTGGCGAGCAGCGGGCCTGGCAAGTACGTTGTATTTACGGAATTCGACCCGGGCGAAGGCGTGGACACTAAACAACTGAACGAAAACAGTTCACAAGGCGACGAGGGAGCGTCACGCGCCGCCCTCGATTGGATAAAGTTTGCCAATCTACTAAACAGTGCGCTATTCATCATAGTAATTGTGGCTTATTTCGTATTATTTTGCGCGTATATTCCTTATGATAATTAAAAACTTAACACGGATTTCGACATAAAATAATCAACTCGTATACTTATTTACGCGTTATTTTTCTTGTTACAATCCATATTATTACTATGTCTTAATAAATACTTAGATGGAACACAGTTAATTGAACTCACTGACCTCGGCATCCCACTCGTTTAAAGCTGCGTATTTCATGACGTCGTTGATCCTAATCATGCGCACGGTGCGCTCGGGGGCGTCATCGGCATCTCGGAATGGATGGGTTCCATTGAGCAGCGTGGGGGCGGAACGCCAGCGAGCGCGCAGGTACAACGTGTTGACAAGGATAGCATCGACGCCCCCAGACAGCTCACTTTCATCGAAGGTATCGCGAATGGCACCTCCGGTGTCATTTTCCACCTGAGTAGGTAGGTAAATACAATGTCGAACAATCAGGACATGTAACTATAGAGTAACTAAGTATTAAGTAAATTTTGAAGGATTCGTAGGTAGTTGATAAATAGGTTGACAAGTTCGATTATCTATGCATAAGTTATCTACGAGTATGTGTGAATTAACACATATCGAAAAATGTGTAGAAAACTAAACTTGACCATGAAAATGACCAATCATTAAATAGTCGACTTGTTTAGTATCTACTTAATTATGTGTTTTGACCTGTTAGCATCATTTTTTTATGTTCATAGCTTGCTACTTGAAGAATAGTAGGTACCTATACTAATCGAACGGAACGTACCATATTATTAAGCGTAGCGGCAATTATTTCAGGAGTTTCAGTGCCATTGAATGTGTGTAGGCGCAAGCGCAGCGCATCCGCAGCGCCCGCGTAGAAGGGTGCGCTCACTGCGGACCCCGGCCACAACGCCAGCCGCGACGACTGCCTGAACTTCAGGTCATCCGTCGAATTAGGCAGAGACGTCATTATCTGCCTGATAATATTTAGTTTATCCTGCCAAATTATAGTTAGGTTTAATCTTGCTATAAAAAGATTCCACAGACATTCATCCGTTCCAACTGACTGTGTCGTAAAGTAGTAAAATAATTAAGGATAATTACAAGTGTCATAGCCTTTTATAGGTTACCTAATATACTTAGATATACGAGTACACAATTATAATTAAGATGCTTACATAAAATGCTTAAGCGTACTGCAATGCAGAATAATGAATAGTCCGCTATTGAAGTGGAAACATTTTATATACCTACCACTGACTAAAAACTAAATAGGCAAGTAGGTAATTGCTAATGTAAATAGGTACTTACTGTTTCGGTATAATAAAATCCAATGGATCGCTCAATTTCATCCTTAGCCTGTGCGTCTACCTCGGTCGAAAGCGCCAACAAAGTCATTTGTAAAAACAAGCCGGATTGGACGAAGCTCATGCCATTCTCGCGACGGTCTTCTGGACTTATACATGAGAGTTTCTTAAAAGTTGTCTGCGAAGGATGCGTTGATATTATGAATCTGGCCATTAGGCTAATTTTACTACTCTCAATATTCCGAGACATACTTGTTTAATGGCTACTTAAAACGGCTAATTAACATACCTACAAGTCACCTAACACGTGTGCTTGCTTGGGCGTTGGCAACTTTGTATTTAGGGAGTATTTTACATTCTATGTATAAATATGGTAGGCAGGTAGTGCCTAGTTCTATTATTGGCTTATAACTTATATACTTATACTTAATAACTTGATAGAAACACTAGTAACAGTGTAAATAGATAGTTTTTATGAGGAGTGTAGGTACGTAAAAAGGAAACTGAAGAAAACCTTACTTATACCCTACTGCTCAACTATACACCGATGCATTAGTACTCAACGTTCGTCAACTTTATATATTAAAAATAGTACTTAAACAACATAAAGCCGTCCTTCAGTCCACAGAATATCCAAAGCTCCTAAAACGTGGTTAATTTAAATGTATTCCGAAAGTTGTAAACTCTTCTTTTGCACAACACATGCATGATTTTATGCTCACTCACGTATACAATAAAATTGTAACAAAGTGTGATATCAAATCCAGTAGATTATAGCATGCCAAAAAAACTGTGCGTTCTTGGTTACCCACTCAGTCGTACTGTGAAACTGAAAGTCTAATTAGAATAGTTGAATGAATATAGCACACACAACCAACACAATCTCACACAAACACGCAAACATACTCACAAACACACACATACACTCACTCACACACACACACACACACACACACACACACACACACAAACTCACGCATACACTCACACAGAAACACACACACACACATTCCATGATCTCATTAATAGCTTAGCTGATATTGTTGTCATTATATTTTTTCTACTTAATACATTTAATACTCTTTTTTTTTAAATTAATTTGTTTCTCTTTTCAATTTATGACATTTTATTTCATTTTACATTAATTTAGAATTATTTTAAATTTTTTGGTAATTACTTGTTTAATTTTACCCACTTTTTTTTCGATCTCGGTCACAGTTAAAAAACTGGCCAACATTATGTAATAGGCATCCACGAGACAGGTCTAACCTAGTGTGGATGCCACAGGCAACCATTTGTTACAAAACCTACTTAATACTAAGTTAATTTAAGTACCAAAATGTAACTTACTTGATATAGTAATGAATAAAATTATTATTAAGTCCTGCGCCCACTGAGGGGTCAAGGGGCGCGCATCAATTTTTTTGCCAATACCAAAACGAACTCTAGTAACTTATAGAAAAAGTTCATTCTTCAACGAAATGACATGAGTGCTAGCAAATTTTGATGCGTGGTAGCGTGGCTTTTACCATAGATATCATTATTTTTGTTAGTTTAACACAGAGCTTTTTTGAAAAATATTTTGACCGGCGACTATTGACGCCCCAGTCTGCTCCGGGCTTTAGGCAGGTTATAAACAGCCCTACGTAGGTAGCTAACTAATCATTTGACACTTACTAACATAAAAATGCAAATAAAGTTAATCGAAATTGAATTCTATGAGCAAACCATTAACAATAGACGTGGAATACAAGTGAGGTGAATCTATGGTGGCCACTTCAATAATAAAAACAAATCAGATTTATGTGTACACGCTTGCGTCCGATATATAATAAAATTGTTATAACAGCTCCTTGGTCACAGCCTTTTACATCATTTAATTATGGCGATATTTATAGCCTAGATACACACGTAACACAGTTACTTACAATTGAAACAATAAATATTATCAAAGTCAAAAAATATATTGAAATAAAACTATTTTACGGATTTTATCGCGTTTATTTACTATTTTATTTTCCCGACGTTTCGCGGTAGGTACGCAATGGTACGCTTGCAAGACCTCAAGACATTGTGAGCACTTTCTGCGTGGATCGGACCGCAAACAACAACTAAATATGAGGGTACCCTGTTATTAACTATGACATCAGGACACCGTCTAACACCTCAGTCCCCCCGTGACCATGGTTGCTGTAAAGCAGCCGAAACGTCGGGAAAATAAAATAGTAAATAAACGCGATAAAATCCGTAAAATAGTTTTATTTCAATGTATAGTATAAGAAAACAATATCAAAAAATATAGTTTAAGTAGGTATAATATTTATATTATGTGCGTACATAGTAGGTATAATTCTGCTTGTAAAACCTAAGTGTTTATGTGTAAGTAGGTACTTGTGTGTATGAGTTTTTAATTATATTCCATAGCGTCGTATTGCCGTATGGCTTGCGTATGGCATTTGAGTAGTTCGAACTATTGATGGCCGATATATAGTTCTTTTAACTGCATTGGTAACGCAGGGTAGTGAATTAGTGACTAGTGAATTAACCAAGTATCAGATAAGTCATTGTTTTTCTCTTTCTCTCAAATGAATTACGAAAGTGAGAGCGAGTCGGTGCGACAAAAGTATAGTTTTCACGCCAAGCACTTGCGTTCTAGCCATGCAGAAGGAGGGTTGAAAGAGGGGTTTTTGAACCAAAGCGATGGTTCGATTCTAGATATTTTGATAATGGCCTTTTTGTAATTATTCCAGACCTACGTGTTACTGAAATCGCTCTAGGCAAAGCATTGCTTAGTTTTGTAGGCACGATGCCAGGTGTATACAAACTATTGACTTACCATATAAAACCTTCGTTCAAATCCATCTAACCTTTGTAGAAATTCTTCAGTTATAGATTTGGTGGAATGTTCAGATTCAATGGAATTTGATGTATGTTTTGTAGACTCGCTTCCATTAGAATTATTCGTAATAAAACCAGGAATTGACACCTTTGTTGCTATGCTGGTACTTGCTACGGTCCCATAGCTGAGAGTAGTTTTATCAGCATCATTCAGTTTAAGATTAAACAAGCGTCTAGTAGACGGCTGATTATCTGGCATAGAATGCGAGCTATACGAATTAAAATAATCGTAGTTTTGTGTCGAAGGACTGTTTAAAGGCCAACTTGCATGCAGTGGAAGCAAACTCAACACGCCCGGCGGTTTTGTTATGTGTGGCAATCCCCCGAGCACTGTCGGCGCATTAGGAAACACTTTATTTGTTTCAAGATATAACCTCGTCACATAACTAGGGCAGTCTTCCCAATTATTGTTTACAAAGCAAAGATGTCCAGGAGGCGATTGATAGTCCGTCACCACCGGATACGGAGTAATGGGGCCTCGTCCTAGATGCAAATTAAAGACGGGCACTCGGTGCGTTCTCACAAACATATCAATTTTTAAAAATAACAAAACACTAGAGAGTACACAATGTTCAATCATAATATCGTCCATTTGGATGTTTCGTTCAGTATCACTTAGGGTTGTAGTTTAAACATTACTTGACCCAAGTTCTGTACGTCAACACATTTTGAAACACTATTATGAAACGGATCGTACGCCTACACGACCGGCGGCGGCGGCTGGCAGGTACTAGCTTACTAAACGAGAGTTCTTATCTCAATGCAAGGCGTTCTTAACACACCCGCGGTAAATACATTATTTCCGCATACAACAACAACTAGGCTCGTAACGCTGAATTAATGGGAGTAATTAATCCGTCGTCTCGTAAATTATAGCCGATAAGATCGTTTGAAAACATTAACTTACCATCTACCTACCTTTTTAGGTGTGGTGAAGTTTGTTTTAGATAAAGAAATATAAAAAAAATAGTAGAAAATATAAGTATGTAATTATAGCCATTCAGCGAGGGAATGCAGCCAGCGTCATGGGTATGCTTCCGCATGGGCCTATTTTTTACATATTTTATAAATATATTTTTTCTTATTACTTTTAACTTTTTTTTTAATTATAAATATTTTGTAAATAGTTAGGTAGGTCCTTTAAATAAGCTTTAACTATCACAAAGATTAGGTATATATTCGATAAGTTATTTAATATATAATTATAGTATCTACCTATTAATTAATTATTTGGGCCATAGTCCACCACGCTGGCCCAGTGCGGGTTGGTGAACTTCACACGCCTTTCTATAGACGTGCAGGTTGCCTCACGATGTTTTCCTTCACCGTTCAGCAAGTGGTAATCATTGTTGAAAATGACATTCGCACATGAGAATTATCCCAGAGATGCGGGCTTGGGGTTTGAACTTGCACCCCTTACGTTCAAGGCGGGCGTTCTTGCCCACGAGGCTACCACTGCAGAATTGTTCAATGAAATTATAAGGGAAATACGTAGGGTAGTAGGTAAAAGGATAGGGATAGTTAGCAAGAAGGTTAGGTTAGTTACCTACCTATCGACTTATTTCTGAATACCTACTTAGTCTTTTTTATACAAGTATGTAGGTTTCTTACTTTCTATTGGGTACAATTGATTTTAGGTTATCAATAATTAGTAGCAAATCACTTTTTCCCGCAGTATGTGGCTAAGAAGCATGGCGTAGTGCGGTGTATGAGGATGGCTACCAAGTAAGGCCGGTCTGCAACGAAGCGCTTCACAGGATCCTCGTAGTCCATTGAACAAAAACAGTCGAAGTCGAAGTCTGAAATATTATAACAAATTATTCCCAAATGATGTTGACAAACAGTACCGAAATTTTTATCTAGTTGCCACTTGCAACGGTGTAGTAACATCCCTCCATCAATTACGTCGGAAAATTTTCTTACATCATCGTTCACATCTACTGATACTTCTGGGAATAGGTCATAAAATTTAGATTTTGTTGTTTTCGTATTTCACCATCTTCAAAGAGAGCAAGAGGATATGGAGCCTATTCATAAGTCAGGTAAAAAAAAAAAATGAGATCAGCGATTATTTTTTAAACATTCTTCTATATAGGTACTATTAAAAACACATTTCCAAAGTTTATATAAAGATTCATTGACTGGCCCAGGATTCCGAGATTTGTCTATTTTTATGCCTTACGGCGCTCCACTATATGGGTAAAAAGATAAGCTTAATATAAAATAAGACAAATAGCTAGACATCATTTATTATGTTGCATGTGGAATTATAACATAAACAAATACAATGACATCTATTCACTTGCGATTGATTCACTTGTTCCCGCAGTATGTGGCTAAGAAGCATGGCGTAGCGCTGTGTAAGACGATGGCTACCAAGAAAGGCCGGTCTGCAACGAAACGCACGGGACGCAGAGGTCTCCGATTGCACCTCTTGACGTATATCATGCCTGAAATGTAGATAAATATTCAAATCACTAAGCATGCTAAATAAGTTTTTTTAAACACGGACATACATACGTTAGTGATACTAAGAACATCCCTAACAAAGCCGTTATTCAAGGAAGATCTCAGGTGCACTCAGTGCATCCACATTTCGCCGATATTTAGCCCCCCATTATAAGACGAGGCTATTGTCATTATACCAGACACCCTTTCCTTGATACAAGGCGGATTTGGGCTTTCAACACGCGCGCCCTATAGGTATGTAAGTTACAGGCAACCTAACTATATAATTATAAAATTATGGTATAATTGTATAAAAAGTAGAAGATAAGCTCGCAAAAGACAGTAGGTATCAAGCGAGAAATAGATTGACAATAAAGTATTATTACTTGACCCAAGTTTTGTACGACAACACATTTTGAAACACTGGAGTAAGCCTACACGACCCGCGGCGGCGGCTGGCAGGTACTAGCTCTCTAAACGAGAGTTCTTATCTCAATGCAACGCGTTCTTAACACACCCGCGGTAAATACATTATTTCCGCATACAACAACAACTAGGCTCGTAACGCTGAATTAATGGGAGTAATTAATCCGTCGTCTCGTAAATTATAGCCGATAAGATCATTTGAAAACATTAACTAACCAACTACCTACCTTTTTAGGTGTTGTTGTTTAAGATAAAGAAATGTAAAAAAACCAAAGTGGAAAATATAATTTTAGTACCTAGGTACCTTTTATTTATAAAAAGGTATACATAGATTTTGATTGAAAATTGAGCTCATGATTTTAACATCAGGTTTTTAATCCTACCTATAGGCAGTGTAGATAGATTCGCTAGGCCGTCGTTGATAATTGGCGGTTTGATTCGTTCGGCATCGTGCGCTCGCTCCTCTCAGGATCTTCCCATAATCTGACAATCTCCGTCAGTCAGACAGTATACACATTGTTTAAGGAAAAGTATGGACGCGCTTAGGAACGAATTTAATATGAGTGATAATAGGTCATCCGCCATCTTTATCATATTTATCGCCCATTTTTATTTATTGGTTTGATCTTTCTATTAATTAGATACTTGATACTGGCCGTAACGCCCGCTAACCGCAGGTTTCCCACTCCTCATCTTCTTCCATTAAATTTTATCATCATTCATTTTGTAAAAGAAAATAATATGAGTAATTACATTGAGTAATTTCCTACTGACCTAGGTGATGTGGGTATGAGCATTTCCACGACTTTGTGGAAAAACATGCTTACATTAAAAAAAAACTACTTAGCTCAAGTTCATGTCAATTAAAATCTTTTATTTATTTTAATTTAGGTACTACACACACATGAGAAATTAATCTTCAATAAAATTAAAAGGGAAATATGTAGGGTAGTAGGTAAAAGGATAGGGATAGTAAGCAAGTAGGTTAGGTTAGATACCTATCTTATCTACTTATCCACTTATTCCTGAAGTCTATTTTATACAAGGATGTATCTTACTTTCTATTGGGTACGATTGATTTTAAGCTATCAATAATTAGTAGCAAATCACTTGTTTCCGCAGTATGTGGCTAAGAAGCATGGCGTAGTGCGGTGTACGAGGATGGCTACCAAGTAAGGCCGGTTTGCAACGAAGCGCTTCACAGGATCCTCGCGGTAGTCCATTGAACAAAAACAGCTGTCGAAGGCTGAAATATTATAAAAAATTATTCCCGTTCGTCACCACCACAGACAAGACCTCCTACCTATAGTCATTAAAAATAAGGATATGGTTCTTGCATTGTGCATGGTAAGCCTTATCTACACGAACTTCACCGGAATTTACTGTTAATAATGTGGAATGAGATATAATAAGTTAGTGTTTAAGTATGGGTAAAAAGATAAGCTTAATATAAAATAAGACAAATATAACTCATAGACATCATTTATTGTGTTGCATGTGGAATTATAACATAAACAAATACAATGACATCTATTCACTTGCGATTGATTCACTTGTTCCCGCAGTATGTGGCTAAGAAGCATGGCGTAGCGCTGCTGTGTAAGACGATGGCTACCAAGAAAGGCCGGTCTGCAACGAAACGCACGGGACGCACAGGTCTCAGATTGCACCTCAGGACGTTTGTGATGTAGCCTGAAATGTAGATAAATATTCAAATCACTAAGCATGCTAATTAACTTTTTTTTAAACACGGACATACATACCTTAGTGTATTGTTCTTGTTTTATTAAATAAAATCCTGTATTATGTTATTTACTATGTTTATTCTTGTTTCTTTAACATCTCCTTAATATAACTTAATTTATTACACTTTGTTTCAATTCTTACAAAACCAAACCCTCTATCGATTACTCCCCTCTCTCCAACTGTCAACCAAACGTCACAGTACTTTTCCCAGTCCCGTTCCGTTACTACACTTAGTGATACTAAGAACATCCCTAATAAAGCCGTTATTCAAGGAAGACCTCAGGTGCACTCAGCGCATCCACATTTTGCCGATATTTAGCCCCCCATATAAGATGAGGTTATTGCCATTATACCAGACACCCTTTCCTTGATACAAGGCGGATCTTGGGTTTGAACACGCGCGCCATAAAGGGCTTACCTATAGGTAAGTAAATTACAGATAACCTACCTATATAATTATGCAGTTGATAACGGTATAAAATGCTCGGAATACATAATAATGTAAGTGAATTAGGTAGGTTATCTACCATTAAAATCCTACAACGTTCTTCTCAATTAATCGTTTATTGCTTCCCAGGGTGCTTAAATTACATTTACAAATTATATACAATTAGATATATGTATACTAAAACGGTAAATGACTTAATTCACAGCGGTATGTGGCCAAGAAGCATGGCATAGTGCGGTGTACGACGATAGCTAACAAGCAAGGCCGGTCTGCAACGAACCGCTTCACGGGGTCTTCGGGCCACGCTGATATGTCCATAAAGCCGTAGTCTGAAAATGGTAAATTGTCTTCGTTATTAATACGTGAAGTAATATTTATTTTTAGTTTCAGATCTTACCGAACCGAAAAAATCCGGCAAGTGCGAGTTGGACTCACGTACCAAGAGTTTCGTACAACCTTGTAAATAGTAAATTCAAACTTGTAAAAAGGCTAAAGGTAAAGCTGTAAAGGCCACCTCACGGCCAACAGCGTAAGGCCTCAAAAAAATTGTAAAAATTGTCGTGATGGACGAACTATTTACAAACCTATGTAAATAGTTCGTCCAACACGACAATCGAGTCTAGACTTTTTTTAAACAATAATTAAAATGGATTTTTGAAGGTAAGTAAGTGGGTAGGTACACTTAATACATACACAAAATTTTTGCTATATAGCTATAAGCCCCCGGAACACTGGCGCATTAACGCTCGTCAAAATATTTGCCAATACCAAACGGACTCTGTATCAATATGCATGAAAAATAAATTTCTGTAGTAAAAGCCACACCCCCACGCGTCAAAATTCGCTCGCGCTGTCAATGTAATTTCGTTGTAGAATGAACTTTTTCTCTGTGTAAATACAGGCCATAGACTTTTTAAAAAGTGAAGTGAAGTAAATACAGTTTGTATTGCTAGGGCAAAAAAGTTGACACGCGAGAGTTGACGCTCCAGTGTCCCCGCACACTGGAGCGTCAACGCTCTTACTTCTACGCCCTTACTTCTACGGTGGATGTATAAGACGTGGTTTCTGATATAAGACGTCGTTGGATTACCTACGTCTTACACCAACAAACCAAGACCTATCGCGATACTAGGATAAGCGCACTATCAGACCAGCTATGCGCGCGATTTTTTGAAGTCATCCGCCATCTTCATCGCATTCATCACCCATTTTGATTGAATTAGCTCTTGCTATGAATTACTTGACACTGGCTTAGATACCCGCTAACGTCAGGTCATGTGGAGACTTTCCTCATCTTATTCCATTGAATTTAATCATTTCATTCATTTCGTATAAAAAATAGAAGAACTAAGCTCTTTTTAACAGATAATGTAGGTCATCAAGCGAGAATAGCGGGTTTCAGACGCTATAATATAATATCATATAGTAGTATATTGCTCATAGCACAATAATATCGCGCACCATACATTGTTATGGCCACGTTCACACTGTACTGTACCTACTCAATGATACTGTGCTATATATTATAGCGTAGTCTGAAAGCCGCTTAATAGATGGATAATAAAGTACTGCATCACCATTTTATTACTGTCAGATACTTAGTTCCTTAAGAGCAGTTTCATTTATTTATATCATCACGTGTAAAAATAATAGCAATTTTCCACTGGGTAGGTTCCCTTGTCTGAGAAAACAATAATTTTAAATTCTTTGGAGAAATCACATTTTAAAGGATATTATATTAGATTTTTCTTGCGAGTCATGAAAATATTGCATAACTAGTTTCAGATAAATTACATTAACTATTACTGTCACTAATTTATAGAGATTTGTTCACATACTTAATTTTACTTTTAAAAAATGGCTTCCATAGTAGGTAGATATTTAGTCGATGATTTTTCAAATCAAAGCGGGGTATATTTGGTACGTAATGCTATTTACTTGCCCTTAAAAGGAAAGACGGATACGCTTTCATACATTCTTGGGCCCAGTTGTAAAAATATGAGAGTGGTGTCAATTAAGAGCTTATATATTATCAAACCATCTCCAAAAATTTTGCTGATCTTGGCAATCTGAGAGCAGAATTATAAGATATTAATAAAAGTGTGGTTATTCAACAAATTGACAACAACCTAGATACTAGACAGCTGATTTTTTAACTGTGATTGTTATTTTGTTTTGATATACAGTTTTGGTGTTAATTTAACCACTTTGGTGTATTTTAATATATTAAAATGAATACAATTATGTGCTTAATCATTAATAACGCAATTTGTTTTTGAGCTACCAAACGTGCTCACTCTGTCTGGGGCGCGCGGGCGTTCGGAAACTCATCCGTCGACATTTTGTGGAGCGTTCGGAAACGCGGACGCCACACAGTTATTTACTATATTAATTGTAGTTTTTTATTGTTAATTATTACAATGTATTTATTCATTTTGATAGAATCAATCAAGTATTTTATGTTCAATTGTTTAAAACATTCACAGTAATCGATTATTGTAATCGGTACTCTATTTCTTCAGTGAAATAAACTTATTTTTATGATTTCTCGTCGCCCGGATAGTGAATTGAGCTGATTTTTTTATATTTTGAAACAGAAAAAATACCGCTTTTTTTAAACCATATCTCAACTTATTACAATTGGGCCCAGAGATCCCCGTCTCCTTTATTAATTTCATTCATTTCGTGAACGAAGATGAACAAGTAAAGTGGTAGACATCATAATAATACTTAAGTTTTTTTATTGACGTTTCACAAAAATACCTATATTAGTTTCAGTTAATAACATTCTCTGATTCATACAATGTTCAATGATTTATAGAAGAAAAGAAGTTCATAGTGTTTTCCATTTACTGCTTTCGAGGATAATTAAGTAGATAGGTAGTAAGTAAGTACGTACATTGATTGCAATTTTGAACGTAATTTGTTGCATACTAGGTAGGCATACAGATAAGTGATTCAATTGTTTCCGCGGTATGTGGCCAAAAAGCACGGCGTGGTGCTGTTTACTACAATAGCCAACAAGTAAGGCCGGTCTGCAACGAACTGCTTCACGTGTTTCACTTTCACTATTCTCTTCGTACACTTGATGACTAGTCCTGAAATAGATATACTTATATTCAATCAAATATAGATATTCAAATCATTCTGCTACCTATATCAGTGGTAGCCAAGTGGTAGAACGCGCGCCTTGCAATCAAAGTGTGCAGGTTCAAACCCTGGATCGCACCCCTGGGTTTCATGTGCGAATCTCATTTTCATCCGAGATTATAACTTGCTATTAAACGGTGAAGGAAAACACCGTGAAGAAATCTGCACGTCGCCCTCTATTACATTGGGACTAAAATACATCGGCGAAGTGTGGGCGCACTGCAGTGCACCTCCGCCTACCCCTTCGGGGAATATAGGTGTGATGATGATGTATTCTGCTACCCAACCGACGTATTTTAAAATTATGGAAGTAGGTAACTGCCTTATCAGCAGTACGAATATTCCAAATTAAGCCATTATTGCCCCAAGAGGATGAATTGAGATGCAGTGTAATGTGCCCACATTCCGCTAATGAAATCTCAGACCTATCGCTATACCAACCACCCTTCCCTCAAAACGGGGGATGTCAACACTTGAATACACGCTGTAGGTATTTATTTTATTTCTTTATTACTCATTGCATACTTCCAAATAAAGCAAAGCTTATACTATGATGGGTACCATAGATTGGACTTGGGATGGTCATGTGTATACCAGATACACCATACATACACTGGTGTATCTACTTGTTAATTACTTAACACTCAAAATATGTACTAACCTCATTTTTTATTTCACGAATTGCGTTTTATGTGTTGGCATTATTCTTACAAGGAAAATATAGATACATTTAAAGCCCATAATAATATGTAGGTAGCTTAAAGAAGTTCATCGTATTTATATTATTTGACATAGTTAGGCACTTCGTATTGTGTTTCTAGCAGTAGGTATCTAATTACCGATTTGATAATTTCATATAGATGATCAGAAAATGATGTAAGGAAGTATGTAGTTAAGTAGGCATAAAGGTACTTATCGGCCATTAATATCCAAAAAGATCATGTCAATTAATCGTTTATTTTATGGCAGGGTGATTTAGATAATATTATATACAAATTAGATACAATTCATTGCATAGGCAAGACCTGTGAAAGTGTCAAGTCAATTGTTCCCGCGGTATGTGGCCAAGAAGCACGGCGTGGTGCCGTCTACGACAATAGCCAATAAGTAAGGCCGGTCTGCAACGAACCGCGTCACGTGTCGCACTATTTTCTTCTTACACGTCCTGACGAGCAATACTGAAATAGATGTACTCAAATTAATATTCAAATCATTCTGCTACCTAACAGACTTATTTCAAAATTATGAAAGTAGGTATGCCTTATCAGCAGTACGAATATTCCAAATTAAGCCTTCATTCCCCAAAAGGATGCATTGAGATACAGTGTAATGTGCCCACATTCCGCTAATGAAATCTCAGACCTATCGCTCTACTAATGTAAGGCGAGACCATTGCCATTATACCAACCATCCTTCCCTCAAAACAAGAGATATCAACACGCTGTAGGTATTTTTTTTACTAGCCTATAATAGTGTCCCACTCAGTGCCGGATTAAGGTAATTTGATGCCCTAAGCAATCTTCCCTTGTGGACCCCCCTATCCTAAGGTGAACTAGAATTAATTGAAAAAAAAGGGAATACGTATCGTAGGTAGAATATGAATGCGATGTTCCTTCCGTACTGAGAGGTCGGCACGACATGATTCCACATGTTGTCCTAAGATTTTGAAATAGCTTTAACTTTTGTGTGCCCGTTTTTAGGGTTCCGTACCTACCGGATAGTAATTCAGTATCCGGCCAGATACCGGATAGTTATTCACTATCCGGCCGGATACCGGATAGTAATTCAGTATCCGGCCAGATACCGGATCGTTATTCACTATCCGGCCGGATACCAATTCACTATCCGGCCGGATACTGAAATTTGTAAAATTTAAAAAAAAACTTGAGAGATGTCAAACTGTCAAGGGACACCCGGATGGAACAAAGTTCCTTTTGAAATAAATAAAAAAGGAAAAAATTGTTCATATACATACACACACACACACACACATCGCAATCGGAATCGGAACCGGAACTGGAGACGGAACCGGAAAATCGGAATCGGAATCGCAATCGAAATCGAATTTGATTGTATACATAAATGCATACAATAAAAATCACACACACATATGTAAAAGTGTCGTTACAAAATTTCGTGCCAGTCTTATTTTTTTCCGTCTAGCCCCCTTTCGAAACGCGCGATAAGGAATTAGTTTCCCAAATCTCATTATTTTTAACCGACGAAAAAAAAAGGAGGTGAAAAAAATAATATTCTAAATAAAAAAATTACAGTGTGTTTGGGACATAAAAAGATAAGTTTTCACCAAACTTCGTGAAAAATAATAATTTCTGTATAAGATAAAAAATAAAAAACCAAGAAGTTAGTTATTTGAATTTTTCACATAAATTTTGAGGTTATGTGAAAAAAGTGTAAATACAAAAGTTTTAGATATTTTTTTTATCTACAACTTTGCCATTAATTTTTTTTCCATAGGACTTGTAGTTTTGCCGGAAATCGAGATAAACCGTTTTATACCCTTAAAACCGCACACCTATCCACTTCCCGCTTCAGATCGCCCGTAAATTATTTTTCCTATTTTTTTGGTATATTCTCTTCCTTTGTCAACGGGTTTCATTCTACTATTATTTTATTTTGTTTCAAAAATTATCGACACTGGTCAAGACACGTATATTTTTTTTTTGCCAATACCAAAGCAAATTCTGTGTCCATATAAGGCATCGCGACGTTCATTGTAAGGCGTCGCGACGCTCATCATAAGGCGTCGCGACGCTCACGATAAGACGTCGCGACGCTCACGATAAAGCGTCCCGATGCTCACTATAAAACGTCGCGACGCCTCACAACAAAGCGTCGCGACGCCTTATGAGGCGCCTATACGTCGACGCGATGTACATTTTAAGGCGTCACGATGCTCATTATATGGCGTTGCAACGCTCACTACACGGTGTCGCAACCCTCATTATACGGCGTCGCGGCGCTGACTATAAAGCGTTGCGACACTCACCATATTCGTTTTTCCGAGTCTAGAATACTGACATTACTGACTATTTTCTGAAAAAACTGACTGTTACTGACCACCATTCAAAAAACTGACTACACTGACCCGTTTCGACCCCTGAATTGATAACAGAGACTATGTCTGCGGTCCCTTAATGCCATAAAAAAAACAAACTAGGTTAACGCAATCAAAAGATACGGCGGTTTATGTTGCATTTTCGGTACATTTACACGGGAATCAAAAACCTATAGGGTACTTCCCGTTGACCTAGAATCATGAAATTTGTCAAGGAGCAAGGTCATATACCACAAGTAAAGGAAAAAATCCGAAAACAAAATTTATTGTTAGTAAATGTTACTTTTTTACGAAATGAGTGAAATGATGAAATTTAATGGAATAAGATGAAGAATGGCTTCACCTGCGACTAGCGCGGGTATTTCGCCTATGTCAAGTAATTAATAGCAAGGACCAATTCAATAAAATGTTAATTAATAAAATGTTAGTAAATGTTTTAATTTAAAATTAAGACTGGCACGAAATTTTGTAACGTCACTTTTACATACGTGTGTGTGATTTTTATTGTATGCATTTATGTATACAATAAAATTCGATTCCGATTTTCCGGTTCCGGTTCCGATTCTGATTTCGATGTGTATGTTTGTGCATGTATATGTACAATTTTTTTGCTTTTTTATTTATTACAAAAAGAACTTCGTTCCATCCGGGTGTCCTTTGACACCTCTCAAGTTTTTTTTTCTCGATTGTTTCTCGTACCCGCCTAGACGGGACGCCCTTAGCAATTGCTTATTTACCTTATGGGCTAATCCAGGACTGGTCCCACTCCTGGGAAAAGGTATCCCCTTCTCTGTAGGATGTAGGTATACGTACTTAACACTTAAAATGTGTAGAAACCTCATTTGTATTATTTTACTAGCTACGCCCACGCCACGGCTTCACCCGCGCTCTTGGTTACTGTGTAACTTTCCTCGATAATTGGGCTATAACACAAAAATATTTTTTTCAATTCGAATCAGAATTTCCTGATTAGCGCGTTCAACCAAAACACTAAACTCTTTATATTAGTATATAGATTAATGTATGCAGAATAACATGGGTAGTAGGTAGTAGTAGAAGTAGGTAGCATCTACTTACAAGGATAAATGTACCTATAGCTAAATGTATGGCCCATAATAACAAATAAGTAGGTACTTTAAAGAAGTTCATCGTATTAATTAATTCATATTATTAACATAGTTAGGCACTTACTTAGATAATGTTTCTAGCAGTAAGACTAATTACTTATTTCATAACGAATGATCGACTAATTACGTAAGTAGGTAAGGTAGAAAAAACCTCATCATCACATCGCCTGTATTGCCTGAATAGCAGTGTACCAATACTTTGGCTATTTATTTTGGTTCCAATGTAATAGGGGGCGAAGTTATTGCCATTATACCGGGAACATGGGGATGTGACTTTACTACTCAATACGAGGGAGATTTGGGCCGTAGTCCACCACGCTGACTCAATGCGGGTTGGTGAACGACACACGCCTTTCTATAGACGTGCAGGTTTCCTCACGATATTTTCCTCCATTGTTCAGCAATTAAAAACTAATAAAATGTTTATTAATTTTCAGAGATAGGTTAGTGGTAATCGAAAATGGCATGCAAACACGAAACTCTCAGAGGTGCGGGTCCGGGGTTAAAACTTGCACCCCTTACGATCAAGGCGGACGTTCTACCAAATAAGCTACCACTGTATTCAAAAAATGTTAATTAATCATTTATTGTATCGCTGGGTGATTACATATATGCAGGCACATTTTAAATACCATTCATTACATAGCTATACAAAAACAGTGAATGTGTCATATCACTTGTTCCCGCAGTATGTGGCTAAGAAGCATGGTGTAGTGCGTTGTACAAAGATGGCCACCAAGTAAGGCCGGTCTGCAACGAAGCTCACGGGATCCACAGGTTTCCGATAGCACCTCTTCTTTAAAGAAAGACCTGGAAAAAAAACATTAGATTCTCTTGATCATTAATTTGTAATTTAACATTTTTTGGGTTCCTGACCTGACCCACGCGAAAAATAATTGAAGCTTTTTAATAACCACGGTTAAAAGGCGAATTGACTCAAGAGCGCCATTTTGGTAACTTTGCACGAAATCCCGCTTAAAAGTCGGAGATAAAATTTACAGATTCCAACGATATTACAGAGTGAATCAGAAGTCCGAAATAATACTTTGGGTACATATACGTTAGCTCATATTTTTTTGTGGATGCTTGGTGAAGACAGTTTATACGCATCTATCATAGTTTCTGAGTTATAGTTATTTATATAACTATAACTAAGAAACTATGATATGAATATTCAATGGTTATCCATTGAATATTTGTCACAGGTATCGCGTTCTGGCCGTCGGGTACATACATCACCCCTTATGTGTAAACTATATTTATGAGGGGCGACTACCAATACTCACAAAACAGAACAAGCAAATTTTACATAGGACTCGAGATATTACGAGTTATAGAAATTGACGACGACAAAACGTTGGAAAAACATGGTCGAATTTCGATTTTTTTTTTATCATTCAGTTGTATACCCGATACTGATGCAAACGTATTTAATAATACGACAAACATAAAATACCCAAGTGATTTCTGTCTGTATGCCATACTAATTTAACGGTCGCAAGCACGACTGCCTCAGAGGATCTAACTTTGATTTCCTAGTGGATGTCGACTCCCTAGTTATTAGAATTTTGGAATAGGAAATAATGAAATGTATGTAACATTTTAAAAAAGCCTGACACTGCATGATATGACACTTCCATCACCGGAATAAATATAAATAATATCTAATCAATAACTACCTAAATACTTGTTCGAGGAAAAGGGAAAATAAACTATAGGTATTATCTATGCTTTTTATGGCGTTAAAATGGTGATTATCACAGGATAATATTCTATATCTTTGTATACTTTATACTTACGAGTATACTAATATTATAAAGAGGAAAGATTTGTACTTTTGTATGTAACGAATTAACTTAAAAACTAGTGGACCGATTTCGAAAATTATTTTGCCGTTAGAAAGCTATATTACCACTGAGTAACATAGGCTATATTAGAAACCCGTGCGAAGCCGGACCGGACCGCTAGTAATCAATATTGAGACAGGTCAATAAGCACTTCGTCCCAAATGTATAGTAAGTACTTTAAAATTGATCTTCAAATATTTTACATCCCTACTTGTTTTGTTCGACTATGGCAATCCAGAAGGATCTGTATGCAATGAATGTCTTCGCACGGTTCATCAAGCAAGCTCGATAGTCGGGCCGAGCTGGAATACAATTTTATATCATAATGATTTATGATATAAACTGACAGCTTGGTCTAGTGGTTCGACCGTACGTGACACAGCTCAAAGTACCGGGTTGTTACGATTTTGATTCCCGTCTGAAACATATTACGGAAAAGACCTTTTCGGAATCCAACCTATTCTCGGTGTAACTGGGATCGCTTTCAGTACTTACCCATAGTTCAAGCGATGCTTAGTTTGGGATCATACAATGAGTTATTTAATAAGACTGGAGAACCTCGATTTTGGACTTCATTTCTTTTAAATTACTTAAGACTAAATGAAAACAAAATTCATTGTTAGGCTCTACGGTGAAGAAAAAATATCTCTAGCTATTGATTTCGGTGAAAAATCTGAGATTATCTATACAGATAAATAAAATTGGAGTGTCTGTTTGTAATATCAAAATAACACTTTTTTACCAAATGCGTATGAAAGTATATACGATACCTATAACGAAAACGCAATTTTAAAAATGTTTGTCTGTCTGTCTGTCTGTTTGTTTGAGGTAAACTTCTAAACGGCTGAACCGATTTCAATGGGACTTTCACTGACAGATAGCTGACGTTCCAAGGCGTAACTTAGGCTACTTTAATTTTAGAAAAAGCATTATGTTTCCGCGGGAAAAACATAATACCCATATTTCCGGGTAATCTCCCTAAAGTCCACGCGGGCGAAGTCGCGGGCACAGCTAGTAGATTATAAAATTTTGTTTGAATTAAATGCGGCCTTGAATTCATTTAAAAATGTTAACGAACCTACATCGTTTAAGCTAAGTAGGTAATAGGATATTTAGCCGCAGCTTAGACCTCATGGAATTCGAGAATAAAAGTATAAAATAAGAAACTTGTACTTACCGAATATTTTTTTATTGCAATGAGTTCAGTTGATCTGTCTACGAGACGATTAAAAAAACACAGTCGCAATTATTATAGTAAGGATTATCACTAAATCTCCATCGATATTTCAGAGTGCTTCTATGATTCTTTTACGATATGAAAAATGGCAGATATACTCAAAAGGTAACATCCGTAGGTACTTCAACTCCCCTCAAATGCATAAAAAGATTTATGAATGTAGATATGAAGCAAAAGACGTGTTTCTGTATTGTAGCATGTAGGCATGAGCGGTCTTCTACTTTGCCTACCCTAGTGGAACACGGGCGTGAGAATACGTAAATACTTACCTATCTAAATTCCTACACGGAAAACAAACATTTACAAATTTGTTACAGTAGCACATGCTTGATCCGTTTAGTACTAAGCAACAGCACAAAAGTAAGTATCTCTGTAAAATGCCACTAGTCAGTTTGCGGATGGAATGATGGATTAAATACTTACCTACTAACGATCTGGGGGTAAGTAGATATGTTTTCATACAAACGTTTTAATGTACCTAATTATACTGCCTTCAGCTGCTTAGGTCTCCGTACTTTTTTTCTGTAACACCATCGGAAAATACAAACCAAATATTTTTCTACCTACAATCGATGGGGCAATAGGCGTATCTAGGCATAAACCATCAGTGGCCTGTTAGCTTGGGTACATGTAGGGTAGGTACCTACGTATCAAGTTAATAATCATAGGAACAAAACTATCGAAACTGACGCCAGGAACTATTACGGAAAATCAATTTCTTCTGGTCGCAGTTGTAGGTAAAAAAATAAAAATTTCGAACAGGTCACCACGATAAAGGATTTGTTGAGACAAACAGCCAATTGTATTCGTTTAAAATATTTTAATTTGGTACGTATGAAAAGGTAATTTTAAATGTTTTAGAGAGCTCATCGCCGTTTATTCTTCGCTTCCGCGGTAGATCGCCAAGAAGCAGGGCGCTGCCTCGACTATGATTGCCACCAAGAACGGCCGGTCTGCCACGAAGCTCAGCACCGGATCAAAGTCTACCATAGCGGAGAGAGTCATGATGCCCATCGCTGGAATACAATTCACACGTCGGTCATGGCGTCAGGCGTTTCCCCTGTGCTATAACCAACTCCAACGAAACCACCAGCACACAGATCAAGCAAACAACATACGTACCGACATTCAATGTTGAATACTTTCTTGGAATCCAATGACTCGAAGGCAATAAGAAATCAATTTGTTAATGTATACAGGTATTTATTAATAAATTAATATATTATTTTACATCTTTTCTAAGTACTTAGTGCAAGCTTTTAAGTGTGTAAATGTTGTGTTAAAATTTTTGTATCGGCCCGCGATGCTATCTGTAAGTCTTATAAGAATCTTATAAGAAGCGAAGAATAATATAATTTATTTCTACTATCGCGATTCATGAAATATTGAGTATAAAGTCGTATTTGTATTGGTAACTGTGGTGTGCAACAACATGTAATTACAATCCCATCGATATACTAAACAAATACATACAGCATCTCGTTCCGATCTTTTACGAACACAGATCTCGTGAATGACATTTCGTGCAGGACAGCATCGGACGTACACATCAGGCACGGTACGCGCCCACGAAGAGCGGCGCGCGCTCGGCGCCGAGCAGCAAGTAGAGGAAGGGACGGTCGGCGTAGAAGTTGAACGAGGGCATCGCGCATCTCATCATGACCACCATGCCTGCGCCACACACACGGATCTCGGCTTTAGTTGACGGGCGCACGGCGACGACCGACGAGCGGCCAGAACCTTAAGCCTACTTTCGTTGTGAAGTTGCTATGACTTCATATTATAAGGCATGACGACGCTAAGAATGACCAGCCCCCGTAGCATGACCGCATAGACATAAGTTATATCTATTTCAACTGTCGAGAAAATGACGTCACCGAGCCATGTTCAGTACAAACTGCTCGAAGTGACGTCATTTTCTCGACAGTTGAAATAGATATAACTTATGTCTACGCGGTCATGCTACGGGGCCTGCGGGGCAAGTCTCGTGAGATCGACTTCATCCCTATTCGAGATATGTCGAAACAAAACGTCACATTGGTGAATATTTCTTTTTTTTTTCGATATATCTCGAATAGAGATGGTGTCAATTATGCGAGAATTGGGTTCCAGTGTAGATATTATACATTGTCGTCTTGAAGCCATTCGTCTAGACATATTACAGCTACCATCGATAAAAGTTGTTGTTTTCAAGCAACTCCACAGCGATAGTGTAAAGGGACTTGGGGCCAAGCTAGTGCCGCCACCGGCCCAGCGAGCATACGCCCACGCCGCCGACTAACGTGCCCCACTGGGACTGCTCCCGTCCACAAGGAACGGCGAATGACACAATCACACGCAACAATTACGTATCCCAAGCCAAGCTCACACTACACTCAAACCAGACAAATCAAACGTCTCCGCTCTGGTAGTTGGGTGTAGCTTTTCGCTGACGATAACGATTACGTTTCAGAGACTTCATAAATAAAATAAAACAAACCCGATATCATAAATTTTAATAAAGTCGCACGTCTTTACGTATTAGGTGCGATACCTACATGCTAATCTAGTAATCTACTAAATTGTACGTATTCGTGAATTATGCCGTGATTGTGATACTTATATATTCAACTGTGGCGTGAACGTAACGGGACATGCTACATAACATATAACACTACATTAAAAAGATCACGATATATGGGTGTACAATAAAAACAGGCCGCCAAGTTAACAAACGCAGTCAATTTTGATAAATAAACATCTAATAAACGAAAGTTATAAAACTAAACTAAGTAAGTATAAGTTAATTAACATATAAATGAAGGTTATGAAATTTGAAAGCCAAAAAAATTTATTTGCAATAACGTTGTGGTTGTTAATAACTATAACAAGAACATGACATCTCGTGCATAACATTTGAGTTGCGGGAGGGTTGCGCGCGCATATGAAGTTACGCACTAATCAGGCGCGATACACGCCCACGAAGAGCGGCGCGCGCTCAGCGCCGAGCAGCAGGTAGAGGAAGGGACGGTCGGCGCGGAAGCGAAACAAGCGCGGCACGCACATCAGCATGAACTGCATGCCTGTGCCCACACACGAGTCTCGGCTATAGTTCGTGTCGTTGGGCGGGCGGCGCGGGCGGGGCGGGCGGCGCGGGCGGGCGGAACACGGCCAGCAGCGCGGGCTGCCCGCCCAGCGCCACGCACCACAGCGCCGGCCGGTCCGCCGCGAACTCGCGCACCCACTCCGCCGACCGACGCGTGCGCACCGAACCCGCTGGGAGCGCACACACGGACCAATTCACACGATACACGATCACAATCACAAACCAAGCGGGCCCATCGACACGGATCAATTCAATATTAGAAATTTAAACGACGAAGTACGGATATTACTCGGTGACAACAGTGCGAAGCATAAAAACATTTTAAGGCATCAATCGACGCATCACAGCGGGCACAGTGCAGTCACAAATAAGTATAAACAGTGAAAATACGTTAATAGTACGGGAGAAGCGCAAGGCGATAAAAATGCAATACAAATAAAAAAACGTTAAATGACGTTCAATTCACATTAGAACAACAAAACGTGAGATACGATTAATAAATAATAATGCAACCATAAATTGATGATCGCATCTGTAATACTTCAATCTAGCGAATGTAGAATGTATAAATCTTTTCTATCGACAAACTACTATTAAGGTTGGAGATCTCATGTTTTGTCTAAAAAAAAATCCACACAAACAACAACGAAACACATATTCAAAAACGTTATAACGAATTATATGCAAACATATAATAATATAACAAGAAAAAACTTATACTACAGTAGGCTGAGCGTGTAGACATAAGTTTTATCTCTTTCAACTGTCAGATTTGTCGAGAAAATGACGTCACAACGAGTCATGTCCAGTGCAAAAGTGAACGAAGAAGTGCTCGAAGTGAAGTAATTTTCTCGATAAATCTAACAGTTAAAAGAGATAAAACTGACGTCTGCATGGTCATGCTAATCCTACAGGATGCATTTCCCGATAATATTTTATTGCAAGTTTATTAAAAAAAAACCAAATATGCATGTAGTTAGTTAGTAGCTAAGTTGGTAAACACTTTTGTTTATGACACTCACCGGTGGCCGCGGCTGCCTCGGCCCCCTCCTCGTTGACTTCTATGAACGCCTTCTGCACGGCCTTAGACACGTACAGTTGCTCATCGTTGTTCAAGATTTTGGTCAGGCCGGAGTCACCGCGTTTGAAGATAGCCTTTATTCCGAGCTGAAACAGTATTAACGTCACAAATAATGAAAATGCATCGTTAATATATTTCGGACCTCTGATACACCCTGTATAAAAAGGTTAATTATGGCTAGTGTACCTTATACGTTGTCACCTTGAAGCCATTGCAGTAGTCATATTGTAACTACCATTAATAAAATATTGCTTTTAAGCCTTAAAAAACCGGCCAAGTGCGAGTCGGACTCGCGCACGAAGGGTTCCGTACCATTATCTATAAAAACGGCAAAAAAATCACGTTTGTTGTATGGGAGCCCCCTTAAATATTTATCGTATTCTGTGTTTTAGTATTTGTTGTTATAGCGGCAACAGAAATACATCATCTGTGAAAATTTCAACTCTCTAACTATCACGGTTCATGAGATACAGCCTGGTGACAGACGGACGGACGGACAGCGAAGTCTCAGTAATAGGGTTCCTGTTTTACCCTTTGGGTACGAAACCCTAAAAATGAAGTCGTCATACTACAACAGTATTGTGTTATTTTAGTAGACTATTTTAGTTATTGATATAAAAAAGCAACCTATGCTTATTATACCAAACTAGGCTCTAATTATAACTTATTCTTTGGCAACAATACTTATTACGGAAAATATTATCCATCAACAAGCCATGGCTAACCACACACACACACATATTAGATACAGTACTCATGGCATAGCGTTTAAAATTCTCCGATTAGGTATTTATGCTTAGTCGTTAAAATTATTTTCTGACAAGATTGGCGATATCTTAACGTACCTTAGGAAGCAACTCGTTCAAATCGATCTCGGATTCAATCTTGAACTTGGGGAGAGTGACTTGTACTTTCACGCTGCGCATTTTCTGGAATTCGGAAATGAGATCGTGCCCGGCGGCCAGCTGCCCCAGCAGTCCGTTCAGCCCCTCGACATCACGAGGCAGGATCACAATCATACTGGTCTCCCCGCCTACGTAAGGTAACTCCAGAAGCTGAAATGTCATTCATTTTACCACAGTGTCCACTCTAAATGGTACAAAAAATCCGGCTTTTCCCTGACCTGAATGATACGTTGACGTTTTTCCCTGACTATCCCTGACCACCGTTTGATTTTCTGACTTTTCCAGCAAATGGACACCCTGTTTACTGTGGCCCAAGATATGCTCAGATTATAGACTATAACTTATTCCATATTTTAAGTCCCTTTATTTAGTCCACATAGTATAATTACTGCTACACATAAGCAATATAAAATTACTTGAATATTTTCAACTGTAGCATGTTACAAATGCTACACCGATATAGTTTTATTGTAAAAAATAACTGTAAGATAAGAAATGTTTTGGAAAATCACTCGCCTTGAGTATTTAAATGTTTAATTAATATATTGTTTTCTTATATTTACGCGAATACTATACATTGAAATAAAACTATTTTACGGAGAGTTTGAGCACTTTCTGCGTGGATCGTACCGCAAACAACAACTAAATATGAGGGTACCCAGTTTTTAACTATGACATCAGGACGTCTAACACCTCAGTCCCCCCGTGACCAAGGTTGCTGTAAAGCAGCCGAAACGTCGGGAAAATAAAATAGTAAATAAACGAGATAAAATCCGTAAAATAGTTTTTTTGCAATGTTTAATTAATATTTGTACTGCATTTTTTTTCAATATACAATATAAATCTGTTAGAACATTATTTATAAACTGTCCCAAAACACTGAATTATACCCACTCAGGGATTTGATAATTATTCTGTATTCCTTCAATCATACAAATACACTGGGTTCCTTTGCTGACCATGTCAACAGGGTCACGCAGAAAAGAATTTAGTGCATTTTAAATAATAATATAGTAATTACCTAATAATAGTAGGTACGTTACCTGAGCCTGCAGTTCTTCGCTCTCACTGTATCTGTAATTGTCCTCCCTGTACATCATGGGCACATTGACGGTCGACTGCCCGGTGAGGTGGAAAGGTTTCTCAATTGTGTGCCTTGAGTTAAACTGTGACGCCCATGTACCCTAAAATAAAACACTACACTCAAACGGACCACCGACTAACGTTCTTTAACTTTTTCTAAGTAAAGTAAAGCCGGCGAGCTAACGGTCTAAATTGTTGGCTCGTCGACTCACGTTGGTGATCCATTAGCGTACCAAATAGTCATCTCTCATCATTGGCGAAGTCATGGCGGTTTTTTGCACCGCGGACTTAGAATTTCAAGCATGCACAAAAAGCCAGCGAGCCAGTCCGGTTTAGACCTTTGGCTCGCGAGTTCGTTGGCGAACCGGCGGTCTTACTCGCAAATGGATCACCGCCTTAACGCAACACGAAAAATCAACTATCATAGACTATTTATACACGGCAGGCTAATTCTTCAACAAAAAGCGAATTCTGCAACGTGGTCGCGTGATCTTTTACCACAGAAATTCAGTCTTTATGTACATTGTCACAGAGTACGTTTTGGTATTGGGAAAACTTGACGCCCCAGGTGGATGAACCACTATTGAATGTTAATATTGTATAGCAGATCTTACCTTAAAATACAGTGCATTAACTAGCACTATACGAGTATCATTGTCCAAGCTATCGGGTGACAGAAGGTCCTTGATTTTGTTATTTGTTTTGCCTTCCACCTGAAAAGTATTAAAACTTTTTTAATATACAAAACCAAACTTATTGTTGGCAGTGGTCGCCGAGTGGTCGAACGCACGCTTTGCAATCAAAGTGTGTAGCTTCAAACCCCGGCTCACACCTCTGGGTTTCATGTGCAAATCTCATCCAAGATTATCACTTGTTAAGAAACGATGAAAGAAACCATCGTGTGGAAACCTGCACTTCTGAGGGAACTTGACTAGTTCTAGATAGATGTGCGAAGTCTGCCCACCCGCACCAGGCCAGCGTGGTGGTCTGAATCCACCTTGTATTAAAGGGAGGCCCGTGCCCAGCAGTAGACGTTAAAAGGGCTGGAGTAAGTTTTATTGGCGATAAAAAGAAAGTTAGAAATATTGAGTATACAATGGAGCTGATTCTATTAACACTTAATTACCCCTAAGATTATTGTTTATAATTACCCAGTTATTGATAAGCGAGGCGGCGGCGGCACCGTCCGCAAATTCCACCTTCTCAAAGTCAGCATCGAAGACCTTAATGGCATCCTCCTTGAGTTCAGGCACCAGTTCATAAGGACCTTCCTTTATGTACACTTTGTTAGCTACGTTAAGGGTAACTCCCTGCAGTGCCTTCAACTTGGATGATACATTCGAAAACGATGAACGGATCTTAAACAAAATTAAGACTTCTATACATATGTTCCCAGTAACACAAATCGATATCAGTATTCGAAAGTTATTCAAGTACCTAAGTACTTTAGTACCTCACTAGTTCTAGTCAATGCCTGAGTTTTATTGAAACTGCCGTACCCAAGTCAATGAAAACTTGCTGACGGCGAGTAAGAGTACAAGCTCAGATCGCTCTAAGTAAAGATCACAGAATACTAGGTAGATAAACTAAACATAGGTGCCGATTATTCGGACTAAATAATAATGAGAGGCAAGGTTACCAGGAGTTTTCTTGAACGGTAAAGATTTAAAAGCGGGCGGCGGCTACAGGGAAGGAATACGATGCAACGCCTTAAAAATATAAAAGTTAGATGATAATAACTACGTGCCTTGTTACCTTCTTACCACAATATATAATGAAAACACTGACTAAATTCACTTGTTTATCATTAGCATGACCTAGCCACACGAGTAAGCAGATAAAGAAATGTTATTTACAGGTCACCTAGTTGATCTCACTTGACCATCGTAGGTAGTTGTTAGTATGAAGAACAACGTAAGAAGGGTGAATCACGAAATAACAGGTATTTTAACATCGTTGTTAGGTAATTCTTTTCAATTTCCTGTCGGCCGAATTTCAACAAAATTAAACGCTTTCGAGGACTCATTGGGAAAACCGCGATACAAAAATAACAATGCATATTTTAAAACATAATTATCAAGTAAGTACTAGATAGATAATGTACTCGTAGGTATGGCGGATACGACGAATTCCGGCCACTACTAATTTCGGCCCTCAAAACATTATTGTCATTTATTTTTAAGATGAAGTTAAAAGTAATAGTGCAATCCCTTTTTTTTATCAAATAAACGTTCCGTGTAGGACTATTTTTTAACCGACTTCAAAAAGGAGGAGGTTCTCAATTCGACCCGCGTGTTTTTTTTAATGTATATTACCGCATATCTCTGGCGTCTGTCAACCGATTTCTAAAAATTTTTTTGTTAAAAATAATCTAAACCTCACCTTTAAATTACATGATCGATTAAAATTGGGTTATCACTTTAAAAAGGTAAATAGTTAAAAAGGTATTCCCATTTTAATAGAATTTTTCAATTTACTTACTAACATTTGTATTTTTTCTATACAAAACTGTTTTACAGTGCGACTATATATGGATGATAACTTTCTATAAATTCGAGGGTTACACTTAAACCTAGAGTGCATATTAATCACTTTGGAAGTAGTCAGCATTAAAAATATTGGGATTGAATTTGAGCCAGGAAAATTAGGCTTTATACCAATGGAATAAAATTCATATCAGACTGATATCCTTTGTGGACCCTATTCATTCTGAAACACACTTTGTGTCTTTAAGATACAGTTTAATTTCCTTGCAATAATGTCTGTGACTAAACCTGTTAGGATGAACATTAATAGTTAAAGTACATACGGAATCATCATCTGGAAAGCCAAGCGAGGTGAGCAGTTCAGAGTGTGCTGGCTCAGTTGTGCCCAATGTCAGTAGTGCCAACAGGAACTCCGCTGATAGTGGAGAGGAGACCACACTCTTTCCCTTCTCTAATTCCTGAAAAGTTCAAATAAATTAAAGGCTGTGCAGATTCAATCAATCTGCATCAACATATTCTGTTTAAATAAAACTGAAGTACTGAAAATGTAAAAGCAATTTACATTATCCATACAAAAAAAATGTAGTTTCTGTTTGTAATGTCAACATAACAGCTTAATACTAAATGCATGAAAGAATACATATACACTACCTATAATGAACACACAATTTAAAAAAAATGTTGACTGTCTGTTTGAGGTAGACTCCCAAAAGGCTGGACCGATTTAGACGGGCCTTTCACTGGCAGATAGCCGATGTTACAAGGAATAACTTAGGTTACTTTTATTTTCACCTAGTAAATTACCCTGGCCTGTTGACTGAACCTAATACATTTCATTAAGAAGTTGTTTTCTGCCACTAACTACTACTACTAATGTAGAATCACAACTGAATATTGTATGTGAATGTATTACAGTTTTAAAATGTGTTTGATAATGACTCACAATAAATTACAATTAGATATGTAGGTATAGCTGAATTGATAATCAATCTTTTAGCTATTATCTGTAAGTACCTATGTACAATTATCATTTAAACATTGATTGTACACTTACAAATATATATATTTTTAGGTACCAACTTAATTAGCCAAATTGATGATTATGATTGTCTAATTAAAAAATATACCATAAATAATTGCAACTATTAATAAAAATCCAACAAAAAAGTAAAAAAAATATTTATATTATGATTATTAGGTAACAGTTCTATATTTATTTGTCAATAATAACATACCTATTTTTATGTTTTAAGCTATATCTTGGTTTACTAATAAACATAAATGTTATACTTATTATGGTTCAGTTTCAACCTTACTTCTTTCCCCAGTGCTATTTTAAAATTGAAACAGAATGAAAAAGTAAATAGAAATACAAAGGTGTAAAAAAAATCGCAAAGAAAACTTAACTAGTAGTCAAATATCCTTAGAACTGTCCACACTGATTATTATAATAAAATTGAAACAATTGATTTTTTATTTTTATGGAACACCTAATTCCTGATCAGGGATAATAGCATTGATTACCTACATACTTTAAATTTTCTAAACTTGTTTAACAAGTGTATGTAAATAGGTCTACAACACACAAACAAGGTTTAAAAATAGAACCAATTGGGAGGCCCAAAAAAATTATGACTAAACAATCAAATAACAAACCAAACAAAATTGTACTTACATTACAGAACTTAGCAGAGAATGTGGCGATTGCCGATGCAAGGGCCTTCGATTCCATGTTAACAAAAGTACTATTAGAATTGAACGCAGAAAACAGTGTAACTGCAACAAAATTATGCAATCTGAATGCCAAAGACGTGCAACAACTAGCAAGGGGAGGCCCTGAATGAGCTCTTATGACATCACCGTAAATATCGAAAACCCGCGCGCGCCGGCCGGCTCAAAACAACACGTATGGTTACGATGAATCAGGAAAAGTAGTGGGGAGAGCAATCCAAGGTTATTACTAGGCTACAAAAGCGTGTATACTCACACAGAAAGCACCAAGTCCACATCGATGACTACTTCTAAATACTAGCGGCTAAATATAAACTTGAAACTGTGTTTTCATTTCGATGGAAATAGATAAACGTTGTGCGTTGACCAATCACCGTTTTGATTTTATTTTATCTTATCATCAGTACAGCAAATAGCTACTGGTTAAGTAGGTACGCCACGTACACCTTATAATTTTTCTATTGCACCGCTAAATAGTAGATTTTTTTTTCACAAACTTCTAAGTAAATACAAAATAGCAATATAGTAAACAAACACAACAGTGCGGTGGTCTGTATTACGACCGACCACTTCTTTTTCGCGAAACTACTAAATCCGACACGGAAAACTACTAATGTCTGAGTTAAATTTACAAAAAATTACAATTTAGAGTAAACTTTAAAGGAAATTAAATTAATAACAAAAAGATATAATTAAACTAAAGAATATTGACTGTTAATATTGAAATATAAGCAGATTTTTTTCTTTAAATTAAGTAGGCACGTTGCTTTAGTCTTGTTAAAATTATAGAATTACAAGTTTGAAAGAAAGCATCAAATTTATCGTTGGAAAATTACAGAGCAACATTGGAAAAATAAATACTGTACCCTGTCCTTCAGTAATTGTAAGCACGTTATCATATATTTTGGGAATAAACATCATTTGAATAGACAAACTTCGATAGGTATCAGGTATTGTAGCATGTGCACCAAGACAAGACTTATGTCACAGAATATGTTGATATTATTTCGTTCTCTCTTAAGAAATACGACAGAGAGCGAGCGATCCGCAATCCGTGATAGAGGTCTTGTTTTGACATGCGTGCTAACACCACAGTACAGAGTACCAATGATGTCGAAAAACTCTAAACATATTTAATCTGCTAAAATAAACTGCATGGTTCTAAAACTACCAGAAATGTAGGAAACAACTAAAAGTGGTCATACTGGCAATTTTGTCTCGTTTTTTTTTTTAAGGAATGACAGGAAATAAGTTATGAAATTTAATGGATTAAGGTGAGGAAGGGCTCGACCTGGGTGGGGTTTTTTTTATTAAATATTTCAGAAGAACGAAATCGCTTTGCTTATTAGCTACATAATTATATGTGATACCTTTAGATACTACTACGTGCGTGTCGAACGAACCCAGCGTTGCCAGTTTTTATTTTGCCAAGTCGGGATTTTAGAGTGAAAAAGCGGGATTCTTTCGTCGAAAGCGGGACATAGTAAAAAAACGTATATAATCAGAAGTTTTCAAATATTTATCTTTTTATTTGAATTAAAATTACGTTTATGTGACAATAGATAGCAAAATATCCAAAATGTATTTCAATACTACCTACTACAGCCCTTTTAACGTCCCACAGCTGGGCACGGGCCTCCCCTTAATGCGAGGGGGATTCGAGCCATAGTCCACCACCCTGGCCCAGTGCGGGTTGGCAGACTTCACACATCTATCGAAAACTAGTCAAGTTCCCTCAGGTTTCCAGGTCAGGTTTCCTCACGATGTTTTCCTTCACTGTTTCATAGCAAGTGATAATCTCGGATGAAAATAAGATAATAAATCCCAGAGGTGCGAGCCGGGGTTTGAATCTACACACTTTGATTTGCAAGGCGTGCGTTCTACCACTCGGCTACCACTGTAACTGTAACAATATGTAACTGTATTTCAATAAAAAAATATATTTTAAATCAGATTTACCCTATCGTTAAATAGTTGAGTCTTAACTATTCGTCTTCTGAATAAAAAATCAGTAATCAAAATCAAAAAAGTTTCATTCATTAGAAAAAATATGATGTTCCAAACAAGAGCTGTGCCACCCAACCACGCTTCCTCAGCACACTGCGTGTATGGTCGAGTTATCTCCGAAAAGCGGGAGTCGGGACTGAGCCTGTCCCGCGCGGGACATTTGAACGAACCCACCTGAACGAACCCATCCATGTCCACACAAACATTTGAAAGGCCAAGTACGTGCCACCGTGTAAGTAAAACTCCATGTAAAAAAAGAAGCAATAATTTATCATGCCTGTATTACACTTGTAGAAGAAATCATTGGAAATAGGTACTATGTAAATTCGCACACCTAAGATTCGTGTTAGGTATACATTTTTTTTTTAACGTCGGAAAATCCTTTATGGATACCCTGCCACCTCGGGGGAAGTAACAGGGTTATGTGGGAGTCCCGGCAGAAGGCCGTATACCCACTAAAAACCGACGATGTACCATCTTCCGCTTATATCGGGGCGCCACGGGATCGCTTTCGCATGCACAGCGAATGTTAGGTATACCTACTTAATATATGGGTAAATCAAATTATTGAAATACATTATGAAATACCTAATAAGTTTTCTACATACTTTTATATTGGTAGCCTCGTACAGTGGTAGCCTCGTGGGCAAAAGCCTTGAACATAAGGGGTGCAAGTTGAAATCCCGGGCCCGTACATCTGAGATCATTTTCATGTGCGAATGTAATTTTCAACAATGATTACCTACCACTCGCTGAACGGTGAAGGAAAACATCGTGAGGAAACCTGCACGTCTATAGAAAGGCGTGTCAAGTTCACGAACCCGCACTGGGCCAGCGTGGTGGACTATGGCCCAAATCTCCCTCGTATTGAGGGGGAATGTGCCCGGTAAAATGGCAATAGGCTCGCCCTCTATTACATTGGGACCAAAAAACACATCGGCGAAGTATTGGCGCACTGTAGTGCACCTCTGCCTACCCTTTCGGGGAATACAGACGTAATTATGTTTTTTTTTTATATTTCGTTTACCTATACGTACCTACTTGGTAAAAAAAGAAAGTATTAAAAATAATCACTTTATAAAATATAAAACAAAACCGGCCAAGTGCGAGTCGGACTCGCACACGAAGGGTTCCGTACCATTATCTATAAAAAGGGCAAAAAAATCACGTTTGTTGTATGGGAGCCCCCTTAAATAATTATTTTATTCTGTTTATTAGTATTTGTTGTTATAGCGGCAACAGAAATACATCATCTCTGAAAATTTCAACTCTCTAACTATTACGGTTCATGAGATACAGCCTGGTCGGACAGCGAAGTCTCAGTAATAGGGTTCCCGTTTTACCCTTTGGGTACGGAACCCTAAAAATGCGATGTAAGTATCTAAGTATGTAGTAACCTACCTCTAATCGATTTATACGATCAAGCTACTAGATAGGCACACTAGGTAAGTAAGGATCTAAATACACGTATCGTATCGTATCGGTATCGTCCTAAAGGTCCCAAGGACAGTTTCGCATTGACACAATATTTAAAAGCTGTCCAAAGGAAAGGACAAAGGAATGGTGAAGGAAACGTCCGAGTGATAGATAGGTAGATGATTCATCATAGCACTGGACTTTCCAAACGCTAATTTTAAAACGTGATGCGCATGTTAAAACGCAGCTCGCTTTGATATGTGTGAATTTCGAATTCCACGTGCGAACGAATTTCCCCAGATCATCAATCGTTGAACAAAGATGGACCACCACCTAAACGTGGAAACCATCGTAAGGCAACTATCCTGTCTGCATATTATGATAAGGCTAACGACTTAGTAGGTAGGTTACTTATCAGCCACTCTGCATATCATGATACTTTAATAGCAGGAACTGTAATGTAGAATACCTAATATGTCCTACCTATATAAGTAGGTACTTACGTGGTTATTTATACGGTAGGTACACCATGCCAATGAATAGGTAGTTAAATAGAGCAAAATTAACTGGCTGTTAACAATTAGGTAAAATACTTTTTGCGTTAACTGTGTGGAAAAAAAATCCATCATGCTATCCAAATTGATCTAAATTTTCAGCATAAACTTCACCCACATAATTCTCAAAAATATAACAAAATCAAAGAGTGATTATTATAATAATAAAATCCATGAAACAATGTGAGTTAAGCTGAAAACCTGAGCGGTCAAATAAGTTTAAACGTTAATATATCAAAATAATGATATCAGGCCTTAAGTGCACCACTTCACAACTTTCACGAGGGTTGATTGTTGTGAGAAAGTACAGTAATTGCTGTCCTCCTCGGAAGCCGCCAGGCGAGTGCGGTTGCCCGCCCCAGGTTCCAGGAAGCGGACGCCGAATCGTACCCCAATCCGACTGCCGGCCCGGGCCCGTCCCGCCCAATCCTTGCGTGCCAAGATTCCACCAAGGTCATGATACTTGGAAAAAATGGAGGAATATAGTGTTTTTCATTTCCTTTCCTCTGATCATTGCACAAGCTTTTAACGCGCTGTCCCACACGCCGGAGCCTAAAGGAGTCTGTCGCGACTACGAGTACATGCGCATACGAACGAAGAGATTCCCGTGGGGAGACGGTAAAAAATCATTTTTCCATAATGATCATACGAACCATCTGCCGGGTGACTGCGAGCCCCCGCCGCTAGATTGCGACTGATGGGCATGGGCTAGTTAACCGTGGTAACGTTGGTAACGTGGAATGATTTATAGCGACACAATTTATGTACCTTTAACAAAAATTAACTATGTAAATTTATAAAATAAAAGCGATTTGTTATTTCAGTTTAATCTTACTTAAGTAGGCACTATCGCAATAAGTGAGTATGAAGCCTTACCCCAAGCAGTTCCTTTAGCTATCGCAGACTAGGCTACTTATCCTACATAGGTACTTATTAAAATATATAGGTACCTACCTACCTATCTAATCTTTTTAAAGGTCGATTCCGGAGCACTCACTCAGCCCACGGGAATCGCATAATCTACTGTAGCTGATAAGTATGAATATTATTGTGGGGCGTCAGTTCTGCATATAAAATACAACAACCCTTTTAATGTCCCACTGCTGGGCACGGGCCTCCCCTCAATGCGAAGGGGATTCAGGCCATAGTCCACCACGCTGGCCCAGTGCGGGTTGGCAGACTTCACACATCTATCGAGAACTAGACAAGTTCCCTCAGACGTACAGGTTTCCTCATGATGTTTTCCTTCACCGTTTCATAGCAAGTGATAATCTCAGATGAAAATGAGATTCGCACATAAATCCCAGAGGTGCGATCCGGGGTTTGACGGTGCACACTTTGATTTGCAAGGCGTGCGTTCGACCACTCGGCTACCACTGCATATACCCACTTAGAATATAGGCGTGACAACATGAGGGCAAGGGTCGATACTTATGTCTGATCTGAGAGCTTGATTTGACGCTAAGTTTCGAAAGAGAAACTGTGCATCTGTTGAAATATAAGTATATCTGTGAAGCATATTTCGATGAAGTGCGCACGCTTGCGCACGACGCGGCGACGGGCGGATGGCACTGCGGCGGCGCGCCCAGGCATGCGGCCCGCCCAACGGCTGGATCAATACTTCCGCTGACGTCAGCGGAGGGCCGCGCGCTATTGGCCCGTCCGGCATTATTAAATAAACCTCCGAACGGAGTGGCGCGCACAGCGTCGCGCCGCGGGCACAGCACCGCAGCACGCGGCGAGCTCGCGCATCGCTCGCGGCTCGCCGCCGCACGCCATGGCCGACATGCCGGACTTGTCGCACCTCACGGCGGAGGAGCGCGCCATCATCGAAGGTGTCATGACGCGCCAGCGCCAGGAGGAGCAACGCGAACATGAGATTATGAGGTGTGCCCCGTCACGTACCCGCCCGCGCCCCGCCGCCCGAGCCGCCATACCTCTCCATTTGTCGTCAATGCACCACAGTTACGTGTCAAAGTGTCCGTGGTCCCTCTAAAACTTTCCTTTCCATCACTGTACTGTAGATGATTATACTGCTTTGATTTTGAAAATAACTAACGTATAGGTACCCATTGTGTTACTCATAAACTAGAGTAGGTAGTAATAAGTAGAAACCTACTTAGGTTTCTCGCATCTACTATAGGAGTGCGAACCAGTATTGACGCAGCACAAATTTATCTACTTATCTGCTGCGTAAATATAATGTTTTTATGTAGCTTTCCCTGTTGTGATTGTGAATTAGGTTTTTGGTAAGCGAATTCAATTGCGTTGTCTCCGAGTAGGCACTGTGCATATCCAATATCGAGCGCAGAATGTCGCAGTGGATCTAATGGCGCATCACTGCATCATTATAAATTTACTTAATACAATAATTTGATTATGCCCCTTTTTTATTTCTAGACTCACACGTTCATCTGTTAACGTAACGTGTGAGACACTTTTATTGCACGTTTAAAAAAAAATAAACATCGACAAAAATAACGATATGTACACAGATCGCCGCGCGTGAGACCAATTATTTATCTATGGATATGTAGCTATCTAGATAACTACTTACCTAGTGTACAGGTGAAGTAAAATAATTAATTACGAACCTACATATTATCTCAATAGGTAAGAAGCACCTAATGGAAATAAAAATATGAAAACCAAATGCACAGTAGCACTTTATACTGCTTGATCAAAATTAAAGTGTATGTCTCTACCAATTTAATGAAAATAATGTAATGAGCTGAAAACAATTTTATTCTTCGAACTACGTACATTTAGAGCCAAAAGAAAATGGTGCTTTAACTATTCCGCGCACGCTAACCCTAACAAATAGTTAACAAGAAGTTCACTTTAAATTTAAATCAATCTATTAGGATTCCTAATATACCAGATCGGAGATGTTTAATTTATTTTTCCTACCTGTAACCATAAGTAGCTTCATTGATACATTTCGGTATCGTATTATTTTTGGAACGGAGAATAATCTTTATTGAACGAGTGTAATGACTTCCTATCATTTCCAACAATAAGACCGCTTTATCACAGACGAAAACAAGATGAAGTCACCGTTCTCGAGCAGACGATTCGAACCAGGAATGAAATGCAACGCGCTGCCGGCGTGGAGCTGGCGGCCACTTGCCACATCTGCTTGAAGACAAAGTTTGCTGACGGAGTCGGCCACTCGTGCCATTACTGCCGAGTGAGATGCTGCGCACGATGTGGCGGCAAAGTTACTCTGCGCTCCAATAAGGTCAACCATTTATGAAAGAATGAGGCTATTGGCCCAAATATGAACGCGACTACATTTTTTAACAACTCTTCTTAACATTTATCGTTGCAGGTGATTTGGGTTTGTATACTGTGCCGTAAGAAACAGGAACTCCTATCTAAAACTGGTCAATGGATAAACAAAAGTGCCGGTCAGGATTCGATGCTATGGCGCATGGAGTCCGACCTGCGGGGGCTTCCATCGCCGGCGGAAACCTCTCTCGATAAAAGACCCAAACTCGAGAGAGCGCACAGCGCTGCAGAGAAAGAGAATCTTCCCCTCCAGAGGAGTGGCAGTGCACTTCGCCGACAATATAGCCAACAAGACCAAAGGTGTTACGGGGAGTTGGAGGGACTGGCTCGCACTCATCCCCACCTCGTTCACCCGAGGCAGAAGGCTGCGTACGGTGTGGTGGAGTCTGGCGCTATGCCAGTGGCGGCGCCCACCCAGCTGATGCCGCTCGTGGCCACGCATCCCTCTCTGCCGCCTCGCTCCTCCTCCTCGGACGACGAGGCGGCAGAGTGCGTATCCGACGAGAACGACGAATATCGAGATCGCGGTGAGTATGCACGCTCGCCTGTCACCCGCCGGCGCCGCCCCGTCCCACCACCTGTAACACTACAACATCCTTTCCATCCGTGCTCATTTTGTTTGTCAACGCTACACACACGACACCACACGACAAATTGATCTTAATAGTTATATTTACATAGCAAAAAGTTACCCATTTTCATCTCTAGCATTATGTAATGATAAAGTTAAGGTGTTCCGTGCGAGGTGTTCAATAATTTAAGTAGATTTCAGGTAATTATAAATTAAGTTATCTGAGTGCATATTTCACAGAAATGGATAGTGTTGAGCACCTAAACTTATCTGTACTGTACCTATATTCATCACGTTGATCATATAACAGTAGATTATGTACCTATGTGTTTCATTGTGACATCTCAGTACTTATCCGTAACAATTTCCTTATTCGTCTGTAAGTTTTACCACGTTTTTATTTCCAGGGAGGTTCGTTTTCTAATATTTCGTGAAATCTCGCAAATGGAAAATGTTTCATGTGCGAGATTTACAGTTAAGTGCTTATTACGTACGTATAATTAAAACGTATGGCTGTAATGATTGTGTGCCTCCGCGTACGTCCCGCCCGCTGTTAGATGCGTGTCCGTGTACGCGCCCGGTGGCCGCGAGCATTCAGTCCTGGCGAGCTGGCGCCCGCGCCGAGCCGGTGCTCACCACGGCCTCCCTGTTCGCAGGTACAAGTAGAGATAAGAGCGGCTCCGAGAGCTCCAGAAGCCAGCGTCAGGCGATGTTAAACGAGAAAATGCATAAATTTTTATCGGTGAGGGCCAGTTTCGGGAACTCCTTATTGCGTTGTAATTATATGGCTGCAGTTTAGATGTAATTCAATTATGTTTTTCAAAACACTTCTTCCTGGTCAACCAGCTACGGTGGCTGTTAACGTCCTATCTCTTCAATGGCAATCGTCCTCAAAACTATCCTACGAAGTACATTTACTTCTTATTTTAACACTTTATATGAAAGCATACCTATTTGATTACGTGCTTCATACAAAGTTACACTATTTAATAATGTTGTAATGCGCATTGTAACAGTGAGTGTACTTCTATGTTTATATTGTTTGAACCAAAAATCTGTCGCTTTGTTTCTTTAAACCCTCATCCACAACTGTATGTACTTTGTCTTCGTACCCATATTTTATGATGAAACATTAAATAAAATACCTATAGAATATGTTAATTGGCTTCTGCACGAAGTTTATGGTTCAAGCAAATACCGCATGCTAGGGCGAAAAGAAGTGTTCTTGTTAACATTCGTACCTACTACTTACATAAATCAGTTAGACTTGTCTGTGTTCGTGTACTTAATGTTGTTGTTTTACTGTCTTCCTCAGATCAGTTTGACACTTTCTTTCCGCTTGTGCGTGATCACCGCTTTCGATTATTTCTTTTATTTTAAACTGTTTAAATTAAAACGAACAAGAATCGATTTAGCTAGGACTTTCTCGAGTAGGTTTCATTCGGGTTGGTATAACAAAATTCTTAGTAAGCGAAGCGATAGGTCGGTAGTTTTTAATTTCCTAATAGAAGATTATCGGCCCCGGGTGCGTATAGGCGCGTACTCTGACCAGGACGGACGCGGGCGCTGACAATACGTGGAGACCCGCCGCTATTCATACGATATCGTTCATAGGAAAACTAGATGCGCGTGCTGCTGTACGGCACCCCCACCTCCGCAGCGCCAACGTGGCGGCCAACAATTATTACAATTTGATTAATCATTCGCCGGCGCCTTATGAGGCGGAGGCGCGGAGTACCTTCGACCCGGCAAGCTCGGCTCCGACAGGCGGACGAAGTTTCGATTCCGTAACCGATTGCCGGTGGCGGGCGAGGGACGACGGCGATGGCGCCTACCTGCGCCCCTACGGTCCAGACGAGGGTTCTCGCTCCGATCGCGCCGTCTATAAGAGTGCCTATCTGTGGGAAGACTCCTCGGACAATAGACGTTTCACTGAGAGGAGAAAAAAGACTGTTCGTTTTGACGGACACGAGGGTGCGGCGACGTTCCCGCGCGGGGGCCGCGACGCGTCCGCCGCGCCGCACGACTGGGCGTCGCTGCGGTGGGAGTCCGAGCGCCAGACGAGCCAGGACTCCGCCACCAAAGACTCGGGCATCGATACCTCTAGCACGTTTACATCCAGTGAAGACTCTAACAGAGGCGATTGCCCTAAGGTATTGACCGCTTCACGTTGTGTCAGTTAGTTGCTTCACTAGAACTTACTTATCTATTAGTAACGTCTTGCGGCTTGATTATGCATAATCACGAAACCGTAGGTATATAAGCAAAAATAAATAAGTACCTAAGTATTTTTAGTATTTTCGTGATACAAAAACCTAGATTGCAGTAGGCCTTAAAATATCCAATCCAAGGTTACCTCTCTAAACTCCCAATAGGTAGATAGCTATCTCTTTCCCTTGACACATTCGGTTGTATCTCGTAAACCTATTCGACTTGTCCTTGGTTTCTGTATAAGATCACAAAACAATGGGTTTCTGTAGGCAAGTATATAGATTATCTATCGCGAAATTGATTGCTCTTGAATATGAGACAATATTTCTGTTTGGCTGTGGCATGGTAGCGCTGCGCTGGCCAGCATGCATTATACCTACTGTAATATTCTATTAAATGTGCACCTAGTTGATTGTATATAAGTACCTATTGTATTAAATGGACCTTGTAGTATGCATTTTAATTTTAACCGACTTCAAAAAAGGAGGATGTTCTCAATTTTATCTGTATGTTTTTAATGTAAGTAACACAATGTAAGTTGTTCAATTTGTCTCAGTTCCCGCTGAGCTGGCAGGTGTCGGGGGACGGGTTGCGGATGACGGGGCACATGGTGTTACGCAAGAGTGTGGTGGAAGGCAGCTCTCACTCATCCGCTGCCATCCTCGGGCTGAAAGTGGTGGGCGGGAAACTGCTGCCAGACGGCTCGCGGGGCGCGGTCGTTGAAAAGGTCAAGAAAGGATCGATAGCTGATTTGGAGGGACAACTTAGGATAGGTGAGTCCAGCACTTTTATCTTTTCAGCAACCGATTGATTGGGGTTTTCGATTCCCTTCAGCGGAAAATGTCTGAAATGGCCTTTTCACGATTTGCCCTCGCCTCGGTGTAACTGATAACGCCGCCCCAAGGAACAAGCGTTGCTTATTTTGGGGTCTTACGATGAGTGGGTGTCATTTGGAGGTATTGAATATAAGTTGGGTACCACTTACTAGGTGACGAGGTGGTGCAATGGAATGGTGTGCCGCTAGCGGGGCGTGGCGCGGAGGAGGTGGCGGCGGTGGTGGCGGACAGCAAGCACGACTCGCACGTCGAGCTGGTGGTGTCGCGTCCCCTGCCCGCCACACGCGCGCCCGCGCAGCCCTGGAGGACACATAAAGGTAATTGTAAATCTGGAATACATATTCTGTTTTTTTTTTAATCCTTATAAACTTGAACCTACTTTTTCATATTGACTGGTCGAAAGAGTTCCTAAGGCGAGGTACAGCCGTTACGGTCAAACTACAATTAAGAACATATGCTATGGGATTTGTTATTTTTTGGAATTGGATAAATTCGCTTAACCTTTATATTAGATAAAGAAAGATTTATTGAAATCGGTTCACGACCACCGAAGACATGCGGTAACATCACAGACCAAGGTCTGTGGGTAATATACATCGACTCCTCTATTATTGAAGACAGTTACCTATAGGTAAATTGAAATGTCCTTACACAGAAGTATACACGGAAGTGATGGGTGGGTGCGAGAAGCCGAGCGTGCTGGTGACGTCCCCGGGCTCGCCGGACGTGCACTCGCGCCGCCGCCCCGCGCGACACAACCATCACAACGCGAACGTTGCCGGTCGCATACAGGTCTGACAATATTCCATCCAAACTAACACTACTACTACTACTACTAGCCCTTTTTAACGTCCCACTGATGGGCACGGGCCTCCCCTCAATGCGAGAGGGATTCAGGCCATACTCCGTATCAAATTATGTTTTCTATGATGAACATGACAGTTTGTTAGCAAACCTATACGTTTTCGAAACGACACGCTCTGCAAAATGTTTGCCAATATCCTAACGAACTTTGTGTCAATATATATAAAGGTTGAATTTCTGTGGTCAAAGACATAGGTCTAAATTCGTTTGCACCATCAATTACATTTCGTTGAAGAATTACCTTCTTCTTTGAGTTATTTGGGGTTCATGGGCACTATAACTTCTTTTGTAATTAAATTAGAAAATAAATTTAATTTATTTATTAACTATCGTTTTGGAGAGGCTGTGAGCTTACCTACTGCTAACGGCCCCTTTTCAAGGAATACTATGTTCTAAATATTACCTGTCCTGCTTAATAGTCGTAACGCAATAACATTACAAATTGATTAGATACTTAATTGCCTTTACTTCCATCTAATTAGCTGAAAATATACTTCGACATCACCGCTCTGCAACTGCTGGTGACAGTGGTATCTGCGAGTGGCTTGAGCCCACGGCCCGACGGCTCACCGCGGTGTCCCTACGCCAAGATCTTCCTACTACCCGACAAGAGCGAGAAGAGCAAGCGTCGTACTAAGACCTTGGCCAATACCCTGGAACCGCGATGGAACCAGACCTTCGTCTACTGCGGCATCCGGATCACTGATATCAAGAAGAGAGTTTTAGAAGTGAGTTCACAACATAACGCTTGGGTTTTTTTAAGGGGTTGTTCATGATCGTGATAGAATTCATCCAAATTTTGTGAAGTAAGGTATCAATAGTCTCATGCTATAGGAAAGTGTATGCTAAAAAATACATTGGGGATGATGACTGATCATGAATGAGGCGTTTGTTACATAACCACCATGTCAAATTTTTCATGTAGGTATAGACCCACCACTATACTTGACCTCCTCGTTACCGCTAACCTTATATGACGAACTCTTACATTGCCTAAATATAGGTATGAAATTGCCTCTGAGAATTTGCAGAAGTGCATTACCTACATTTCTCCGATGATATATTTTGGTCCGAATGTTATAACGATCGAGCAAGGCACACCATAGACTTAGGATTCTATGAATAGTAATGAAGTATGTTTTATCTACAATGATGTATGAATTGTTTAAAGGTCACGGTATGGGATTTGAATAGATACGGACCGAACGATTTCCTCGGGGAGGTCCTCCTTGAGTTGGACAACGGCGTGATGAACCACGAACCCAACTGGTACACGCTTAAACCACACGACGATGCTGTTGGCTTCAGCGTAAGTTAATTACCTTTATTGTTCCTAATTTTCTAGGGAACGGTGCAAAATGGGCCCCAAGTCCGCTAACACTCGATGCGGAGTTGCTGTCTTCATTATTTAAAGCATGAATACAAGACCTTTTATCAATAGTAGATAAATTATGACCAGTGTAAACATTAACACATTGAAGCCATTAGACTAGTCATATTGTAGCTACCATTGAAAAAAAAATGTTTATGTTTCTCAAAAAATTACGTCATAGCAACTCCATAACGATAGTTAGGCGGGCTCTGGTAATAGATAACCTCCCATTCCTGATAATGTTCTTTAATAAATCCATAGTCGTTTCCGTTCATAGGTTAGGTATTAAACAAGAGCCTCGATAAACATCTAAAGTGGCTCGCGTTGGTCAGCTAAGTGCCAGATTCAGCAGGGCCTCAAGTCTGCTAATATTATCGCCGTGGAGTTGCTATGAGTCCATTTTATAAGGCATTCAGGAAAACAACATCTTTTATCAATGGTAGCTAGAATATGAGCTGTGTAGAATACAGATATTGTCACCTTGAAGCCATTTAACTAAGATATATTTGAGAAGGTGCATTTAGTATAATAATAAGTAATAATGATTTTGTTAGCGTTACCGCGAGGAGGAGGCAGATGGCGAGCATCTGTCGCCACCATCCACGTCGACGTCGCGGCTGTCCGACTCCGACACGCCCAGCGAGTGCGAGCTGCGCCGGCACCACTCGCTCTCCAGCCTCGCCTCCAGCGCCAGCCCGCCGCCGCCGCACGATGTAACTAACACCATTTTCCCACTGGCGTATTACCACATTATTCGAAGAGCGTATAGGCGCGTCTTATGCCACACGAGTAAATGCCACACTCGCGCGTATTTTTTTTTGCTAATAGCAAAACTAACACAATCACATCCTAAAACACCAGCACGGCTAGCTAGCGTGCCAATTGTACACCTCACCAAAAATATTTATGTCACGGAATATTCGCACGACCGACAGATTAGGGTAATGGATCCAGTGAGTTAGATAAACGAAGAAATGTATTTTAACTTCATCTACTTGCCGATCTTATTCCAAAACTGAGTAATACCGATAACATTATCTGTCTCTGCCTACCTTTTAATAGTTGATTGCTAAAACGTTTCTTGCAATTTCCCAAAAAAACTGTGTAAAAAAACTGTTTAGATTAGGTTATTATTAAACGTCAATTTTGTCTCCATCTCTCCTATGAAATAGGACAAAGATCACTGGCTGAGCGTCTCGTGGCGACATAATTCCGTCTAATCTTAGCGAGTACATGGTTTTTAGATGTAATGATATTTTAGCTGCCGACTGTACTTACTGTGACGGTTATATTGCAGCGGATGGACATGGAAGGAGGGCCGTGCGGCCGCCGCGACATGTCGCCGGCGGGGCGGGTGCGCGCGGCCGGCATGTCCAGGGACAGGGTAAGAGCCTTCGCGTTACAATATTGTATTTACTACAAAACATACAGCGAACAACTCTGTATTGTATCTAGATTCAAATGTTTAAAAGGTTAAAGGTACAGTCGGCATCAATAATATAATACGAATACTGTTTTTTTTTATTTAGATGGAAGAAAATTCCAGTCAGATAATTATGAGAATTACCTTAGTAGGTAAATCCCAATTTCTATGATGGCCATTTACAGTAACACTAGTGCGGTAACAATGAAACGGTTATCAGTTGAATTAGTATTAATATTCTAGTCTAGACATCATGTCCCGGTAGGTTATTATGTAACTTAAATTATTATTATTATTACTCCTATAAATTTTCGTTAGAAACCAAACATGGCGGATTTTCAATACATTTTGACAGGTGTTCTGACAGAAGGTGATTGAAACTTGTTTGCAAGTACGTAATCACCCTGCTGGTGTTATAACGAGCATAAGTGTATTCGTGTGGTGGTGTGCACAGAGCTGCGGGTACAGCGTGGCGCGGTCGCAATCCGCGGCGGGCGTGGCGCGGCCGGTGCGCGCGCGCAGCAAGTCGCCGCGCCGCTCGCTGTCGCCGCCGGCCGACCGCGACGCGTGGCGCTACCCAGGTGCCGCCGCCGCCGCCGCCGCCGCCCGACGACCCGACAATACTCCATCGCCGAACCAATCCCGCGAGCCGACCCATAATTTACCATTCTATAAAATGACTTACTTTTAAAAATTGGACTACTAGCAATGAGTAGTTATCAAATTACTTAGCTAGTGCTAGGCTCGCGTCAATAGTTTAACACGTTAGCTGCTACACCAGGTTTTAAATCCTTGTGAGTAATCGTATCTTTGTGCCCAAATCGTGCTATTTCCCACTGGGCACAGTTTGAAAGTATCACCCAACGTGTTAACGACCTGCCCCCTTACCCCCCCACCACCTGTCCTGCAGCAATGTTTTTAATATTACTTTCAGTTTTTGACAGTTAAATCATTACAAAATCTGTCAAAAATTGACAGTTGCTATTGAAACAATAATACTTTAAGATGTGGTGGTAAGGCTCCAGGGTGAGAATCGAACCTGGAACCTCTCGGTTACGGATTAATGACGTCGAGGAGAGTGGTAATGTGGTACTAGGCTCGCAGGATCGGTAGGTGGTCGACACTACAGCGGGCCTCGACCCCGCACGGAACACTGGTCGTCGTGACTCGCACGTTCTTTCGTCGCGTCCGCTCATCACCACTTTACTACCACTCACTGTTATCACCTAGCTCTGTTCCACTTTGTATTATTTTCCACGCATCTTCCGCTGACCTCGTTCCTATCTACCTGTTATAAGCACGCTATCCATTTTTATATACCTTAAATAAGTGCATTTTACTCTGAATGTGGCCATTCACACCAAAATCTAAAACAGTAGTGAGTCCCACTCACCCACACAGTAAAACGCATTTAGCGATAGGTTGATCTACTGCATGGTTCTGAATTTAATAAACTGATTTATCTCTCTAAAATCCGCTTCACATGGTCTTACCTGACACCTGAGAGACGGAGCTATCTAAAAACATAGCTTACAGTACTGTTTATGTAAGATGGGACCATGTGGTCCATGTGGAGCGGGCTATACCTTCGTGAGACTAAATATTCTTCAAAACATTGTCTATCTATGTGATTCTTTGTGGCATGTGTGTTTTTGTCTGTTATGAAGGTCGAACATGATACTGCCTGCAGGCAAACGGTATTGTGAATGGCCTCTATTAGGATGTTTTGGGTGTTGGAAATGTGGTGTATGGCTGGTATTGCAGTGAACGAGGAGCGTGGTGACGGTTCGCGTCTGCCTACACATGCGTACGCGCCGCGCTTCCAGTCGCGGTCGGCGACCGCGACGCCAACCACCAGCCCCAAGAAGCGACAACTCCCGCAAATACCTCACCAGGTAAACCATACGGTAATAATCGTGAGTTGGTAATAACGCGTTCACACGTTTCAATTTTAGTGGGCCAACATTTGAGGTGCAACAAAATTTTAAAACAATGAAATTGATGAAAAAAAACCTCGTAAAAGTATGTCGAAAAGTGTAATTTTTTTAATAAATCGAATTTTACCTCAGGTTTAGTGAGTTTAATTATCTTAAATCACGATCGACAACTAGAATTGAGCCGTGTGAATATGGTATTATCCTTCCAAATGAGAGTTCTAACACTGCAATTTGACACCAGAGTGGGCAGAGGGCGGTGCGGGCGCAAGTATCGGCGGACCTGGAGGAACGTAAGTGGATCGGCCCGCACCACATTGGCGCCACACTCACGTACCGCAGCACGCCGCAAGGTCAATACACGCAAACCCTGCCCTAATTACCCGCCACTGGGGATGTTATGGATATTACATTTCGGATCCGGATACGGATATTAAATAATGTCATACCGGTTTCGGATATGATTTTGTTTCGGATAATTTCGGTTACGGATATTCGATTTTTAAATAATCAATAATGTAAAATACTTATAACTAGCAAGATACACTATTAATTAATATGGCTACTTTAATGGTTATCTATGTTTTAAAAAATACAAAAACTAAACATAAATCTCGTAACATGTATCATTTACACTCCGCCCCTATCCGAAATTATTCGAAGCTTTTAGCTCCATAACATCCCTGCCGCCACCACCTTCCATTCACCACTCCAAATACACTTAGCAACGCCGTATCACCACAGGCTCATGTAGAACTACACACTTTATTCATGAGTTTAGAGAACATGTAGGCGGACAACATCAAAAATATCGGAACGAACGCACTGTTCAAAGTAATAAGTTTATTAACTACTAGCTGTGCCCGCGACTTCGCCCGCGTGGACTTTAGGGAGATTACCCGGAAATATGGGTATTATGTTTTTCCCGCGGAACCCTAATGCTTTTTCTAAAATTAAAGTAGCCTAAGTTACGCCTTGGAACGTCAGCTATCTGTCAGTGAAAGTCCCATTGAAATCGGTCCAGCCGTTTAGAAGTTTACCTCAAACAAACAGACAGACAGACAGACAAAAAATTTTAAAATTGCGTTTTCGTTATAGGTATCGTATATACTTTCATACGCATTTATTAAAAAAGTGTTATTTTGATATTACAAACAGACACTCCAATTTTATTTATTTGTATGTATGTATAGAAGAAAATCTAACTTTATCTCAATGGGAATAAAATTGAGACTAGAATCACAGTGGCGATTCATTGTCATTCGTACAAATACAAACACTTGTGTCATTGAGTTATTTTTTGTAGATGTTCACATTACATCATTTTTAGCGTTCCATTCGTCGAGATATATATGATGCTGAAATGTACTTGTTTAACACATTACGGGATTATCAATGGATTTCATGAAACTTATATTTATCTAAGAATATTTTACTTCCAAAGATGAGAAAATGTTAAATAAATATATTGCCGCTTTTATATTTACAGAAAAGTTAATACATAAGTAGTTCTTGCATAGATCTTAAATTGATTGAAATTCCATTAATTAAGTATACCTAAAAGAAACAATAAAATAAAATGTCTACCTACCTACTATCAACGGTATTACAAATTACTTTTGTTCCGATAAAATGCTACTGTAAAATAGTTTGGTGAGGGATTTAACTTCTTCAAACTTCGCGATACTTACCACAAGCATGGAGGTATAAAAAAGGAAGTCTGCGCCGCCAACGTCGAAAGTAAAGCGACGTATCGATCGTTGTGTACGAGAATTGAGAAAAAGCTAACAATGCGTCATAACACCGTCATCACCTTACTATGATGTAAGTGTTGCGAGCTAGACATATTAATATCGAGCGAGCCTAATTAATATCGATGCCTCACTTATTGTTTAGCGGGATTCCTTCCGATCTTTTTTATACGTCCAAGGGCATAGGTGAAATGTAAGTAAATCCTATCAGCGAGTGTACGCGATGGTTACGTAGGATGGGAGAGGCACTACGCGGGCCTGTCGGACTCTGAGCTGGCGGCGCGCGGCGGCGGCGGGTGGGCGCCGCGGCGCAGGCTGTCGCCGGACACCGCCGCCGCCGACTCCGACCTCGAGTCCGTCGGCTCGGTCACCTCCAGCGCCTTCAGCACGCAGTCCGAGCGCCCAAGACCCACGCGCATGCTCAGGTACTAACCGTGGGGTTACGTTGTAGCCACGCACTGCGACCCTCGCATTTCAATCAAGGGGCGGTTTTATTTAACGTTACGCGATGCAAGCATATTCGTATTACACTACTGGCTACGTAAATGGGAATGAACGCGGGAAGATGATTTCGCGAAGGTGATACGCACACGATAGATGATAATGATAGAGGGGCAAAGAGCACTTGCAAGCGAAGAATATAAAAAAACAAAATCGTCGCCCAGCTTTCTAACGCCTTCTGCGACGTCTGCCTACACGGCGCGCTTTAACAAGAAAAACTACGCCCTTACTGAAACTCGAAAAAAAAATTGCCTATTCACAAAAACTCAAGAGTTCCCCTAACTTTGCAGCCGGAGACGAATAACTCCTCATAGTACATCTTCCTCCTGCGATAGCGCTACCCCCGTACCTAGCCCTTATCACCGATATAGACGTACCGATAGTAATTCGCATCGTATATTGCCGAGCGTATGTATACCGGCGGGGGCGGAGCGCGCGTTGCGACGCCGGCTTCGGTCGCGCGGCGAGTCCCTTCAGGGTTCAGTGCCGGGCTCGCACCGCGCGCGGCCCGCCCGCCGAACCCGCCGCACGCTCGCCCGTAGCCGCTCAGCCGGCTCCTACAATCGACAACGCTCCCACACACACGCATACGAACGAAGCCACAGCTGCCCCGAATATCCTGTATACACAGACACATACAAAATAACCGACAAACATACAGATTACATATTTCAAGTGACAATGCCTCGTATACCAAAACCGAATGTGTATTTACCTAATCTCTCGCAGCACAGAACTTTACCTAAACTTACGAGCGTAAATTATAGACCCGTAGCATCTCACATGCAAGTTCAGACGTATCCTTATAGACACCAAAAAGTTCAGTTGCGACCAGATTTAATTGCAGAGTATTCCCTAAATCCCACTCATTTTAAAACTCTTTTTTGCCAATCACCGATAAATAAAGAACGAAGACGATTGCCTGATGTAACTAGCTTCGATAATCCGCGACTGAGATGTCTTCCTAATATTCCGGCAGTTAATTTATCCAAGGTCATTCCACGTAACTCTGAACCAATATTTACATGTAATGATAATTATATTGATAAGTCCCAAAACGAAGAAATAGGCAAACAATGTGAAGATCACGATAGTGTGGGCAGCGACCCTGAAACTACAATCCACATTCGTATTGAAAAACAAAAGAGTTCAGAGGTTGAGACTATCAATTGTCCTAAAAACGAGGCTAATATTTTAAAATTATGCGAACCCAAAGTTGATTCAGACCATATTAATTTAACAAAAAATTGTCGTAAAAAGTGTTTATCACTTGATTTAAAAACGAATTATGACAGTGTAAGCCCTAATCAAATGCAGCCTATTACTTGCGAAATCGAAACCGGAACCGAACAAACAGTTCAAAATCCAATAATTGATAACGAAACAGATCCAGATAATACACAAAGACCAAAGATTATAGATAAAAATCGTAGACGAAATTCTGACTCGATCGTAATTTTAAAAAACTCACAGCCGTCGCTCATGTCCACGCCCGATCAGATTAAAAATATGTTTAAAAGAATGAGTATAACTTCAAAGGCTCAATCATCAGGCACGCCCACAGAGTTCAATGACGACGAACCCAAAGATAAGAAGTGCGGTAATACTGTTAGCATCAATGAGATCCCCACTTTTCAAGAATATCGCTCCCCTCATCTCTCGCCTCCACCCTGTATAGACCACTCTTTGAAAAAACCTTTGCCATCCATTATAAAGAAGGCTCGCACCCGAACCCGATCGTATTCGTTGGCTGTGGCTGATCATGTAGAGCGAGAATTCAGTATTGTGGCTAACTCTTTGTCTATTGCTCTTTCTCCCACGAACCTCGGCTCGCCCCGTCGTGCGCTCACTCCCGTCGCCTCTCATCTGCCACTCGATGACGCTCATCAACACACTCACGACGCGACGGTGAAATCTACCATCTGGACGACGCCGCCACAAAACTGCCAACGACGCAATACTACCCGCGACAATAAATCGACCACCGCTTCGAAACAACACGACAAATCTGCGTCCCGGTGGAATTCTAAACGCAGCAATGATTACGGCGGACGGGAGAACGGACGCGGCAACAGCCAGCAGCAACCCCTTGAGCGTCGCGAGTCCCGCCGCGGTCAGTTCACGCGGAGCCTGAGCAACGCGGATGTACCGCCCGACGAGAAAGGAGGTAAACAATAAATACCAAACCACAAGTTTAATAAAACTACACTAATAAAAAAATAAGATTCACCGTTTTATAAAGATGGCAGTCTCAGCGATACCGCGCTCGGGCCCGCCGAACTGGAGCCGTCCAACGATGACGTGCTGTTGAAGGCGGAGCCTCGGGACTTCTTCGGCCCGGGCATGGGCAAGAAGAGCAACTCCACCTCGCAACTGTCAGCAACAGGTGATCTAATTCTATATTCTATACGATCTTATAATTTTTATGATTATCAAACTCTCATAAATATTTAAGATTTTTTGCAGCATCTTAAACATCGTGTCGAATTGTGTAATATACAAAGTAAGTAAACCATTTAAGCATTTTAAAACGATCGCAGGACGGAAACGGAGGTTAGGTTTTGGTAAACGTGGAAAAAATTCGTTCACGGTCCAACGCAGCGAGGAAGTGGGTCCGGGCGAGACGCGCGGCGGCACGGGCGGAGTGTCGCGAGCCTCCTCGGCCTCCAGCGAGAACGACGAAGACAGGTTCGGGGCGTTCAGAAAACGCCACATTGTCACAATAGTGTGCCACCTCGGGCGGTGGCGGGCCGCGGGCGGGGGCGGGGGGCGGTAGATCACTCGCATCCATTCATACTAGTTGTACAGGTCATCAAGAAACGAAAGAGAAAACATCTGCATAGACCACATCGCAAAATAATACAGCATGTTGCCAACGTACAAAACATTTACACGATATGCATCGCGCTTTCATTATAGACAGGTGTAGAGCTTTTCAGCGGCAGGTAAATGTAAATAACACAATGCCAAGACAGCGAAAATGCACTTGCGTTCAAGAATGTACCTATATAGTGGGTGGGTATGCCATGGAGGTCGTAGTAATAGGTAGGAGTCGGCATTTCGAGCCCGCACTGCGGTAAATTTTTCTGATTGATCTGACTCCGCCATCTTTGTTTTCCCATATAGTTTCCTTATACTAAAGCTACATGACATAACAAAAATGGCGGAAAAATCGCCGCAGAGCTATACGAAGTGTGGAGTCGTTATGGGTACTCTAGATACTCTCTGGGGTATGCACTGGGGAGAAGGAATTATGACATTATAATCCCCCATTAGGTCTTATATGTATCGGCAGGCTATGTCAGTTGTATTTTATCCCGTTGAGGTTCGTTACGCACGCACTGTCGGAATGTTGGAGGGGAAGCCAAGCGCGCTGCTCGATATGAACATGCAACGAGAACAACGAATGGTCAAACATTTTAGTTTATAACATTTGAAAATCGGGAATAAATATATTGAGAATTCGTTGTTCTCATCATGACCATACTATTAATATGGTTCTGCTCCATTGAGCATGTACCTAACTATTGCACATGTACCTAACTGCGCCGCCGTAATATGTATACACCTACCTACTAAAAAACGGCTAAAAACTAATTATTGTAAATATGTATATAATTATTATTGTATGAACCAATCTACGAAGGCACTAAATGTCACAACTAGTTTAATGCTGTCCTCAAACAAATCATAATTTTTAATGCCAACGATCCGTTTTTGAGGAACGAGTCGTTACTACTTACTACGGCTAGTTAGCCGTAACAGGTATCAGAAGCGTTTCTGAAGAAACTTTTTTTACCCGATTCCTCCAGAAAGAGGGTTATTTAGGGAATCATTTTGACTAACAATTCTCATGAAATCGGGAGCTAAATAAATGAAATTGGCTGAATATGATAGTGTTCCATGGTGTATATACATAGATAGTGTGGTGGTGAGTGTATTGCGTGTGCTTGGTGGGGCAGTGCGCGCGCAGCGGCAGCCGGGCTGCATATTCCGCCGGCTCTGCGGGGGCAGCGCAGCCGCCGGCAGCTTCCAGCGCTCGCACGAGGTGTGCGCGGCCAGCCTCGGCTCCTTGTCTAGCTCGGAAAAATACTCGTAAGTCGTCCTCCGAGCCGCCCGCCGACTCTTCATTTCTGTATGTGCGCCTCGATGTTGCTCGCGTCTTCTATGTATTTTGCCCCTCTCTATGTGCCTTTCGTTTTGTCGAAGCATGAATCCGATTATCTTGATGTATGTCACTCATTCTCTTTTCTGTTGAACACGCACGAGTCTTCTCTCGCATAGGCGTCGCACCCTCTCGATCGATAACGATGTTAACACGCTCCTTGGTGCGGTCATGTTCAGTCGCGTGTCGATGGGTGACGAGGTCGTCGGCCGCATTGGAGATCTTTCCGAATTTATGACGCACGCCTGTGATTGGATGATAAATGTTGCCTGAAAGCCTAAGATGTCTGCACTCATTTATTTTGTCCCGTTCGACAAATCATTTTTATTCGATCGATATACACACACATCTACAATCATGCATGTCTCACTGAGAAACCACTTTCATTTGTAACCGACTTCAAAAAGGAGGAGGCTCTCATTCCGACCCGTATGATTTTTATTTTCCAACAATAATTTTACGTTTCGATTGGTTAGGTTAAACATTTAAAATATGGACGTTTCGACTAATTTTACACTTGATATAAACTTAGTATAGATATCTCACTCTTCCTCCTTTAGTTAGTTACAGTTTCTACTATCAATGGTCCTCAACTCATAGGTAAGTTAAGCTGAAATATTTATTACAAATTAGTTACTTATTTGCTGCTGTTTTATTGTCACTGGTCAAATGTAAGGATTATATTAGATCAATTGTAAACCGCAAAAATATTTTACCTTTCGGGTATTGTGGCTTATATCGATAGTTGTATGTTATTTAGGTATATACATTATATAAATATGTAATCTATCTTATAAATGCAGACCATTCTCTAGCGTTTCTAGCACCTAACACAATCTACTACATATTTAGATGTTCTTAAGTTCAGTTCATTCCACGATGGTTCGCGCCGTCCAATTCTTCCGCCGAGCAGATAAGCAGCGCCTTTTTAAAGGAACGGACTCGGCGAGAGCGCGCGCCTTCGTGGATAGAACATGGAATCCACGTATTTCTCTTCATTTATTAACCGATGCATCCGACAACTACCGCCCTCTTCTTCACTATTGTATCAATGTTGTACTTCTTTATATCTATACCCTAATGTATCCGCAAAAACTTGCACTGATCCATAAAATTAATTACCATTTGATTTCTGTATTTACCTAAATCATCTAAAATTTTCTCGAGCAATTATTTATTATCGTTATCCTCTTGTGTAACAATAAAATTAAACTATTCAGGAATAAAATCTATAGCAAAAGCTAACAAATTGAATAAAATAGACAGTAATGTAATGTCAAAGTAGTTACGAACTTCACTAGTTATGGTGTACAATTACGGTTTAACAAAATGTACTTATAGATGGTCTCCTGGCATGAGAGGTTCTGGCTCTTCAGACGGCGGCGGCCTGTCGGACTTCATCGACGGCTTAGGGCCGGGCCAGCTGGTGGGCAGGCAACTGATCGGGGCCCCCACACTGGGGGACGTGCAGCTATCCATGTGCTACAAAAAAGGATTCCTTGAGGTGAACAAACCTCGTCTATTAAATTAAAAGAGGGCAGAATTGGGATTAGTTTTCTCCCGTCCTCTCAACCTCCTCAAATCCTCTGCCCAACCGTTTGAGGAGTAGAGGCGTGATGGTGTATGACATTGCAGGTGGAGGTGATAAGAGCCCGGGGGCTGCAGGCCCGGCAGGGCAGCCGGACCCTGCCCGCGCCGTACGTCAAGGTATACCTGGTGTGCGGCAAACGGTGCGTCTCCAAGGCCAAGACTAGCACGGCGCGCCGCACGCTCGACCCCCTCTATCAGCAAACGCTTAGCTTTCGCGAAAATTTCAGAGGCTGCGTTTTACAGGTGAGATGATATGGATAGTTTAATCAACAACAGCGTGAGGTCCTACTCATACGGCGATTTGTTAACGCGGTGACAACTGTTAGAAACTATCTCGGCCTAAGCGAAGGCGTACTCCTTCGTGGAATAAATAGAATAGAACCATCTACTTAATATAAAAGCTAGTTCATATTATGTTGCACATCTATTGACACTTGCGATACACGAACTAGGGAGCGTATCTAAAGACAAGAATCAAATCTGTTGCATAAAGCCTCCCGTACACTGGGGCGTCGACCCTCGCACGTAAAAATTCAATCGTTATGAATATTGCACAAAGTTCGTTTTAGTATTGTCAAAAAGTTGACGCGTAAGCGTCCACGCAGTAGTGCGCTGGGGCCTCTTAAGCCCTATTTACATTACATTACATTACTAGTGGCGTGAAAGTAGTTTCGTGACATTAGTTTCATCAACAGTTTCACAGTGTAAACGTCAAGTTTCATGCATTTATCGATGCATGCATTAATTTCACGACACAAAATTAGTTTCGTGTAGCGCGCGATTTTTGGATGACACTAATGTCATGCAACTAATGTCATCGTGTAAACGCGACGCGACGTTAATGTTTTAACTTAATTCTATGCATAAATTACATAATGTATTTTCTGTATTATCTGTAGGTGACAGTGTGGGGAGATTACGGACGAATAGAGGGTAAAAAGGTGTTCATGGGCGTGGCGCAAATCATGCTCAGTGACCTTAACTTAACCAATATCGTCATCGGATGGTACAAACTCTTTGGAACTACTTCCTTGGTGAGCCTTATTTAGCACCCACCACTAACATGCGCGCAAAAAACCTAATTAGTTATTATTTCAAAGTGAATTAAACAATTGTTTTTCTTTTCAGTAACAAAGGGCTCCCACTGTCGTCTGGTGTACAGGCAAACGAATATCATGATAAATATTATAACTTGTCCAAATAATAAATTTAGTGATACTGCTTTAATATCATGATAAAACGCAAAATAACTATATAGGAAATTTTCTATGAAACGAAAGATTTAAATAATTATTTTTGTTTTCTTTTGGAATGCCTACCGGAGTTTTGAATAGATAGCATTTTATAGCAATCAAACAAATGTATAGTGTACTCAATAATATGTAATTAAGTATTAAAAGCCAAATGCAATTTATGTATATTTTTTACCTCAAGGGTCAATTACACCACTTTTTATTAGATTAATTTTCTCTTCCATTCCATTCATATACGCAAAAAAAAGAAAAAAAAATGAGGCTTTGGTGAAATTGACTCTGTAATCCTACTTCAATGTTTATAAAGTTTTATTAATAAGTCATGGGATAGTTTAAAAAAAATAAAGTATATATATTTCCATATTTATATCTATTCTGTAGATATGTTTAAAAAATCTTTATTTAATGCAATCCATCTCATTTTTGTCTAATACATTCAGTCAGTCTATTTCCGCCCAACGGCGGTAGAGTCCATAAAAATTTCACAAATTGGCATTATACTTACTGTAAATAGCCAAGTAAAGTCATACGCGGATTAAAATGATTCAAATGTGAATGCCATCAGTATTTTATAGGAATGAGATTTCACCCGAGTGATCTACGCTTAAAACAACATCGGTAGTTAATACTAACCTGAAAACATAATATTCGCTTAACATCCTGTAGTTCTATAAAGACCAACGTTGTCGTCTATAATTATTTATGAGGGATTAACACTTAATGCAATATCTGTTTGGGCTGTTTCGACGGCGAGGCGCCCGGTAGCCTGTTCTCGCCTGCTCTCTTCACACCTGTCGATTTGATATCTGCAAAATACACAATTATTAAAACAGTTCATCGGTAAAAAAAAAAACTATCAACCAACTCTAAACATCCTGTATACAAAACGCATCTAACATAAATAGCTGTTAATACAATAGTAGAGAAAGGGACCCACCACTCACCCTCGGAATTGTTTAGAATCCCAAATTATAAATTTGATCGATAATAAAGGAAACCAACAAAACCGAACTCCCTGTCAGACGTGGGCTGCGACTGAGCGACGAGCAACGTAGGCCGCGCCTTGCCTTCGTCTCTCAGTCGCAGCCCAACCGTCCTGAGGATGCCTCGTTGAGAGGCGAAACACGTGTCGAATTATTTTTTAGATTCGATTGTTCTGCGGAGGATTGCTCATAGTTAGGGCCCATGACTTATGACATACTAACTCTCGACTGACAGGGAGTTCGGTCTTGTTGGTTTCCTCTATTATCGATCAAATTTATTTGATTTATAATTTGGGATTCTAAACAATTCCGAGGGTGAGTGGTGGGTCCCTTTCTCTACTATTGTATTAACAATGGATTTCCGTAATATTACGCCCGATTCCATCAATTATCATAAATAGCTGTACAAAAGTGTCAGCGCGTTACGGCACTGCAAACTTGTGCAATCCCACTGCCGTTTAATCCTTAACGATTGCTTGTGTCTGCTGAACTGATGTTTGGGGCCTGCTATTGCTACTAATTCTGTTGTCACTAAAATTAAAACAACTAAGCCTATCGCCATCCTTCTCACGACCATACTGTATGAACAGGATGGCTATAAATTCAGTGCTGTTAAATATACTTTACTAGCTTCTACCCGCAACCTCGTCCGCGCTAACTTCGTTTATTAAAATAGTTATTAATTATTGCCTATATGTTATTTTGATGTATAAACAATAATACTTTAAAATTTCATCAAAATCCGTTCAGTATTTTTTGCGTGAAAGAGTAACAAACATCCATCCGTCCTCACAAACTTTCACATTTATAATATTAGTAGGATTCATATTTAGTTTGTGTTAACAGAATCGTGAGCTTTTCTTTTACATAATTCAGCAACCATATACTTATCTTCATGTACAGCCGATAACAATCGATAAGTGAAATATGTCAAGGTTGTATGTGTAGTCTCAATTTTTTTTTATCCGGGCCCTAATTAGGGCCGGGCCGCGTGCTAACCTCTGATATGGGGGTCAGAGTCCTTGAAATCGTAGTCTCACCTTGCAGCCACCTGACCTGCGTGGCGGGCCCGTAGCCCTTCTCGTTGCGCGCGGCGATGCGGAAGATGATGGCGGGCTTCGTGGACGAGTCGACGTGCGCCGCGCCCAGCGACGACTGCGGGACCACGCACGTGTTCGCCTTGCCGCAGTACACGCGCACGAACGCCAGCTGCGACTTTGGTTGCTCCTAAAATACATTACAATGCGATCCAACTAAGAATACGAATGTCAATAACCTCTTTCTGTCAAATGTCACTTGAAAAGTGTGGTTTGCAAAAAACTTATTTGCATATCAATAATAATAGTCTTACATCAAACTTAAATAAAAAGGTTTAATTAGTAGGTAATTGTCTTAATATAATATTTAATTATTTAAAGTCATGATTTGTTTTCGTTCGTCACAATATGGCGCAAAGTCGATCCTATCCTCATTTGAATCGCATAGTACATATTCAACTATAAACAAAGTTAATAAATATCGCCAGAGAACACATACACATAGTATGATCCTAAACTAAGCAAAGCTTTTGTAGTATGGACTGCGAACGATCCCGGTTACGCCAAGACCAGGGCAAGGTCCGAAAAGGCCATTTCCGAAATTTGGTGCTGGCGGGAATCAAACCCGCAAGCAGCCGGTGCGGTAAGCCTACGATCAGACGAAGCCGTCGTCCAAAAACAATGCCATTTACACAAAGTACAACTAAACTATATTTGACAACACTAAAAATTTTGCCACCTTGTTGATTCGTTACGGCCGTTAGAAAGACGCCAATCGCTTAGTTCAATTTGGTGCAAACATATAAATAAATACATGCCTGTATTCCCCAAAGGGGTAGGCAGAGGTGAACTGCAGTGCGCCCATACTTCGCCGATGTATTTTTGGTCCCAATTTAATAGGGGGCGAGCCTATTGCCATTATACTGGGCACATTCCCCCTCAATACGAGGGAGAATTTTGGGCCATAGTCCACCGCGCTAGCCCAGTGCGGGTTGGTGAGCTTCACACGCATTTTCATAGACGTGTAGGTTTCCTCACGATGTTTTCCTTCACCGCTCAGCAAGTGGTAATCATTATTGAAAATGACATTCGCACATGAAAATTATCCGAGACGTGCGGGCCCGGGATTTGAATTTGCACCTAAGGGGTTCGTTCAAGGCGGGTTTTGCCCACCAGGCTACCACTGCACTGCAAACAGAATGTCACCGTAATCAGTCATAATTTGAACCCAATCGATAAAAACTGTTACCTTCGATTGTGAGGTCGACCGTACTGCGAGATACACGGAATATTCGAAGATGCCCTCCGCGGCGACCTGCGGCGGCTCCCACGAGAGATGCGCTCCCTCCACGGACTTGGATATTTTGATCGCAGACGGCGCTCCGGGGAAGCCGGGCAGACAGGTTTTAAATGCAGATTCCTGATCAATAGTGAAGTAGTTAGAGGGATCTCTATCGCAATCGAGATATTCCGGGTTTATCCCCACCCTGACCATTAACTATTGATGTGAGTCTACCCTTAGCATAAGTAAATGGCTCAGTTGCAGGTACTTGAAGGAGTTAACAAAACTGCTTGTAATGTACCATTTATGATGTTCTCTTAATTTTGTTTGTATTTTTTTTTTTTTTTTAATAAAAAGGTAAGTGTGATGGGAATCAATATCTCTTTGTTCTCATTTCTGTGAATGTAATGGTTGATGCCAATTAAACATTTCCATGGATATTCATTCTAATGAATACCGTCGCGCGGATATTTGTTACTTTATATAGATTAGTCTATGCTTTGGACCTGGAGCACGATTTTCGTTTGATAGACATCAATCTCTATTAGAGATATGTCGAAACGAAACGTCAAACGGGTCGTGTTTTATTCTTTTGTTTCGACATATCTCTTATAGAGATTGATGTCTATCAATCGAAAATCGGGCTCCAGGTCCAAAGCATAGACTAATCTATATAAAGTAACAAATATCCGCATCCTGTAGCATGACCGTGTAGACATAAGTTTTATTTCTTTCAACTGTCAGATATGTAGAGAAAATGACGTCACACCGAGCCATGTCCAGTACAAAAAGCTCGAAGTGACGTCATTTTCTCGATATATCTGACAGTTGAAAAAGATAAAACTTATGTCTACACGGTCATGCTAAGGGTGCTGCTTGATCTATAGCGGCCTGTCTTCATATTGCGTGCTATCACATTTAATATAAACCTTATTATTTGGATGCCATAATAATGACATGAGAAGAAGGTACCTCGCTGTACTCGCCGCGGCCGCACGAGTTGACCGCAGCGATCCGGAACTTGTAGGCCGTGCCGTGCTCCAGCGGTGTCGTTGGCAATCCAGTCAAGTCGGGCAAATTATCCAGCGACAAGTTAGACATATCCACGTTGGGATCGGATATGTAATTTTGAACCTGAAATATATATATATATACTTTTTTAGATCACGTACACAAGTGTTCCATATATCCTTAAACCAAATATATAATAGTTTTAATTCATCTACAAACAATAGTACTTTTCAGTACAAAAATGTTCTAGAGTCAAAACTTTTTATAAATTTGGATGTTCGTTATTGTAAATAAGATGCACTAAATTGTGTTTACCGTAAAGGATGTCCCTTTCACGATACCGACTGTGTACCACGCGTCCTCGTCGTTTTGTTTCGGCTCTTCGGGTTCCGTCTATAACATCAAATATACTCCGTTAGCATTTCTAAGTTATATTGCCAAGTATAGATGCAATAACTGAATGATGTTAACCGATTTCAATTGTAAGAAATCAACGCAGCTCCATCCGTCTCCGTTATAACACGTCGTTGGAAGAATCATCAGGGCGGCAGCGGCGGCGCGCCGTTGGCCACGGAGCTGCTCACCGCGCCCTCGCCCTCCGCCGGCTCGTTATCTAGTAGGTACCTTCTCGTGGTGGTGGTGCAGCGCGGCGCTGGCGAGCGTGGCGAGCGCGTGCGCGGCGTCGGCGGGCGGCAGCGGCGGCGCGCCGTTGGCCACGGAGCTGCTCACCGCGCCCTCGCCCTCCGCCGGCTCGTTATCTAGTAGGTACCTTCTCGTGGTGGTGGTGCAGCGCGGCGCTGGCGAGCGTGGCGAGCGCGTGCGCGGCGTCGGCGGGCGGCAGCGGCGGCGCGCCGTTGGCCACGGAGCTGCTCACCGCGCCCTCGCCCTCCGCCGGCTCGTTATCTAGTAGGTACCTTCTCGTGGTGGTGGTGCAGCGCGGCGCTGGCGAGCGTGGCGAGCGCGTGCGCGGCGTCGGCGGGCGGCAGCGGCGGCGCGCCGTTGGCCACGGAGCTGCTCACCGCGCCCTCGCCCTCCGCCGGCTCGCCGCCGCCGGCCACGGACGACGACACGCCCGCCCCACTGTCCTCTGCATTTAAATACGCTATATGTATAAAGACGTTTATTGATTTTCGAATGGAGATAAAAAAAAAACAAAAGTTTGGAATGGAATAATTTAGTGTTGTTTTATTATACTTTATCATATTCCAGTTTAATTACTAATTTCATTTAATAATTTATACCAATGTCTAGAAGTTAATACACATGTATAATTCTGGCACCGGATCAGCGCCGCCTAAACTCAAGTCGTTCACTATTTTCTTTATGAAACTAAAATTACGGGAGCCTGGTGAATGTCACGTGGTACCTCATCGCTCGCATTGAAATCGGTCGATACGTGTGTGTGAACCTAATGAAGTAGTGAGTGTATATTTGTTGATACATACTTATTCTTTTTAGAAAAACAAAGTACCTTCAAATTGTATTTTAATTTAATGTACCTAATAGCATACCGGTAGATATGAACCTGGGCCCGTTCGGTGTCAACGTGAGAATTGGCAACGCTTCGCTCACTGACGGCAGCAGCGACTCGCTCACCGTATGCATCGTATCGGCCGCGCTGTCCATTTCCGACGTGTCCGCATCGCTGAAACTATATCAATATAAATACAATTCGAATCCAGGTAACAAGGCTCGTCAATTTTTTTCTGTAACCTCTTGATGTATATAGGAGCAACTGATTGACTGATCTATCACAGCAAAGCCTAACACGCTGGGGTCTGATCCAAAATATCTTTTATGCCATGATGGGCATCTAATAGTGTTTTTTAATTCCGCTCCTAATGTGGTTAAATATGGAATGGAGGTTTGTATAAAAAACCAAGATTTAAAAAAATCGGATTACGCCTTTTCTCCAATGAGGTTAAGTTGGGATGAACATGTTGCAAAATACAAATGTCGTTCCAATGCGGAAGTCGCAGGTCGCGGGCAAAGTCTAGTATATATAAAAAAAAAAAAACTGACTCGTTGGGCTGCTTCTGTTGCGGCATCAAAGAAAACGAGTGTAATACCGCAGGCCCATTGGCCGTCGACGATATTAACGGCATTTCTGTCTGACCACTGCTTGAGATATCAGCGCCACCTTCCGCTGTACTTGAACTAAAAATAAAATAGACGAAATTGTGATATTAGTATTACATACATTAATGCTGATCATATCTATAACAAAGTCTAAATTCAAACTAAGGTAGTTATGTGAACATTCTATCTCATTTCATACCTGATACCGGTGCTAACAGCCTCTTGGGCTGCACTACTAATGTCATTGACATCATCACTACTCGCGACACCTTCCCCACCTCCCATATCTTCGTCCATAGTACTTGATTCATCTAAAATAATAACATTTACCCATTTAAATACTTAATACTTGTACTATGACAGATCAAAACAAGCAGTACATTGGCAAATTAATAAAATAGTAGCCAACACAGTAGGAAATAAGGATAAGTGGTGGCACTACAACACAAACATTCATAAATACAGGACATAACAAGAACTACTTTAAAGTCTATAAAAATACTTTACCATCCTGAACAATGGGTGCACCATCGCCTTCACCGACCCCACTGTCAGTGGGCATTGCAGAGCTGATGGACTGGTCTGGAGACTCTTCAGCAGCAGCTCCCATGCCATCCCCATCATCTAACCCAGGCTCTTTCATCAGTGGATCCATTTGGCTCTCATTGTCCTATTAAATATACAATATTATTTAAAACACATGTAAACCCAAAGCTATAAATAAATAATGTACACAAGCTTGTTAATTAAACATACTAAATGGGATAAAAAAAAATGTTTATTTCTCATTAAGTGTATCTATTTGTTTTGCATTTCCTTTTGGATTAATTAGTGAAAAAAAAACTTTAAATATGTTTGCACATATTGTACCTAACACACAAAAAAACAAAAACCGACTTTAAAAACCTAGGTGCACTAAAAAGCTAGAAATAATATTATTAATAATAATTCATTATATTTGAAGTCCTACTGGATATGCATGTACTACACCAGCTCAGCATTATGTTAAGTTTGCTTTGCAAACACTGTGAGAGAATTGATCAATTCCTCTATCGAACCTACTTACGACTTATGTGTTAACCATGTTTGACATGTTCATACCGGAGTTGACAAGCAGTTGTCTCCAATGTATGCAGACTCATCAACTGTGCCCGTTGTTGTGTCATCTATATCCATCTCTTCTTCTGCCTCCGGGTTGGCTGAAATAAGATTGTGCCATTGTACTGATTGTTCATGTTTGAAACTTATACTTCCAATTATTAAATGTGTTTTTTTATACAGGACTAAGCAGTACTTAGTAAAGAGAGATACAAAAGTTCTTTCTATCAAAAAACTTAAACATGCACACACAAAATTTGAAAAACAGCCACTTCTGCATACAAATAAGCAACTTAGAAATGGGCCATCCACCTATAATCATGATGGAATAAAATTAAACTGCTATACCCCTATCCTACATTCCTAAATGAGCTACAAGGGATTTTTAATACTATATACATATTCCATGTCTGTGCAAATCAACTTGTCTTTAATCTATGACAATTTCATTACATTCCTGCAAGTATACAAGTGGATGGCACATTAAAGACTTGTAGACTTGTACATAACATTCTCATAATTACCTTGCTCTGAATCATTGTGGTCGTCTCCCTCCGCTAACTGAGCTGAAGCATCTACTTCCAAAGCATCGCTGCTGCTTGTGGGACCCGCATTTGTCACTACATAATGGTATGTTTACTCATAAAATCGTGCATTATGCTATATATGAAAAGAAAACAAATTGACAGCAAACACTAAGATAAAGTGGCCTCGTGAATACCAGAGTGCAAATCAAATTAACGGTGCCGCGGTGTAGTTTCTAACAAGACCACGCCATACACCATCAGCGTAACACCATTCAAAACATATTCTAACTAGACACATATAGGTAGAAAATTACCAGATTCTTCACCGGCATCGTCTTCTTGGCTTGTAACATTATTTTCGGAAGCATCTTCTACCGTATCAACAGCTTGGTTGTCGGCTAAAGGCGACACTTCCGCGCCATCAGGCACATCACCCTGCAGAGCGGAATCCGATTCCATTTTGTGAACGAAAAGACTTTTTATTACCGCAAAAACGTAAAAACAATCAATTGCAATCAGTAATTAAGCGCTAAATATAATCATTTTTCTGATATTACCAAAATTCTTACTTTTTTGACAACTGTAATAGCCAAAAACAAGCAAGCAAGCATAAATTGTACAGAGTAGGGATGTGAAATAACAATCAACTTGTATATATTTTATCGATTTTTTTATTACTAAAATTCATCAATTAATTTTCTTATTAATTATAATTCATTTTCAATAAATCTGTAATAAATATAAATTTTGCATTTTTTTTCATTTTGTGGTTTACTTATGTGACAGAAAAATATTCAGAAACTTTAATAAAACTTAGCGTTTTATTTTATTTATACCCAAAAAAAACTGTTAAGAATTAGTCTTTTTAATTCATTGTTACAACTATACAAACTGAATATGTATCTATAGTACTATATTTTTAAATTATAATCAAATAATTTCACTTTTTTTTCGTAACAATTATGGAAGTATTCTAATGCAAGTCTTTCCTTTTAAACTTATGTACAAAAAAATAATAAAAACATCGATGATTTTTTTAAAGATGGATATATCAGATCACTCAAGTTTTTTTTGTTTCTTACAATGTTTGCATTCCTAAAAGATAATGGTGCAAACTCCTACTACTGACAACTATCGTAGGTAAATTATCATTGTTCGCGTTACGACCATTGCCGTAATTACAAAATTGGACCTAAATAGTATACCTACACTAGGTATTAAAAATATGGCATACAGCTTCAATGTCATTATCATGTCACGGAGGTCACCAACATACGAAGTACAAACGCAATACGATATAATTATTTGAGAATTTCACAAAAGTGCTTCGACACAGTTAAAAAGTTAGCTAAAGATGTAGGATGCACAAAAGGTTTTGGTCGAGATTGTCAACTTTATAGCCAAGTTGCTTCGTTAGTCTTAACTAAGTCCTTTTAATTAAGGCCAAAATAACCAAGAGATCGGACAAACAATTAGTTACATTTTGGCGTCTATTACATCGAAACTCTAATTTAACTATAAGTTATTGTGAGTTTATAATTTTATTATTTGTGACTTTTGTAAATTTCTATTGTAGCCAAGTTCTTATGTATGCGTTCAACACCATTCAAAAATAAATATGGATGCGTAAATCAACATTTTTTTTTAAACCCATACATTCATAATTTTCCACAATACAAACAACAATCATCAACACAAAAATTTATTTTCTTCATTATTTTTAAATTTATTAACTTATTTATTTTTTTCTTAAAAATACGGAAATTTTAGTAGGTATTACGGAGAAACCAAAATTTGTCCGAAACATCACTGTTACCAAAAATATAAAGGTATTTATTCTCTATACCAAAGAGACTTCACAAGACTTCAATCTACATATTTGTCCGAAATACAGAATAATTATATTACGTACGAATCTGAATTCTGACATAACTTAGTATTTGGACAATCTGTGGGTGGTTAAATCTATGTTTTTAGTTTTATATTCTCTGCTTTTTGTTTTCTTTCAGTCAGTAAAAAAATGTTTTAGCTTACGTTAATATTTACATATTAGATAGATTGCGTAGCGAAAAATATGTCCAGCAAAAGTGATAATGATGTAAAACCTGGAGAAGGCCTGCGTTCTTTAAGATCTAGCACAGCATTTCGAGTTATAAATTTTGAACTATATGCAAAGCCAGTAAGTTCATTTTCTATTCCAGTGAAATAATAGGTACTTAACTAACATAATAATGTATGATATAACCAAAATATTTAATTCAGAATGATCTATTACTTCTGAAAATCTCGACTAAAGTTAACTTGAGATCAACTAGGTTAGAACAAGAATTATTAGTTCTTAGCTCAATAATATTATTAGACGGTGAAACTGGTAAAATTTTAGTCATGGTACTTTAATGTTAGGAGACCAAGCAACTAGTCACATTAAAGACTAATCTATTCAAATATATTTTCATGAGGTGGCTGACTTCTTAGAGTTCTTTTTGAAAAACACATACATATTTTTATGGGACTTTATACTCAAGCCAAGTCAATTGATTTTGTGAATAGGTACCTTACCTTGATCATTGAGTAATATTATTAGTAATGGGCCACTGTCTAAGAATCGAAATCAGATATTTTTATTCATGTAAACCAGGGATTCCCAAACTATTTTGGGCAAGAAACATCTCTACCTAAATGAATACTGATGCTTCAGACCTCCATATTCAAATTACTTTATAAATCCTATCTCTGGTTACCAACTTAAAAACTTTGTGGTTGGATGTAGTTGATATCCACCCCTTTTGGAGAGAGAGAGCCCCCACTTTGGGAGAATTCCTGATGGAAATCATTATAGGAGGTGCTTATGAATAAAAAAAAAATATAGATCTATCACCCATTCTGATTACAGGCAAGAAACTTCATGGTTACCCTTTTCCAAAAGGATTGTGACATTATCTAATATATTACTTTGTTTCAGAATATTGTTATAATGAGTATTGGGCTCACATGTTTTGGTCTAGCACTTGGCTATATTGCATACATGAGGCAGAAATATGAATCAATGGGCTATTATGCTGCTGTAGATAAGGATGGCAAAGAAATATTTGAGAAGAAAAAATCTAAGTGGGATTAAATAATTTGCTAATAAAATTTTAATATGATCCTCATAAGGTAATATTATAATTAACAACTTATCTACTTTTGCAATGTATAAAGTAAAGTGGTGAATTTAGATGTCTGTATTTTTAATAATGTAAATTATTATTTAAATATTATTATTATTTTATTATTTATTATCCGTTTTACAGTGTACATTCACAACGCATTGAAAGTATACAACGTGCTTTTGGCCAACGACACTTGGCTTTCGTATCTCCTGGTATATCTCACCGATGTAGTTACGGGCAGCGGTTAGAATTTTTTAAGCTAAAATCATTATCCAGTCGTCGAAAAATGCATGATTTGATATTTCTTTATAAAATAGTCAACAATGTCATCAGCTGCAGTGACATTCTTAACCTTATATCGTTCACTGTACCTCACAATGTTCCTCGGAATCCCATTACAAGATTGTTTTATACGCCATTAGTAAGAACCAATCTGGGTCTCAACTCTCCTGCAGTAAGAATATGTAATGAGTATAACATGTTTAATAGTAAAATTATCAACTTAGACATATTCAACAGTTCATTACACGAGTTTAGAAAAATGATACTTAAATCATTGCCATAAATATTTTAATTTTATTTTTACTTTTTCAGTATTCAAATTTTAAATTTTAGCTTTAAATTAAATTTTTAGTTTAGTTTCAACTTTATTTGTTTCTTTTTTTTAAATGTTTAAGTCTCACGTCGGTGAAAGTTGTACACACCTGTCATTGGTGTACCTATCAGACCAGTTTTTATTTAATATTTTATTTACCCAATTGTATAATAGGTATACTGTTGGTGTGTCGTTCTTAAATAAATAAAAAAATAAATAGAATATGAACTCATAGTTTATAGCTGATATTTTTTTTTAATCTAATTGGATACTAAATATTCCCTGTTCAACCTGTTTTCTTTTGCTCCATGGACTGGTAGGCAGCAGACTACTAACTGGTAGGTTTCTATTTTTTATTTAGACATACGAGTTATAAGAAATGATTTAATTGTAAAAAGTTTTGCCAAATGTTTGCTACAATTGCTACCAACCAAAGAGCATAAGAGTACTACTGGCTAAGCGCACGCACGAGCCAAATTTAAAAACAGAGAGTAGGGATGTAATCGATTTACATCTTATTGCTTCATTATCGATATTTACGTGACGTCGAAACAATACTAAGAATTAAGTAGGTAATAGATCGCTTGGTTTTATATCGTAAAGTAGACTGGTTTTACACTATTTTCCTACAAAAGAGTTTCGGTAATTATGCCTTTAGCAAATAATCGTTTAGTTAGTGCCGTTGCTTTCGCAAAACCATAATGGTGTTTTTATACTTGCGGGTCGCTATTAACTGGTATCTAATCAAACTAGAAATTTGATGGAATACCCGTGTTTGTATTTTTCTATTTAATGGTTTTCGATGCTGTCAAATAACCAATCTATCTATCTATCTATCAGCCAGGGACGTCCACTGCTGGACATAGGCCTCCCCCATAGATCGCCACAAATTACGTTCTTGGGCTTTATGCGCCCATCGACTCCCGGCGACCCTGGTGAGGTCGTCCGTCCAAATAACCAATACTGATGATTAATTCTTAAAAATCATTGTACTATGCGATTCAAATGAGAATAGGATCGACTTTGCGCCATATTGTGACGAACGAAAACAAATTATAACTTTAATAAATTGAATATTATATTTAGACAATTTATTATTAGTTTAACCTTTTTATTTAAATTTGATGTAAGATTGTTATTGATACGCAAATAAGGTTTTTGCAAACCAAACTTTTCAAGTGACATTTGACTTATAGAGGTTATTGACATTCCTATTCTTATTTGGATCGCATTGTACATCCCTTCAGTAAAGTTATTTCCTTTTATCGATTTTTAATAGTGTAGTACCTAATAGTAAATAAATGTAATCTGTGAATTTCAGCTTCCGCAGCTCCAGCTGTTGTGTTTGGTGATGTTTGTGTTTTTACTTTCGATTCTGCGTTCATATTTTACGTCTGAAAATGTTTTCAGCTCTTAAAAAGCTTGCTAGAAGCAGTGATGACCGCTGTCCAGCACCCGTGCCCATGTCTTCCTCTTTGCAAAAGAAATTTTCAAGAGGAGTTCATTTTAACAGTAGGTACATAAATTTACATGCATTACCGACGATTTAAAGAAATATCTACTATTTTTATTAAATTATTACAGTGAAGATATTGATAAAAGGCGACAGAAACGTCGGCAAATCCTGTTTGCTTCAGCGCTTACAAGGAGGACCGTTTATTGAAGAATATGTGCCGACAGATCAAATTCAAGTTGCTCCTATACATTGGACGTATACGAATACAGATTACATAGTGAAGGTAAGTAATAACTACTTATACCATATTTGTAACATCTGTAAAATACCATTTTTAGGGTTCCGTACCTAAAGGGTAAAACGGGAACCCTATTACTGAGACTTCGCTGTCCGTCCGTCCATCTGTCACCAGGCTGTATCTCATGAACCGTGATAGTTAGAGAGTTGAAATTTTCACAGATGATGTATTCTGTTGCCGCTATAACAACAAATACTAAAACACGGAATCAAATAAAAATTTAAGGGGACTCCCATAAAAAAAACGTGATTTTTCTGCCATTTTTATAGATAATGGTACGGAACCCTTTGTGCGCGAGTCCGACTCGCACTGAGCCGGTTTTTTTTGTTTGTGTGGAGATCCTCATGGATCTGCACATCCTCAGTCCTGTGTGACGAGTGAGTTATGCTTGACTCTTACACCAACTCAATTCCACAGGGGGGACCTTCGACTGCCTTAAGGGACAACCATGGACATACTTGAATATAATTGAGCTGTTCATAAAAATACCTGCTGATTCTCATTAATATATTTAAAGGTGGAGGTATGGGAGGTAGTGGATAAAGGGCGGACTAAGAAAAAAACCCCTTTGGGGCTCAAGTTGGAGAACCAGTCCCCAACTGCTGCACCTGAAGATGGTTATGAAACACCTGTCCTGGATGCCACATTCTTGGATGTTTATAAAAATGCTAATGGAGTGATACTGATGCTTGATATTACAAAACCCTGGTATGTAGGCATCTTTATTTTAGTTTGCTAAACAATAGGTTAATGGCTAAATAAACTATGGTTTATTAAATTGGAAAAGGAAGGAAAACATCGTGAGGAAACCTGCATGTCTGAGGGAACTTGACTAGTTCTCGATAGTTGAGTGAAGTCTGCCAACCCGCACTGGGCCAGCGTTGTGGACTATGGCCTGAAATCCTTCTCACATCAAGGGGAGGCCCATGCCCAGCAATGGGACGTTAAAAGGGCTGTAGTAGTAGTAGTTATTAAATTCATAATTGAAATTACTAACTGCAACCTTAAAACCTTCAGAACTGTAAAGAATAGTATTGCTTTATACAATTTTTTTTTTTTCCGAGGCCCGCCATACAAATCAATTTTGCATAGAAAGTGACTAGACCTTTTGAGATAAAATAAAACATAGATAAAAAAATGTTTAAACGAAACTTACTAAATAATCATCATCAACGTTGCTCATGATGTTTGCCCTCACCATACAGCAAGTTATAAACATTATTGGAAATAACATCCTAATTAGTATGTAATTCAATGATGCAATATTCTGTAACATTTTATTTTGACATTGAGATGGGTAATCCAAATCTAGGTCAAGAGTAAAAAAAAGGTAGGTACATTAAGATGTACATATGTTTATAAGTTAAGTTATACCTGAAAACTACTGATCAGTTTCTGAAAATCCATAAACTAATAGAAAGATATGCTAGGTGAGCTTCCACATGGGTGAAACTGTCTGATGCAGCAAACATTATAAAATTCTAATTATTATTTATTATGAATAACTCAATTATTTTTATTTAAAGAACATCCTTAGTATTTTTTTTTACTAAATCCCTAGGACATTATAACTTCGTTATTGCAAACTCATTTGATTTTCTCCAGGACATTTGATTATGTGGTGAAAGAGCTGTCCCAAGTGCCAGCCGATCTTCCCGTGGTTATGCTAGGCAACCACTGCGACATGCAGCACCACCGGCAGGTGCATCCACATCACATTGAACAAGCACTCCACCATGCCAAACTCATCAGGTTAGTCGAAAATACGAACGAACCATAGACAACTCTTTGTTTCGTTATAGCAGACTGTGCCTTCAGAATTGTTATCCAGTCTACCCAGATATTGGTGTTGGTTCTGTTGGCAAACTAAATGAAACTAGGCATGTTGCCTTATTACGGCCGTAGTGTATGAGCAAGACAGCAATATTTTTAATGCTTTCAAATATAGTTTTAGTTTGTGTACAACAGTATCGACTTCATTAACGTATTGAAATAAGTTATAAGGCATTAATCGCTATTAATCTGTAAAATGCTTATACCCAGGACAGCGCCAATACGCTATGCAGAATCCTCCATGAGAAATGGTTTTGGTCTCCGTCTTCTTCACAAGTTCCTTAGTTTGCCATTTTTGAGGCTCCAGAAAATAAGTCTGTTGGAGCAGTTGCAAAGAAATCAAAAGGATATGGAAGAGACTGAAAAGGATCTAGATGATTTTCAAGTAAGTAACGTATTTAATAACGAATTCAGTACTTAACTAACTAAATATATTAAAATAAGAGTACCTATGTATTTTTTGATAACTGATTCAAATGTTATATTGTATGTAGGTAGGTCTTGTTGGGTGTCATTCTATTTTTGTCGGAACCCTCTGGTTTGACGATAATAAAGGTCTGAATATTATATAACTATAATTATCACAGTTCTGTCACAGTTTTATTGTAATGTTTTCAAGATATTCTGTGTGTGATGTGATATGAAGTTTTCTTACGTTTAGAATTCAGAAGAATCAAACTACAATACATTTGTGGCTCGGCTCGCGAATCAGCGACGACAAAACGCTGGCCAACAGGAAGTCCGCGCCGGCAATGATCGTTCTCCAAGCATTGTACTTGGCGCCGGCAAACCCATCGTACCACCTGGTGTCAACCCACTTGTAAGTTCTTTTATAAGTTATATTATTAAAATATTTTCATACTAACACTGGGAAATAAATGACCACAGAGTGGATCCCCAGTATTGCAAGAAGACATCGCGGCAGGCCCAGAAGGAGATGGCGGGATCAACTGGGCCCTCATCGAAAAGAGTGGCCCATCTTAGCTCAAAATAGAAAAGAATGGAGGAAGGGAGCGAGGTCTTTGCCTAGCAGTGAGATGGCACAGACTAAATAATAATTATATTACAAGACAAGCCTATGTAGTTTACATGCCCACATTGGTCAAGTTAATTGAAAATGACAAAGAATACTAAACTCTTTAATCATGTTTTTTTTTTTGCATAGTTGGCGCAATCAATAACAGGTTCAACTACAATAAAACCTCAGAATCCTCCTCAAGTCACGCAGAGTCAGTATGTAAGTGCAGAGTTGATGAAACCGAAAAATCCAGTTAATATCGACATGACACCTCCCCGACCGCCACAAGATAGGTAAATGCGCTTAACGATTCATTTAAGTGAAAATATTTATGTAGATACTTATTTAATTATGTACTTTATTTGTTAGGGTGATACAGTTCCATTTTTAATGGTTTATGTAACGCAATGTAACGCTTTCTTTTTTCCATTTAATAGTGGTCAGAGTACACCATCTGTTAACAATACGGCGTCGACTGGTTTGGACGAGTTTTACGCTGGAACTTTGGACAGCAGCTTTCTGGAAGATCTACCTCAGGTGTCGAGTAACCAAGAGGTCACCTATGAAATTGACAGGTGAACAATCACACCAACTGAATCATTACTAACGTTTTCGCTAACATTTTGAGAGCTGGAAACTGCTTAATATTTAGGCATCGCGTTAAGGCGTCTCCTAGTGTTATATAAAAGTCGTAACTACTTTAAACAAACTCGGTATGTATTTTTTTCAGCGATGAGGATACAGCGAATCCCAAGGTGATAATAGATCAGGAAGACTTTGATTTTGATATCAATATACCTGCTAAGAGTTTTACCGAAGCAAAAGTGTCCACAGAACACGAGCCTATAACTATAAATGATAATAACAACCTTGATAGAATAATTAATCGAGTTTCAATTAAAAGTGACGAACAGTTGGACAATGATGATGACGACGACTCCTTCGCTGAAAGAAGGCAGCGCTACATTGATGCAGAGTTACCATTTGATCTTGAAATTCCATTGTGGGCTGCTGGTGACTCCAGTGCCCGGAGATCGCCTGAAGGTAATGAGATTTTGTGGCCTATTGAATGTCCCACAGCTGGGTAAATGCCTCCCATACCCACCTTGCTATTATATAATGTTATTATAATTATGCTTACATATTGAATTTAATGATTTGAACAATTTGATTTTAACAAGGTTTTTATTTCAGGTGGTGAAGACCCTGACACAGCTAAGAAGGTATTTTTTTAAGTAAACAAAATATACCGTGTAGTTTTTGTATAATATTTTAATCTGCATTTATTTGTCTTTTTGCATTTGCCTATTTTTACAGGAGAAAAAGCACAAAAAGAAAAAGTCAAAGGACAAAGATAGGGGAGATTCTAACGATACGTCCGAGCGAAAAGATAAGAGACACAAGCACAAAAAATCTAAAAGTTTGAAGAGTAGTTCAATTTCCCAACAGGACTTGTTGGCCCCTTCCACTGAGTTTAATTATGAAGAATACAACAAAATTTAAATTTTGACGCGTATTAAGATTCCACTTCAGGGACCTTACCAACAACACCTCTCAAAGTATTCTTGTTTCACTATTGAAACAAGAATACTTTGTAACTGTAACTTTTTGGCAGATTTTGTACTGAGTTAACTGTCAAAAAGTATTATTAAAAACATTGCTGCAAGCCAGATGGTGGTAAGGAGGCGGGTCCCAGAACTCGTCAAAATGTGCGTTTAAACGCACAAACCGCCAACATTGCCGCTAATAATTTTATTAAATCTCATATCCTAAGAGTTAATAGTGCCATGTCGAAGGCCACCCGGCGCGGGCGGCCTGACAACTCCGACACCTGAGTTTGTCACTAGTATGAAAAAAAAAATTGTTCAATTGCAAAACAGTTTACAAATTGGTAAAAACTTCTCGCAAATGCTAAGGTTTATTCAAAGATATTCGATATGAATAAATGCGCTAAGAAAAACTTACCTTAAAAAAACACGACAAGAACGAACAGACGGAAATTTCCGTAAGGGACGAATGGAGCCCTAATAAACGTCATTTTAGTATTCATAGTGGCGAACGCATGATGGTTTTACGTAAATAAGTTATTGGCAATTATATTACACAGCCTGTTTTTGAGCCTAGAGCCTAGAGGTGTCATTGTAACCGCTATTATGTCTCGCTATAACGAGTTATTTTTCACTTTGTTAATGTGTATATTATAAAAATCTGTTTATTAATCTATATGTTGCTAAATTATGTGAATCTCTTTGTCTACAATGTTATAATGAGCTCTTATATGGAAGTAACTTGCAGTGGCGTTTACCTACCAGTAAACAAAGTTGCGGGCAGGTAAGCGCCAAATCGGTATTTGTTAGAAAAGTACTCTATTGGAATATGAAGGATTTCTGAAAGAAATACCTTTAGCGAAGAGTTCTTGGTCGCACTTTAATAATTAACACCGTACTGTGATCATTCGTTTCGATTCAAAGCTTCCAAGACACGGCCGGGCTGTCCAGAGCTTTATGTGTAAATCTTATAAATTATATATATTTCTTATTTTTATGTCAAATCTCGTTATGTAATAAAATGTTTTGTTATACTTGCATTGATGATTTCTGTCTAGACATATCAACACTTAAAATTAAAGGACAATGTGTCCGCTATTACTGCCATTGGCTAACCCTATTATATTTCGGCAATACGGGCGTGGTGTAACTTGAAATCACCGTCGTTAGATAAAAATTGGTTACTTGTATAACCTTTGAAACCTGGGGCATTTTAAGAGCAGGATAATTATTACACGGATGAAAGAGATGGGATGTCTGTTTTCAACAAAAGAAGTTTAATAAATAGACACGGATGAAAGAGATGGGATGTCTGTTTTCAACAAAAGAAGTTTAATAAATAGAGTACATTCTATTCAAAATGTAAATGTACAACCACATCGATATTTTATTGGTTAGATTATAAAAATTGGACCACCCTTCAGAAGTCCACGCAGTAATGTAACAATATTACAAACAAAAATCTCTACATAACAGAACTTACAGATATTAGTCAACTTTATTTTATACATACTATGGTACACGATTATTTAACATAATATTTACCTAATATTATATCATACATTCTATGTATATTAGATAATATTTTTTTCATTTTGTAATAAGTTAATAAAACTATAAAATATTCTCTTCAGTTAAACATTAGGCATTTTATAAGGCTAAAGTAGATATTGGAAACAATATTTGGTGGATTTTCAAGGTTTAAATAGAACTTTATGTAAGTGCCTATGTAATTATTATACATAATTTCATCAAAAGCGCTTTGTACTTGGCTTTAATCTTTGAATAAACATGTTACACTGAATTTTAAAATATTCCTAAAAAAATATAATAAATATAAAATCAGGTTACAAGAGGACAATCACTTCATCGAAATAATGTAGTGGATCTAGCTTGACAGAATTATTATAAGCAGTTAGGTACCTTTTCCGATTTTATTATTGAATGCTAGCAATGAAAGGTATGTTGCTTTATTTGAGATTCAAGATCATAATGGCAAGTGTTTCAAACTAGAACCACCACCTCATTGGCGACTGTCAAGTAACATAAGATATAAGATAACGGTACTTCATAAGAACAACAACTTGGATTTCCATCCGCAAGGAATATCGATTGCCGACACAACATAAGTACTTACGAGCTGGATGCTTATTTTATTTTATTAGGGCACTGATTCAATTATTTTACGAAACCCACTAAACCAATCTAAAGTAATCCCCCACACTTATATAAAATGGTATCCATCTACAATGGCTTTGTAAATAAATAGTGTTTAACAAAAAATAGGCTTGGTACATTTCGGACGCTTTAAGTGTGAAGAATTAAATATATTGTTACGATTAAATTTAACGGAGGATAATAAATAATCTTTTGGGAAGTCATTAAATCCAAGATGTACCCACACGTGTAGTATCTTTGGGACCGTTTAAAAATCTTCCTGAGCAAGTGTTTATAGTGTGAATTAACCTAATTGTTGTTAACAAAATCAGAACGTTGTATTTAAATAAAAGTAACAAAAATAAGGAGAATAAAGTTCAAGTTCTTCACACTTCATAAAATTAAATAACCCAACTAAGTAAACATTTACAGAATCGGTAATTAGTAATATTTTTTAGTTTATATGCGACCAACTTTTTTCATGAAGCAAGATGCTTTAGGAATGCCCAACATCTTTATATCTATTATTAAACTAAGTTTTTTTTTACAATAATAGCTATGTATTAGTAAGTATTATAATCACCGCACGTAAAGAAATGCGTTCTTGTTATAAGACAACAGTTTAATTAGTACACTAAACTAACCCACGCAAATAAATAACAAAAAGTACCTACCCTTAGCACGTATTTACTTAGCCCATATGTAACTGCTTGATAGTTCATGTTCTATTTCTTTAGGAAGATCGTAGAGTTTTTATCTTTCTTATTTCACCTATCGATCTTCGGTATAGTAAGACAGTGAGCGTCTTTTTCATTATTAGTTATTTCGATTCCCGGATCGGGTAAGTAGGTAGTTTTTTAAGTCTGAATAATTAAGAAACTAAAGAATTTAGTAAAGTTAGCTCTCCTAAGCTATATACACTTTTGCTCGTTTACGATTTGTGAGTAAAGGTACACGTGCTAAGAAAGAGCTCTACTGATTTACCGGCAGATACTAATTTCGAAAGCAATACTTAGCTGCATCAATGGCGTCTTAAATAAAAATACAGACCAACATGCCGGGGTAAAATTATTGGAAAGGTCAATATAATATACCACTCTCGTAATAATAATCTTCACATAGTGATTTTCTCATGATTTTCCAATTTCAGTTAAAACATTATTTTTAAATTCTAAAGCATGTCAACATTATAAGTTTCCTTTTATTCATTGTTAACAACAATATCATTACATCTAGTAACGCATTAGAGCATTCAAAACAGGAGATCAGACTAGTACCTACTGAATTTAAAACGCAAATTCTTAAGAGGCGAGGTAAACGCACATTATCTATCTATGTTTTTTATGTACATGTACCCAGGAAGCACCCACACAAGGTAAAAAAACAGGTATGTAAGTACACAAACTAGCTACCACGCAACGAAATCCATCTCAACTCAATGCGTGTGTGTGGCTCCCGTCTGAATGCTCATGTATAACGCAAATATAAATAAATAGGCACTGAAATGTTTTAAACATGAATAAAATCTCAAAAATTGACTCGTTATTTGTTGTGTGAGAATTACAAAACGGAATGTTCAACGGTTTTCATCTTTTTACTTGTCCGTGGTCCAACTCATAAATAAACTCCATGGCATCCGAGAAAATATTTCAAAACTGAACACTAAAAGTTAAATGTCGAATTCAAAATTAATCAAAAATTAAATAATGTAAAAAGTTACGACTTGTATTTTGGCCGCGGTTAAAAATGATTTTGGCATTCAAATAAAGACTCGCTTTAAAACCTAACTCATGAGTATAATCCAACAATATCTAACTCGATGGATGATTTCTTCTATTCTTAATAATATTTATTTCTTATCTTCCTTAATATTATCATAAACTATAGGCTGCAAAATAACTTTAATGCATTACTAGCTTCATTACTCTTAATCTAATTAATAATAATAATCTTATGTACAATTTCTATTATAATTGTTCACTCAGTGTTAAATACAACATCACCTTATATCCCCCTCCACGAAAGGTCTGTTCTATGAAATAATTGGTGTCCATAATAATATGCAATTACATTCAATAGTTGATTAACCGAAGGTGTAGAAGAACGTCAGTCCACGCGAGACGTTTCTGTGAAACTTTCATCTAAATAGCTTTGCAAGCTATGCGATTGATGTCCAAGATTTAACTCGAAACTGTTTTGGTCAATAAAGTTATTGTGCATATTCTGGGAGGGTTCCCGGAATTGGGAAAATGTCCAAGGGTCACTGATCTCGTCGTTAGGTCTCCGAACACTATTATCAAATGAAGGCAAGCCGGGCCAGGCTTGCGGCGACGGCGTATTGAGCATAGCTGGAATGTTGTCAGCGTGCGGCGCTATTGAAGAAGTGTCCGTGCTGAACGAAGGCGTGCCCCACACCAGGGACTCTATGGTGGAAGTCGGAGCGCTACAGATTTGTGTAAATCTTTCCATACCCCACGAGTTATTCACATCGATCGGTGGTACATTGTTATGAATTATTTCTGGAGCTTTGGACACGGATCTACCGTATATATCTTGCGTTCTACCGCTTATTGCCGTCCTAGAATTAGGACCTTGGTCTGGACTTGGCAGATGACAATCCGGACGCATCATTGGACTGTAATTACCGACTCCTGGACTCTTCTTATTACTATAAGCCACGTCTACACTAGGTCTAGGGGAATAGGGGCTATGATGAATGCGATCTTGTCGTGACATAGGGCTGTATTGTCCTGAAGTTTTATTAGGAGTGTTTCTGAGACTGTCGCCTTTTATTCCAATTCCTGGATCGGGACTGGCATGTGTGGATGGATGGGGTGAAAATGGTTGATGATGCTTGGGCATTGGACTGTAGTTGCCGGTGTTCCAAGCACCGGATTTCTGAAATTCTGACTTGGCTATTTGGCTGGTATCGGGGCTCGGTTGTGCGGAATAAGGACTAGGCTGGGAGGAATACGGGCTCGGCTGCGTGGAGTAAGGACTAGGTTGCGTGGAGTACGGACTTGGTTGAGCTGGGCTCGGTTGGGCAGAATAAGGACTTCTTTGAGATGAAAATTGACTATCCTGTCGCGGCATAGGACTGTAATTATCATAGTTCCAACTATTGGGATTTTTGATGCTTTCTTGTTTATTACTATGCGTCTCAGGACTAGGCTTATTATCGTGAGAAGTCGTGGGACTGCACTGTTCTATGATTTTTCCGTGTTTAATTTTATTGTGACTTTCTAATCTACTGAGGGGAGTCGCTTCGGACTTATGCGTTGGTGTTGTTTTAAATTGTCCCAAATTCCATGAGCTATTGCTCTTTTGATTTAATAATTCAGGTTGAACTTCAGGACTGTTTTGTACTTGACTATCGGGCTTAGATAGAGGGCTAAAATGAGGACTACCTAAATCTTTCATTGGATCCGATCTAGGAGTCGAAGATGAATCAGGTCTTGATTGTGTAACAGGGCTAAGTAATTTTGGAGTCGAATCCCTTGTTGATCTTTTACCTTTAGGCACTGTGGACACTGTCTCCGTGGCATCTTTACCAGTGGACAATTCAATTTTACTACCTGCAGAAGATCTTAATGGCGTTTTAATTGAAGTCAATTGTTTATCAGGCACTTCTGATAGTTTTTTTGGTTCCTGGAATACTGGAGAAGACGAGGTGCTCTGCGATTTCGAATCATCTCTGGCTTCCATACTTTCAGATCCGCTAACGTTAGATTTCGTCTTTACAGATTCCGACTTTGAATCGGCTTCCGACATTTTCACATCTTTCTCTGTCTTACCGGATTCTTCAGCTTTTTCTTTGGCTTTAATTTTTTCCGGATCTAAGCTATCCTTGAGATCCTGCAACTCTTTACCCGTGTAAAGGCGTTTCATTCCTCTCGGTAGGGCACGACAAGAACTGAGATTAATAGATTCAATGTGCGGACACTTGCGGAGAACTTTTTTAACGGGTTCCAAGGATACGGATGATCCACACAAGTTGAGCACTCTGAAATAACAATATGAAAATATACCTTTGTAACAATATGTTTGAAGCTATTCATTTCTTAGATATTTTTTGTTCTACAACTCACCTAAGCCTGCTACTGGTGGAGTCGGCCAGCGCGGAGACGGCGTCGTCCAACACGCGAGAGGCCGAAGCCCACGAGAGGTCTAGTTCTATGAGGCTGTGCGACCACTTCTCGCAGATCAGTTCGAGGCAGGCGTTGCTCTGACGGGTCACGTTACATCCTGCCCAACGATTAAACAATTTACAAACGGAATAAACTTACCGGCGCAGTGTTTCGATTAAAGTTTTTCTGTCATACTGATGCTACACTTCCAAATCCGTTGATGTACAGTCGGGGTAAAAAAAAATCGTCACCTTAAGTCGACATCTGCTTGTACCAATCCATCTATCAGTCATGCAAACATATCCTTTCAAAGGACACAGAAGGTAGCATTGGCGCAATAAATGCAAGAGAAAATATATGACACAAATACACGCTGACAATTACATAGAACATAATATAATTCGAACTTCGTAACGAGGTCCTTAAAAAAGTTCGATATTAATATGAAACTATATAGATTATAGGTCACAGGTGTATACCTGTATCGGTTCTCGTTATCATATCGGTAAGTTAAAATTAATATGCAGCCGTCGTCGGCTCAATGCTTCAGTTTCAAAAGGTAGTAAGAGTTTCAGACTCGATAAAGGAGTGACTTGAAAATCGTTGAAGGTCACTAGCGGCCCATCTACTAACGTTCATTCCAGCTGGGATCTACAATCCTTACGGAATGAACGCCAGTCGATTTGCAAGAACGAGAAAGAATGACGGTATTAAAATCCTGCCTTCCCTCCCGTTGCGAAGGACGCGACGCGCTCTGTGATCAAGTTAGTTCCTGTTTATTTGTCCCGCATGATTGAGCGCTCGTTTGTTATCATTTTGTAAATCCATAAAGATAATTCAAAATGACGAGCATTCCTTTTAAATGACAACAATCTTCATAAAATGATAGGATTATAACCATCCACAGACACGCAATCCCTCGGTATGACTGACAAGATACAAACTGACAGGAATGTACCTAAACGTGTCTATGGTCACTGAAGGATTGTTTTTCCTGTCGAACTGGCGTGTTGTGATAAAGTCAGGGGAAATAACGTAGGATTGTGGTTTAATTCACTAATTCACTTTGTACGAGCGGGCAGTGTGAATTTGTGTAAACCGGACGTTCTCACCTACCATTATTTGCACTCTCATTCATTACGTATAAGATCAGTTTTCGAATATAATTATTTCAGTATCAGTTCTCAGTGTTTATATCGACCTACCTCTCATTATCCCTATTAGTACGGATATCCCCGTACAGGCTTTAACAGTGTTATTTTATCACGTCACTGTTCTGTACAGTTTGCACAACGGGACAAGTCAGAAGAAATGAACGTTAGTGGATGGGCCGATGGCCGCCAACAGTAGAGGCACTGACCGCCGAGGAAGAGATGCTGCAGGTCCCAGGCGGGCACGCGCACGAGCCCCGAGTCGGAGAGGCGCTGCAGGCCGCGCAGGTCCAGCAGCCGCAGCCGCGTGGCGCCGCGCACCAGCCGCGCCAGCGCCTCGTCCCCCAGCCGGTACTCGCCCAGCGCCGAGCGCTCCGCCGCCGCCGACCCCGCTATCGACAGCTCCTCCAGCGCCGCCCAGCCACCGCACTCCATCTGCCACACGGCATCGCATCACCCTCCGCGAACACGGTTCGCACGCTTCTGCATATCGATGGCGGAAATGTCGCATCTCGAAATATCCAACTTTACACCATAGCCGAAAAAGTATTACAAAAATTCATAAATCGTTAATAAAACTGGAAAACATTCAATGCTGTAACATGTTTTATTTTCGTCGTAGGCAGACGAGACATGGATTCGACGCGGCATTTTTCTGATCAATTCTACATCAATTCATTTAATCCAATTTTCGAGATACGATATTTCCGCTTTCTACCGTCGATATACACTTATTAAGATTTGTTGTAGACCAAATTATAGCCCGCGCTGCGGTGATTTTTTCTGGTCTAGCTGGCTCCGCCATCTTTGTTTTCCCATATACTTACCGTATACTACAGGTATATGAGATATCAAAAATGGCGGAAAAATCGCCGCAGAGCTATACGAAGAATGGAATCGTTATGGGTACTCTAGATACTAAATGGGTTTTTCTATCAGTTAATATCGTCAGTTTTAGTATTGGCGAAAATCTTTCAACGCGCGTCCTGAATGCCCTGTAGGTCAGAGGCTTTGTTGAGAGATATTATTTTCGTTACGCCAGTGATAATGTTTAACTTTCAAAACTAAACGCGCATTTAACGCCTAAGGTAGGGCGGCGATCAATCAAGTTACGTGTGCGGCACTGTACGCACCTGCTGCGACGTAGTGGCGGACGCCAGTACGAGTTGCGAGTTGGCCGCTCGGAATACGCGCATCTTGGGGCAGCCCTTCTGCAGCGCTTCCAGCGGCACGGCGGCCGGGTGAGACGCCGCCAGGGTGCCCGAGATGTCCAGAACCTCAAGGTTTACACAGTGAGCCTGCATTAAAAATACATATAATTGAATTAATAAATGCGTTTCATTCTACATAATTACTGGATATGAAACGGATAGTGGTTTGGCCGGATACCGGATATTCGGCAAGCCACCAGGCCGGAGCGCCGAATATCCGGCTACCGGCCCTTTATCGCTTGACACTACTTAAACATGACACTTCTTAAAGACATCTAGAATCAATCGCAATCACGACCCGCAATTTTTTTTTTTGGTCAATTGTCAAGGTTTATTACAATTTATCTTTCAGCACCTGGTAGTAGCATCTACAGTGAAAGGCTATTTCCAGAAGCTGGTCTGGTATACGAGGCCAAGCGGAGTCACCTCTTACGACGCACAACAAATTTTGAAATTGAGAAGACAATGATATTATTTCTAGAATGACTTTTTAAACCCTTGAATCTTATAAACGATTTAAATCTTACAAAACAAGTAGTACAGTGTACTAACGGCTTAGGTATAGTATACAGGCGGATATAAACGATTTGACTAAATCAAATCTATTCATTGAAACGAGAATCATCGATCGAGCAAAGAGTGACCCGCCGCGTGTTTACGTATTTCTATTGAAAACTTGTTTCTGTTGCAACTGGTGACAAAAACTATTAAGTAACCGCCATGTCTTTTACGTCACATAGCAATATCAGCGGTCTCAGTACGCCTGCCAAGATAAGACATTTTCTCACGGATCGTGACGTCATTTTTGTGGCAAAATCGTTACGTCTTATTTGCTAGCATGGCGTAAATATAAAATGGGTTTGACAGTTAAATACAACGTGTTTGACGTATGGATAAGATGTTATATCTTAAGTGCTAGCATGGGTTACCAAAATGTACCATAGAGACACGAATTTGACAGGTCAACGTAAAGAAATTTCTCACGGTCAAAGGCCGGTGATGAGAAAATAATTAGGGTGTAAGAAGTACATAAATATAGCATTTTATACACTATTATAACAAATAATACTTATTTTACTCCATCCTTCGCCAATATCAAGCGGACTACATGCAAAATCCTTCCGAAAACGAACACGTAAATTTATTTTCGTGTTCGACAAACAACAACAAAAAAGTGTAGAGACATTTATATCTGTTTTATTTTCTTCCGAAAATCCCCATAATCCTATTCCACGTGATTTAAAATCCATATTTTACAAAAAATCTGTAGGTTTGAGGTTAGATTTTGTTTGGCATCATACTTTGCGTGCTTTTTGCCGTTTTACAATGTAAAGTTATTTAAATTGGCAAATAAAAATAGTATAGTGCCCAAGAAATAAATTTTAAGCATAATACCACCGACCAAATGATAATACGTAAAGCTTCCAGCATAATAAAAAAGAAGCTATGCCCAAAGATATTTTTAATCTGTGCATAAACAATCTAATATATTCTATGATGTGTATGCAGCATCTTTTTTCTTTGTAAAGCTCTGTCTCGCTCTATTTGTCATTTCAATAAACGAATGAACGAAAGATCGTAAACTGTGAGAAAATTTTAGCAGGCTGTCTATTTATAAACATCTTGGAAGCCATGTTAGCAAATAAGATATGGGAACGCAAGTTGACAAGATGTTTTAGGGACTTGTGAGAAAACATCTTGGCAGGCGTACTGAGGCCGCTGGGGCGATAGCAATAGTCTCAAGTACATCCTAATTAGGACGTATATTTGATACCAACATGCGGATTGGTTGACTGATGAATGTTACATCACATAGAAGCGCAAGTGACAAAGAGATAGCTAGCTCTTTTTTTCTCGTTGGTTTTATCAAGCCATCTCTTTTGCACATTTCTATGTGTTGTGAAATGTAAAGTGAATGAAAAGTGTGTATGTGTGCTGCCGCTGTTACGCGGAACACTTTTTTCGGTTGTTTTGTGCATGTATAACATATCTGTTTACTAGAATATCATTGGCTGCAAGACAGGTGGTGGTAAGGGGCAATGCACAATAAAACGAGTTATTTTCTTGAAATTGTTACCGCTATCGACTGCAGTATTTGCGGCATGGCTATGAACTTGTTGTTGGCGAGTGTGAGGTGGGTGAGGCGAGCGCCGTAGTTCTCGGTGATGCGTGTCATCGACGCCGCCGAGAGGCACGAACTTGAACCGCCCGTTTCCGACTGGAACAATATAAAGTTCAATGATGTATGGAAGTACAGATACCTGCATGTAACAAAAAGACGTCCCAAAAAAATAGGACGCGTGAACCTGTCATATATTACGAAAAGTTCTCTCTTTGATATAATATAATAACTCGTTGGTAAAGTCACTAATCGTCAAAATTACAATAATCTGTAGGGCACTTAAGACGACTCACTACATACACCCTTACATATTACATATCCGTTAGGATGATTACGAAATTCTAATGGAAAAGTGTTTCTTAAAAACTCGCTATATTTATTATGTTTTTTATTTAAATAAATTATAGCGTAAATAAACGTAACAAACGGCTTCAAATTATGGACCGCAATACGCGTGATACTTGTAATACTAGGTATGACCTATTGAGAAAGTCAGTGGGAATAAAATTATCCACATTCACCACTAAATTTTACAATATAAAATCATTGTCATTACGAAAACACTTGTTTCGAAAATAATCAGCCGAAGTACTTGTACCTTCATACCTATAGTGCAGAGTGCGCCTAACCCGGTATTATAGAGTATACGTACGGTGAGCGATAGGTCAAGGCGTTGCAGCTTAGGCAGCGCGTGCAACAGTTCGAACAGCTGGTCGGGGGTGATGCGGCTCCAGCCGGCCACACTCAGCTCCGCCAGCTCCCGGCAGTAGTCCGACACGCACGCAAGCACCCACGTCACATTGCTCACCTTCCACTGAGCTGTACATGCGGATAAAGTGACACAATACCCCGTAAAACATGACTAGTAGTGTGTGACAAGAGAAAATGTAAGATATTTTGATTTTGTCTTTGTCTCCCCTATGGTGAGAGCGCGATGTCGTTCGTAAAATTGTCATAGAAGATAGAATTGTCCCTGCATGGATTGTGAGTGTGGCATACTAACATAGTTTCGAAAAATATTTCATTTTGAATGGTTTTACTCCCAAATTAAATAAAAACCAATCCATCCACAAACCCCGCACAAAGACGTTTTTCAGTACAAAAGTGTTGTATAACGTCACTGTAAATTGATTATAACTATAAGTTTCGGGATATCCATATGTAAGTCAACGTGTAGCAGTAAGTAATCTGGAAAGTTATTAATCTACAGGCAGATTAAACACTGCCTAGTAATCAGATTTTATGATGTTTTTCGTACTCGTTCGTAGATCCTATCGTACACCACAGTTTACTCGATATAAGAAAATGTTAGACGCGTCTTTGTTGGGTGAACGGACTATTGTAAGTTCGCTGGAGTCATCTGACTGCATATACATAGTTTAACGAATAAATCCAAGTAAGTAATTAATTTTCGCCAAGACATAAAAAGTGATGGTCATAATTGTTCGCGACATAATAGGTGTGTTATGTATAACAGTTGGCTAAATATGTTAAATTAATTTACAAACAGGTACTGATAGCATACGATTATTTCGCATTGCATGTATATGGTAATATAGTGTTAACTTCCATATTTATAGAATATTTCAATGGAATTTCAAAAATCTTTGGCTCATAAATAATGCTTTCCAAATGTATGCATGTACATGTTTTATAAATATATGGGTTAGTTGATACAATTACATGATTCTTCTTACCAATATTTAAAATCTGACACTGTGATAACCGGTTTTCCAGGAGCCAAACCAGTTTATAGTCAGTTTTACATTTTTCACTTGTATATTGTGCAAGGTCTACATTCTTCCACAGTTCACCGCGACAGCTAACAGCATGCCATAGTTTGCACACTCTACCCAATCTGGAAAACAAATAAAAAATTTAAAGATTTTTCGCCGACTCATAATTTACACAACTTATCAATGGATTAAGAAAAAGTATTCACCTCAAAACTGAGGGCAATGTGCCCTGCATAGCTACAACATTTTCAAATATTTTTAATAGAATCTCTGTAGGGATATCGTGTCCCCATGGACTTTGTGGTCCAGTTTCCTTTACATCTGTACCACTAATCCTAGTACGTTCAGTCTTTTCATTTTTTTCTGTGAAATAAAAAATAAACAAATTACTATAAAATATGAAAAACCTTATATGGCATGTACTATGTAACATTTACATTTGGTTTCCATGATTCCACAAATAAAATTTGCAAATCCAAAGTTACACATTATCTTATCAACTCCTCATGGTCATTTCACACAGTTGATTATTCAAAGGTGCTTTCAAGGATAGATGTCAAGGTCTCAAATCATCTAGTTGGATGTTTGAACCTGGTACAATTTGCAACTGTCACACGCAGTAGTATTGAATTTAAATTTACTTGAACATGGTCTTTATAGCCCCTATGCACTCTATGAAGTAATATAGACTCAATTTACATGTCATCAAAAGCGTGTCGAAATTTTGCGGAAATGGCCTTTTTGGAATTTGCCCTGGTTTGGGTGTGTTTGGGATTGCCCCCAGTACATTGTACCTATAGTACAAGCTTTGCTTAGTTTAGGATCTATGATGAGTATGTATTGTCTGGCGATAATGTTATATTAGTTGTGATGTCTACTGGAGAAAGTATGTTTTAATTTAATACATCATTACTTTTGCTTTTAGAGTTATTAGACTTCCGCGGCTTGGGAGTCTTGGCTCGCTGCTGGCGTGGCTTGGGGGCGGCGACGCTCATCGCCGCGGCGGTGTCCCCGCGTGATGGGTCATACTCCTCGCCAGAACTAACACTCAATGGAGATGCAGCCCTTTTCTTCTTCGATTTCCTTTGACCAATGTCAAACACTGATGTTGGGGTTGGTGCCACCTGCAATTCCATAATTGGGAATGTCCAAACAGATTTATTATATAAAAAATGTATAGAGTAAAACCACAGACCATGGTCTGTGAGTAAATCTCAATTGAACAACAAGTAATAGATGAAATAAGCAACCTAATCAAATAGGTACAAAATAGGTAAGGTGTCTATCTATGCAAGTACAAGGCCTAATACTTTTTGCCTCAACAGGGTATGGTGAGAATGGCATTACAAGAACCATTTATGAAGCCTTATTAGTGAAAGAGGAAGGTTCAGAATGCAGCAAAAATATAGAACTATAATTTTAAGGTCTAGTACCAGCAAGTGTTATACCTGAATTACAGTATTTCAGTCAGGAGTTTCTACCATGTATTATAAATTTAATTATTTGAAGAAAAAAATTATTGTAATGCTTTTCCTTCCCCTACATAATTAATACAAACTATATTATAATTAATTTGGTATAACAAGGAGTGTTGTTTTTCAAGTTTAATTATAAAAAAAATGCTCAGTGACAGTGTAAGTTGGTATGTTAGTAGCAATTACATCATTGATTGTAATATACCCAATTAATTAAAATTCAATCAAAACATAAATATTGCAGTCTATATTAAAATGATTTGTTCCTAATAGTACAATTATTTCTCACACCAAAAATATTCAATGGAAAATTAATTATGTCAAACACTTACTTAGTGTTGTTATGTTATTAACAAGTAGATATTTATTTAAAAATTAACTTTAGGTAAATTCATGAAAATAATTATTTTATAAAATAGTGTAGGTATTAAGCAATCACAATCAAATTCCTTATGAGAAACAATAAGTAGCTACTTACAGTTTCATGGACACTTGTCCTCCTAATCTTTATCTTTATAGAGTTTGTATCCATTATCTGACTGCGGTATGTGCTCGTGCATTCAGACTTCTTGGATTTCTTTTTACTGCGAGAACTGCAAATGTCCAACATTGACCGTGGCTTGCCACTGCACGGTGTGATCACGTGAGTTCTTTGCTCTCTCGAGTTCTTTTTTCTCTTTTTCGTTGATAATTGACTAAGTTCATGACTGTAAGGTTTACCACTCTGCCGTGGAATATTAATTAACGGTAACTTAACACTGCACTTGTTGAGCACTTCGTCTTCTGAACTATCACTCTCTTCTACTTCTTCCTCCTCCTCCTCCTCGACTTCTTCCTCCTCCTCCGCATCCTCATCCTCTTCCTCTCGACACTCACTACTACTTACTAAGTTCAAGTTTTTTCCACCTTTCACTTGTGATAGCACACGGTTTGATGAATGTTTTCTATAAGAATGCTTTGAAGACTTTTTTCTACGCTTGCTCTCTGGAGGAAGACATCCGTTCACAGTGGCGCTGCCAGAGGTTTGCCGGGAGTGGTGCTTGTGCTTTCTGTGTCGCGGTCGCGACGGGCAGGGTAATGCTCCGTTGGCCACCTGCAGTTTTTTTATTGCAATTTCATCTATGCTCTGTTCGAAGTCGGTTTCGAGCTTGACGCAGGAGACCGAGTCTTCCTGTTCGTCGGAACTCGCGTCTGGGTTGTCGGACGCCAGCTTGGGAAGTCGTTCCTCCGGGAAGAGGTCCTTTCGAACGGTGAGCCTCGCGGCTTCGTAGCCGCCGTTCACGGGACTTGATCGGCCAGACATGCCGCCCGCCTCCCGCCACCCTCAACTCGCGTACCACTTCTACAAACCACTCACCTGTCCGCGAGGTAAACAATCCGTTTGACACATCACATTTTCACTTTTGTGACCGAGCAATTTACCGATCGTTAGGCGATGGCATGAATAGGTCAACGATTGCTGGCAATCCATGTACACAACATTATAGTTTCTTTAGTTTGCACTTCTTGTAAGTCCCAAACATCTTTCTTTCTTCACATATTCGCATTTTAGGTCATCCATGTTCATGTAACGTTGTGATTGCGAAAAACAAAGTACAGATCATTTTCGCGGACACTTGTACTTGAATATTCGACGACGACACATAAAACGTATGATATTTGAAAGTATAGACATAATACACACTTATTTTTAATTATTTTCGTCCACTACGAGTTGATGAAAACTGTTGACCTTGTTTAGAAGCATAAAATGTTTCAAATTTTAATCAACAGATGCAGACATTGTCACAAAAAAGTTGTACTTGGTTTGAATACAGTAACGTTCAATGGGCGTTCATTTGCACATAATTCTAAGTATATTACTGTTATACCAATGTGCATAATTCAAATTACACTTTTGTACAACTAATTATGTAAGTATACCTTGCATTATTATAGTAAAATACTCGACAAATTATCAGTTAATCTTTAAGTAAATCACAAAAATATTTTTGCTTTAGCGTTTATTTATATTACCTCAATACAAGTATAATCACGAATGCCCGTCATTCACTTGTCATTCATAGTCTGTGCAAATGTCAAATACTGTTTTCGTTTTCCTTTTATGTTTATGAAACAGAGATGGCAGCACCAGTTAATTTTACAGAAATTCAATACTACAACCAAGATTTTGTACATTTTTTCGCTTTGCTTGCTTCTCTTTCTCTCTAATCTTGTGTGTTCGATGCTGCGATAAATTTATGTACAGTCCATGCAATGAATTTATCGCATTGTTTAGATTACTTTCCAAATAATTAAAATGATAAAGTGTGTGCGATTTTTGACGACGTGTGTTGTATGTATTGTGTGACGTTCATCAATAGTGATAATGATAACCTACACGGTCTCTGTGTAGCAGAGTACATAACGGGTGAGTCATATTTATATATATTACATATGCTGTATAGGTACCTTCCTATACATATCGATGATCTCATACATAAAATTGTAATACTCGCTTACACTTCATTGCTATGCATAATAAGTTTCGTCAACAACAAAGTGCCAGTCAGGGCTACCTGCCATTATGTAGATGCCTTCTCATAAGGCTGTTTAACTTCTTTACAATTTTTTTTGAAAGAAAGAAGATAGGTATCTAACACTGTGGAAAATAAGCTTCAACCTGCTTTGAAATGGTTTTAAGAATCCGTGCATCGTGTCATAGTTAAGCAGCTACCTACTGAGATCCTTCAAATGAATGATCTTGTTTACTTAAAACTATTAAGGTATCTACCTACCTTTGTTGAGATTACCCTCCACGTTACTGATAACATACCTACCAATAAAATAAGATTTATTCAAACGGACATAGGTATCTACCTAGCTAAACATGCCCTCATTTAATTTTGTATGCTTTTTCTACAGTACCTACCTATACCCGCTTACAGTAAAGGCATTTCCCGATTTCACTTGGGTAAATAGGCAAGTAGGTACTCTTTCATTGCTCTCTACTCTTTCATTAACAAAAAAACAATAAAGGACCTCTTTACTTAGTGCTTTTCTTGTAGGTAAACAAACTGTCTTAGGCCTAATTTATTCGGAACATTTATTTATTGTACCTATTTATGCCTGTTTTCACTAACAATAGGAGCCGCCTTAACCACAATCTTAACGTGGTGCTCTATAAGTTGCCAGTTGCAGTGTATAAATAATATCATCAGTGGGGTTAGCATACATGTCAAGACAAGACCTTTATCACGGAGTTGCTCGCTCTCTCTCTGTCTAATTTCATACGAAAGGAAGAGACAACATCAAGATATTCCGTGACATACATCTAGTCGTGGCACTCATGCTACAACTACAGTTCGTCGCATATTGTTAGGTACTGACAATAGCATACATACTTCCGGGATACTTCGCTAATATACCAGTAGCTGAACATGTGCGCCAAGACTAGTTGTTCTCGTATGATATTAGACAGGGATCGAGCGAGCGAATCCGTGAAAAAAGTCTTATCTTGACATGGGTGCTAACCCCAAAGAACTTCGAGTAGGTATACTAACACAATCACTTTATAATGACAATTACTAAATTTTTAAGTGCGTGAAAACGCCATAGTTTCAGCTGCATTTTCATTGAAAAAAGAAACTGTTGAATGAGTTTCAGTTATTTGACGCCCGCAGCAAAGCCTTAGCTGCAAAAACTTGGGACCTCAGGTGGTATTGGTTTTAGATAAAGCACAGAACAATGGTCTGATTAAACTTTCTTCTTACCTCGCAAACATCTTAAGGCGATTGTTTTTCGAATAGCTCCTTGCAGTTTCGAGTCGATAATAGCACTCGATTTCTCTTACAAACCTTAGAAGAAAGGCTATGAACTATCTTATCCATATGAATATTATACCCTCGATCGCTTATAATATAGCTCACCTTCGCTCGAAGTAGAATTATAGTATTCGCAAAAATTCGAGGATCCCATCGAGTGCGAAAGTGCTCTTATAATATCTTCACATGGGTTGTGGGGTGAATAATTTTGCGTTACCAAAGAATCCTTCAGGCTTTTCAGTCATAGCTTCGCTTGGTACTGGATTAGTAACGTCAAATACTTCCCGAGCTTTCATGTTTATGCGCGGGCGATTGTAGGCAAGGGCGGCGGGCAATGAGACGCTTCTTTGAAGACTGGCTATAGCGGGCTAGCGGGTAGTCAAAGTAATGATGCCTTAATTAGGAGATTCCGTACCATGTTCCTAGTTCCTACTCCACACTCCCTTCCCCGGATGCGGCGTCTTATGCTGCCTTAATTTTGGCGTTTCACAGGGTATCAAAACTCGCACTAGCAATAATCTAGTTTAAAAATGATGAATTCAAATTTTAATTCAAATGTATGTTTAATAATTGGTTGTTAACAACCTACCTACATTTACCCATACTCATCTGAATTCATCAAAGATTTATGCTATGTACGATCTGCTACTTACCTATTCTGTGCTTTTGTACATTGAATACTATGGAGGGTTCTAATATACCTTCCATAATTGAATACTAAATATACCTACGTGCCATAATGGTTGTTGCGCGATTCCGTTTATTATAATTTTGGTGCTATTTGATGGACATTATCATCATACATTTTTAATCCCAGTGTAATTGTTGTCTTATTACAACATCAAAAAAAATATATATATATATTACTTTAAGTATTGATTATTTCATAAGTAAAGTACTTATTTCTGTTTGTTGCAGGTCCCTTGTGTGTCCTGGAATAAGTAGTAGCTATAAGCGAAGTATATCTAATTTGAATTTGATACGATATATGTATTGAATATCAACCTCAAGTGATCAGGTATCGGAGTTGTAGGCAGTGGGGGTGTATCGTATGTTCGTTGTGATGTCAGTGTGGTAGTGGCGGAGTGGTGGGTGGTGGTGTGGTGACGGGGCGAGGTGGCGCCACGCGCGAGTGATGCCCATCGCGGTGATGCAGAGGCATGGTAGACGCGGCTGCGGAGCGCCGGGCCGCCGCCGCCGCCGCGGTCTGCGATGCTACCTCCAGCCTCACCAAGTGAGTATCCTATACAAATCCTTTTGTAGTAGCTATACCTATGCATCTTTAATATGACTAACCAACAAGCTGCAGAAAGTAACAATGGCGGAACATGTTGTGAAATATATTTCTTTATTTCGAAATCTCGAATCTGGATAACCCCAAACCTAAATAAGTTGATATGTTTGGGTTACCTATCCAACTCATAACTGAAAGATACGATACAATGAGTAAACTTATGTTAGGGTGGTAGAAATACTATTATTATTATTTATTTTTTTACTGACGATTCATAAGAGCCTGTATTGGTTTACATGAATAAAAAAAATAAGATTCTGATTCTAGAACTTAACATTAACTGAATACTTCAGGGAACTGGATCTAATTGTCTATCTATAGTAAAATAAAGTAGGGCCTTGATTTTGACAAAGCTTGGCGTATAAAAAGTTGTGATGTCCATGCGAGTACAAACAGATGCTTGGCAGTGAAATAAGAATTTAATTGATTGATTGCCATTTAGTTCGTAAGTCAGGCCATCATTATTGACCGTTGGCATCTCGCCGCTGACCCCGATGCATTGCAATCGTTATACTCGTTTTACTGAGCTCCCGTTCTTGGTGAAGCCCGTCAATAACCGGATCACGTCAGCATCTATTTAATTAAATCATCATTTTTCATTCGTTAGTTATTATTTGGTTGCTTCACTTAATTTGGAAGGATGTCTATAAGTACCTGTATTTTGTGTTCAAGCCATCGCAGTTGCATTTGATACTTGCATCGAATGAAATTCGTGTCACTTGTGTGACTGTTTTAACAAATTGAATTTGGCAGAAGCCACAGAAAGATTTCTAATTTATACCAAAGATATGCAGTCACACCCACTCTCGTGTGCCTCGAGCATTAACACCAGGGTGTGACTACAGGGAGATGATACTCTCCTGTGCCTTAGGGGATGTAATGAAACTACATCTCTCTCATCACTCTAAGGTACAGGAGTGTATCATCTCATCACGTCAGGGCGTCCGGTGAAGTGGCAAACATACTCAGTTTTAAAAAATTGCGACGTTATGGCTATTTATCACAGCCAGCCGCTTGGCTGAATGCTGTGTCGACGTACTCGTGTGCAACAAATTGTTTGATTGAGTGTAAGCCGAGCTGGGCACGCCATACGAGTTGGTTGGTTAATGAGAGCACCGATACGTCTCGTCAAGTCGTCACGGTTGCGCGTTATCAGGGCCGTGGGCGGCTATGTGTGCTACATCGACGACGCACCGGCCTGCATATGTGTGCGTCCATAGTAACACTTCCAGGAAACGCGAGTAGATTTCTCGGAACCGATTCACTGTCGCGCGCATTTTCAGCAATGAATGGTTGAGCAACACGTCTTCACGAACACTTATACCATCTTTCACGAAGAGTTTTCTGGGGCCGTTCTGTCATTGTGGTTTTTTATTGAAAATTAATGTACTACATCAATTGTCCCAATGTTTATTACCAATATTGCTTAATAGAGTGTGTAGAACACCCACTTCACCGGTACCTATAGCCTACCATCTCTCGTAATATAAGGTACTTATCCTCGCTCTTGATAACTAATGAACATATAACGAACCTTTTCAGCAGTTAATAGGTAGGCAAACAATCTATACTAATATTATAAGGAGGAAAGATTTGTATTTTTGTATGTTACGAATAAACTTAAAAACTACTGGACCGATTTCAAAAATTCTTTTACCGTTAGAAAGCTACATTATCACTGAGTAACATAGGCTATATCTATTACTAGAAAAAATTAGAGATCCTTAGAAATCTTTACTAAAACCAACCCAAGGTGTAAAAATATTAGCCGTAAAATGTCTTTCATCGCATACGCTGCGGAAAGTATTGATGATAGAACAAAAAAATGTTCAACAATATTATCAATATCTACAAAAAAGTCCGCGAGACCATATGTCCAACTTTTGTAGTTTTGTCACTATAACTACTTTTTTACAATTTAAAAGTTGACAGAAATACCGTTCAAAATCAGACCGTGTTATCCATACCTTTGTATTAATTCTTATCCAAATTATTTCGTATTCAAGACTGTTTCAATACCTGTCGATTAATTTTTGAATTATTGAAATCGGTCATTCCATTCAAAAGATATTACGAAATTAAAAATGTCAATATAAATAATAAAAACTTTTTAACAAAAAATTAAACCGCCGAAAATTTTAAAAAGCAAAAAATAATATACCTTTTTTATTTAACCTTAATAACAAAGTTCTTAAACTAATGTAAGTATACCTAAGTCATTTTGAGTCGGCGCCAAACAAGCAAATTAATTAATTTAGTAAAGTGTGATGTACGGCGGCGGCGGCGCGGCGAGACACGCACCTTCGCTGGAAAATGCCGAGCGTTCACGAAGTTAACGTCAGCGAGACAGCAATACACAGCGAGATAGCGATACACAATGTGTGCGAGTGGTCGTACGGAGAGTACATTTTTTGGAATGTTAATGTTTGTCGCTGAAGATTTCACGTTGCATTGTTAATTTCATTTGGTTATTTCTTTAAATTTATTGTTCATTAATTGTTTGGCGCCGACTCAAAATGACTTAGGTATACTTACATTAGTTTAAGAACTTTGTTATTAAGGTTAAATAAAAAAGGTATATTATTTTTTGCTTTTTAAAATTCTTGGCGGTTTAATTTTTTGTTAAAAAGTTTTTATTTTATATTTTTTGTGGCTAAAATCTACTACTTAATCTGAATCTACTGTTTTTTTTTTGTAATACACAACTCAGCATTAAAATTTGAGAATTAACAATAAATCTCGCCCTATTTTCCCACCTTTCGGGTAGGATTTTTGTTCCTAATTTATATAGGACCAACTTCGAAGTTATACCCTAACCAATACGTGTCGAAACGTGAACCTCTTCTGTTTTCTTCGTTGGTTAAAAATGGGTATAATTCCAAATAAAGTCCACGTGGGCGTAGGTATATCATGGTGTAGGTGCCAATCTATATCAGACTAGGCAAATACACACATGAATTGGCACCGACTACAAATGTAATGAATTATAAGGTAGTTAAGGTTAACTTTTTAGTGTAGCTAGGTTTTTGAAGGCGAATTTAGTATCTATTTTGTGAAAAGATGCAAGTATTAGCACCTCATAACAGCCCAAAAAAGGAATTCACCCCCCTCCACCCTTTCCATCCCATCGTTTCGATATTTGTTAACTATCCGTATTAAACAAAAAAAGAATTTTCGAAATCGGCTCACTAACGCCGAAGATATGCTATAGTCTAGAATGCAAACTTTATCAGCCCATTTCACCCCCTAAATATATTTTTTTTCAAATTTCCTAAAACACGTGTTTCTTTATTTTGTATGTAAAATACATATACAAAGTTTCAGGTTGATCAAAAAATATTTTTGAAATTGCGTGACCTTCAACCCCCCATTTCACCCCTAAGGGGGTTGATTTCTGATAATGTTTTGAAAATGGAACCACCCTCGAAGAATTCCTTAGCAAACGTCATAGAAAAAATCGAAATCGGTTTAGTGACGCCGGAGATATACATAAAAAAGAATGCAAACTTTATCACCCCATTTCACACCCTATACATTTTTTTTTTCAAAATTCCTAAAACACGTATTTCTTTATTTTATATGTGAAATACATATACAAAGTTTCAAGTCGATCAAAAAATAATTTTTAAATTATGTGACCTTCAACCCCTCATTTCACCCCCAAGGGGGTTAATTTCTGATAATATTTTGAAAATGGGACCACCCTCGAAGAATTCCTTAGGAAACGTCATAAAAAAATTTGAAATCGGTTTAGTGACGCCGGAGATATGCGTGATCATACATAAAAAAAAATAAAAAAAATAAAATATACGCGTCGAATTGAGAACCTCCTCCTTTTTTTTTTTTCGTCGGTTAAAAAATACACGCCGCCGCGGACGACGCGCCAGAAGGTCCACGAAGCGCAGCGAGCAACGCGGCGACAGAGCGGGCACCCAAGTGCGGGAGAGCGTTTTGCGTAAGGAAACAGTGCATTTCTCATGGGCAATTGTATGTTGCTCTTTCTCGAGTAGGATCTCCTGAAAATCAATATGGTTTTGCTGCCACCTACAAATACAACTGCCAACATAGTTTAAAGTGAAGCTTTAAGGTAAAAATATGACAAAATAAAAATGTCCACCCGTGCGAAGCCGGGACGGGCCGCTAGTGGTATGTAAGTAGGTACTTACTGACCTTACTGTAAAATTGGATATCATTTAATCAAACAGTACCTAACCACATATTTTATTTATTACTAAATTATAATCCATTCATAATTACACCACAATGTAATTATTCTGAAATAATTTGTAAAACCATTCTCTACTTGCATATATTATGTTCTTATAGCTTAAATATGAAGTATTTGCGTAAGTATGTGTAACCACTTATTCGCTGGGATGTAGGTAGTATCATAATTGCCTAATAAATTATTTTTATAAGTTTTATTACTTGAATAGCGTCCTGTAACCTGTATAACTAGGGATGTTATGGAGCTCCGTAACCGAAACCGATGTAAAAGCTTCGAATAATTTCGTACAGGGGCGGATTCCAAATGATACACGTTATGAGATTCATGTATTGTCTTTGATTTTTCAAGCAGTTATAATTATTACTTATATGACTGATTGTAAAACCAAATTTTAATCTACAATTGTAAAATCAAATTATTTGTACTTTACATTTATGATTCTTTAAAAATCTTATATCCGAAACTAGCGGATAATCCGAAATAATTTCATATCCGTAACCGTATCTGAAACTGGTATAACATTATTCTTATATCCGTATTCAGGTTCGTAATTTCATATCCATAACATACCTAATTTGAACAACTAATCGGCATTCGATATCACGCAATACTGCTCGACCGCCCATATTAATTAACTATATTATGTTATTCTAACATAGCCCCGAGCTTTTTTTATGACACTAAATATGGACAATGAACTCCAAAATAAACTTTTTTATAGGCACAAAAAGATCAGGAGATCAGACACTTTAAAAATATATATTCTTTAGGTACATACAATCGATGAACATTAGCTACTTTTGCTAGTAAGTAAGTACGTATCCATGAAATTGGATTACCTTACTTTGCTTTTGGAAAATTAAGTAGTTAGCTTATTAAAACCTTACAATAATAAAATTTAGACCAATTTAAAGTGAAAATTAAGCCAACCCCCGAATTAATAGAATTTTTTATCTAACTGCCATTTTTATCTTTCTTAATTTGCAAAATTAGTTTTTACAATTATGTAGTGTAATGGCAGTAGTATGCGCCTACATATTAATAATGAGGACATCACTTCCTAAAAATCCCGTCATGCCAGCAGACCGATAGTCAAAGGCGACTAACACCTGTTTTGCAGCAATGTTTTTATTTTTAATATTACTTTCAGTTTTCGACAGTTAACTTATTACAATATCTGTCAAAAATTTACAGTTATTATTGAAACAATAATACTTTTAGAGTTGGTGGAAAGCCCCGGGCCGTGAAATGGACGTGTCTTTGTTGGTTTGGCATGGTGGTGTGGTAGGTGCCGCTGCCGACTGCAGACCGCTTCGTTCGCTAATTCGGTCGGTGACGAGCGAGGGGCCGCGGCCGGTGGCGGGGCGGGGACTATTTTCGTCTGGCGGCCACGTTTGGAAAAGGCGCGGTGACGTCACGCTCCTCCATAGCGATGATGCCATCGAGCAGCCGCGACACGCACCGGTCGACTTGCCAAAATATAGCAGCACGCTCCCCGCGATGTGTGCGCCACGATCAACTTTATTTTGGTCATTGTCCGACGACGGATGTTGTTTTTAGTGCCACACGCGATGCATCAGCATCAATGTTTGTGATTGATGATCGCTAGTGCACTATTTTTAAGAGACTGCGCATGCCCTTATGGATTTAAGTTCATTAAATAATAAAAAGAGATTGTCTGCTGCGTAAACATTTACAGGTCATTTTAGGTAAATCGTAGGTAAATGTTGAGTTATAAAGCTATCATCATTTTGAATTTAATCAGCAATTTTTATAGAGTACTTTGAAATGAAACTTACAGGTTTTTGAATATCTAAATGATTCAAAGTCCCAGTACGACTTCGATGGTCTTATGGCGGGACAAAACGAATAAGTAGAAAAAAAGTCCCGATTTTCATGTTTTTGAATGAAAATGTTTGAAATTTATTGTTCCGTTGGTCGTAGTGCAATATCTCCACCGTTAAGTTACAGATTAAGATATGTTAAGTTAAGATCTAAGTCCGCAAAATGGCAAAGGAGCAGAGAGTTTGTCAACACGCATTCTGGTTTCTCAATTTTTTTTCATCCAAAAGCCGACGTTCTTTTGATACCTGATGTCGTACATTACGACCATGAGAAAGTCGTTTGGCGCCACAAAATCGTCACCATTATCTACTGTTGAAAAACCTTATGGTTGCATCAATGATCAACTAGCATTGTTGAACAATGATGCGAATACTATCCAATACTCAATACACTGCCAATACTATCCCGAAGCGTTTATTTTGTCTGCGTGAACCCCCTAGCTAAAAAGACAATTTACAAGCGGTACTACGAAACATTACCTTATTTAAAATGTAGGAATAAGGGATGACATGAAATGTCCATAACGACACGACTTTTGGCATTCCAATACATTTGACCGTAAGGATTTCTAGCACTCTGACTAACTAGCAAGAGAAGCCTTTATGTCAATGCATGATTTAGTTACAATTGTTGACTCACCACTAATCTTAACCAACATAGCTTAACCGTAAGCAGATAGTGTAGGTTACTACTTTCTCCGAGTACTTTGAAAGTATGTGGTACTTGTAGCGGCGGTCTACTTACTACATACATAGATAGGTACGTTCGTACATTGCAATTTCTGAGCCAAATACGTTGTTGCGTTAGTGTTGCACGTGATTTTACATGCAATCAACATTTTCAAGGTGATTATTACCCACCACTAAGGCAAATGTACAGGAAGGGCACCCACTTCTTTGACACCTATGTCACATAGTCATTTGTAACGTGTTCTCCGATGATTTTGTAACTGTTTGCTTAAAAGATTTGCAATAAATCATGTAGTTACAATATCCAATAGTACGATGTAAGTACGGCTGGTCATCCATTATTTTACATATGCGCCTTAACATTTTGGTGAGTATATCGATATTTGGGTATGCACCTATTAAAATAATTTTGAGTGCATTTAATATACCTTAAATATTATGTATCACTAACGATACGTGACTGCAACACTAACTATTGGTGACTAATTAAACATCGCGCAACTTTAACCGCCTGCCCTAATCAATGTACCTAGGTAGGTTTCTTTAATGACGCGACGTGCCGGGTGACCCATCCCAAAGATAATTCTTGAAATTGCATAGGGTAACACACAACGGAACGCATGATGGAATGGAAAATTATTAATTATTTTCTCGGCATATTTTCACTACCTTTTCGGCTACCTTTTCTTACATGTATGTATTATATTATATTTGGACGTTTGAACTTATTTCCTTAGTCCGCACGGCAGCCTCATAAAAGTCTAAAAATGGTGGATCATTAGGGTGTTACGTTGTTCAAAACAAGTGCAAAAAGAAATAGGAGGTGGGTGGCACCGAACCAATAAATTGGTTTTTGTATATTAGTTACCCAAGTCTTAAAACATTTGTACAACGCATTAATTAAACCGCCAAGAGAATTGTAATTGTAATTGGAAACTGAAGCTCTCGAGCTGGTGACTTGTCACTATGTAATAACCCGCATAACCAAGATTACAAAATTTGGCTCTCCCAAAATTGACTGGCTAGTGCCTACGAAAATGAATCTACGATGATTTGGATATTTGTAACTGTAGTGGAATTTTACATTAAATTCTTATTGGATCGTTAGAAAATGTATGCTCTCTTATTTTTTTAATTTCAATAGTTTTCGGTCTCATGGTAAGGAAAACTACTATGACTGTTATAAATAAATACACACATAATATTATTCCATATTACGTGACATAATGTCGATCCATACCTATACAAGGTGACGTATGTGAGTAGGGCACAGAGTAGAGATTTTATGAGTTCCTAGTTAAATAAAAATATGTTGCATATTGGGCCTGCATGGTGGACTATGACCGACCTTATCTCTGCCTACTTCTTTTAAATATAGGTGTGAGGGTAATTATGCAATTCTTACAAATTTTAATATCTAATTACAGGCTGTCAGGACCCTAGTTGATATCATCCTTCACACGCAATGGGTAGCATGTAAAAAGGTTCAGATACTTGGAAGCGTATGCGCAAACATGTTACCATAGTAGCATACAAATTTGTGTATGGAAGTATGTTACATAGTTGGTACCTATAATGTACGTGGCTGTTATCAGCGTCGGCCGTCGGGGCAACAATGCTCGCTCTTTACCATGCTTGTTTAGCGTCGTTCGTGGTATCGGGCAGGCGGTCGACTCGGTAGTCACGATGGGGCCGCGATCGCAGCCGCGGTGCTGAAACTCTACGTTCGCGATGCGATTGCGTTATTGCCCGTCGCCGACGGTCTCGTAGTACCGGCCGGTGGGTCGCGGTGTCGCTATCGTTCGCCGGTCACCAGTGCTGCGCGATCAGCTTCGGCGCGTGGTACATACGCGGTTCCGCTACGCTGACGTTTTAAGTTGCGCTAATTGAACAAACATGCCAGTTTATTTGCAGTGACGTTGTGTGAAACTGATTTATGAACATATAAAACAGTGGTGGAAAACTGCCATTGCTCTGTTTAGTTTATACGGGTGAATAAAACGAGGTACAGGCTTATGTATGTCAGCGATCGCGAGTATGCTGCACACTCCGATCATAGTATTCCGAATTTTATCGTTATGTTAGGTTGGACGTGGTTAAGCCATAAGTATAAAACTCTTCGGTCGGGGCTGTGCAAGTGATGTTTTCCAAACTTTCGCGTTTACGCCAACGTGTGAACACATAATAAAACATAATTCGGAAAGTTAATTAATTGCTTGGTTTCTACTTTCAACAGTAGCGAAAGAAGTTTGGTAAATCACCAAAGAGGCACTATGTTAGTCACCGCTTTTCTACAGGACCAACATTGTTTGTCATACAAAAGGAAGTCGCAATCAATCAACAAATTATATGGGTTTAGTTTTTTTTCCATTCTGAGGTATGGGACCTTAAAATAATATGAAGCAAAGTTTTTATAATACTTAAGCTCATTCCGTCCAGACCAGGAACTGATTATATATCACATAATGTTTTCGTTCCCACAACATTTGTATCTGTGTGACATGTTCTATTAATACGTACTTACGTTATTGTAGGTACATAAGGAAGTGATACAGTGGGTTGATTAATTTTCATACTTATGTCATTTTAAAAATCCTCGAAAACTTGAAACCTGAATGTTATGACAAACATATGCGGAAACATTTTAATAAGTTAATTTTAGCCTTAAAACGTTATTCTTCTGTACGTGTGTTTGTCACCTAACTGCTCCTAAACGGCTGGACCGATTTGGATGAAAGATTTTGTGTGTATATTTGAATGGTTTCCTGGATGGTTTGAAAATACAATTAGACCCGGTAGGTGGTGCATTTAACATTTATTAAATCTAAGGCGGTAAAAAATTCGCCAGGTCAGGTAGTCTTTATATATATAAATCTCCTGTCACGATGTTTGTCCGCGATGGATTCCTAAACTACTTAACAGATTTTAAATTAAATTGGCACACCGTGAGCAGTCTGTTCCAACTTGAGAGATAGGATAGCTTAGATCAGAGCAACGCGTGGCCGGGTCTGCTAGTATCTTATAAAAAAAAAGAAAAACACATAAGTAAGCACAGTAGTAGGCATGACTGTTATTTACAATACCATATCTTTATTTACCTACTCTTAATGGGTTGCGATTATATAGTAGACCCATTATTATGTACTTATAATATTTTACATTTATTACTTGAGTTTGTACCAATAACAAACACTTAGGTATTTGTTTTAAGTACACAATCTTTGAAGTCGAATAATTGCTTATAGTTTAATAAAAAATGTCTTACGCTAAAAAGACGTTAAATTTTCACATTAGTTAGCTAAGTAGTTGGTACATTTAATATAATTTGGAGGTCACACATATTTAAGTTATTCAGTCTAGAACGTGTTATTATTAGCGTATGATCTTATTATGTTTTGTAATAGAATTCACTTGTGGAGTTGAATGTACCATTACATATCACAAGAACATGATACATATAATACCCTGATTCGTTCCCGCTTAACGCCGCCCGGTTCGCAGTTCTGTTTTTAATATTCTTATTGCAGTTAACTTCGTAGAAAAAACTGTCAATAAATATAAATTAATATTAAAACAATAATGCCAAAAGATGTAGTGTTAAAGTTGCTTACGAAAAGCAGGAGCGCAGATTCTGTCGGCATCCAACTGAACTACACTCGACTAAGAGTATTGTCGTCTTTTTCACGGCTGTACCTATATATGAGCGAGACTGCAATATGTTTTGTGCTGTCAAATATAGTAGTTAGTGTATGTACAACAGAACCGACATCAGTACCTTTATAAAAGTTCCTTTCTGTACAGTGTACTGGATCCACAGTCCTGTTTAAGTTATCCTTTTTTATTGGTATACAGATACCTTCATTATTTTCTGATTAGTAGGTAGAATTGCAGACTTTTCCCTATTATGCTACAAAATAAATGATTACACATCGGGAAAACTGAGGTCGCACTTAATTAGGTACTTACAGAGTTCTATATCAGGATCATTTACCTGTATATAACTTGTAATTGAATAAAATTATGCTGTAAATGCAATTAATAATATGGAATAAAACAGTATTGTCATGGCCAATTGCGGATTGGCAGTTTTACAAAAAAATGTTCTACTATAAGTACAGCCATGTTTAACTTGAGCGCAATAAAAATAGAGTTTTCCGAGATTCGAATTTGATTTGTAATGTTAGCCGTCTCCGCGTTATACGGATTGATGACGGACGGCGTCAAAGGAGCGGATGACTTCATTGCTCATGTGCCGTTTTTTGTTGGCATTACTTGTGGTGCTTGAATTTAGGAAACTTTGATAGCAGCTAATATTAGTCGTAGAAACAAAAAATCGCCACTTTTATATTGCAGATAGTCAGTGAATAATTATTAGATGTAGTCTTTAACTCTCTGTATGTACTCGTACATATAGACATTTTTATCGATTTTCTACAATGACTTAAAAACGTTTTGTGACGGTAATACACTTTGTATAAATAAGGGGACGAAGAGTCATAAGGGGTTTATTCCTGCTTCTTGTATTATTTTTGAGCCGTACCTATATGGTACACGCACCGAGTAAATTTACGACATATCCTGAACACGTTAGGTACAAAGCGACATTGAGAATAATGTGATATTTTAGATAAGATAATGTACCTAAATTATAATATTTTGTGCACGATACGAAATTTGTCGTCAGTCGCTATTTGAGCGTGTATGTTACGGTCTTTTGTTTACAAGCAAATTTCCTGCTTTGTTCATGTTCACAAATAAATAAGTAAATCATCAAGCTATAGATCACATCACTATGGGTACTTTATATTGTATGACTAATAGAAATACCTAATACAGCCACATACAGTATCCGGAATACTTTGCATTCTATTTCGAGATTCTATCGTGTGAGGTAGGCGCCCCATGTGCCATGTGGAGGTCATATACCTAAATACTGAACACTTCTCCAACAAACACTTGGACTTGGTAACCCGGCTATCTTTCGTCACTCGATTCGTGCGTGGAATTTTAAAAACAACCATTCGGAATTTCAAGTAAGATATGGAATGCACTCTCATTTTTGTTAACCGACTTCCAAAAAGGAGGAGGTTTCTCAATTCGACTGTATATTTTTTTTGTGTTTGTTCGCGGATAACTTCGTCGTTCATGAACCAATTTTGATGGTTATTTTTTTTGTTGGAAAGGAGATATCCCGGGTGTGGTCCCATTTTCAAAATATTATCAGATATCAACCCCCTTGGGTTGGTTTGGTTAGCTTTAAATATTTACTTTTTAGGGTTGTTATGAGCTGATAATACTTGCATATTTTCAACGATTATTGACACTAAAAATCGTGAAAAAAAAATATTTTTAACAAAAAACAAAAACCAACTTCAAAAACCTAGGTGCACTAAAAAGCTAGAAATAACCTCATAATTCAGTCGGCGCCAATCCATGTGTGTATTTGTATAGTCTGACGTAGATTGGCACCGACTTAAAATATAATGAATTATGAGGTTATTTCTAGCTTTTTAGTGCACCTAGGTTTTTGAAGTCGGTTTTTTTTTTTTGTTAAAAATATTTTTTTGTTGGAAATCTGAACACCAAACTTTACGCCAATGTCTTTGTATTAATAACAAAAGAGAAGATTTAATACGGTTGCATATTGGTATGTGTACATATTCTCTTTTCAACCTTTGTCAGTAGTTTGCACAAAGACGTGTGTATTGTGCAAAGATTGCGAGGATGTTCTGAACCCGTTCTCTAGATGAGAACACAATCGATGCGTTACAAAAGTCAAAGTGTGACCTCGGGAACTGTATTGTTGCCGATCAATGGACAATACTTAGCCTCAGTCCTCGCAGCGACTATGTACAATCGTTCTCAAATTACCGACCACATCCGCGTCCACACCACGAGATGCCGTTAAACCCGTTTAAGCTATTATAATGTACGTATAGATTGTTAACACCTAACGGTTTGGTAATAACAAGTCGTTTTCTTTGTTTCTTTCAATGTACCCGTTAAAATATTCTCAAGAAATGACTATTTTCTCGAGAAGGTATTGAAAGTAAACACTGAGTGCATTTCTAGTGTCCACGTGTATGTATATTGAATAGCTCGGCACATCCCGCCGCCGGTCGATTAGCATCGCGTCATCAACTCAACGGCTGGTACGCACTACAGAACACACCACCCACGTGAGTCGGGCGCGGGCCACCGACACCGCAACGCATCCGTCCCGCACTGATTGATAAACCAATTTGACATCATTGCCGTGGGAAATCTGGGGATACGCAGCGCTTTACGCTTCAACAGACATACCGAATAATGGGCTATGACATAAATCATGATTGTTAGGTCGCGTTAAACGATGCAACGAGGTTAAATGAGAACACAAAAATCATATCTCCTACGAGTAGTTTGTACTAATATAGCTAATAGTACTTAATCTCACTATGTGAATGAACATTGTATTTTATTTACAATGGTTGTACCTAATTCATTGTGGGAAATGAGAACGTCTACAGCATCCCTTTATACCTACGTTCAACTTGTGGGCGTAAGTTCACTCATAGGTATTCGATCAATATATACCTCATTAACATATTTTAACCCTTAATTAAATTCAAAAATGATTCCAAAAGCCATTCTGTAATCATAACAAGGTTACAACTATTATTCTCATCGCCAATCATCGCGATGCTTATTGACTGGTTAACAAAGGTTAGGTTGAATTAATGCTAATTGTTATGTAATTAGATAATAACCCGATACTGTGGGCGACGTTAGCCTTGCCAGCAATAGTAGTCGATGTTACGGTTAGCCGTTTTGTAGGTGGACCTTCTAGCCTCGGCAAGTGTCTCCTCATAAGGTAACGTGTAATTCCTGCTGGGTCGGACAGATATTTAATTTATTTGCTTTAACCTTTTATACCCAAACCTTTGAAGGTGGATGGCAATGGATTATGTATGAATACCTTGTAAGTGTATCACCTCAGAAAAACAATAAGGTCTTGACTTAAGAATGAAATATAGGGGGTTCGCCGCTTGTTGGTTAAGAAGAAGACTATCTTTAGAAAGGTTGAGATACACTCATATAAGAATTGAGAACAGCAAATTTTGGCTGAACCTGAGGTTTGATACAAGAGCATTGTATGTACTATGTAGGTTACCTTACCTACCTATAAAAGCGAAAAGTATCTTGCTAAGGCGTTATACGATTTTCAATAATTATGAGAAGTAGCTGATATTAGCGCGGGGGGGGGGGGGGGGGCGTGCAGGCCCCCTGGCCGGTGGGAGGCAGTCAAAGGTGATGTAAGAGCGACTGGCTCCGGCGGTGATGTCAGCGCGCCCACGGCTCGCCACCGCAACGCTCCCCTCTCTGCTTTGACCTGCGGTGCCGCCGCGAAGCCTTCCGCAAATCAAATCCGCACACTCCTTTTGTATAACTACTTATTTACAAAAATGTCTTCAGCAACAGCTGTACATACAAATCATAATACGTTGGCTCATGTTATTTTATTTTATTAGGTACAATAATTAAAAAAAATTTTTTTATAAAACGCGGTGGCTACTTTTTTTTGTTTTACACGAAATCGATGCCGCAATGCAGTGGAGCAGACATTTCGCCAAGTAGGCCGCATCGCGGGTAATTTGGCTCCAAGAATATTTAATTTTACTATTCACTAGGTAAAGATAGTTTAAATACTATTATCTATTCTAGCTTGATCTAATCATAGTATACATATATTCGTACATACATACATCATAGTAGGTATGTTCAAATTGTATTGTCTTGAAAAATAAATTAGATTAAAGTTAAGTCGTAAGTTCATCATGGTACCGAGTACAGAGTATTCCTCAATTCCCACCTTTTTTAGTAAGGTGACGTAGACCTTGCTGAAATGGACACACATCTCAATCATTTTACATGCAAATTAGAGCTCGGTATCTGTTGGTGTGTGAAATATTCATTCCATCAATATATGTATGGCGTCTTATGTGATCTATGCTGGTTTGTAAAATGACATTAATTATCATATTTCCTGCTTATTTGTAAAATATAAAAATAATAACTTACACTAAACTCGTAAACAAGCCGTTTGACGACCTTGGTCGACTTCATAAAGTATTTTCATGATTAAAACTTAATGTTGTATTATTCCCCGACTGATAAATGCTCACGAATGATGTAGAATAACCTGTGCAAATGTAAAAAAATATATTGTTATTTTAAGTATAGATAGATGTATAGATGATGTAATCGACTTATTTTGTCGTATTGTTTTATTCACCCGTAAACGACATTTACCTATCTCACGTATTTTTGATTTTTCTTTTAGAATTGTGGCAATAATATATTGAACTGAAATGGCGCCGAGACGTGACATCCTAAAAGCAAAGTTACGAAAGTGATAAAGTTGTAAGGCAAAATATAAAATGTATTTAAAAAGGTGATTTTATAAGAGTGATGAAGTGGAGCGAAAAAAAAATGGACTCAAACATACATTCAGTGTGGTGATAGTAACGAGGCCGATGAGATGAAGATGGAGGGTGGTGTACTCAGTGTTTCCAGCAATAACAATAGATTTCGAACACACCTTAAGAATGCAGCCAGTGCCATATGCGCGAGAACGCTTCCGAAACAGCGGCGTACGGACCCGGTGGCGGCGGCGGCGGTCGGCAGCGCCAGGCATCATACTTATCCGCGGGCGACGCCGCCCAAGCGGGCTTCCATCTCATGTCGGATGGAGCCTCTAGTCTGCCCCCCGCCGCAGCATGCCACCACCTTCGACCCGCCCCAACCCATCAAGTGTGAGGTCATCGACGACCAGCCACCGAAACACAACGGGCTTATCAAATGGAAAGGAACATTAGCTAGGTGAGTGAGCCGTCAATTTTACCATAATAGTTATCGAAAAGATTGTAGGTAAAATGCCTGTAGCTGCCTAGCTGCAGCTAAGAAAGCAACAAGTGACAAAACATTGTGTGTGTCTGTTGAGGTCCATATTTTTACTGTATTCAATCAGATCTACCTTAATTCTAATCGTAGGAACAACATACATGTTCGTTCGATATAAACATTGACATAGGTAACGATAGAATGATAGTCGTTGTTCTTGCAGTTAGAGTCAACAGCATGACATCATGGTGTTTACCCGGGTCGCGGGGTGGAGGTGATCCATAAGTAGTTACACCATTTGTTGATTTACGTGCCGATTGTCATTTGTACACACTTATTTAATTCAGTACCCTGGTGTAAACATACTATTTTCTGCGATTTCAAATAACATTGCAGATATATTATGGATATAGATTTACGCATTCCCAAAAAAATAGGGTTTTAGCCAGACCTTAAAAAACGGAGCCCTTATAAAATCACTGTCGCGTCTGTCTGTTATAGACACGGTTAGACGTAGAAACTTGAAATTAGGCATAGTAAGTTACCTCGGGACAAGATTATTCCAATAACTTATATATTTATAACTCTTAAGAATTACAGCTATGGAAACCTTCGTTACGCGAGCTCTGCACTCTACGGGTTATTTTCACAAACCGCTTTAAGTGATAAAAATACTTTTTTATATTATAATTATTACTACTCCTTAAAGTAGAACTGAGCGCGTAATGCACCCAACTCTTGCATTCCCGTTTACAATTTACATCATAAATTAGAAATTGGAAATGACATCATGCATCACATGTGTAATGGTTTTCCTTTCATGTCGTTAATAGTTTAAAATATTGATTCCACATTGTGAGCGAGCATGTAACATGTTTTTATTGTAACAAGTGCCCGTAACATTGCTATCGGGGCGGCTATTCGAATAATTTGATAATACAAACAGGTGACGTACGTACTTGATGGGTCCACGTCGGTACACACATACATGAAGTGATATGTGAACGCGAACCCAGGTCAACAACTTGGAATGACGTCAGATCCAAAAGCTCTCTTAGTCATGGCCGTTATGCTTCCAGCCTTACGTTGCCTGTTGTAGATTTGTACGAAGATACTTATTTAAATGTTAGATTCACGTTTTTACTACCTAAACGGATAAAACTGGCAAAAAACTTGGGAATAATATAAATAGGCAATATTTGTTCGAATTCAAAATGACAAATACGAGTAGGTAATATTACCCATTCTAAATATATAACACAAAAATACGATGAGGCTTTTATAGATTTCGTATACCAGTCAGTACTTGTATAATTTTATTTAACCTAGATAATTACGAAGAGAATTCATAAATATGAAAATAGTAACGTGAAATATTTGTACGAGTAACATACATTTTAAAACGATAGTTTTCATGTCGCTCAAGTCAATGAAACAAAGTACCTATTTACTTAACAACATAGACATTCATTATAATATAATATCTAATTTGGCAAACATGATCTCACACTTCTTTGTTGAACAAAACAACAAGAAGCCGTGAACACCGTTATCCGTCCGGAAATGGAGCGTACCCATTTTGCTGGTGGTTTGGGGCCTATTAACTCAACATGATAGGTAAATAAAATAGCCTCCATTATTATCATCGGCCGTGTTCTATCAAGCTATCCTCTAATCGTCGTTCGATGGTGAATGCCAAACCGAACGTATCGGTATCTAAATAATCGAACACGAATAAAGTAAAATGCACTTGTGTATTTATAAGTGTGTCTGTTGGAGCGGGACGCCGCGAGAGGCTCTCGTTCGCACACCATGATGTCATGGTATATTTTCGTAAGCACTCAACTCTGTCGCACGCGCTTTTCGTTTGTAGTTTTACAATCGGTATCGGTATTGTTTATGTCATTATTTTGTTTTATGCCTAGGTAATTAACTACTACATAAACGTAGTGATTTCTTTATTTGCCTATTATAAAAAATATATTCGTCTGCTTATTTGTACGAAACCTAGCGTAAGTATTTTAATCCAGGGGTTGCAGGGTTCCTTAATGAACGAATCGTGGTTGGTAAGTAATTTTTTTTGAAACGCTTAACAAGCGGTACCAGATAACAGGCATCGAGAGCTTAACTTACGAAACTTAATAAGTACTTACAATTAAATTGGAACAGTCTTTACCAAAGATCTTTTGTATGTTTATGTATATTTCGTGGGAAAATTTACTGTCCGTTAGCGAAACGGTGCGTTTCTTGATAAAAGGAATCTGATCAATTATGCATCTTAACCATTCCACGGACTTTACCCAGACTTTAGGAAAAAAAAACATCTTATAATTAAAGGTTGTTATCAAAAATGATGTATGTTTAACTAATGGGTAGGCAGGTACTATTAATATTAGGATGAATAATGGGTATACGGTAGTCAAATCAATGCTTGATGTCTTCCGGTTGAGTCTGATATTTCTTAGCAAATAATTAAGCAGGCGATTTGAGTCATTGGCAGACTGATCTCATCATTCATTTTGCGTACTGTCATAAAAACTTTAAATGCTTTTTTTTTTAAGTATACTTATGAAAATAAATACCAATATGTGTAATCGCTTCGCTCAGTGATAAAAAAAAATTAAAACCACTTTGGAAGCTTTCCCAACGAATAAATTGATCAACAAGGAAAATCTGTTTTAGCTGAGCTGTTATTTACCACTGCAAATGAATACTTACAAGTGAAAACAATGCTTATTAAAACAAAAAGATATTGAATAAAGGAAACGTAGTCATAACAAGAGAGATTAAAGATCAACCATACCTAAGTAATCGCGTTTAGTTATTTATTGGAGAGTTAGTACTATAGTACATTTATTATTTAATTATAGCTGATAAGGCCATTGGCAGATTGGTGGAGTTAATTAAAAAAATAAATAAGTTATCGTTGTAAACTTATTGGAAATACAGCTTTACTGAAGTAAAAGTGGTCGCCTGCAGAATGCGTTCAGTAACTGAACGCATTCTGCAGGTACCCAACTGAACTTCAGTTGGGTACGGTCAGATCACGAACATACGTCGCCGATGTGTAGCTCCATGGTGGCGGCGCCATGACTTCGACGTTAATAAGGGTGGATGATTGACTCCACTATTTCTTAGCATGAAAAAAATCACGATATCATGTCGTGTTGCAATACAAATTCCTTTCAATTTATCCTGAGTTTATCTTCTTAGAATACCAGATTATAAAGTGATTTAGTCAGCGCCGCCAGGCCGTTTGTTTATTAAAAGGTAGGGGCTAAGATATCACATTATGTAAGTATGACTAATGAAATGATGAAGTGCCTACTTATAATTTAATATACTTAGTGACTTTTTTATTACTCATTTAGTGACGAATCTAAATAACCCTTAGTCCACTTAAATGTCCCTACTTACACATACTGTTTGCACAAAACGACGAGTAGATGCAATAGGTAATATGTATGGATTGATAATAATCCATTGTTATAAAACTTACCGACTGACTTGACATTCGATGTGATGTCTTAGGGTGAATGTGGAACAACTCAACTCCTATTATTACTTTTTGGGAGACAGACCAGACAAATAAAGATGTTACAAAATAAAAAAATAACAACCTATAATATTTTAAAGGACGCTCTGTATTACCTATCTTGATAGGTACGGTACCGTTCACTTATCGTTCGGGTCAATATCGAGAGATGTCACGCAATGCATCATCCAATTACAGTGAATCACATACATAACTACCGACAGATGTTCACTTTATAAATACAGTTTATGTAAATCAAATGTTAGTACTTGTAGACCCTGCGCCGATTCCCGTACGTGTGTCTGTTGATATTACGTCACAGAATTAATCCTTGTTGATAATGAAATTATTACCACGCGCTACTTTCACAATTAGCATATTTTTAATTTTACTGACAAGTTTGGCGTTGCCTTTCTGCAGTCAATGTGGCGGTTTATTATTCGAGAGCCATTTGTAAGTGTGTAATTATTTCTTATACTTATAGCACGTAATAAAGTTACTCCAGATATATGGAACGTTATGATCTATATATCCGTTATCGAGTATTGTGAGAAGAAGTATGCCACGAGTGTCCACAATTTTTTTTTTAATGGTTCTGCCGTTTTAATTAACTATAAATAAATAAATAATAAATAAAGTGTATTGTAGAACACTTGTAATTAAAGATGCCATTGTAGGCGATTTGTATATTTATTAAAATGTTCTTTAATTTTAGGGTTTAATATTATACGGTCACTATTAATATTTTAAACAACAAATTAAAGGAATATTTTGACTTTTGGAAAATCGTACATATTTTTATTTGTTTTTAGTAACGGTCACCTATGATTTAATTATAATCCTTTTTAATTCCCCCATATAACATTTTATGAATATGCTGCAAAATTGTTCTGTAATCTACATTATGTACCTATTCTGTGCTTGGTTAAAATATAATCAGAGTATTTCTCACGTGGGAACAACTCGTATCGGCGGGCTATCTTCTTTATAGGTAACCTAACGCCCTTTGTTGATATTAGTCGTCGGCTGCGGCGGCGGCGGTGGCGGGCGGGGCGCCGGAAACTGTGATTATGACTAGGGTTGCAGATGCTCGTATATTATCGTATCGAAGAAATGCGGTGCTGATGCTACGGAATGAGCCAGCGTCAAGACTTCCCACAACATTGCTTGAAGCTGCTTTACTATCAAACTGCTCCTTACAAGAGTAACTTGATAAAAGATGGGTGTTCGTTTTATTTTGGTAATTAATACTGTATGAATTATGAGTAGAGATGAAACGGATATCCGGTAACTATCCGGTATCCGGCCTATCCGGCCTTGTTTTCACTATCTGGCCGGATACCGGATAGTAATTCAGTATCCGACCGGATACCAGATAGTAAAATTCTCATAATTTTACACAAGGCAAATCATACCACATAGGTTATGGATATCTAATTTTTTTTTTATTAATTAGTTTAGTACTCAAAATTAACAATAGGCAAATTGTGGTGAATGAATACCAAATTTTCCGCATTTGTTGGTAAGAGGCGACTTCGCTTGGTTTCGTACCCAGACCAGCTTCTGAAAATAGCCTTTCGCTGTAAACGTAACGTCAGTGGGGTGGGGTTAGCACGTCCCCTCACGGTAACTGCCCAAGCCGAGGTCGTGCCCTCTGTGGCGCCCTTGAGTTAGTTGCCACCCCTTTCCGCCCTTAAGGCCTTGGTTGGAGTGCACTCTGCGCTCGCCACTCCTCCGGTAAAGCTGTAAAGGCCACCTCACGGCCAACAGTGTAAATCCTTAAAAAAAAAAAAAAAGGGGTTAGCACGTATGTCAAGACAAGAGCTTTGTCACGGTTTCGCTCGCTCGCTCTCTGCTTAATTTCATACGAGAGAAAGAGACAACATCAAGATATGATGACATACGTCTAGTCTTGGCGCACATTCTACAACTACAGGTGCTGAAAGATAAATTCTAGCAAACCTTGACAACTAAAGGTACTGATGAAAATTAACTGACCAACATATGTATGGGTCGTGATTGCGATCGATTCGAGATGTTTTTAAGAAGCGTCATGTAACGCGATAAAAGGCCCAATATCTGGTAGCCGGATATCCGGCGCTCCTGCTGGGAGCGTGCCGAATATCCGGTATCCGGCGAAGCCACTATCCGTTTCATCTCTAATTATGAGTATAGGTAAATACTAATTTTAAGAGTCATGCGATTACTGATCGTTAGTTCCAACTCCTAAGACTCTACCACCACCTATGTGGCAGATTTGTTTTAATATTATATATTCTGATCATTTAACAGTTACGGAAGTCCACTACTTGTCAAAAAAAATTAGTACCACTAAATTTATTCTACAATAAGTGATGATGATGACGTCCCAAGACTTTTTTAGCAACTTAGGTACTTTGAAAAAGGCTACTAAACATCGGATTCAAAACATACCAGACGATGACCTCGATTCCATATTTTGACAATCGTAATCATTGACTCACACCTCAGAAGTGATATAAACATATAAATGACAGGGATAGTGTGCTGTTTAGTATGACACCACGATATCTTTAGGACTTGCTACGGGGGACAACACACAAGAATTTATTTTATTCGGCAATCTTATCTTGCACGTATTCGTAACATACCAATTGCTAATGAAATTCTAGCAGGTCGGTTATTGCTGTCCTCAGATCAATCGTGTGCGTGGCCTTAGACTCTACCCATTATAGATATCCAAGAAACCTGTAATTAAATGGTAGGTATGTGATAGATACGCTATTTACGCATAGTTTTTTATCTACGTTTAAATACTTCTTTGTACTTTAACATCTACAAATCACAACATATGTACACATGCCAGTACAATATTAAAGCGCTTTTGATTGATTTGTAACGACTGACAGATCTATTATTATTATTTATTGTGCTAAACATTATGTAAAGCTGCATGCACACTGGGGCGCGGCGTGAAGACGCGCGCGTATATTTTTTTTGCCAAATATTACCAATATCAAAACGTACTGTGTGGCAATATACATAAAGATTGAATTTCTGTGGTAAAGGCCACACCCCATCAAAATTCGCTCGCGCTGTCAATATAATTTCGTTAAAGAATGAACTGTGTTTCTGAGTCAATGTATTGACTTGAGAAAGTTCGTTTTGGTATTGGCAAACATGAGTTTTGACGCTCCAGTGTGCTTGCCCTTTTAACGTCCCACTGCTGGGCACGGGCCTCCCCTCAATGCGAGGGGGATTCAGGCCATAGTCTACCACGCTGGCCCAGTGCGGGTTGGCAGACTTCACACAACTATCGAGAACTAGTCAAGTTCCCTCAGACGTGCAGGCTTCCTCACGATGTTTTCCTTCACCGTTTCATAGCAAGTGATAATCTCGGATTAAAATGAGATTGGCACATAAATCCCAGAGGTGCGAGCCGGGGTTTGAACCTGCACACTTTGATTGCAAGGCGTGCGTTCGACCACTCGGCTACCACTGCTATCCCGGATCTGCTATCACTGCTATATCTGCTTGCCCGGAACCCAAAGAAAAGTAAAAGTTATATGAAGAAATATAAAGCGTACATCCTATGTACCTGTTCCTATGTACATTTCTTAGTACCTGTTCTGTCAATGACTTCTATAGGGATTGTGGTCCGCTAGCATTAATCACAATAATAACCTGCACTTAAGGTGTGAAGTCGTAGATACATAATTAATAGGAACATGAATGACTTACGCATCTGATTAGATGTTAGGTAGGTAGGTATCTAACAATATTTATATACTGCGGCCTTATCTTTGTTTTTCAGTTAACACATATATTTGAAATACGTAGCATGGCGCACGTTTACCTACTATTATTTATATTGGAATCGTGATCTATGTATTATGTACCTACCTACCTACTAACTTTATTTTTTGTCAAGTTTTTATTGTGAGGTATTGTTTGATGTTGCGAAAAAACTTACGGTGGAAGTGAGAATTAAGTGATTACCTACTTACCGTGTAAACAGAAACATATAAAATGGGAATGATAGTTCGACATAGGTGTGTGTGATTACCTACCTACTAACATTAAATTTCTTATTCGGAAAAGCACCAAACGTCTTTCATCTGACTGATAATATTTTTTATTTAAATTATTTCAGGCTCCGTAGTGTCCGCAGGGTGTATTATTATATCCGATTTGTTACTTTCAGGGAGGTAGCGAGTGCATGGGAGTGCCGAGTGGGGCCTTCCGATCAGCCGGCGTCTGCCGATCGCGTGCAAAGCCTCTTCAACGACATAGAACTATACCCCACTAAGACGCAAGGTGAGAAAACTTTTTTATAATATTTACCCAAGTTGACCTTTATTCTGCTCTATCATTGCATGAATGACTTTACCCCAACAAACTCGGAACTAAACCCCAATCTCCAAATGCTCTAGTTAATTCTGTACGATTTAATTGTTTGTTTTAAAAGATTTGCCTGACGTCGTAAATTGTAAAAGTACCTTTTTGTATAAAAATTAGTAATGTGTTCATCTAACAAAGAAAAATTAACATATATTATGTTATGAATAAATTAATACGATTATAAAAGCAGGATATCATTTCAATCTAAAAATTAATTGGGAATCTACGAAACATATAGTCCGGAATTAGGAAGTCCCCGTATTTTCTGATAGTGGATCGATGACGTCATTCTAATAATTTGATTTTACGCATTTAATTCTTATGAGTAAGTTAAGTATCTATCAGTCGACGAGATAGGTACGGCTACGGTTTATCGTTCCTTTAAAGGTTGTGATAACGCCTTTGTTATTTTTATATTGACAGTGATTTCAAATAATCACTGTATCGGTAACGATGTTGCGTTGGTACTAAAGCAAATAAAATTAATTTTAAGTCCTTGTTTCAGAAACTATTGAAATGTTTCTATGTTTGGGTTATCTTACCATTTTATATACAGGTCCGAAATAATACTTTGACGTATGCATCAGTATCGGGTATACAACCGAATGGTATAAAAATTTGATTGAAATTTGACCATGTTTTTCCCACTTTTTTTTCGTCGCCAATTTCTATAACTCGTAATATCTCGAGACCTATGTTAAATTTTCATGATCTGTTTTGTGAATATTGGTAGCTACCCTTCTTAAATGTAGTTTACACTGCTTGATAAGTTCACAAATGTACCCAAGGGCCAGAACACGATACTTGTGAGAAATATTCAAAGGTCTTTAACTCAGAAACTATGATAGATAAGTATAAACTGTCTTGACTAAGCATCCACATACGAGCTACCGTATATGTACCCAAAGTATTATTTCGAACTTCTGATACACCCTGTATGTATGTACTTATAATTTATTTGTATTGAGCTTTATGTTGAGTTGTTTACTTTTCAATTAATGTTCTATTTTTATTTTATTACGGCTCATAACCGCTGATTAATAAAAGACATCAGTGTCTATTTAAATGAAATCATTAAATGAAAGTCTGTCGTTTTCAAATGGTACACGAAGCGATGACGGCTCATCATCGGTTGGATGAGCGATTACTCGATGTCGTCATCATAGGCGGAATCAACGATAAATGACAATAAAAAGGTTGTTCCGTATGTCGTAAATTGCTCTCAATTTATTACCAGTCGTAATGGGGTCTTGTATACTATGTATTGCAGTCATGTTGTTGCAGATAATAACCATTGAACAAATTTATTGTGCCTATTGCTTATACCTAGTCTATAAAGTATAATTTTTAGGGTTCCGTACCCAAAGGGTAAAACGGGAACCCTATTACTGAGACTTCGCCGTCCGTCCGTCCGTCCGTCCGTCTGTCACCAGGCTGTATCTCATGAACCGTGATAGTTAGAGTTGAAATTTTCACAGATGATGTATTTCTGTTGCCGCTATAACAACAAATACTAAAAAACAGGCGGGCTCCCATACAACAAACGTGTTTTTTTTGCCGTTTTTATAGATACTATATTTATACGGAACCCTTTGTGCGCGAGTCCGACTCGTACTTAGCCGTTTTTTTAAACGTCGGCTTAAGAGGTTTATATAGTAATAGAATTCTAAATGTAGTTGTAAATAGCCGCTTGATACAAAAAGTTCTAATATCAATTTCGTCGGTTACCCATTTTTTTAACGTTAGAAAATCCTTTATATAGCCTGTCACCTCGGGGGTAGTAGCAGGGTCATGTGGGAGTTCTGCACCCTTATCATGATCGTGGACATACGTTTAATCTCTTTCAACTGTCAGATTTGTCGAGAAAATGACGTCACTTCGAGCTTTTTGTACTGGACATGGCTCGGTATGACGTCATTTTCTCGTCAAATTGTCGCACGCGGTCATGCTTAACCTACTAGCAGGAGGCTGTGCACCCACTAAAAACCGACAGTGTACCATCCTCCGCTTGTATCGGGGCGCCGCGGGATCGCTCTAGCATGCACAGCAAACCGCAACCCACCGATATTTTTTAACCGGCGAAGTTGTCTATATCCTTGTGTTTCACATAAAATATAATTAAAAAGAAAAAATAATAATACATCATCATCACGCCTGTTTTCCCCGAAGGGGTAGGCAGAGGTGCACTGTAGTGCGCCCACACTTCGCGCATGTATTTTGGTCCCAATGTTATAGGGGGCGAGCCTATTGCCATTATACCGGGCACATTCTCCCTCAATATGAGGGAGAGCCATAGTCCACCACGCTGGCCCAGTGCGGGTTGGTGAACTTCACACGCCTTTCTATAGACGTGCAGGTTTCCTCACGATGTTTTCCTTCACCGTTCAGCAAGTGGTAATCATTGTTGAAAATTATCTCAGAGGTCTGGGATTTGAACTTGCACCCCTTACGTTCAAGGCGGGCGTTCTTGCCCACGAGGCTACCACTACTATAAAAAGAAAAAAATAAAAGTAAATAAATATTAGTACACTGCAACTGCTTCATAATTAGGCGTCTCCTAGTGTTAGTGTCAAACGGGTATTAAATATAATTATGTAAGACTAGTTGAACACGTGTGTAAACACGTGTAGGTATCAGGTGATGTTCTGACATACAAAGTTGTTTCGTGTTCCCCACTTGTCTCTTGTTCAATATATCATCCGGATGAGAGCGGACATCTTCCTTCAGGCGGCGATCGTATCACAACAGAACAAATGTATTCGAATGATTACTATCTGTCATCTAAAACAATTTACGGGCTTGCCACGTTAAGCTTCGCCCTGTTTGTATATTTATCGGTCATATCATAAATCTAACAACTGCAATCAACTCGCGGATCACATATTTAATGACCACTAGGACACGTTAAAGTCTACTTTATGACATAGATAATTGTTTATTTATCGAGGAACCTATTTTATGCCCTTACATTTACTTACCCGCTCGACTCACTGCACCGAGTGACTGCGGGTTCGATTCCCGTCTGCGACTAGTTTCGGAATTGACCTTTTCGGAATTTACCCTGGTCTGAGTTTAAATGAGATCGCCCCCAGTCCAATGTATGGTACCCATATTAAAAGATTTGCTTAGTTTGGAATCATCCGATGAGTAGGTATGTGTAGTCTGGCGATGATAATTTATATTTTTTTTGCTTAGGATCGGAATAATTCACTTTATGTAATATACTTACCAATCAAATTGTTGTACAATCTAAATACATTTACCTAATCGATATCACCTGGTACATGCACTACGTTATTGAAGTGTTGATAAGCGGTTTACGTCATTACTCCATCAGGCTTCGAGGTTTTTGCAGTAGATAGGTGAAAAAGAAATATTTCATTAAAGTCACTAAGTACTTATAGGTAGTTATGTGTAGGTATTATAGGTGAGTATTTGTAATTTCACGTAGGTACATATTTGTACCTGTCAGTGTTTTATCAATTCGATATGATATTGCAAATATCAAATCTAAATACACTTTTAATATATAGGTATCTACTCTCTACCAACCACGAACAAATAATTGAGAGAAGTAGAATTTCCTTTACAATTACAGTACTTACTTTACAAAGCACTTTGTATTTATTGAACGCAGAACTGTTTATACATAGTTCCAAATTTAATTAATAGTCCGTTAGTACTCCACGAATAAATAGTCACTTTAACCCTTAAATCGATAGAACTACCCATAAACCACATGCGTTGGCATTTTTGAGTAGGTACAACAACAAGTGCTCTACAATGCCGCTATAGACAGAGTATAGATTTATTTAAATTTGCGGGTTAGAGTGTCGCTTCGTTTGACGTCAAGCTATATCAGGTAAGCACTATTTACTGTAAACAAAGGTTTAATGCCGATCAAAACAATTAATAACGTAATCGTTTTATAAACGCTCGGAATAGGATACTGCTACGTGTTCAATTACCGCTAGATATCCGCTATTGTTATTGTGTCAGGTGTGCGCGTGCGAGTGATCTCACCTCTATTGCTCACTGATGACCAACTACAACCGAATGAGTTCACTACGCGTTTGATCTGCCGCCGCCCGCCTCTTTGGTAGGCCGGCTTTATACCTACTTTATCTGAACTCTGACAGTACCGAATCCCATTGATTGGATATTTCTCCACACACATTCAGTTGTTTGTCTACTTCTGTGTGTCATACCTACACAGGTGATATTAATACGTGAACGAAAAATATTATACAAACCCCAAGTGCATTGAAAACTATTAACTTAATAATCTAGCTTTTTTGGCTGAAGTGGTTATTAATACTACTAGTTAATACTAAGAAAGTTGCTGATATTTTTTTTGTAAGTACCTAGCTACACTAGAATTAGATTACCAAGTTTGCTCTTAAAGTTTATACCTACGGTTCTCGCACGCGGTTTTCGCACGGTTCTCGCACGCGGTTTTCGCAAGGGCATCTCTCGTTGGCCACTTTTCTTTGTTCGTCTCGATGTACTAGGCAGACACCATGAAAGTTTGCTTATCTCGTTAATTTAACCTTATACATACTTAAGCGAGGTTTCCAAGGTAGACAGCCTTTGATGTGCTGAAGAAAACATGATGGAAACTCGATGAAAGAACTCAATGAAAATTCATCGATTTCGCGCGCATCTTTCAGCTAAAGGTAATAAAAAAAATAGAATTATAAATACTATAATATTTTTCATAAGTAGATCAGTAATGTAACTACTTATGAATATTTGTACTTAATTACTTTATGATGGTTGAATGTCGAACGTCCAACAACACCTTTTCACTCGGTTTTATACCCGAAAGATGTATTTTCAATACATATGTTAATGTTTTGTTGACTTGTAATACATCTTTAACCTGAAATTTAATTTATGTTTTTTATTTTAGTGTTTTTCTCCCGCCTGTCTGTTTTTGTTTTGGCAGACGTTATTGCTCATATTAAACGTTATATGGCATTCAAGCCAATCGTGTATATCATCCTGAGTAATATTTAAATAAGTGCTCGCAATCGTGCTCATTTTCAACAATGATTACCACTTGCTGAACGGTGAAGGAAAACATCGTGAGGAAACCCGCACGTCTATAGAAAGGCGTGTGAAGTCGACCAACCCGCATTGGGCTAGAGTGGTGGACTATGGCCCAAAAATCTTCCTCGTATTGAGGGAGAATGTGCCCGGTATAATGGCAATAGGCTCGCCCCCTATTACATTGGGACCAAAATACATCGGCGAAGTGTGGGCGCACTGCAGTGCACCTCTGCCTACCCCTTCGGGGAATACAGGCGTGATGATGTATTATTATTATTATTAAGTGCTCGCAAATTATTGTTTATATTTGAAATACCTTATCGCTTATATTTAATTAATTATGCCTCACTGGCAACCGAGAGGTTTTGGGTTCCTTAAAATGTTCCGAGTTATATATATTTGCCCTTGTAGACTGTGTCATTCACTAGACAGTTTAATGAGTCTTATGTTACACGTAAATTGCATCCTAACAATCGAATAAACGTACTTAGTTATTAATTTAATTTATGTATGACTCGCTACGTGAGTGGATAATTGTCTTTGTTATCCTCGTGGCTGGGCTCGTAGTAAACACAAACCGGCTCCATTATACCTATTTATTATAATCGCCAGGTTACGCCAATTGTGCCAATCAACGCAGTAACTTCTAGACGAGCCTCGAATCAAATGGTCATGATTCGGATCAATTTGTACACATATCCAATAAGTATCATTCAGGTTCGCTTGAACCTCTTTTTACGTCAATTGAAGTATAATTAAACAGCAAAACAACAAAATAGGGGTAATAACCACTGTACTTACTGTAATTATGATGACCAAGCTGTGTATATAACTAATTATGAGTTTACTTACAATGCTTCGCTCCCAACATATGAGACGTTATTTGGATTCGGTTAGTCGATTGTGCAGGTTGCATTGGTAGGCGCGTGGGCCGTTAACCTGCTGTGAAAACTGGCGACCTTACTACATTCAATTCGTGATAAATCGATGAAATCATTCGCGACCCGGACACCAGTTCGTATTATAATGTGACCCTCTCATTAGAAATTAACAAGCAGTCCCATTATAACCTCCTCTTTATAAGAATTGTTTGAAGTACTGACCTTATTCGACTTTTTGAAATAACTTGACTTGTAACAAACAAAATGAAAGTAATATCAAAACAATACTGCTTTAAGAGACGATGGTACGGCCCCAAATCTCATGTTATATATTAGATGATGAACGCATATTAAGTGATTCATTAAATTTCCAAGTAGAGGTTAAGTTGTTACAAGAATTTTATGTGACTCTTAATTTATCATTAACATAGGTATTATTATTTCTTCCCATAAAAATCACAGGTGATAAGTGCTTAGTTCATTCATTCATACTGGATTATATATACATCGTAAAAACATTGATTGACTCGAGCATGTAGCGTTTATATAAAGCCTTGCAGTATTGTCATCGCCACAGTAAAGAAAATTGTATTGGAGCTAAGATTAACGCTTCCATTGGAGTTTGAGTTGTACGTAGGTACGATTTTTTATTTTAATACACACTAAGTATTACTTTTATTGGGGATTAAACAATTTGACGACGAATTGGTCAAGTGGTTTGAGCGAATGCGGGTTCGATTCCGCCGTCAAATTGCGGAAATGACCTTTTCGAAATTAGCCGTGGTCGCGGTGTAACTTTAATCGCCCCCAGTCAATTGTATGGTGACCATTGTGCAAGCTTTGCTTAGTTTGGGATCATACGATGAGTATGTTTATCCTGGCGGTATTCGTTATTTATGATTCCTAATTTTCTTAACAAGATGTGTTTGTTTCAGTGTTCGAAATGCTGGTATGCGCGCGGCAGTGCGCCCGCCGCAAATCGCTCACTCTCACATTCGGAGAATTCTGCGTGTTTGCCGCTGAACTGCGCCGTTGTTCGAGGCAAGCCAGGCAGTAAGTATAGAAATGTATTCTCAATATACATACCCGGACCATCTCGAATTTCTGCACTATTTATTCTGAAAGGTGGCACTCACCGGCACATCAATCATCGATCACTTCACGGTTAACATGCCAGATTTTTTTTGGCGTAAATAAGACATATTTACGGCCGCATACTATTCATACTACGCACGCGCTGGTGTGTTACCGACACAACATCAAATCCATTCGAATAGAAACGATTTGTACGGCTTTGTTATTTTCAAAATTCACTTGAAAACCAATTTAGTCATCAGCAGCCCTTTGAGGCAGCTCGGTTAAGACATGGCACAGAATTAGTCAGCAAACGTTAGTCAGGCGGCTAATTATCCCCATTGACCTACATTTCCTTCCCTATTGTGCGGTTCCAGATTTTTTACTTTAACTACTTAATAACTAATTAGGAAAATACGCTACTTATTTCCTTCAATCTTATCTTTATCTATGTCATCATAACGCCTGTATTCCTTAAGGGTTAGGCACGGATGCAGCGGAGTGCATCATTTCGTCGATGTATTTTAATAGATGCACACTTTTCTGTCTGTTTAACAATACCTCAGTATCATTTGCTAAAGAGGAATTAATTGCGGTCGGCAAATCAACGTCCATAATAAATGCTTCAATGAAAATACCAATACCGCTATAATATTGTAGGCTAGTACTAAACGTTTTGATAAAATTTAAAGTTCGAGTGTCCTCATTGCACACGATGCCCGCAGTCGTACAGACCACAACATGAATCAGGTTAATTTTACCGGTGACGTAAAAATGATCAGTCGTCACTTCCCCGCTCTCGAGCGGAGGACTGCTTCGACTACGTCTGACACGTCCGTTGACCCTTGAATGCCAAACAATGAGATATTTGTCATGCACTGAATCATTACGATGACAGCCTATAATTTTGCCCCTCTCGAAAGAGTTGCCATCGTCCAACTGATTTATTTATTTATTTTTATTTGTTCACCCCATTATGAGGCTCTGTCACCTACTCGAATTCAGTTAACATCGAATGTGTTTTGTTTTCTAATTTCAGTTTTCATTCGCAGGACTTCGAACAAACCGGAGTCGCCGCAATGGAACGTCGACAAGGAGCTCAAAGATAAGGAGACCATTTGTAAACATGTAAACGGTAAGAAATTCTGTGATTATAACTCACGTTGAGTTGACCTTCCACGTTTTGCCGCGATCTAACTGGCTATAAAGATTTTACCGGCTCTAAATGCGAAGTCAAATATGAGAAGTGATCTCGTAAATCCGCCGTGTTCCCGTCTCCCCTTGTCGTCTGAGGACGTGGAGTTTGTATTGCGGAAGGTCGATTATTCCGCGATGAAACAAATGGTGACTAAACGTTTCGCACGGTACCAATCCCGAAATATACCTGCGTGTGTTCCCTTTGCTACATCGGTAAATTATGTCTCACGCATACGAATAGGTATATTAATTTAAAGATTTGATGTCAGTTCTTTCAAATATAAATGTTGACATAAGTTATGTTTGTCCACATACAATATATCAAATAGGAACAAGCACATTCGTGGGACATGTGGTCATCGCTAATTACGTGTAGTGTATGTTTTAATTGTTCTGCTATTAATGCGATTGCCCTATGTTCAGTCATCGTACGTCGCTACTTATTTTGCGCACAGATGTAATGCTCAGATTTGCGTCAATCTTCATGACTAATGTATAATATTAGATTCGGTGCTATAAATCATATTTCCGGCTGTATTAATTTTTACAAACTAACATTTTCTATTGCACAGGTAATTTATTATAACACATCAACGTTATAAATATGCATGCATGCATTAAAGGCCACTTAAACGCGATTAAACAAAACTCAACTTAGTTAACGTGCTAGATAGAATGAAATCAGAACTGCAACATGCATTTGTAATATCCAATTGGTTTTACTAAGCGAACTGTGAAATCGGTCCTTAAGTAGACAATGTATACAAACTTAATTTAGATAATTCGCTCTTTTATATGAATGCATACAAGGCAGTGGTAGACATTACTAAGTAAATACATTAACGTGTGCGGCCTTCCCAGGCTCTTCCGTACATACTATAAACAGAGTACGGAAGCGCGGGTCGCGGGCTGCGATGCGCTTCGCACGAACGTACTACTACGCGCCCACGATTTCGGCGGCTTAACGCGAGGAAAACATAAGATGACACTGCTACGACTACAGACGTAACGTAAACAAACGATACTGCGTCAACTTCCTTATCTCCAGGAAGAACCGTTGGGTCAAATGACGACTGCGAGGCAAAAACAATAACTAGTTATTTTTCTATAATATTCTAGTAATTGGTTTGAAATGATTCATCAATATCCGCTGACGGCTTTCTTAAGGATTTGTCCGATTTCTATCAAGTACACGATCGTCGATCAGAAATACATAGCTGTTGATGCTTTATATGTATCAGTGAATAAGATTTTAAATAGGGAATGAAATCGTTACGGATATCATAGGCCGACCATAAAAGCTTACAGATAAGTCCAAACTACTAGTTATTAGCTATCGGCTATGGGTATCGCCATATCATTCCGATATAAAAACACCATGTCTTAGAGAAACCATAGAAATAACGGCATATTTTAAAATGCGGAATTGGCTAGTACTTAGGCATGTGAGTGCCGCGGTCGCCAGTTGGCCGCCGACCGTTCGCGGGTGGACAGCGTGCATGCCGCCGGCGCTGCACGATACTTCCGCAGACATGCCGCCGACCACTATGATAGTGCCCTGTGCGTTTCCTATTTGTTTTTGTTAAATGAAAAAGTCTATATTTAACGACAATGTATCTCTGTCTTTACCTTTACTGTCAAGTATTAACTGCTTTCTCGTCTTAAAAACGCATACTTAACCTGATAATGTTTTGTATCTTAAGTTTCTTGAGTGCCGTAAACAAGGGAGGATAGGATTATACAGGCAGTGGATTTCGGTGCTTGTCATGTGTTTAGAGTTCACGTCGAATTTGTGACAATTCAGGGACATTCTATTCAAGTCTCTCGTGTGCGGGCGGAGGCAAGCGATGTTCAGTGCGTTTGTTGATCTGGCGTTGTGTTTACGTTTTCGTTTTGGCATTGAACGAAGATTCCGAATTGGATTGATGTGTTGGTTGGCCACGTTTTATAAACTGCAGTCTAAAAACATGAATGAGGACATACCTGTGCGTGTCGTTCCCTTAAAAATATAATGCTTTTTATATACGACCATTAGTGAATACTTATAAAATTAAGTAGTTTCTGTAGCAGTTGTTACAAGCTCGTGATGTATTAAATTTTAATCATAGTTATCCTAATTCGTACCCATACATGGCAAACATTAATGTAGAAGCATGTAGGTGTCTCATGTAGTACGCTGTTCGACCTACATGCACGGCCCACGCACTCGATACTCATCAATCATTACCGTGGAGTACAGCTGGTTGAACGAACCGCGCTCCGGCAAACGCACCGCTCCGAGGTGCTTTCTAATCCATACTACGTACCTGTAGTATACGACCACTACGATCTATAGAACACACTATAATCGCATCGTGTCGATATCATGCATTTGCATATTAATTGATTATCACCATCTTTGGCATCCTTCTTTGTATCGCGCATAATCGCTTTAGCGCCAAGGTTTCATGAATTCGTTGCTAAGTTAAAAGTATGCGCAGAAAATTTTAATTTATATTTTAATGCATCGACTTGAATTACGTTACTTGAACGCTAACTGTCCGCAGTGGTTTGAGTTCATTTGTTGCGTGTCCAACCGCAGTACAATTGTTCACAATTAACAGTAGTTCTTTTGCGTGTCTCGAGTCCATCTTAGAAATAGGGTCAACTGGTCCTATTACGTGCAAGCTTTGGAGTGTCAATGTATCAAATATTGTACGAAAGGTTCCAATTCAAATTGAATTTATGGCTCAATTCTTTACTGATGATTTTGCGAAAGACATACGCAAGGTTGGGTTTAAAAAATCTGACCTGTCTTTAAACAAATAATTTATTGGATTATTCCTGGTTTAGATTAAGACTCATGAAGAAAGAAGTTCCTTTGTACTGACGTACACAATACGTTAAACATGGTGTTACTTCCACAAAGCGTGGGTTTTGCTCTTGAACACGTGATACGATCTGTATATATCTAGAATAGATTGATAGTCGGCTCATATTAACACTTACCGGTCATAAAACTCAACAAGGGGAGTGTCTTTACAATGTTTGTAATGAAAGTTGCACTGAAATCGCTTCACTAAATTAAGTAGACCTTACTCATTTAGGTACTGTTAAATGTAAGTAGTTCAAGTGTCAGTGGTTGACGTATAATGTTTCGCAGGCAGCGAGGCATCACCGCCGCCCTGCGAGGTGTTCTTGGGCGGGTCCTGCAATCCAACTACATGGAGATCGGACATAGCCATTCCTATGTTGAAGAAGATGGGCATTACGTATTTTAATCCGGTAAGTCTCATTATACTTGTACTACTGAAAATCATAACCAGCTATAATTTTCAAATTTATAAAACGTTGAATTCATGTACAATCCACCTACAATCGATTTTTTGTTATAAAAGCGTTCTGCAATGCCCACGTACATAGATCATTATTTCTACAAATTTGGGGTGAAGTTTTTAAATCTTTCATATTTATGACCTGAATGTAAACGACAATACCCGAGCGGGTAGTGGGGGTCCTCGTAATCAAAAGGTACTACGTTCGATCTCCACCCTAGCCAATAAACTATTGACTAGATAAACTTACGGGAGTCCTAGTAATTCAAACCTCACTGTTTAGTTGCGATAACAGTGGGAATATTTTTTTTATCTTTGAGTTTGTTGGTATATGGCAAAGTCACCCATAATCAGCCTTTATGATGTTTACATACGGCAAGCAATGAACGATTGCATAATGAGTAGCTGGTCGTTTGTGCCATTATGCGTACGTACATACCTAGTTGTTAACCGTCGAACAATACTTACACCTAATGCAGCAGACCCATATGAAGGTGAATATAATGAGGAAACGCTACGTTGTTATTAGTGAAGAAACGAATACGCGCGCACACACCGATCTACTATTTCAAAGCGCAGCCTAATTACCAAATAACGTAATTATTGTATATTTAATTTCATTCATATTTTTTTACATTTCATTTCATTCATATTGACAGATTTTTTTTTTTAATAAAACGTTATCAAGCTGGAAATTGAAAAAGACAATCATATATCTGTAAGCGTATGTTTTCTTCACGAAATTTAATTCAAACATAAGATAATTAAGTACATACGTAGTGTGGGTGACTGATAAATATTCATTACATATATCTACCTACCTATTATAATAACACCGCTCATTGGTGGCTCAACTTACTTTAAAAGGCAAGCGATAATGAGCCGATAGAGCTTGCGAGCATTATAATACTTTGATATTTATTGCCTTACTGACTCGAAAATCATTGTTAGTCTGAGAACTGTTACTTTGTGTGAGAGTTTGCAATCAACTTTATAATGTATAACTAGGTAGTATTTCTATGACGACATTTATATGCGTCTCATCATTATTATTGTCCAAGGCCGTTGTATTATAACCGAACATTTCCGACGTAATTAAAATACGGTACAGCTGCTTTCCAGCCGCCCCGCGAGAAGCACTTTCAAGGTATTCATCGTAGGGTTTTTTTTTCTCTATAATAAGATTTTGCTGATTTCATCAATTTAATTTTGCCATTATACATATGTAATTCTAATACCAGGGAGTTATAGTACGGCGCCGCGTCGTGATAACGCCTGTCTCTTTGATAACTTGGACGTATGGTACGTGCCATCGAATATAGAGATTTTGGTAATCAGATATGACACGTTTTATCAAAACGCCATTACGCGTAAAGTAATCGTTCTCAAATCTCATAAGAGATAAACACACACAGTCATTAAAATAACTCAACATTCTAAAATGTGATTTGATAAATTAAATAAAAGAAAACCTATTGTAATGAAGGCTCTGTAACAATTGATTGTAAGCTTTTTTTATCGCAATTGCAAAAAAGCTAAATAATCACTGGGAAGAAAAGTATAAATAAAGTAACAATAAAAAAACGGCACTCGGCCATGGTCTCAAAATAAAATAGAATCTATAGCACTAAAGACAGTATAACAAATGTAAGATACTAATTTCATGTCTATAAAATGAGACGTATTGAGAAGAACGGGTCTGTACCAAAACACATTCTAGACATTGCGTTTTACCATTATTCGTAGGAATAATGTGTTTATTTCGCAAGCTGCTGAAGCATTCGTCAGAACGCCATGTCATTCGTTTAAAGGCCCAACTAGGCAAAACGAGATCCTGACTCAGGATTACTGAGCATGAATCCGAATGATATCATGCAGTGGAAAAAGATTGCCTCCATCTGCGACCAATAATTAGGAGTCATTCTGAAACAATTTAACGATCATGTTAAGGTATTTTGATGTTGTTTTGGCAGCAAGTGGAAGATTGGTCAACTGAGTTAATGGAGGTTGAGCATCGAGCGAAGGCAGCTGCGCGCGCCCTGCTGTTCGTGCTAGACAGCGAGACGCGCGCCGTCGCCGCGAGCGTGGAAGCCGCGCACCTGGCCGCGGCGCCCCGCGACCTGCTGCTGGTGCTGCGGCCCTACACCAGGCACCAGACCATCGGCCACGAAGCTATCAGCGACCAGTGAGTAATACTTAGCGAACCGTGCTCCAACTTTTTAAACGATCGTCACGTCCGCAGCTGTTACCTAGCGGTGTTTACACATCGACCTCCGATATCTCTATGTACTTTGCGTACATTGCGAAAATGCCTCATTCTAACATGTCAATTTGTCAATAACATCGTCAAAGTCGATAAAGGTGGGAACACGATAATCTCGTTAATAGGTGACATCATTGGTCGCTACGACTGATTTATGTGTCACGTTATCGTCCGCGTGTCGGCTTGCAAAAGCGTAGTTGACGAGTTTCCGCGTGCCGGTTGCAGCGAGTACGTGGAGTTGTCGCGCGCCCGAGCAACGTTGCAAGAGGCGGTGGAGAGGCGGGGGCTGCCCGCCTTCACGGACATCCCGTCCGCGCTGCGCTGCGCCCGCGCCGTGCTGCGCGGCGCGCGCACGCACCCGCGCCACTCGCTCGGCCACACCATCCTGCGGCTGAAGCGCGCCTACGACGCGGCCGGCGGCAGGACCGCGCGACTGCCGCGCGCGCGCGCCGTCGACGCGCTCCGGGACGTGACGAGGACGCCGCGGGACCTCGCCGACCGCTGCCTGCCTCCCAGCTCCGACACCGTCGATTTCGAATCCTTCTGCGCGGCCGTCGCCGAGCTCGCCGCCGATGCGGGTCAGTACTCGAATCAATTTTAAACGCTCGCATCGATCGCTGCGACTCTGATCGTATAGTGCGAAGGGTTTCTTATGCGGTGGTAACACATACATTACATGAGGAAAATGATAAACAGTGTTATCGGTGCAATCGCGTGGTTGAGGAATAACACGGTGACGGGGGCTGGTGGTGTCTGTTGAAGGGTCTGCGGCGAGTGCGGCGCGCGGGGGCGGGGGTGGTGGGGGAGTGGCGGCGCGCGTGCGGCGTGCGTTCCGCGCGCTGCGCGACCTGCTCTCCCCGCCCGCTCCCGGTGCGTCTGCGCACTGCTCAGCTTTCATCTCCATTATTCATATCAAATGCCATGCGTTTTTTTTTTCAAGCTTTGATTTAAACAAATGCCACTTAACACAAAGACTATAAGGTGAACGGCGACGATATTTAGATACGTGTAGCGAGCAGTGACCGAGAGTAAAACGCGAAGTACCTATGCAATAAAAAAATTACGTCTCCGCCACGCTATTTTTTTAATTGGCAGCTTGACGCTCATTCATGAAACATGCACTAAGTACTATTACGTTGTAATTCGAGAGATATTACGTATATTTTACTTGTAATATGTATAGCTTATCTTATCACCACAATCATCATTTCCATGTAAATGTACAGTCAGAAGTTCTATGAACGGTGTTGCTCATTATTTGGCTTCATTTTGTTTTTCTCCAGCCGGTTTTCGCACTAATTTGAATACTAAGTATTTCGTAAAATACACAATGTTTTTTGATGTAACACTTATAAATACAGTGTAATCGAGTAATTTAATACGTTATGTAAATAATGTACTGATATGTTATTTGCCTGGTTGCAGAAAGTCAGAGTCGCCTTGGGCAGCCAGAAACGGCGGAGCTGGCGGGGGCGGGAGCGAAGCCCGAAGCGCGTGTGCTCGAACCCGCAGCGCGAGAGTCCAACGGTCTTCACGCCTACAACGCTAGGTTAAAAGCGTACGGCAGAAAGCTAGCCTTATTCATTCCTAAGGTAGGCGCCAATTAATTTAACGCAATGATTTCATAGACATTTTCATTTTAATCAGGTTGATATTTTTGAGAAGTTTAATTAAATTATCCCAAATGTGAACATTTCTTACAGGATGGTGTCCCAAGCATTTAGTGCATATTTTTTTACACGAGCTAATGTGCCATTTGTATTGTAGAACGGTGGTAATCGTCCGGTGGAGAGCGAGGGCGCGCTGGGCTCGCCGGACAGCGGCGACTCCGTGTTCACGCCGGGCACGGAGCGGCGGCTCGAGCGACTGCCAGCCATGCTGGGCGCGCCCACGCACGACGTCTACCTCGGTGGGACCTTCCCGGTAATTACTCCTCTATTCTTATATTGCAACATTCTAATCGGGAGGGCTAATACTGGGTGTGCGAGCGCAGCTTACGAGTCATCGACGTTCGAAAGACGTCACCATTTTTTATCGTTTTGCTCCTACGTCGATTTTGCTAGTCATGGACTCTATATCGATGACTATGTTTATCTATGGCTGGTCTTAGTTAGGTCACGACTCAAATCGCAACGCCTCGCTCTGTATTACGTATCCACGCAATAAAGCCGAAGTTATTAAGGTGTTACTGAACACAACCATTTACTGTGTGTATTATTCCAAACAAAACTGTGTTACGATTCCATTGGTAAATGGATAAAGGATGTGTATTTTGGGAGTGCGGTAGCAATGTGCGCGTGGTGTTTCAGTCGTCGAGCACGCGGCCCGAGGAGTGGGTGCGGCGGGAGGGGTTCACGTACGTGGTGGCGCGCGCCAACGACTACACGCGCATGTTCTCCGCGCCCGCGCGCCGCGCCGCGCCCGCCCACCCCGAGTCACCGCGCCGCGACAAGAAGCCGCGCGCCGAGCGGCCCGAGCGGCCCGCCTCAGTGGAGCTGCCCGAGGCCGTGCAGCTGCGGGACTCGCGCCGCGACCGCACGCCCGACGCCGAGCGCGGCGACCGCCTGAGCGCCTCCGACTTCTACAGCGTCACTGAGGACCACACGCCGCAGCCGTTCAAAGGTACACTATCCATTAGTACCGTGCCTGGATTTCATCGTACCTATATTTTCCGAGTTCGCACATGAAGTCCAATGATCATTTGGTTGCTAGCCGAGGTTTGAATTTGCATACCTTTATAAAGCGACCGTTCGGAAACTTGCATATCAACTCACTCATAGCTTCTTTGGTAGAGGTGCTGTTGGGTCGTGGATTTGTGGTGTTCTTTTATTTACTAGTTGTACCCCGAAACTGTACTCGCAGACTTATATCCTTTCTTAGCGGGCGCCAAATTTAAAGTTCTACAGACGCGACCTCGAAATTCGTATTTTATATAAACTTTCTAGTAGATTTAGTGACGCACAAAAGCGACCCTCTCAGCCGAGTGAACGTGTTACATCACTTATACAAAATAGTTGTATGTCGTCAGTTCAATCAATCGAGTAGCGTTTTAATGTTGGCCGCGAAATGAAAGAAACAGGAATTTACGCCTTCATTTTCCACAATCTTGTCACGCGACGTTATCGAAGGCGAAAACGGCACTTTCACTGCCAAAGCGATGGAGCGCGCGCTCGATACGTTGAAATAAGTTATGTATTACAGCAGGTTGAGTCGAAACGAGGTGATAGCATGGCTTACGTTCTTTCATATATTTAAAAAAAAATAGTTTTTACTTTAAATCGTTTTGCTTGTCAAATTAATTTCGATCGTAGGCTTTGGACGCACTTAAAATTGTTCTCAATAACGAGACTTGCACATAATTAGTAATTTCTTCGCAGTTTTGCTTCAACACGCTTTAAATTGTAGTAATAAACAAGAAATTCGTTTGTAGTGATCTTTCCCATATGTAAATGTGTTATAACTTGCAGGCACGTACGACGAGGACCTGCTGTTGGGATCGCGCGTGCTGGTGTTCTCGCTGAGTGCAGAGGCGCCGTGCTTTGCGGCCATGGTGCTGGCCGCGCACTACATGGGGCTGCGGCCGCACGCCACCGTGCTGCTCGTGCAGCCCATGGACCCCGCCAGGACCGCCGGGGTAAAAACTTGCAACAATTAAAGCTTGATTTTTTCAGGGTGTCCACTCTAAATTACATAAAAAATCCCTAACATTCCCCTGAGCACTTAACAAAAATTTCTCGAACCTGTTTTGAACAAAAAGAGTTGTTTTAAAACCAGATTATGGAAAAAGGATAATATCTTCAACAATAAAATGTATTAATGTGAGATTATAACGAGCGCAAATTTTGAAAAAAGTAATGGGACTACTCTTAGATTAGAAACGATTTTTAAAAATATCGGCATTTCCCTGATTTCTCGACTGACCTGACGTTTATCCCTGACCACATTTTGCTTTCCTGACTTTTCCGTAACTCCCTGATTTTCCAGAAAATAAAAATGTTTCTGACTTCTCAAATTGGTTCAACAGTATAGCGAAGTGGCAGTGAAAGACTACAACCGCGGCCGGCACTACCTGTCGGACCTGGCGCGGCGCTCCGGCGTGCCGGTGTTCGACGAGGTGGAGGCCGCCATGCGCTGCGTGGTGAGTCGCCTGCGCGCGACGCTCTAGCCGCCGCCTTTATTATAATACCTGATGCCTGTCGATGTGTGCGTGGAAATGGGTCAACTATATCCGTTCATAAGATAGCGACTTTACATATTTCGGAGGCCTTCATCGAGAACCCCCAACGAGCCGCTTCTAATTTGGTGATAGAATAGTTGAACGCTACGAAAGTTGAAGCGAATCTCATCACGACGTCGTCGATCGTCTTATAATTGTTGAATGTTGTGAACGCGACTATAATTTTCGTATACGTAATTCCAATGAAATGCTCAGAGAAGCGGCTCCGATCACAAGTTACGTAAGAAAGACATCACAAATTATTCATCATAAATGAAATTATAATTATATTTTTTATTTGCGCGGCGAAGAGTCTCATACGAGTGTACTTATTAATTTCAAGACGTTTAGTTTAGTACAAAGAATGTCTCTCTTTTACTTCATCACTCTCTATTGTATTATATTTAAAGTAATGTGTAGACACTAAATAATATGCAAAGATGTATGAGCGAGAATGGATGGTGACGGTAATAAGGTTGTCTTGATGAGGATATAACAAATCTCTGTGATGAATTTGTCTAGGAAATTTATATAGGAAACGTTCAATGCATACGCATAGAGTTAGAGGATAACTATAAACATTAGTATTGTTACAAAGGCAAGTCCAGTTAGCAGCCATTATGTCAGCGTGTTAACCGAATATCAGTCGCCTGGTCGTGATCACTGACGCTAATGACGATATTGGTACAGAAGCAAAGTAGTCCTGGGAAGTATGTACAGTGGGTCCGCTAGCTAGTTCTCCGTCGAATTACCTTTATTAGCAAATGCTTTCATAGGCGAGTCATCATTATAAAAAAACTACTATTTTGATAAAGTACAAATATCTTGCTCACGTAGCAGTTTTAAGTGGTTTTACTAGTTATTATTATATTTTGAATTATTTCAATGCAACGTAATTTTTTTTATAATGATTAATATCTTATACTCATTTTAATAATACGAAATAAATTGTACTTTTCTAAAATGTAATATGCATCAGTGTTAACGCTTGCAAATGAATTAATGTTGAAATTAGGGCATTGATGCCACAATTCCATACCTAATGTAGGTATAATCTATAATATTGCGTAGTTAGGTGGTATAATAAAATATTTGACCCACTGTCACTAAAATAATCATTATTTAAATTTCGGCAAATGTTATTTGCTAGTCACACTCCCATTAACATTTTAAGTACTTTGTTAATATTGATCGATAGTACAAATATCTAATTTATAGAAAAATATGTCATATATTAATTAATTGTAATTTTATGCCATGTACGCTTATTTTAAACTAAACATCACGTATGTAAATATAGAAATTTGTAATTATTTTTGGTTTTCATTTATTATGCCCGCATCAAGCCCCTTGCACCCACAGACACGTCAAACCCCCATGCGAGGGGCCATGGAAGAACTGTAAAAATCTTCAAAACAATATAAAGACTAGCGGAGCGATTTTCGTGCGATCGACATCCATCTCCATTAGAGATATGTCGATTCGAAACGTCAAATTAGTTGTATGTTTTTTTTCTTTTGTTTCGACATATCTCTAATAGACATTGATGTCGATCGCACGAAAATCGCCCCGCTGGTAGATACAATAATACGATAGATACAATAATAATACGATACGATACAATGATACGTAGCGTAAACTATTAAAAATGAGGGTTTAGTATGTTGTATAACATAATTTATTTATACATTAACTTATGTAAAGTTAAAAAACTGTCATTTTGTGTTTGTCCTTTCTATGTGACTGTTCCTTACTGATCTGTTGTTCTTTGTGTACAAGACTGTCGAGTTCCTTATTTTTCTCTAAGATTTGCATATTAATACTTCTGTGCCCATTCGATCCTGCTGGGTATTTTATCAATGAAGTATTTAATTTTATTATTTCCCTTTCAAGCTTCTTCTTGTCTTCGGCAATTTTAAATTGTTCTATGTTTAAATCTTTGCTTGAAGATTGTTTTACATCCACGGAAGGCGCTGCAACATCTTGCTCATCCTTGTCACCGAGCGTCTTATTCAGGAAATTAAACACGTTTTTCCTTTCTTTTTCTTTCTCTCGCTCGTATGCCCTTCTGTTACGTTCTTCTTCTTTCTTTTGCAATCTCCTCAACTTCTGATCAACCTGTGACAAAAATAAAAATAACTAACTTGCCCCAATTAGCAGAACTACATCTAATTTTTAATATGCGATGTAAGGATTTAGTTACATTACACTTCTAAATACTGACTTTACTGACCTAATTTTAAAGTGAAACCCCAAAATTTACAGAACTTTAAATCCATCTCCAAATCCGTAACAGGGCCCCGATATTCGTGCGATCGAGATTCATCTCTATTCGAGATATCTCGAAACAAATGAAAAAGATACATACGATTTGACGTTTGGTTTCGAGATATCTCGAATAGAGATGAATCTTGATCGCACGCAAATCGGGACTAGATACGTTATGGAAACTATTAGGCCCCGCACACACTGGGGCGTCAAGACACGCGTAAATTTTTGCCAATACCAAAACAAATTATCTATTAATATGGCTATTTGCCAATATATAACACAGAATAAGGGGTCGCGACGCTCACTATACGGCGTCACGACAATCGCTACACGGCATCGCGCCGCCCACGATAAGGCGTCGTGATGCTCATTATTAAGGCGTCGCAACAATCGCTACACGGAATCGCAGCGCCCACGATAACGCGTCGCAACGCTCATTATAAAGCGTCGCGACGCTCACTATACGGTGTCGCGACGCTCACTATACGGCGTCGCGACGCTCACTGTAAGGCGTAGCGACGTTCATTATAAGGCGTCGCGACGCTCATTATAAGGCGTCGCGGCGCTCACTATTCGGTGTTGCGACGTTCTCTATAAGGCGTCGCGACGCTCATTATAAGTTGTCATGACCCTCGCTATACGTTGTGGCGACGCTCACTATACGGCGTCGCGACGCTCAGTGTAAGGTGTCGCGACGCTCACTATAAGGCGGCGCGAAGACCATCATAAGGCGTCGCGACGCTCACTATACGGCATCGCGACGCTCACTATACGGCATCGCGACGCTCACTATACGACGTCGCGACGCTCACTATAAGTCGTCGCGACGACCATCATAAGGCGTCGCGACGCTCACTATACGGCATCGCGACGCTCACTATACGTCGTCACGACGCTCACTATAAGGCGTCGCGACGCTTTATAGTGAGCGTCGCTAGGCCGTAAAATAAGCGTCGCTTGACAAACAGAGGACAACGTGAAGGTTTCTATTTTCCTTTTGAGGTATGGAACCTTAAAAATAAATACCTATTCGAATATCTAAAATTGACGAATATTTGCAAGCCTGCGACTCCCATAGCGGCTTTGTAATATCGAGTCCTACCGTCAGGCATAAAGAAAGAATATCCCTATTAAAAAATTTTTTAAACAAAAAATTAAAACCCGACTTCAAAAACCTAGGTGCACTAAAAAGCTACAAATAACCTTACAATTGGGCCAATCTACTTCAGACCAGGCAAATACACACAAACTGGCACCGGGCCACGGACATCAGCTAGTTGTTAATTTAATGTTACCTTCAATGGATCTTGTGCTGTATTTCGCTCAGAAATTTCCATACAGTGATCAAGACTCTTCCCAACGGGTAGCACTCGCGCTTCAACCGGCAGCAGGCGCCCGTCCCCGGCTGCTCCCAGCCCAGACCCCGGCACGTAGCCCATCGCCAACATTAACTTGGACCCCATACCCTAACACACGAAAACAATCGGTTATTATTAACGAAACAATATTATCCAACTTCAAATAGAATTAAACTAATACATACTCACTCTAGTATGTTGTTCCCATTCTCCTATAGGCTTAAGGTTATTATCAGGAGGACTGCTTTCTAATATTAAGGAATGTTGGCTATTTGATTCTGTACATTGCACCTTGCTTTCTGGATATTCTGTGTCGCTGATGCTGTCATCTGATATACTATCATCAATATTTTCATCTAAGAGAAAAATAATTGCCACACATGTATATTAAAATACATTTATTAATGAAGTTGTGTAGTCTTATTTCAATAGCATTATATCATTTTAAATTATAACACAATCATATGACTGTGTTCAATGTTAGCACAAAAGGGACTCATACTCACTATTCAAGGGAAATATGTCCTCTATACTAATGGTGTGTTCGTCAGAACCTAATTTCCTCTTTTCCCCCGAGTGTACACCATGCTCCAATTTAACAGTGCAGCATTTATTATTTACATCAAGATTTTTCACTATAGCTCTATGCCATAAATGATATTTCTCTGTGGACTTTTTTGTTATGCTTATATCCTGCAACAAATGTAAGGAGTTTTGATCAGGTCAAGATAACTAAGCATTTTGGTTTAAAGTTTCAAAGCATGTATAGGTAATTACCTCATTTTCGGGTGGTTTTAATTTTATTAGAACCGTACTACCGACTTTCAAAGATTTAAAATCAGGTTCTACTGCGTCTTTTAGATTACATATTTCGACTATAGCACCGTGGCAATATCTGCAAACCAAGTTAAAATTACATAAGCCTTATCAATTTATATTTAAGTCTCATGGCCACACACAGTGCAGTGTGCGTAAGATGCGATGTTTTCGAATATATTTAGTGTCAGAATCAGCATTTAAAACTTACCTACATTGTTCATCGGTAAACTTGCATGAACCATTGAGGTAGTATGGACATGGCAGCATTTCAGCATGTGTTGGATGAGTGAAGAGAACACGGACCTAAAATCAATAATACCTGCAAATTGTATGGTAATAATCCCAGAATGTGACAACTTTTGAGATATTATAAATCTGAAGTTGTATACCGCTGTATCTTAAACTTTAAGGCGGATTATAATAATTATTGTTTTTAGTATAATAAAAAACAGTACTTATATCTTGTTACTAAGAAAGAATGAAATAATTTTAAATAAATTTTGTCATTAGGGCAAATATAAACTTAAAAGTTTTAGAAATCTATTTCAGGTATTGACTAAATCATTTTAAAATACCCCACCTGAATAGGTGTATAAAAGTTGCTAGTAAGACTAACCTTTAGATCCGTGAACTGATCGCTACTTTGCCGTGGAATAAGTGCACTGACCATTGCATTGTGGAGACTCGGTTGGCCTCCCCATTTGTGTGTGTGGTGTACGGCACACTTTGTTCCCAGAAGATTGGATAGTTCATCCTACAATCAACATAAAACACTACAATATTATACTCAAACACACATTTGATTGTTATTAGTCAGCCAGCCAATTACATTAATTATTACAAGAATATATGTAGTTACGAGATCCTACATATAATTTATTAGGGTTGAATACATGTGGGTTACACACAACTGATAGGAAAGCGTAACAGTAACTTTAAATATAAAACTTTACTTCTTTTACGAATTAAAATAAAATATAATGGAATGAGATAAGGTAAAGCTTCACACACACACACTCCACAATTAGCAGGTATTATGCCAGTTTCAAATAATTTTATAATAATAAAAAAAATGGTGGATAAATCCTGGCACCTATAAAATGCCTATAGCTCAACTAAGATTAGAAACCATGGCAGTTTTGTTTCTTTATTGACTGAACAATCACAAGGAAGAACATAAATTTTTAACTTAATATTGTTTAACCTTAGGAGTGTATAAAAAATTATGTGTCATGAACTTCAAATAATTAAACAATAGATTTTTAATTATTATGGAATGCATCTGGCATGAGGCTCAAAGGATTAAGCAAAGAATTGTCCAGGATATAAATAAATATTGCTGGACAACAAAAAACTCATCATATTATAATCCCAAAGTAAGCAAAGATTGTGCTATGGGTATCATACAATGGACGGAGGCTGTCGCGAGAAAACAAATTCTGAATTTTGCTATTCAGTGGAGACTACAAGCACCCGATGCTGCAAGCTAAGCAGCGTACGCTCAAGCCACTGAACTAAATTATAATCAAAAATTACCTCTATACCACAGTCATTTTCAGGATCCTGACATTCATTAATTATAGCTTGTGATTGGTTGTCATTCTCATATGCTCCACTATCTGCCATTTCTTGCTGTCAACAATAAATATTCACACATATACAGGCCGGTATGTAGGAATTATTTCTTTAGATCAACAGATGGTAAACAACAACTCGCAAGGTATTTTGGTGCAATGATATTACCGGCTTTATAAGTTCACCAATTGGGTCTAGGTAGTAGGACTTGGAAAATTTTCATATGAAAGATTTACTTACCATAAATAAAGCATATTCGTCATCCTCATTCTTCGCAGTCTCCTCGGGGACGGGTTTTTTCGACAACAATGCTACCAAATTGTCTTTAGTCAGACGAATAAGTTGTTGCAAATCTGATTGCAAAGATAGTAACGATTCGCGTTCTGCATCGTCACGTAATAACCCAAGAGTGCCGCTCACCATCGAAAGCTGAAAACATATATTAAAATACTCTGTGGCTGAAAATGTACTACATTATACTACGATGGCACATTATGAACGGTGATCATTTCTTGTTCATTTTTGTACCTACCTGCTCTTTGTATTGTTCTAAAGATTTTTGCAGTTCTTCCATGGCCCGCTCTATTTCGATTTTACATATAGTTGGAAATATGAAAGAATGTTGATGGTGTCACACAACAAAATATAAATAAGTTATTTATTTATTCTACTAATGTGTGATTTATACCCGAAATTCATAGAGGGAAAATATAATTATTCCTATTTTTTCTCTACACAAAACCATGTTTAAATGAGAATATTATCACTACACATTAAATAATATTTAAAATAATTTTAAATATAATATTGATCCATTTCTTTCTACTAGAGATGAGTCGTAACTCGTAGTCTCGTATATACCAGTCCACCTCAAAGAGTATGTATAGCAATGATATTCTAGAATATAGTAGAATATCATTGATGTATAGTATATAATATTATGTCGACCTAGTATTTCACGGACAGTCCATGGAAGCGAAACAACGATGACTAGGTATGTTCACAATTATTTTACCCCTGACATTTACATGTTTTTCTCTCTATGTGTTTACCGGTTACACAAATAACTTTAGACTGACTTATTTGCTGTAAATTACCTATTCTTAGAAAAGATTAAAAACTAAGTTTACCAAATACGCGAATACGTTACATAGATTAGGTCTAAGACTATTAGGGCTATTAGGCGGATTAGGTAGAACTAGAATCATGGAAATAGGAATAACAGGTGGAATAGATGTTTGAATCAAATACTTGATTGACTAGGAACAGGTATTGTAGTGCGAAATTTACCTTAGGTACTAAATAAAATACAAACTACAAATATACAACCTTCTACACCAATGATATAGATAAAGATATGTTCTGAGCGCCCACTAGTGAAGACTCGAATACTATGTCTTTTCGTCTCTTTAGTATATGTCACGCATGGCGACGAGCAACACGGTTTGTTGCGACAAATATCGTCGTGTGTTTTTTGAAGGTGTACCAATTATCATACCAAAATTAATGAAATACAAGGGATCTCATACCATATGTAAATACGCAATATTCCTCAATTTACTAAGATATTTATTTTTTTTCAATGTAAACTAATATTTATTACGCACATAGATTATAAGTACAGATGTGAATATCTTAGGCAGTAAAGTCATCGTTGCCTCACAGAAGTTTTCCTTTTTTCTGGCCTTGTATTAATTATTCATATTGTATTATATAATATATTAATTGATATAATTAGAAATGTGGATGTGGGTTACACATCTCATGTGTAGGAAAAGAAAATATAAATGGTTTATCATAACCATATTATATAATATATCACTGAGAAATATTAAAATAAAGCTATTTCAATTTTTAACAAATAGATTGAAATCGATTGTGAAATTGAAATTGATTGTGAAATCTGTGTTGATGCTTTATTTACTAATGAAAAATTGTGGTTCCAATAATTAATACTAATATATATTTGATTCACTTTTTGAACATTCCAGACAACAGGCACCTGCTTTTAATCATCGCATACATTTAATTAAAACCATAATTGATAAATACACCTCCATTCCGCTCATAGACATAATCCTGAAATAAAAAAACAGACAGAAGGTACAAACACACGGTTTCTGTTTCTGTCTCATTAAATTTGTTAGTCTTTGTTTGATACCAGCATGCGGATTGGTTGACAGATTTATGTTACATCCGCGGAAAACTTTTTTCGGTTGTTTTGTGCGTGTATAACATATCTGTTACTATATATAATATCATTGTTCTACACTATAACCTATCGATGCCAGATATAGAAATCGCAAATGAATGACCCCTATAAATATTGATGGAGATTGAGTGTTTTTTATTTTTACGAAATGATGATATTTAATGGAATAAGATGAGGAATGGCTTCACCTGCGACTAGCGCGGGTATTTCGCCAATGTCAAGTAATTAATAGCAAGGACAAATTCAATAAATACACGTAATAAATAAAAATGAATGATGACAGTGATAAAGTCAAAAACCTCTATCTGTCAAATGTCACTTGAAAAGTATGGTTTTAAAGAAATGTATTTGCATATCAATATTAATAGTCTTACATTAAATTCAAATAAAAAGTTTAAATTAGTAGTAAATTGTCTTAATATAATATTTATTTAATTATTTAAAGTCATAAACATAATTTGTTTTTTTAAACCATACCATAACCTTCTTTGTTTTTGGCGCATTAAAAGCCATGGCAAAACAATTAATGAAAAGAAAATAAGGACATTAGTCGCCATTTTGTCGTTGTTGGTATGCTTCGTCGTGCGACTGGCTGCATTTTTCACTCAACCTTTGCAAATAAATTTTATTTAAAAAATATCTTAACTTGCTCACCCTATCTAACTGGTTAGAATTGACAGCTATGACGTCACAAAATGGCGCAAAGTCGATCCTATTCTCATACCGAGTATTGTTCTATTATAAGTATAGCTTTAGTAGCCTTTTGATCACTGAGTATTATATTATATGCTTTTGATGGTATTAAACAATGATATATATCATTGGTATTAAATTATAATGCCCACCTCATTATTGTCGCTTTTCAGCCAACAATGACGGGGAATAATGTTATAGTGGAGTATCTACAAAATACGTAGAATAAAAACATATTTATCCAGAAATCTGGTTGATGTAATTGGAAGTGATGTAAATTATGTAAAAATACATAATAAATAATGTAAAAAAAACAATACATAAAGACGTTCAAAATATACTATTTGCTTAATGACTGAATTGTTATCTTCTTTATAACAGTTGCAATAACCTTCTTAACAGTTTCACCAGTATATACTTCATCTTTCTCGAAATTGACCGATATGGTCTGGAATGTGTCATTCATAATATTCTTCAATTTATTTTCCATATCGGTATTACTTATGCCAATGTTTGGTGAACTATTCAACTTCTTTGTGACAACTGCCAGTTCTTCATTTTTTACAGCTAAACTATTCTCTAAATCGCTTATATTCTTAAGTAATACATCTTCATTGTTAGATTGATTCACTTTTTCTAAATCATTTTCTTTTTTCAGAACCTGTATTTCATTCTTAAGAGTTAGTATCTCATGGCTTTTGTTCTTGTTTTCTTGCTCAAGGCTCTGTATCCTCTCTTTTAATATGTCAGTCTCATTTTCTTTATTGGAAATCCTTGCTTTGATTGGGTCGACATTGTTTGTTTTCAATAATTCCTCATAAACCTTAATCTTATTTTCGTATTCGGACAGTAGTTTCATTAAAATTTCAGTTTGGATATTATCACCTTTGTGAGGTAAGTTATTAACTTTGTCTAAAATAACATCCACCTTATCAGTTATCCTGCTCATATTCATTCTCAACTCGCTATTGCTTATCCTTTGCTCTGACATAAGTATTCCCATTTCATTACTGGAATTAATGTTAAAACCAGACAAAAAGTTTGCATTTGTAGTAGGAACCAACTGTCTACTTACAGATGTACGTAGTACAGTGTTATCTGTGGACTCTACTGTTGTAGGTGTGTTGTTTTTGTGATAGGAACCCATTGAATGATCAGTCTGGACTTTGTGTTCAATATTTCTTTTGGCAATAATATTTTTCTGAGGTTTGTGTCTTATTATTTTCGTATGGCTGTCAGTCTCATTTGTATCAGATGAATCACTACTTCTGTGTGGTATTGATGTACTTAAAGGAAGCACTGAATGTCCCATGTTAGCCATACGGTTTAAAATTGAAGCTTTAGTCCTTTTATTTACTGAAGAGTCTGTGTCACTTTCTAAATTTGTTTCTGATGGAACACTTACAACTTGCTCTACTTCTGAGGGTTCTGGTGGTCCCACTTCTTCTTTAGTGTACATAGGTAGCTTTATAATGACTTTGAGCTTTTTTAGTACATCAATAATCTTCTTGGTATCTTCTTCCGCAGTATAGACACTCCAGTACTTCCGAAGATTATCATAATATGACATGTATGAATTATTCTTGATGGATATTTCTAGTTGTGGTGATATTACTGTGCAAGATAGTGTGTTTTTGGTTGAATCATACAATATAAGGTTGTGATCACCAGATTTTTGAATCCTTATTATTGCAAACCCCAATTTGCCTCTTGATGTATAAACATTGTTGGACCTAAAAAATAAATGTTTTTTAGATATAATACACACATAAGTAGTAACCTACACAATAAGACAATTTATAATCCATTATTACCATTCGTGACCAGTGACTGCACATGCAAATAAACATTCTGTCGTTTTTTCTTGAACTGGTTGCTTTTGAATGCTCTGTGGCTTTGGCGGAGTATATTTTAACTTTTCGTTGTCTGTTCCTTCTTTACTTTGAGCTACATTTCCAAAAATATTAGCTAGAGACGTGCTAAAACCATACATTTGAATGAGGGCATTTGTTTATACGCAGGTAATCGGACATTCCCCAGCTTGCTTACCTTGCTATAGGAGTAAAGTAATCATCATCAACTTCGTCAGTTTGAAGCATTTTCGAGACCCTATCTCAAGCCTAGCTTTATGGAAGTGTCTATCAGTTATTTTTCTGCATTAATGAATTCCCTTATCACAAAAAGATATAACACAATTACATTAAATCGAAAGGAACCAGATATAGTAAAATTTCTTAAAATATAATGATATAAACTAATCTCTCGAAAATTAGTAAAGTTTCTTCTTTTTTACGAAATGAGTCAAAGGATGATATTTTAATGGAATAAGATGAGGAATGGCTCCACCTGCATTTAGCGGGTATTTCAGCCAGTGTCAAGTAATTATTAGCAAGGGCAAATTCAATAAACACATGTTTTAAATAAAAATGGATGATGACAGTGATAAAGATGGTGGATGAATCTCAGCGATTATATCTTAAAGTTTATTCCGATAACGTTTACCTCACAGATCACTAATTAACTATTTATTTATTTGTTTCTGACCTGACACAGACAGAGCTCACAGAGCATGCATACAAACAATTGCACAGATTATTTAAGTTGCCACCACTTGCCAAATCAAGTGTCACGGTCAAGATACGGGATAAAGACAAATAGGTACCCGATTCATCCGCCATCTTTATCACTGTCATCATTAATTTTTATTTATTACGTGTATTTATTGAATTTGTCCCCGCTAAACGCAGGTGGAGCCATTCCATTTTGTTCTTATGCCAGTAACATCATTTCATTCATTTCGTCAAAAAAGAAGAAAAATAATTATTTGAGTCGATTCATCCGCCATCTTTATCACTATCATCATCCATTTTGATTTATACCTATTTAATGTATTTGCCCTTGCTGCTATTAATTACTTGATACTGGCTGAAATACCCGCTAAACGCAGGTGCAGCCATTCCTCATCTTATTCCAATAAATATCAACATTTAATTCATTTCGTAAAAAAAACTGAGCCTTCGCGGGACTCCTGGCAGATGTGAAACATAAAACATAAACGTCTTAGCGGCGAGTGAGCGGGGTCAGCCGGTGGGTGGAGCGGCGGAAAGAACCGAGGAGCCGAGGAGTACGAAGCGTGGCCGCATTTAAAACTATACTTTATGTTTTAAGTAATAAGATTGATTTCATTTTGTTGTGGCGAAGCGTCCGCAGTCGGCACATCTAGCCACGCCAAAAATCAGGTTTACCCCTCGCCTATAGATGTTTCACATCAAAAGAAGAATGATTCGAAATCGAGTCATTCGCCACGTTCATCACCCATTCTTTTATTTATAAAGTGTACTATAATAATAGGTATTTATTGAATTTGCTTCATCCATAGAGCTTAAATTATCAATCTCAACGTGGTGGTCTTTTTCTATGTGCTGATTAGTGATCTGTGCTGCTGATTTCTTTGTCATTGACAAATTTCGATCAATCAACCCAATCCATCCATTTTCCACATTTTTTTTCTGGTTACATTTGCGAGTTATACGATTTTGATTCCTTTCATTTCTGTAAAAATCAAAGACAGACAAAAAGCCACTTGCATTTACAAGCATTCCCTTCTGTGTACAATTACTGTGAGCTTTATTCGTTCATACATCACACAAATTTTTCACTACGATCATACCGTGCCGTGAACAATGCCAGACCTTTTCACCTGTATAACATGCCAGGTGATATTCAAGACGCCAGAACTGCAACGTGAACATTATAAGCAAGACTGGCACAGGTATAATTTGAAGAGGAAGGTCGCGGCAATACCGCCCGTGACCCTTGAGGAGTTCGAGCTGCGTGCCAAAGAACACAGGGAATTGAGCCAAAATGCCAATCGCGACGAGTCACAGTTCTGCAAATTTTGTTCAAAGTTATTCAATACAACAAACGCATTCAATAACCACTTGAACAGTAAGAAGCACAAGTTGTTGCAGGAAAAGTATGTGGAGAATTCAAACAAAGAAGAAGAGCATAGTGCACACTCGGATACGGACAGTTTTGTGAAAGTTGAACCCTCTGTAACTGCACTAAATGAACCTGGAAAATTTGTTGTAGTTAACCCGAATGACTCCGGAGATGATATTGAGACAGACTCAGAGATTGAGGAGGTATGCTGTGATACTTATAATTTTTATTTCAATTTATTGTGAAATTGTTTTTGAGGTTAGAATGCTAATATCAAGTTGCAAATGGTAAACACCTGAAGCTGTATAGAACTGGGTCTGAGAAATACAATTATTTTTCATCAACACTAATATTAATGCTCACTTTTTAGCTTGACTCCGATGAATGGGATGAATGCAGGATCAAAGGCACAGATTCTCTGATCAAGCCGAGGGATTGCTTGTTCTGCGAGCACCACAGCAAGAACATGGTCAAAAACCTAAAGCATATGTCTGAAAAACACTCTTTCTTCATACCAGACGTTGAATATTGTGCAAATGTTAAAGAACTGCTGTCATACTTAGGAGAAAAGGTGAGAAAATCTTATTACCTTTTTTATTTGGACAGACAGTGGTGAATGCAAACATCTTGAGGAAATCTGCACATCTGTACAAAAGCATGTGAATTTCATCAACCTCCACTGGTTTGGTGTGGTGGACTATGGCAAGGGAGGGAATACCAGGGACATCTTGGGAGATCTCTCTGATCATCTCATCTTCATTCAGAGAGAGGGCAGGTGTTATTTAAAATTCAGCAAAGTATTGCAGGAAAATAGAGGTTATCTTAATGGCTGTGCTTTTATGGGATTCCAATAAATTGATTAATGGATTTATATTTTGTACCTAGTTTTTTATGTAAATCATGAAGGCAAAGTGTTTAAAAGTTGACAAAAAGCAAATAATGAAAACATTGTATATAATAAACAATATAAAACGCAATTCATATTTATTTGATATCTAAATTGGTACCGCTAATCTATCCATAATACACATAATATCATTGTTTCAATAGTTTTGTGTATGTACTATGTTATTTCATTATCAATATCTTCTACACATAAAAATGAATGTATGTTAGTACTTTATGCATTTCTAAACCATTCATGAAATTGTAATAAAAATGCCAAGGACACCAAAAAGTGTTTCTTGCTCACAACTTGTAACCTTCCTTGTATATGCTAAAAAAATATTCTATTCCACACATATGCTATCTCAAGGGACAGCTAATATAAACTCATATAAATTAACCAGCGAAAAGTACATGGTATTGTGTACAGCGAGTAGCGAGTAGTACATGGCTATTTAGGACAATATACAGTTTAGTCAAATATGACTTCTTTTGCTTTTAATTTCTATTTTAAATTGTGTGTAGATATCACAAGGGTTTATGTGCCTGTGGTGCAATGAGACGGGCCGCACATTCTACTCTATGGAGGCGGCTCGTGCGCACATGGTCGACAAGGGCCACTGTAAGATGCTGCACGAGGGCCTCGCACTGGCTGAATATGCAGATTTTTACGATTATAGGTAAATTATTTTAACAAGACCTGTCCTTCCACTTGCTAAAGTTGATCCAAGATACATTTGTAGAGTGTCAGTAATTCAGGACTTATTTTTAAATTTTGCATCAGATTTATTTGTTGCACTAATTTTGCACATGCAAAGTGGATGTGATGTAAAATAATTTATATTGTGCATTGGTTTGAACAATTATGTTCTACATTTTCATTCTAAATTCTTGATAGGTTACAAATGATCAAGATACATACACTTTTTGAAGTAGCTTATTTATATTTTTTTTGTATTACAGTGCTTCATATCCTGACCAAAAGGTGGATGCGGGAGAGGAAATGGATGTAGAGGAAGAAGTGGAAGGCCCTATGGCCCTCGAGGGTGATGACTTCCAGCTGGTGCTGCCTTCTGGGATTACCGTTGGCCATCGCTCCCTTATGAAGTAATTCCACCATTATTATACCAGTCTTTGTTCAGGCTTATAATTTCAAGCTCCTATCAAAGGAGACAAGATATCATTTACATCACAATAAAAAAATTAGGCTATTTAAAATTAGACAGGCTAAGCAGAGACTCTCAAGAACATACACCATGAAGGTGGTATTACTATTATACCCCTTTAAATATAGTTCTCCAATATATTAGCCGTTTTAATATAATTCCAGATACTACAAACAGAACTTGACTCAGAACAGTCAAGCACTGGTGAAGAAATCGGATCGCAAATTGCACAGACTACTCGGCGTCTACCGAGCATTGGGATGGGCGCCCAAGGAACAGGCGTTAACTGCTAAGTATGTTGAAATGTAAACATGATGTCAAAAGTATTAGCTATAGTAGCAAATTACAATACAGTAACTGTTTCGGTATGGTCCGTGGTGGTCTAGAATGTTCCCTATAGCTCATAGGCACGTTACAATTCGCGCGATAAATTCTTTATTCCTACGAAAACGAACTGTATTAACTCGTAGAAAAAGCACATTTTTTAACGAAATGTCCTCGTCTACGCGAGTGAAATCATAAGCGTGGTTGCTTGGCATTTATCATAGAAATTCAATCTTAAAGTATATTATTCCCAGTGTGCCCGGCTCTTAACTCTGGGTACCTATAATAACAAACGAAAGGTACCGGTAGAAGCAATTATTTAATTTTTGAATAATGAGTAATGAGTTTTAATAAGCTTTGCGCGTTTTGGTTTATCAACAGTGTTGACCAACATAGCCTTAAAATTATAACGTCTTTCAGCAAAAAATACCGTTTCTTCTTTTCATTTCAATTGTAACGGGAAATCTAATGTTATTAATTTATTACAGGAAAGCTAGAGATATCCACTTCATGAAGCGCGTCCAGGCGAAATGGCAGATGAAGCTCTCATTGAAGGCCAATAAGTTCCAGAAACATTACCGCGCGCAAGTCAACTTCTAAACGAACGGAACATATGCTTGTTTCCCTGTTATTATCATTGTTCTATTTAGGACAAAGTCGTTCATTAATTAGCTCATACTTGGTGTTGTGAGTAGTGCTCCATGTGTCTATTTAAACTGTAGATGAAATCATCTGATTTCATCTGATACAGGGTGTATCAGAAGTCCGAAATAATATTTTAGGTACATATACGGGATACTCATATATTACAGAAAATGCGAGAAAGATGGTACTATACAAAATTTATAGAATATTTCATTGAATTATCATGGAATCTGATAAGACTCTGTTTTTTATTGCTCTATTTATTAATATTGAGCTCTGATTAGTGTGATGCTCATTAAATCAACACCATTTTTAGTTTTATCAAACATGAGAATTGTTTGAATAATACTACTCTCTAAAAATCGTAAACTGTAGATATTGATTCATTATGTTGTACACAAAGTACGACTAAACTACATTTGACAGCACTAAAAATGCCGTCCTGCTTTTGCACCACGACAACGAAAAGGACGACAATACGCTTAGCTTAGTGCCAACATAATCGACACCATTAGACAAGTAAATAAATATATCAATTCTTTTTGATCCGATATGTGTGTATATAATGGGGAGCGTTGGTATTTGGTAGTGTGCGTGTTTATTGTGTCTGTGTGAGCATTAGACGTTGGTCGTTACGTCATTTTCACGAAACGTTACGAAACCAGTTACTTGGTCGGCGTCACCTATTTCAAAACAAGTGATTTTTGTAACTAGTTATTTTTATTTAGATCCAGTGATTGTCTGCATAAATAACTCCACCAACTATACAGTTACACACGAAACGAAAATAAATTAAATCACTATCTAAGTGTTTTCTGCTATACAGTTAAATCAATCAATTAACAGAGATCACTCTATTTTATTATCTATGTCTATAGAGTTACGTATGAAAATTATTCGTATGCTAATTAATACTTTATTGACTGTTACGCTGTTTCGTTTTTTGTTGTATACCAGTACCTCGGCACATGTGCGTTCGGATTTTTTCGGTTTTATTCGTGTCACCCGTTCTCGCTTACTCAGCCGGCCGGTAGGCGCGATGCGAAAGAAATGTAACGCGCCCCACTGAACCGAACCGAGACACCGACCGACTGGCGAATGACGACGTGACCTTTCTCGCTCACAGTTAACAGAAATAACGCGTTACAAAAATCACTACTTGTGATTTGACTTGAAACAAGTGATACGGTTACATGCCGCGAAGCTCGTTAATGTAACCAGTGACGTGAAATAACGTCCACGTCTAGTGAGCATTATGTTAGAACACGTGCAAATAGTGTTCAAGTTGAGGTCGCAGTTTCATATTTGTTAATTTTGTTATACTTGCGTCATTTGACCTTCAGTAGTTCTCATATAGTGGCGCTTACACCTTTAAACAAACCTAAATTCTGTACCGTATCTTCTCCCTCATTTATGCGTTATCGTATAGTATAATGTGTCGTACAATTTAGAAAAATCGAACTGAAACCCTTGTCCGAACTTCCTAAATAGAGATTTTTAGTGCCCTACAACACCACTAAATGTATCATTATTTTCTGTATATTTGTACGGGAAATACTTGTTAAAAAATAAGGAACTACGTTCCAACATACGGGTCGAATTGAGATCCTCCTCCTTTTTTGTATTCATTGACAATGACATTTTTAATAAATAATATTGTAAAACCGGAATCGCCTCCATGCAAAGTTAAATATCTCTAGTTCAATTACTTCAAAGTGGCTACATTGTGGCATAACAAACGAAGTTGAAAAGTTATTACTTAATAATGTAATAGGTAATCGTGATGAAATTTTCTCGTAATGAGGCCTTTATAGAATATTGATGTGACTATTGTTAATAGTATAAAACATTTTATTTTTGAAGCAGGTCTTCTCTTTTAATATTGAACACTTGTTCAGGTGCAAATTGTTATAAATAATATAAGTTAGGTTTTATTATTTTTCTTATCCATTTTACACATTGGTATTGAACAATATGAACGGATTGATGTAATACGTGATATTGACTTACATTTCATTATCATTTTACTTATGTAGGTATCAACAAATATTGTTAATATTCCTCGATATCTTTAACATACCAATGGAATCGTTGTTCAATCAGACATTATGGAATTAAATAAAAGATCGAAACAACTCTATGGTTTTATTGTGCTCCCTTGATGTTTCTCTGGTGTGACGTACTTATATTGTCTGACTTTTGGGTTGTCATTCGATTGAGTTTGTTCAGGGGCGCCCAATGTCCAGGGGATGTTTACCGGGTTCCTGTCAATCTTCAAACTTATCTTGTACAGAGGGAACGTAGATATCTTCCCTTTAAAATACTGCGATATGACACTCGATAACCCCTCGTTGATGACATACTGGGATTCGACATCTGGTATTTTACTGATATAGTTGCCGATAATGTTTTTGATTTCGTCGTCTATCTCATCTTGTTTTTGTTCGAGACCGTTAACCAGAGCGATTGTAACAATAAACTGAAAGTAGTTCTTATTTAAATTAATAAACAGAGATCAGTGCAGTCGCTATATTTAATTGTTAATTTATTTTTCCTTAAAATAATCACGAATGTAATAAGTATAAATATTACAAATTCAAATTGATTTGGTCATAAGTCCGTTGTATAATATTAGGCTTTATACGAGTAGGACGGGACGCAAACGTATGGTCTAGATTCTAGACTGTACTATCTACCTACTTTTCTTCCAACCAGGGTCGGAGTATATACTCACCAAAACCACAATCATCTTGAATACATTGGTAAAGTATTAGCAACACAAGATAGCCTCGAAAGTCATAAAAATCTTATTTCAATGGCATTCTCGTTACGCTGATTAAAGTTTGCAATACCAACAGACTTATGTAATAGAAATTTTATTATGATTAAGTATGTAGGTACCTACTAATATAAGTTAAGTAGATATTGACTTATCGAGAAGTGCTTGGTTTGGGAACACCACTTCGCCCTTAAAATCACCCACTTTTAAACATCGTCTTCTATTAGTTAGGTAATTCTTAAACCATTTGAGAGGCAGACCTCTTATGTCTATGCGTTTAGTTTTTTTCAAAAGAATTTTAACCGATACTGTGTCAAAGGCTTTTGCCAAATCGAGAAAAACCCCTAAATATTTTCTCTTGTTGTCTTGGGAGTTGGGAGACGGTTTCAATGAGGTGTAAAACTGCGTTCTCAGTGGTTAAAGACGAAAGACATATTGATTTTTAGACAGTAGATTATGACTTTCAATGAATATTGTAATTCGTTTATTTACAGTTTTTTCAAGAATTTTGGAAAATATAAGAGAGATTGGTCTATAATTTTTGGGTTGTATTTTATTGCCATCCTTATGTATAGGATCCTAACAAGCTAGTTTCCATGCAGATGGAAATAGACCAGTGGAAAGGCTGAGATTGTAGATATATGTAAGGTTCAATAAATTAGATAAGGTTTAATTAGATAGCAGTGGTAGCCGAGTGGTCGAACGCACGCTTTGCAATCAAAGTGCGCAGGTTCTATCCCCGGCTCGCACCTCTGGGTTCCATGTGCGAATCTCATTTTCATCTGAGATTATCACTTGCTAAGAAACGGTGACGGAAAACATCGTGAGGAAACCTGTGTGCCCGGTATAATGGCAATAGGCTCGCCCCCTATTACATTGGGACCAAAATACATCGGCGAAGTGTGGGCGCACTGCAGTGCACCTCTGCCTACCCCTTCGGGGAATACAGGCGTGATGATGTATTATTATTATTTATTAATGGACTTTATTAAAATAGTTTTAATTCCATCGATACCAATGGGACTGTTATTTTTGAGCTGACTGATTATATTTTCCACTTCGAACTCGTTAGTAAGGCTCAAGAAAAATGATTCTCAATAAACTTCACTTAAATTAGATTCGACCGCTTCATTTTCTGTTTTACCAGATTTGTTTAGAATGATTTTAGCAAGATTTTGAAATTAGAGACATTATTATTTTTAACGAAATGAGCGAAATGATGATATTTAATGGAATAAGATGAGGAATGGCATCACCTGCGACTAGCGCGGGAATTTCGCCAATGTCAAGTAATTAATAGCAAGGACAAATTCAATAAATACACGTAATAAATAAAAATGAATGATGACAGTGATAAAGATGGCGGATGAATCATTAGAGACATAGTTATTACAGTAGGTAATTAAGAGAAGTTGTGACATCGCATCTGTAAAAATAAGTCCCTGAGTCAAACCATATCTTCTCCTGTGCTCAAACTAGCGACAACCTATTTCCTTTTCTATTTTTGTGTGGGAACAACTGAAGTGGTTGCTAAAGTACCTATCACAGTCAAACTTAATACCATTAACTTTTGTATGTGACCAGGGCAGTACCTTTAGAACAGCGTTAAAATATAATATAAACTTTTTATTCAAGTAACTAACACTCATACATCGGTTAGTAGACTTAAGACTAACGTTAGTATTACCTATTCTAAATAACCCCTAGGGGTCCACCCCGTGTGCGATAGCGTAGCAGCGACTTACAATTACACAGTCTAACCTACTGGCTAGCATAGTTAGAACGCTGTTGGAGCTTGTCCGGACCCTGCGCACCGAGGATGCACGACGTTTTCGCATAATTGCATAAAAAGACGTCTACATGAGCATCCCAGATGCGCTACAGAAACTAAGCAGCCCCACCAGCTTTCTGAATGCGTTATTATATTGAATGCGGAGCTCGTTGTACGATTTCAGCGTTTATCTATCCCACAGGTTGCACGTGTAGAATGTTGTACAACACGCTCGGAAGAGCGTAATTTTTACTTTCAGCGAACAACGCGCAATCCTTCGAGCTAACATGTTCCCCCTTATCGACAATAATATCGTAATCTTCCTTAAGGCTGGGAGGTCAATATTAAGGAGGCCAAGGTATTTAAATTCAAATATATACAGGGATATTTGAATAAATACGCTTACAAACATGATCTAAAAAAAAACGGCCAAGTGCGAGTCGAACTCGCGCAGGGTTCCGTACTAAGCGTCTACCTGTTGCCGTTATCAATATCGAGCAAAAACGAGCAATACATCACGTTTGTTGTATGTGAGCCCCTTAAATATTTATTTTATTCTGTTATTTTAGTATTTGTTGTTATAGCGGCAACAGAAATACATCATCTGTGAAACTTTTAACTGTCTAACTATCACGGTTCATGAAATACAGCCTGGTGACACACGGATAGAAATTATGAATTTATCTGGGTTTTGGAATGATGGGGATCTGTAAATGCAAAGTAAGACTATGCCTGCTAGTTCAAATGCTAGACATTCTGCTTCGTCGATTTGGAGTTCATACCTAGTGACTTGGTGATAATATTAAATATTACATAAATTATACGATAAGTATTTCAGAAGAACAGCTGTCATTCTGAAAATAATTCCATGCCATTGAGATAGTTTTATTTTGAAACAGAGTTCATCTCGATATTTTTAAAGCTGACTGAACTTATATAACCATTTATTTAACTTAGCAAGCCTCTGTGGTGGTGTCAACTTATCGTGGATGATGGTCGTCCTGTTTAGGCAGGTCCAACACGCCTCGCGGGGCGGTGCCTCGCCTGGAAAAGCCAAGGCCTGCCTTCAGCACCGAAATGCCGGCGTCGATGGTCCTCCTCCTGTCGGCCTCGTTGCCAAGGGCGGGGTTGATCTCAACCATGTCGATGGCCCGAAGACGCCCGGTCGAGTGAACTATTTCCATCAGGTTGATGGCCTCGCGTAAAGTCAGTCCGCCTCGTACTAAATTAGATGGAAGGATTAGAAATTGTCCATTAGTGCTCTTTTACTACTATTTCTAAATTCATATACATTGTATGTATATATACCACAAATAACTTTAATATAGACATAAGGCCGTCGACTCATCAACAACTCCACACTAACCAGACTCAAAGTAAAGCAATGTAATGTAAATTTTATAAAGATTAACGTAAAGTACAATTTTTAATTTAGGAGAAAGTTGTTGACGGCCCTTTGGCCTGGGCAACTGACGAGAATCGACCCCTCGACTTCTTCACCTATTCGGATATCGGATATTTAGTAGATGTATTTCTATATAAGCAGGTAGATAAGTAGAGTTTAGATATATACCATGAGGTTAAATTGAGGCCGTCAACGTGAAAGTGACCTAACCCATATTCTTACTTAACTACAAAAAAATGTCTAAAACCTAAATTTATAATTATACAAACCCTATTATTTTCATACTGTATTTCTCAAGCTTAGGCCACTTTTGCGCTGACGGCCTCAATTAGTGTTTGGGTATTACGTACCCGGTGTGCCAGTACTGGGTGCTTCGAGTGCATCCAGCGCATCGATATCGAAACTCACGTGAATCGGCTTACTGTTAGTAGGGTCCAGCTTCTTTAAAATATTATTTATAGATTTTTTTATGCCATGCCTGAAACAGACATACTATTCATATAGGTATTCGTTCTTTGAGAATGTGAATGTCTACGTAAAATATCTATTGGACATTCGAGGAAATAATTATCCATACGTAGGTGTCCAACTAGGAAGGTATTTCAGTAGCACAGATTTATTTTTTTCAGAATTCATTCATTGAATGTTAGGACCCATTTAAAATACTTTTGTACTGAAAATGCCTTACTAGATGGTTTGTGGATATATTGATACTTTATAAATTTGAACCAATTATTACTTATTGGTAAGTATGGAGGTACTTACTCCTCTATGTCCTCCATTGCGAATGTTGGTACATTGTACTTCTCTATAGCTAGCCGCTCATAATGGTCCACGGAACGAAGGCCAATGTATCCCAAGTTTCTTATTGAAAATCTGTAAGAAAAAAATCAAGGGTTGTTGAAATGCCGAATCATGCGTAGCGTATACTGAAAATATTCAAAGGGGAAACATATTAGCAGATTGAGAAAGACGCTTTGTTGTTTTTGTGAAGTTCGATACTCGAGATTTGCTTAGGGACTCTGAGGGGTTGTGTAAGTTCTTACTTGGGAGTTTGCCAGTCCATCGTCGGTAAATAAGGCCAGTAGTCTGCAAACTCCTTGACTAGCAGTGCGACGGGCATACCATGCACGGAGCCCGAGTCGGAGGTTTTGTTCGTGTTAATGTCTGCATGAGCGTCCACCCACAGGAGTATCATGTCCTCATTCACTTTGTAGTGACCGTCTACTGTGCCTTGAATGTTAAAGAAGTACATATTTATAGTTCTGAGAATGTATTTAATATTCCATAACAGTTTTTCCAATAATTTAAAATTATGTTGTCCACAGTGGTCTTGGTCTTGAACAATGTCATTGTGAATGGTTGGCTATCTACTCAGTTCTTATGGGTTCAAAGCATAGTAACTTGGAATCTTCATGTTTATGGCCTTACCAACTCCAATAGAATGGTCCCCTCCTATGGTGACGACAACTCTATCGTCACTGAGCACTTCCGCGACTCTCTCCGAGAGCTTCTTGGCGCAGGCCGACACCAGCGGCAGATGTGCCATGTTATCCACCTGTACAGTCTCAACAGACGAGCCCGTATCTATGTCGCCGTAGTCCTTGACATCCAAACCATCTGAAATACATGAATCAGACGAAATATATTTCTGATGACGTCGATCATAAAGGAGAAGATGAAAAGAGGAAATGAAATAACGAGGAGAAACTATTTAAAAGAGATAAAGTATTAAGTTTCTCTGAAAGTAACTACCGCTTGGAGTTGAAACTTTATATTACCTACAAGTAATAAAGTAACTCCCATTCGGTAGAAAGAAACGAGGAATTAAAGAAACCCGGCGTTCATAGATGTTAGTTACCCACTAGTTTCATGCAATTCCAAATAAGTAGGCAAAGATAATAAATAAATGATTTGCTCACTTTATTTATCTTTATAATGAACTTAAGTTAGCAGGTATTTTATTAAAAATATATAAATTCGAATTGAGAAGTTCTTTATTTCTGATCTTAGGGTTTTTGTAGGAAGGACAATAAAAGCCTGCTTGTTAGTTCGTGTACCCAAATTGCGAAAGTGATGCAATTTCACGGCTTATCATTATGTTTATGTATATATTTGGAGATGATAGAATTGCATATTAAATTTATCGTTTAAGAATTCTTGTTAAGTTTAGAGAAGTATTTACATAAATAATATGTACTTACCGATTTCTTGTAGCTGTTCGATGAGTCCAGAAGATCTCATCGCAGCGGGCGCCATGCTAACTCCATATTTCTTCTGTCCCTTCTCAAACGGCACACCAATAATTCCAACCTTGGTCAAAGGATACTTAGTTCCTTGACTCATGTTTCTCACCAGCACTCTGGAAATATTCATCTTTGTTTTAATGTCACTTAACTCACTAATATAATAGTTTCTTATGAACGAGCGTAACATTATGACGTAATTTACTCGAGATGGGACTAAAATACAGCGTTATCGTTCGGGTAAGTCAAAGGTTAAACTATTGTAGAACTTTATTTTCTAAATAAAATGCGTTATCCGTTTGACAAGATTTTCGAGATATTCTGATTCTGAATATAAAAAATTCATAAGCATTCAACCTGATAAACTTTAGTTTTATTTTTGGTTACAAAGTATCTTTACCCAACTTTTCACGTTAAACTACATAATTACTTGAATGAAAAACGATGATCACAAAACTAAATATGTAGCTTAATGTAATGACGCACATGCCTAGGTTCTTTTGTCTTCTGAAATCACACCACAATTACGGTTTGAATTGTTATTATACTAACGGGGTTGTGCAATAAGATTGAAGTGCGATGCCCTAGTGTCCCAGTATGAAGAACTCTGACGTATGAGATGAATAACTGATAGCCGAGGTCTTCACTTACCGCGGTGTTCTCGAAGCAGTTCAACCTCGAGTCAATTCCGAGACACTCCGTGCATACTCAGGGTACCTTTTAGTATTGTCAACAGGTAGTACCGATCATAATACATGCTAATTTCCGAATGAATATTAGCGAGTCTGTGTATCACGATGTGTTCTGATTACACGAATGTTAAAGTAGGCACAGTAAAGAGAAACGAGTGGTATATATTTTTAATCAAATACTTTACTAACCAGTACTAAAATAAAAATACATTTATTCAATAGATTTTGTCTGGGGCTACAACCATTACTTTCTTGAGCATGCATAACTACCGTTGTTTCATTCAGTTGAGATTTTTCAATCCACTGCAGGTATGGACCTATAACTGTAAAAATATTGTACTTGAATGCCTTCAAGGAGAGTGTTCCACAGGGAATGGCCGATACGCCCACAACTTCCGTCCCATACACAATCGGAGACCCTCTCCCGAATTCATAGATATACGTTCTCTTGTGAACCTTAGATTCCAAGCCGCAAATGCAATAGTACCACTTGGGGTTCGTGCACGGGGCCTGTCGATACATTTGGTACTGTAATCCTACAACATCCGTATTGTCAAGCTTCCCGTAACCGACAGCTTTCAATTTTTTATTCTGCAGCTCCGAAGCGTAGTAGTTTCCGATGCTCGCTGCTGTAATATAAACTTCTAGTATGGGACGTCTGACGACCGCGACGCCTATATTGCTGTGCATTCGTGTGACATTCGGCTCTCTCGCTTTCAATTCGAACGTGAAGTCTGCATGAATTCGTGTGAACGCGATCTCGATCATGGTGTTGTTGTTATTTTTCTTGCCGTAGACAGCGGCACCCACGACGACGTGTGTAGGGTCGAGAGCGATGCAGTTCCCCGAAGTCAGTACTGTCCGTTTGTTGATGATGGTGCCCGTGCATACGTACTGTTGGCTTTCGTTTAAGAGGGCCACAACATACGGGTGCTCTTCAGCAAGTAATTCAATTTGTCTCCAGTCTTCTGGCTTCGCTGTCGCTTCCGAATGCATGTATCTAATAGTAATTATACAAATTATGCTGGTAATATGTCGCCATGTAAAAACCATAGCAAGCCAGCAGACATGGGCATTTGATGTGTATTTAAATGTATTATACAAACAAATGTACACTTTTCCAAGGTTTGCCAGAAGACATTTCTTGACAGCGGAAAATATTGCGTTATGTCATTATCGTTGAGCAGCAGAAAAATTACAGCCCGATGCGTTCAGAATTATTATTCGCCATATACCTACTTACTTACAAAAGAGTTTTCTGTAGGTATTTCTGTGGTACTACCACGAGTTTAAAAGGCCTCTAATATTTTTACCTACGGCTACGTGTTATCTCACTTTGGGCGATTTGCAGTCGCGGTGTACCTTAAAAATATTTTAATTAGTCGTTAGCGACTATCGAGCATAAACTTTTTGTCGAACACATAGTAGAGTTTCACTGTAATATATTGATTAAGATTGGTAGAGTGAAGTGTACTTGTGTTATTTTCTGCCGAGTTACCGGCGGTGCCGCGTGCTCTATCGCGCTGACTGCTACGCCGCCGCACTTCACAGGAAGCTCTACTTCCTTAGGTATTTCGTAGGTATTGCTTCGTATCTTTATTTTGTATTTTTTATTTTATTTTATTGAAATAAGATGAGGAATGGCTGCACCTGCGATTAGCGGATTTCGTCGATGCCAAGTAATGGGAAGCAAGGGCAAATTAAATAAATACACATTATAAATAAAAATAGATAATGAAGGTGATAAAGATCCTCTCTCTACCTACATCACTCTAAGGTTGGCTGGTAGAAAATGCCCACGGCATTAAGCTTACCTTTGTACATTTTTTTACTTATGTAGAATTGTGCAAATAAATAAATAAATAAGATGGCGCATAAAATTCAAAGAGTTATTTAGATACTAAATTGTTTTTACGGCTCTTTGGCGTTTAGGTAATACTTAATTACATATTTTCCAGACCTTGTAGACCTGTTCCACACCGATTTACTTTTGACACTGTAATCGACAAGGTAGTTATAAATGACTTTAAAAGGTAGGTAGGTTATAAAGTTTATACCTATAATTTAACTGAATAAACATTGTGTGTAAAAACTGTTTACGTGACTATTTATACTTTGATGCATTACATAAATCTAAGAAAAGTTATAGCGGAGTGTCCTCGTGTTTCCATTAAACTAGTCAGGCTGACTCGTCTAATGGAAACACGCTGACTCAGTCAGAGGCGATGATGTATCGCGACGATCTCTGATAGTAGATAAACATCTTCGGAAGTAGGTACCGCGTCGTCGGGGCCGAGTGCGCCGTGCTCCTCTAGTGTTCTGTCAACTTGGCTAGGCACCCTACAGTAAGCTTAGGGTGCCTATTTGGTCTATCTATATTATAACTATCGGTACCCAACAAACGTGTTTAATAAAATAAATCGATTTGGATCGATACTTAGGTACAGAAGAAGCACCGTAGGACTCACGATTTTTTTTATTGAATTGCCAACGAAAAATAAATGGTAAAGTAGATAATTGAATATAAACACCGGCCAAGTGCGAGTCGGACTCGCGCACGAAAGGTTCCGTACCATAATCTATAAACCAGCAAAAAAATCACGTTTGTTGTATGGGAGCCCCCTTAAATATTTAGTTTATTCTGTTTTTTAGTACCTATTTGTTGTTATAGCGGCAACAGAAATACATAATCTGTGAAAATTTCAACTCTCTAACTATCACGGTTCATGAGATACAGCCTGGTGACCGACGGACGGACGGACGGACGGACGGACAGCGAAGTCTTAGTAATAGGGTTCCGATTTTACCCTTTGGGTACGGAACCCTAAAAATCACGTCCACCTATACCCACCTAGTTAATAGGTAACGCAAAAGTAAATGTGGTGGTACCTATCTATTAGATACCTCCCTCTTTGATATAATGTCAATGCAATTAACATGTTATTCACACAAATGTATAACATACTTAGTAACTCAATGGATATTCACGCATTATTGTGGCAAATCGTGATAATACAATATAGTTTGAAGTCGTTTTAACGTTATTTACGTTTACAATGTCAACGTGGCGCATTTTAATGCAGATATCAAATGGAGTTTTGATTCATCCGCCATCTTTATCACGTTCATCATCCATTTTTATTAACAGGATATTTCAGAAGTCCGAAATAATACTATAAAGTTTGCATCAGTATCGGGTATAGGTACAAATGAATGGTATAAAATTTGGATCGATATTCGACAAAAACTTTTTTTTCGACGTCAATTCCTACAACTCGTATTATCTTCAGTCCTATGAAAAATTTGCATGTTCGGTTTTTGTGAATATTGGTGGTGGCCACTCATAAGTGTTGTTTACACTGCTGAATAGGGTTGTGGATGTACCCAAAGGCCAGAACACGATACGTGTGACAAATATTCAAAGGTCTATATCTCAGAAACTGTCTTCACTAAGCATCCACATGAGAGCTATCGTATATGTACCCAAAGTATTATTCCGGACTTCTGATATAATATAATGTGCATTTATTAAATTTGTCCTTGCTATGAATTACTTGACATTGGCGCTCGACCCGCTCTAGTCACAGGTGAAGACATACCTCATCTTATTCCATTAAGTTTCATAATCTCACTCATTTCGTAAAAAGAAAGAGAAATGGAGTTTCAGATATTATTTCAGTAGGCATCTTTTCCACCTTTATCACCCAATTTTAAACAGACTTAAAAAAGGAGGAGGTTCTCAATTCCACCCATGTATGTTTCTTTAGTAGCGTATTATACCTATACCTACTGAATGTCAATTCTAATTACTCGACACTTGCGAAATACCACCTAATAAATAGCAAGTTGCCAATTATTGCGGATACAATAATTTTATTCCATTATATTTCAACATTTCTTTCATTACGTATGAGAAGAAGAAGTAATGTGGTAAAGTATATCCAGTAGTAGGTAGGTAGGCGAAACGTACCCAAAACAAAAGAATATACTACCATACGAATGAGTTCCCCACTAGACTGAATGGGAGCTGTAAAAAGTAACAATCCGTAGTCCCACTAAAATAGATACATTTCGCTGCGACCTTCCACAAACACTTTGTCCCGAGTGTTCGGTTGATCGAGTTCGCGTCACTGTGCCGTTTATTTGACAGCCCACTTTTACAAAAGGCTCTTGTTCTGATAGCTTTTGTTGTAGTCGGCAGATATGTGGGAATGCTCTCGGATAAAAGTAAACGTTTACTACCCACACGAATTTATTTAACACGGAAGAAATAAAGTGCTCCAAAACGTAGTGTGACACCTAAGTGTAGGTATCTACAGGTATCGCTACCAAAGAATCAAATCAATACGAAAATACGAGTAGGTATGTACTTGTTAGAACCGGTACCTTGCGAAAAATATCCTTAAACCTTCTATCTTACGACTACGTTTTAGTATTGTATTATATTCTCAAAATATGAATACCATTGTAGAATTCAGTCCATTACGTAAATTATTTTAGCTAACGTTACACCATGGCAAAAATGCGTGAAAATCATTAATTGTTTTCTTACTTTAGTGTATAAGATGCAATGGTAGGCAATGGAAGGTTGTGAGCAGAACAATCACTGAGCTTAATCACATATACACAAGAATCATATAATATAGGTACCTACAGATTATCAGATAGAGTTAACTAAGGTAAAAAGTAAAAAAACAGATGAAAAGAGACAGTATAGGCACAGGTAACATTACTATTATCTAAAAAATATCATATTTTGATTAACATGGCTTAGTTGCGAAGAAAGCGCTGCAACCAGAGCTACAACGTTTTGCAAATAGATTAACAAACCAAATTAAGTCCAAAATAGCTAAAAGTGTGCAGAATCAGAATCAGATTTTTTTTATTCATGTAAACCAATACAGGCACTTGTGAATTGTCAATAAATAATAATAATAAGTAGTACCTCTACCACCCATTCGGAATGCATTTCCTATGGAGAAGAATGGGCAAGAAACTACATGGTCGCTTTTTTCCAATAAGGATTTACATTGCTTATAATAATGCTACGTATAAATAGCGAAAGTTTAACCATAATACATAAAGAAGCGAATAAATTAAGCCAAGATACTGACAGTATAAAACTGATCAAGGTTTACAAAAGAATACCAAGCAACCAACAAATTGGAATAGAATGAAACTGCAAACCTGAATAATAGAAGCCAATAAACACAAAGGTACCTATTTAAAAAGAACCCGTACGTGCAATTGCAATGTCTTCATACCTTCAATAATAACCTCACTTTTCACAAAATAAAAAACAGTAAACACTGAGTCATACAGTGTTGCCGACAGTCAAACAAGAAATAGTCCGATATGGAGCCAAAAATCACCCGTTTTGGAAAAGTCATTCATGAAACCTAAAATAAAACCGAGTCGGACTCGCGCACGAAGCGTTCCGTACCATTATCTATAAAAACGGCAAAAAAATCATGTCCGTTGTATGTCTTATTATAATTATTTATTTTTAAAGTGAATAATATAACTCTTATATTTTGTGAAAATGTCAAGCATCTACCTGTTGCCGTTATCAATATCAAGCAAAAACGAGCAAAAAAATCACGTTTGTTGTGCCCCCTTAAATATTTATTTTATTCTGTTTTTTTAGTATTTTGTTGGTTGGTGGTTGGTTTTGGTATTTGTTGTTATAGCGGCAACAGAAATACATCAATCATATGTGAATTCTACCGTGTAACTATCACGGTTCATGAGATACAGCCTGGTGACAGACGGACAGACAGACGGACTGACAGCGGAGTGTTAGTAATAGGGTCCCGTTTTACCCTTTGGATACGGAACCCTAAAACAAAGATCGTGCAAACTTATAACAAGGCATGTTTGGCGTGGCTTTTTTCTGATCCATTTTATTATATATGCGATCTATACTGTTTAAATTATAATCATCGTAATATGCAGCATACACTAAATGTAAGACCAGAAGTAAATAAAATGCTTATTATGTGGCGCTTCCACACAGTTAGCATGTATCCACCTCATCTTATCATCGTCCCGTGACTTTCTTCTTAATCGTGATCTTGTCAAAAATTACCCGAAATTACCCAGCAGTCTTCATAACCCGCCAATTACCCGTTTGAAGCCCAAATTACTCGAAACCGGGTAAAAATACCCGAACTGGCAACCCTGGAGTCATATGAAGTAAGCAAATTCCGCACAACAACGCCATCTATTATAAAGCTTTAAGAACCACAAAAGGCTTTAAGAACTACACTAATTAAGCTGGCTATACACGTAACTATATAAAGTAGCGATTTCAAACTGTGCAGATGAATCGAACGTTCCTCGTGTCTCCACACGCCTCCGATATCGGCGTCTATCGTCAGTTCCAAAGACAACTATTGGTCAATTCTCTGCAGAAGCTTACGCAAGAAATATGTCATAATACAGGATAGAAAATGATGACGCACTTACGATATTAGGCCTGGTTATACTTATGTTTAAAGAAAAAAAGGCGCGGAGTGTGTGGTGTACAGACTGACCCATGAAAATGAAGCTATTTTCTCATACCAACTTATTAGGTATAAACGCCTATGAATATACATCATCAGGCATGTATTCCCCGAAGGGGTAGGCAGAGGTGCACTGTAGGGCACCCACACTTCGCCGATGTATTTCGATCCCAATGTAATAGGGGGCGAGACAGGGCTGTAGCTAGAGTTGAATTTGAGGTAGGGCAGCATTGGTTACAGGTAGGGCGGAAGTAAAAACATTTTTTTTATCTCAAACTATGAACAAACAATAATTTAATTATAATAATTTATCTTAGTCTTTGGTTTTTTTAAGATAGGGCATTGTGATTTCAAAGTAGGGCATTGCCCCACTACTACTACAGCCCTTTTAACGTCCCACTGCTGGGCACGGGCCTCCCCTCAATGAGAGGGGGATTGCCCCACAATGAATCTAAATTGTTTGGGATGTATATTATTATGGTGTTCTTGTGTGATGAGTGAGTGTTTTTAAGCAAGGTGTTGGTGAATAATGGCTGCGACTTGATCGTGGCGGTGTTTCTAGTCTGTTTGTACTATTGGTACATTCACAAGCTCCAGTTATGTGCAGAATAGTCTCCGGGCTACAGTGGCAGTGTCGACATAAGTCTGATGAGAGGGTTCTGTCATTTCACTTTAAGACTACTATTAAGCAGATGCGAAAGAGGGTTGAGTGCTAAACAGAACCAGAGAGGGCTTAGGGCGTCTCCTTGGAATATTACTAGACGAATGTTGATAGGTTCAGTCTATGGAGTCTCTAATACCGTTCCATCAGTAGTTAGTTTTAAGACAGTGAACCATTTCATCATCCTTTTTAGTGTAAGCTTGTGAGTGTATTTTGGAATAAATTATTGATGAAATTGTGTGAGTGTGGATGTACCAATAACTATGAATGTGATCTGAGCCTTTCAGTTGTGTATAGTCTTATAAGAACTCAAAGGAAAATTTCGAGAGGCGCATTTGTGAATTCCATTTGGGGTAGGTTTATACTATGCACTTGGAGCGTTTCCGCCCATACCGCCTGGGGGTTATGTTCAACGAGGACATCCCATATATCTGACCAAAATCTGTGCAAGTCGGGCACTGGTCCGCTTGTATTATGTGATGGGGCGTTGTGGGTGGTATGGGCTCATGACCTGTTTGTGATTATACGGTAAAATTGTTTTTAGTTTGTCGTGAACTGTGTATTTTGGGTCTTACGTAAGGTACATCGGTTGGAATTGTCGCTTAGCTTTAGTTTAAGGGTGTCCAAAATTTTTATATTGTTGTTTGTTTGCATATGAGTTTCACATGTCTAGCAAGAAGTCTGTTTCTATTACCATTAATGTATTGCGTTAATCTACCTATTTTGTATTTTTACTTGCGAAGAAACTTACGTAGTAGAGACTACGTAAGTTTCTTCGCAAGTAGAGAGTTCAGTCACTTAGAGTTGTATGACGCGCTAAAAGCTCAAGTATTTGATTTTATTTTATTCAAATGCCGAGAACGTTTTCATGCCTTTGCTCGAAATACAATATGAGTGGAGAGAGGTTTGGAGATGTTCGAACAGCTTCGCGGTATTGAGGTAGATCTACATGGGTATACATGCATAACCTACCGCGACGGCTAGGTACCTATATATAGCACATCACTATTCGTCCCTCATTCAATAAAAAGGCTCGCCTATTTATTAATTCAAAGCCGCCGAAGGGGAAACGCGTTGGGATTTCATAATTCACAAAAAGATTTTTCTTCGTAACACGGCACAATGGGGGCCCAAATCACACGAGCGCGTATCTTAGAAGGGACAGGCGCACGATTGTTCCCCCATGGGCCGGTCCCAAGATTTTCACAGCTTTATATGTATCCCTACTTACCCCCGCGGGCCCAGCCTTCATTTGAATGGGTCAGATTATAATAACTTTGCGGGCAGGGACGGGCGTGAAGCGACGTGATAAACCCAAAGACTGATTTTTTCAACGACCGGGTTCATTTTAAATTATGCGATTCTATAAAATTGAATAAAGTTCTCCCATTTGTAAGCTTTGGCTTAGTATAATTGATAATATTTATATGCTAAATGCTAAAAAATACATCACATGATTAATGGACGACCCCTTATAGAAGGTAAAGCAAACTTTAGTGGTTTCAGACTATTTAATTTCACTTCTTATTCCCTTCGGGGATTTGTCGTCGTTTAAATACGAGACGTTTCGCTAAAAAGAAAGCTAGGAAACGGGGGATCGCAGTGTAATTTTAAGTGAAACACGTAGGACGTCCCTCGGAGGTCACCGGGCCAAGACGCGAAATGTGACTGACATAAATGCGAATTGCACGGATTTTCCGCTACGAAACTGTATTTTCTTTACTCGAACAGCTACGGTATCTAACGGGCTTCTACATTCAATTTCTATTTACAGACCATCATTATTCATGATTCCATTACATTGTGTATTTTGTATGGGTGAATTTCAACATCTATGAATTTTTACCTAATTTTGGTGTTTTTTTTTGTTTTTACACATTTAGGTAAACTCATTCTATGCTTAGCTAGAAATACCTATTTGGCTGCATGAAATGCTAGAAAAGTCTAATTAACCTTGAAAATTAATTATATATTGTCAACACCTAAATTGCCAATACACCAAAATTGATATTTAACACCAAAATTAGATTTTTTAATTATTATATAATAAAAAAATCCTTTTTCATAATAAATGTTTTATTAAAATATTTTATAAATCAAACAATCAGTTTATAAAAATGGGCTTTAACAATCAACAACAAAATATTTATTTCTCGTACAGTTTTTTAAAATATTATAATGAGATCACTTAAAATTTTCGCTTTTTTTCTTTATACATTTTACTTAATTTTTTTGAATATTATAGATTAATTGGTTAAGTTAAAAAGTATCGCAATCCTCGCTATCATTACAATCTTCATCATTATCATCAATAAGTGGTTTTATTAAATTATCTTATAAGTAAATCAACATAGGTAATGAGATCGTAAAAAAATACTTTAATAATCTACAACAATCTTGTTTTATTATACCTACTCTAATGTTATAATAATTAATATATTTTTTCATTTTTATCTATTTCTACATTAAATCAAAAAATATTTAAATCCTCGCTATCATTATCATGTTCTAAAGAAGAATATACCTTAAATTAGCAGAAGAAGAACATAAGCAAATTTTCGTTTTTGGTATTTTCTAAGTTTATCATTAAGTTATCTTCTTAATATAAAAGAGTTTGTTGAAACATCTGATACTGGACTATTTCGCGCAAAACTTGAAACTGGCAAATGTATGCTGCTGATACTAGGAGCGATTTGTGGCGAAGATGGTCGATAAATTGGAGTACTTGACTGATCAATACAAAGAGCTCTTGTTTCTGGCTTGGCATTAATCATAGTAGAATTTATTTCTGAAATACAATTAGTGGAACTGTCGACAAGTGGTTCTACTCAAAGAAACTTCCGGGAACGTAAAATTCTAGAAGACTTCTGACGAGTCTGCAAACTGGACAATTGTGTCTGAGATGTAGTTGGTTAGCCTTTCAGAGCGAGGCAGTATTGAAGGCGATATCCTGTCTTCAATTATATTTTCACAAATCTAGCTTGATGGCTTAGTGCTTGTTAGTTGTGTTCTTTTTTTCCTTTCATAGTATGCTTTAAAATTAACCCGATTCCTTTTTTACTGAGATCTGCGAGCACGTAGTGGCATTTCACTCAAATGTACAATTTTTCCTTCCGCTTTTTTTCGATGGTATATTTCTCTTTCTTTTCTACATATTTCCTCTAGTTTCACAGGATCATTCTTATTTTATATTTTCTATTCCTCTCTGCAATTCTTTTTTTCTCTAAACTCTCTGCTTGAATTGATTTTGGCTTTTATCTTTGGCATGCTGAATTAAAACTTTTTCAGTATTTATCCATTTAAACGGTTCTGTATCAAATTTGCAATTTATTAATCACACTGATTCATATATGCAGGTATCAAATTAATAGTATTTAACTAACTATGTACATTAGAGCAGACTTAGTATATTTTTTTAACTTTAACTATACATTATATAGTACCTAATAACAATGAAAACTAATTTTGGTGTAACTAATCAATTTTGGTGGTTAGTAAAACACCACCAAAATCACCAAAATTGTACCACCAAAATTAGAATTATAGAGAATAAATTGATTTAAAAAAATACTATTTAGAATATAGTAATTATATTGCTAATATTTTAATCACATACCGAACCTATAAACTATACATATATATCAAAACATAAAATAAGATAAAAACGTGTTAAATTACCAACACAAAAATTGCAGGATTTTTGTCAGGGGATTAAACAGAGACTTACTTATGTTTTTGGCGAGAAATCGAAAGAAGGTGGAACACGACTGGCACTGGTTCGCGTGAGCACCCGCCTGAGCGGTTCGAATGATGGTAGTATCGTCCTTTTAGGTACCCTCAATACGATTCACGTGAGGTTTTTGTTACGTACACCAAAATTTAAAATTTATCGCGGACGGACCTTATATATTTTTTCAGAGATTGATATATCACTAAATACTACAAATTAAATTGTCAAGGGATACAAAAAATAAGGCGGAATTAAAATAAAATTAGATATATCTTGTAAATTAATGGAGTTTTGATTAAGCTGTGGTTATTCCCAAAAAAACAGGTTGTGGACGAACCACCAAACTTAGTATTAGATGGAAATACCTTTTTTGTATAATCACAGAAATTATTTCGAATAATATTATATATATTACTTTATTGGGATAGATAATAGCTTTTTACACAAAAAAAATCTTCACTATATCTTAACTTTAAGGTATGGTTTTCAGTCCCGCCGCCTAAATATTACGCTTGAGAAATTCACTCGTATAATGGAAGCGATGACAGCATCATTTATTTTGATCCAAGTTCGCCGATCGAGGAATGTTTTACCGCGTCATATTTCAAGCTACAATTTGTGATTCGAATGTTTTTTTTAGGAAAAATGTGCATTTCCTTAAGCTAATTGCCATACTTTAAAATGCTATGCTACCTATGGTTTTAATTCAGTAAGCCCACTTTTGTGATCTGAAAAAGGGATTGTAGTCACATATAGTCGTGTGACACTCGTCAATCTAAATCTACTAGTTTCATTAGATTTTATTTTATTTCCAAGTCCATCATATGATATTACTCTATATAATAACCATGTCTGAATAATTATTTCTAGGACCAGCCTGCTATTTTTTTGTACATGTATCGGAGGTATTATAAGGAGGTACATGTCTAGAAATAAAATAACAACAAAGAATACCATTCTTTTTTCATAATAGACACTCAAGATGTAAGAAAATCCTTGATCTGAGCTTCAGCTGATGTAAAATAAGGTGTTTATTTCCCCCGCAACGGGGCGCGTGACACGTGCTCAAAGGGGTCCGTGATTGCGCTCGTTAGTGGGCACGTGCTTAGATCAAATGATCCACGATATAAATCTATAATATTCGGGTTTGATATTCAAATGGTGTTGATTTGATCCTATTATCTTATGTAGAGCATGCGGGAATGGATCCTTTTGAAAGAGATACCTACATATGTAAGTCTTAAGACTCATCCGCATTTTTATACTTATCTGTATAAATAGTTTTTGCAGTCGTTACAAAATACCGGTGTGATAAGTACCTATTATAGTAAAAAAATAAAGACTTCATGCATGGAAGGAATTTAAAGGAAATTTGTCTAACGCCTACTATTTAAGCTACAACGTTATAAAATAATCACCTACATTGCACTACTGTATACACGTATACATTACACCAACATTTTAAATTAAAATTGATCGATCAAAGCAGCTTATTAGAGTCTTGATTGATTGGCCAAAGAGATTGATTGGCTTAGCGCCTGTTTAAATAATAATCATAGATTCCATACTAATTAAAGTGCCGGCAATATAAATTATCTTCAGATTGTGTCAGTTTAGATAACAGCAGGTGTTGATGAGAATGCACCGGTTAATTAAAAAGTGACACGATAACAATTTACAGTCGGGAGTATGAATAGACTTATTTACAGTGTTTGGTAACAGGATGACATTTAGTAGTTGGTGGATTACATAAGATTCTGCCATAGAAAAGGGAGCCTACTCCAGTTTAATTTTAAAACTCTTTATAAAATTTCAGTAAATAACGGTTATGACTATAACGGAGTTTAGTGAAACAAAAAATCCGTGGTACAAAAAAGTAAGCAGGTAAATTGTAAAAGCGAGCCTGCACTTAGGAAGGCTTGAAAAAAGCATCAAGCCGTAAAAGGTAAACATCATCAGCGGGTGAATTAACTCTTTGCTGTAGGGTACTGCGGGTTTATTAGGATACTCGAGTTCACTCGGCCGGCTCAGGCGGATGTAGGCTGACGCTACACTCAACAACCCCATTCGTTCCCAGAAAGTAGGTTAATACTCTTGAAGATAATAATATGGTATTCATTTCCCCTATCGGTTGAGCGGAATTAAAATAGACGACTGTTTATTGTGCAGCGGAGAACTCGAGGTGTACCTCGGGATATGTACTTATGGCTTATTTTAAATATTAAACAGGTACATATTCCTGTTAATTTAAGCCTACTTTACAAGGTCTTTGCCAACGCTTTTATGTCTTTACATCCAACATAACAGATGGCGTTCCATATTCAGGGCTTATTCCCATCCTAGTTTTACTAAAACCGCTTACGATAGCGTATATGCAGATTTTCCAATTTCACTCGGAGGTAGAGAATGAGTGTTCGTTTGATGGCCCTCGAATAAAAATGCTAAGTTTGAAGAGCCCGTCGGTGCGGGATCCCCAGCCATACAACTTGGAAATCATCATATTAGGAATATTTTTATTCCAGGCTGGATATGAGTGTGTGAGGTGCTGTAGTAAGCACTTGACTCGCCGCCCGTAACTGAAAAGGTTTTTTATTAAAGCGCTATTTGTATGTTAGTGTTGGGCGGGTGAAAATTAGTTGTTTTTGAACTGTATGATCATTAGGTGTTTGTTCTTATTGGTGACGATGGATGAAGGGAATAATAAGATAATGTTTGTACTTATACACATATGCTTTGTTGGCTCTGTCTAGTTGTTTGAACGTAGACCGCTCGGCTCAATGCACCCATGGTTTTGGCTTCGATTCTCTTCAGCGGTAAATTACTGGAATGGTGTTTTCGGAATTGCGCTGGTCTGGGTGTAAATGGGATTAGCACCAGTAAATGCGATCGCTTTGTTAAAAAAATGAAACTAAATTTTACGTTTACGGAACGACGAACGCTATTAAGGAAACAGATTGCCAATGTTTTTATTAAGTCCATTCTGCGTTGGAAATTTAATCAACATTCGAGTAACAATAGAAGTTATGTTGTATTGCGATACTTGGCCTCTAGGAATCTTTATCATCATTTCGCTTGAGATTTTCTCCTTCCGACATTCTCCACCAAAATCATGCAAACAAGTTGGGAAACAGCACCCACTCGAAATTCCGTTTCATTCCTTTTGTTATTTTTATAAAACTTTTTAAATAATTGTTAGGCTTCTTCAGGATAAACTTTTTTATAGAATTGTTCTAATGAAAATTGTTTAGTTTGTAGTAAACGTCAGCATTTCATTTCAGCATTTAACCAAAACGTTTTTATTTATATCACCTAACAGAAGTGTATCAGAAGTCCGAAATAATACATTGGTACGGTAGCTCATACGTGGATGCTTGGTGAAGATAGTTTATACCTAACTATCATAGTTTCTGAAGACCTTTAAATATTTGTCACAGGTATTCTGTTCTAGCCTTTGGGTACATCCATTACCCTATTCGTACATCCATAACCCTATTCAGCGGTGTAAACTACACTTATGAGGGGCGACTACCAATATTCAAAAAACAGAACATGCAAATTTTAAATAGGGCTCGAGATATTACGAGATAAAGAAATTGACGACGGCAAAAAAGTTACTAAAACATAGTAGAATTTCGATCAAAGTTTAATACCATTCAGTTGTATACCCGATACTGATGCAAACGTCAAAGTATTATTTCGGACTTCTGAAACACCCTGTATATCTACCTAAATAACAGATTAAGTGCAAATGAGGCTTACGCAAGAAGGGTTTCTTCTTAGTTTTCGAGCTGGCTGTGACAATAAGACGTATGCAAGAGCGATATCATAAAGATTCCGGGTTTTCCTTTTGAGGTCCAACTGGGCACCCTAAAAATTCTTATAGTTTACCGATTATTTATTTATAGAATTACCTGATCCAATAAATCAGCACGTCCAGCACATGCGCAAAGACAAGACTTATGTCACTGATCATGTCGCATTGAGTCGCTCTGACATTTTTGTAATTCACGAGAGAAGAATCAAAATCCATATGTCAAATATATCTCCTGTCGTTTTGTAGCAACGTTATGCTACTAATGCCAATGCAAGAGTAGGCTACCCCCATCGTGATTGCGAGGCTTAGACCAAAATAAGTAATTTATCGGTAAGTACCATTTGTACATGTGATAATCCTTTATGTAGAGCAGGCAAGGGAAAATGTGCTGTAGTGGTGTGTATATAAAACAGAAACTTTTTGTTCGCCAGTAGCTGCCCTGCCGGTCGCTTTGTTACCGAGAGCTCAATTGATCGCTCACATCACATCGTGTCGTTTATTTGAAACTCTCGTGTGAACTGTGTAGCGCGGCTTTTGTTCAACGCTTTAAAGATAATAAAGTGGCAAAACAATGGCATGTCGAAAATATTTGAGCACAGAATAACCGGCACTAACCCAGGCTTGGCTTTTATTAGTTTGTTTTTGACACTGAGGAAATAAAAAAATAATATACTGAAAGTTAGATATGGGCGGTTCCTATAGCCGAGACACGTCCGGTTATACTACCAGGGGGGGGCATTTTCGCATTATTGACTTATCTCTAATTTCTAAACAAAACGACCAATTTAGTCGTTTTGTTTCGACATATGACGAATTAGTACGCGAAACTACATGCGGAGCACTGGAATAGCCTGACGGACTGCATGCAAACCAAGCTCGTCCTAAGGGGACGCCGACTCACGAAGGCTCTATTACAGCTAAGTAGACCTCGCTTATGCATAATAACAAGTGCTCTGACTGGTCAAGGCAACTTTAATAAACACCTCTTTAACTTAGGTATCACGGACAGCCCCCTATGCAGAGTATGCATGGAGGCTGAAGAAACAGCCGCCCACGTCTTGCTGGAATGCAATGGGGTGGCCACTTACCGGGCAAGTTACCTGGGCTCACTGGGTAGTCTCCAGGAAGACTTTGGCGACGTCAAGAAGCTGGGGAACTTCCTGGCAGAACTTGAATGGCTGGAGTAATCCAACTCACCCTCAGTCACACAAAATAGGCGCAATTGACGTCGAGTTGTGGAAACGCCCGAAGTAGAAGAAGACGAATTAGTAACTACCTCTAAGTACCCCTGACCGTTAAATTAGCAACGTGACGATAGACAATATTGCTCCCATAAATATAGATTCGAAAGTTATGCTACAGGTGATTGTTATTATTATATAGATAGAATATACCCTCAAAGCTGCGCAGGTTAATAGGATTTGCCACGACAGGCACCTGCGGCGTCGTTTAGCGGAAAGCGCTCAAAGCTTTTCATTTGTTTGTTTATTATAAAAAATACGAGAGCTTTTCCATCGTGTTTGCAAGTAAATATAATTGTAAATAAGCGAAGTTAGATAAATAATATAGTAATATAATCTATATATATACCTATAGGTACGATACAAAATTTAAATGGTACAATGAACGGCCTTATCACTAAGAGTGATCTCCATCAGGCAACCTTTGGATGGAGAGGAATTTAAGTACTTTTAGGTCGGAGTGTACTAAACAATACTATGTTGTTAGGTACTTTATTCATCACCATGGAAGTACCTTCGAATATAATCAACAATCTGGAAATTCGAATGAATTCCAATAAAAGCCCTCTCCGTAAATAGGTAGAGTAAGTAAGCATCTACACAAGTGTTATTATTATCCATCTTTTACTATTATCCTTTGCAATTCTTGCATTTTTACGTAGTGTACCTCTGTTATCACAGCAAGTCACTCGTACGAAAGTATACCTTTTGTATGATAATATATTTGAGGTTATTCGTTATCTCTCTAGGAGGCACGGGTCTGGTTATATTTGAATATAGTTAGGTGCTTATCTATTATATAACATACTTATGATGTTGTAAGACGTGTTTTTTTACTCGTGTGAGAGTTCTAGAGAGATAAATATTAGCACTGATGAGTGTAAAATTATCTACGGCTATGTAAGCACAGGCAGTGCTTTTCATACTAATTTGATATTTATATGGATACACATCCAGTTCACGTAAGACAATGATGAGTCAATTTTTGGTCTTTTTTGACGTTTTTTGGGAGCGTCAACCTATCTAAACTAAGTACTGAAATATAATTGTATATTAGTATTTGCAATACACAGGACGAATCGCGGTGATAATGATAAATATTCCGGGGTTTTATGTTTGCCGTGAGAATTAAACGAGAGGTAATTTCGTTAAAAAGCGTCGATCACGAACAGCACATAAAGAGTAGCAGCAGTCAAATAAGGCAAATGAAACTGGATATTGTACGAGTCCGTACTACACAGCCTTACTAAAACTCCAAAATGTCTCAGGCATTACTAAAACTCAAAAACTTACTTTCCCGATTTTTGTTCAACGTCCGACACAATATTCCTTTCTAATGGGCACTTCAGTGACCAAACCCTGCTTTTATAAAAAAAAGATCTTTTTAATAAATCAAATATCGGTCTATACAATATGATCTAAGTTTATGGCTACTAAATAAAACATAGGTATGTGCTATTGCAGTAAATATTTCTGTGTAATATAATCAAAGTAGGTACTTTTTGTTCGTTTTGCATAGCCATGTGATACACACACGTATAATTTAAAAGTTTCGTGAAAGCCCCACCCTAGTGAACTCCTTAATTTTAGAAACGTAATATAAAGTTTATATGAAGTGTCCCATTCAGTTTGTTGCAGTGTAACTTCCGTGAGGGCTTGTGATGTCTAGACGTGAACTCAACCGTGAACGCTGAGATTGCCCTCTTTAGGACCAGCGCAGAATGAGCATAGAGCAATAATTAAAGATTGTTTTACAAAAGAGAACAGCTAACCTATATTATAACACAATACAAATACACACAATCTGCGCGAGCCCTTAGACGCCAATGAGTACACCGTCTACCTGTTGATTTTATTTATGTAAGGTTGATAACAACTAAAAATATTGTTTTCAGTACAATTTATTTTCGCGTTGCAGTAATAATAATAATACATACATCATCACGCCTGTATTCCCCGAAGGGGTAGGCAAAGGTGCACTTTAGTGCGCCCACGCTTCGCCGATGTATTTTGGTCCCAATGTAATAGGGGGCGAGCCTATTGCCATTATATTGGGCACATTCCCCATCATTACGAGGGAGATTTGGGCCATAGTCCACCACGCTGGCCCAGTGCGGGTTGGTGAACTTCACACGCCTTTCTATAGACGTGCAGGTTTCCTCACAATGTTTTCCTTCACCGTTCAGCAGGTGGTAAATATTGCTGAAAATGACATTCGCACATGAGAATTATCTCAGAGGTGCGGGCCTGGGGTTTGAACTTGCACCCCTTACGTTCAAGGCGGGCGTTCTTGCCAACGAGGCTACCACTGCTTGCAGTATGATGTTATAATGTTATTTGTACCTAATGTGATATCAGTTTATTAAAATAAGGACTTATTATTGTAACCTTGATTCTTTGCCTATGCTACGCTTCTGTTTACGCGGCGTAAGAAATAGACGTGTTAAGACTATTAGCTTAGAAATTAGATTATAACGCGTTATTAATGAGTTATTGCGCGTCTTGAATTTAATCGATTATAAGTGCTTTTAAATGATATCAATTACATTAATTGTTAGACAATTTACAAAACCTTATATTAATAACCTTATTGTATTTGATGCAGTTAGTGTTGTTTGGAAACCGGCACAATGTTGAAGTGTATAGTTTTGTTTCTGTTTGTGCAATTAGTGCGAGTGAAATGTCGTGAGTATTTTTCAAAGCATTGCCCATGGCTGAAAAATTATTTAGTTTTTAGACTCAAAATCCAAAAATACCATGCCCATAGTTAAAAGAATATCTTATCATTCACAAATGGCATTCTGTAAAAGTGTTTAACAATGATACTGTGGAAAGATTATAACTTTCTATAAATTAAGGGGTAATTTACTCAACTCATTAAACGGTGAAAGTAAAAGTCAGGAACCCAGTTTGGGTTGTTTGAACATGCCAACATAAACTAGAATATTTTTTTTTGACTGGGGGAATATCTGAGCCATACAGTGTGATAAAGTATTATACAGGGTGTATCAGAAGTCCGAAATAATACTTGGACGCTAGCATCGGTTTCGTGTATAAAACTGAAAGGTATAAAAATTTGATTGAAATTCGACCATGTTTTTCCAACTTTTTTTTCGTCGTCAATTTCTATAACTCGTAATATCTCGAGTCCTATGTAAAATTTGCATGTTCTGTTTTGTGAATATTGGTAGCCGCCTCTTATTAGTGTAGTTTACACTGCTGAATATGGTTATGGATGTACCCAAAGGCCAGAACACGATACCTGTGACATATATTCAAGGGTCTGTAACTGAGAATCTATGATAGCTAGGTATTAACTGTCTTCACTAAGCATCCACATATGAGCTGCCGTATATGTACCCAAAGTATTATTTCGGACTTCTGAAACATCCTGTATATCTTTCAGTCGCCGATGAAAATTACTGCAATGCTGAGGGGCAACCCGGTGTCTGCAGACCCCTGGGGCAGTGTCCAGGTCTGTTAGCCGAGATCAAACGAACCGGCACGCCCTTCCCGCCTGCTTTGAGGACCAAGATAGTCTCTCTAACCTGTGGTTCTATTGGCGCAAGACGAATGGTATAGAAATCACCTAAGTGCTTCTCGATTAGGCACAATTTAGGGGTTTAATGTAATTTAATAAAAAAAAATGTAATTGCTAGTTCCACTATAAAACTAAAGTCTGTAGAAAATATCGTGAGACACCATATCAATAAGTCTAGTAAATCAAGATCAAGGTGCTCCCTTTCTATATTCATATGGCAGAATGAGAAAGAGAATGTTCTTCACATTTCAAATTATCAACAGGCACTAGGCTAGCGTAGTAACGTCTGCAAAAATACTAGTCGTGGGCAAACTTTCTGAATGGGAGGCCAGAGACCAGAGAGTTTAAGAAATTTCAGAGTTCAGGGAATGTGTTCCCCTACTCTCACTACATTGTATACAAAATAATGAATTGTATGAAAAAGTGGGGTCCCTTACTAAGAAGAAATTCTTAGCATTTTAGCCTCGAGTTGGGAATTACAGAGAGGGAGCATTGTACTAAGTAGAATCTACTTTACACTTCTGGACCGTCAAAATTTAATTGTCGCGGGCCATATACTATTCATATCGAAGGACCGTCGGCGGGCCGGATTAAATGCTATCGCGGGCCGGAGCTGGCCCGCGGACCGTACTTTGCCCGTCACTGAACAAGACTATGTTGTTGATCTTGCAATAAAAAGTTCCTTAAATCTGAATGGTCTTTTTACAGGTGTGTTGTTCTTCATCAGCCAGTAGCATGACTGATTATCCATCCCATTCTTCGATATCATACCGTGGCGGACGAGAACAAGCAGTAGAATACTCCAACACCATGAGACCTGGTGGATCTGCTAAGCAAACTGTTGAAGAAGACGACAATATAGGCCCAAAGGACATTCAGAATCATCCCAATCTTAAGTTATTGCCTACAGAATGTGGGGATGTGGATATAGATAGAATAATAGGGGGCCAGGAAACTGGTGTCTTCGAAATGCCGTGGATAGTCATGATAACCTATAATTCAGGTAATTTGTTTAATTAACTAGGTACTTAACGACTTTTGCTTGTAAATTTTAGGTATAATTTTTATGTGTTTCTATTTGGCTAGGTAGAACAGAGGTGATGTCAAAATGTCTAAGCATCATTATAGTCTTAACGTCAGCATTGTAAAAAGTATTAAAAATTTACTAAGATCACTGTAGGTATTTTACTATATATAAAAATTTAAATGCATGTAGTAGAGAGTAATGATGACAGACTATAACGTTTATCAAATTGTTTAACCTATTAGATAGATAGATAACTCTTTATTTTTCCAAGTATTAACAACGTATTAACATTACACACAGTTTACACAGAGTGTCACAATGGGCGGCCTTATCACTAATAGTGATAACTACCAGGCAACCCGAGGATGGCGGGGGACTACTTAATAATAGATACTAACAGTAAATAGTTTAAAAAAGTACACATACATATTAATACATACATACAATATAACATCCTACATACATATTATATAATATCCTACATACATACATACAATACAATATCCTGTGTAAACAAAACAGCTTAAGTACTTACAGTTAAAGTAAACAAATAGAAGGGGCAGTTTACAAACAAGAGTTAGACAGTGAGATAAAACTTCTTTACCCGATCTTTGAAAATGTGTGAAGCGGTAGATTGTTGTCATAGATGAGACAATGACCGGCAGTGAGTTCCATAAGCGGACAGCTCTGGAATACAAATTGCCTACCAAAAGTAGTGGTAGGCAATTTGTGTTTATACTACTTGGTTAATGTTTTCAGAGCGCGGCCCGAAATACGCTTGCGGTGGTACACTCATCAATGAACGGTATGTTCTAACGGCAGCTCATTGCGTTGTCTATTTAGCGCATAATTCCTACTTGGATAGAGTAGTCCTCGGGGAACATGATGTTGAAACAGACCCTGACTGTGAAACTGACAAGGATGGAGTCGTGGAATGCGCACCAAGATCCAGGGTATTTTATTATTTGAAATACTAGATAGTACAGTTAAATTTTGCCATTCATTCCACATTTTATTATTTATCTGTCATGTTAAACAGAATTCGTCGATAGAGCAAGTAATAGCTCACCCTGGCTTCACGTATCGGACACTGAGGGATGACATAGCGCTGATAAGGCTAGCGCAACCGGCGGACTTCAGTTTAGGTTCGGATCTCTGCAATAACTAGCTCCTTTATTTAATGGTATACCGGTAGTATCGATGGGTGAAATGCTATTTGACTAAAGCGACACTTTTGGGCGATATTGACTCATAAACATATTTGGAATCAGCTAATGTTTCCGCGTCGAATGAGTATGTTCTCCTGTAAAGTAAAAAAAAATCGCTTAAGTCAAAGTCTTTCACCCCTCGATACTATCATTATAAACTCTTATGTATCAGGGGCAAATAATGACCGTGATTATCATGATTTCTCTAATATACGTCAGCTACTAATCGATAGTTGACAAATTGTCGAGTTACCCTACAATTTGCCGTAAAATAATTTTTTTATTTTTTTTGGGGGTCGACACTGCTCGCGTCCGTAGGGTTTAGCCCTCGATGCCTTACACGTGACCCCTGGGTGGTGCCAAATGAGCAGTAACTTTCATGTGGTAGAGCCTCGCTGCTATCAGCAGCACACATGGGCTGGCTCGACCGGGGTAGTACCACACTCTCGCAGAAGACCGGTCGTCTGAGTGGCGGCTTTTGTCGTCGCGCTTCGCCTGGTTAGCGAGAGAGCCGGAGCCCATCTCCCCACCCCCACCCCTAAGTATGACAGCGGCATTTAGAAAAGACGTACCCCAGGAGGGTACCAGCACGTTGCGTGCTGGAGAATCCCTCCCTGAGCTTTTACGCTCGGGCTGCCCTGCGTACTCTGGGGTGGGCAAAATTCCGCTTGAAAACTTGACATCTTCCCGTGGCAAGAGCAGAACCAAGGCACCCCCTACCACGCTTAGCGTGGACTTCTGCAACATCAGGGGTTTGCACTCCAACTTGAATGCCGTCCACTATCACCTTGAGGCGGCCAAGCCGGCCTTGCTCTTCCTCACGGAAACGCAGATATCGTCCCCGGCGGATACGTCATACCTTTATTATCCAGGGTACAAGTTCGAGCACAATTTTGTGCCTCGTGCTGGAGTATGCGTATACGTTAGGGAGGATATTTGTGTTAGACGTCTGGGAAATCTTGAAGGTAGGGACCTATCTACCATCCTGTTAAGCGTAGATTGCGTCGACCACCCCCGCGTCTATGCTTGCATTTATAGGTCCCATAGCGGTAACTCGGAGACTGATCGACTCATCGAGCATGTGCAGATGGCCGCTGATTCCGTACTCGAACGGATCTCGTCCGCAGAGATCGTGATACTTGGCGATTTTAATGCCCACCACGCTGAATGGCTTGGTTCGCGTTCCACCGATCATGCGGGCAGGTCTGTTCGCGACTTTGCTCTGGCCTATGGTCTGTCGCAGCTGGTATCCTCGCCAACGCGTATCCCGGATGCAGCAGACCATGTACCTTCCCTGTTGGATCTTCTGCTGACCTCTCACCCGGATGGCTATCAGGTAACCGTCGATGCCCCGCTTGGGTCGTCGGACCATTGCCTTATCCGGAGCAAAGTGCCATTGTCGCGCCAACTACGGCCCCGTTCAGCGGGCTGCCGCCGAGTCTGGCACTTTAGGTCAGCAGACTGGGACGGGATGCGGTCCTTTTTTGCATCCTACCCTTGGGGCAAGGTTTGCTTCTCCTCGGAAGATCCTGACGACAATGCCGAGTCTATCGCTGATGTGGTGCTGCAGGGCATGGAACTTTTTGTCCCATCCTCTGCAGTTCCCATTGGTGGTAAATCAAAGCCTTGGTTTGAACGCTTCTGTAAGGCGGTTTCACGCCGCAAGCGGGAGTCGTTTCAGGGTTGGGCTGCGGCGATGGCGTCTCAGGATCCTAATTCTTACCGCTTAAAAAAGGAGTACAATCATGCCTCCAGATCCTACAAAAGAGCCCTGGCCGGAGCAAAGAGTGAGTTCATCGGCAGAATTGGCAAGAGACTTATGCGTTACCCCTCGGGTTCCCGCGCGTTCTGGTCTCTTGCCAAAGCTGTCGAAGGGAATTTCTGTCGGCCATCTTTTCCACCACTGCGCAGGGGGGATGACTCCTTGGCCCAGACTGCGAAGGAGAAAGCCGATCTTCTAGGCTCTCTCTTCGCTTCCAACTCCAGAATTGATGACCATGAGATGTCTCCGCCGACTATAGCTCCCTGTGATTACTCCATGCCGGGGATCCGTTTTACACAGAAGTCTGTGCGTAGAGCGCTACTCTCATTGGACATCAATAAGTCGAGTGGGCCGGATGGTATCCCCCCAATTGTGCTTAAGACATGTGCTCCTGAGTTGACTCCGACCTTGACGCGTCTTTTCCGACTCTCTTATTCTAACGGCGTAGTCCCGGTCTCTTGGAGGACTGCTTTGGTACACCCGATCCCTAAAAAAGGAGATCGCTCCGAACCAGGAAACTACAGACCGATCGCCATCACTCCGTTGCTCTCCAAAATAATGGAGTCCATTATAAACCGCCAGATCCTTCGGTACTTAGAGGACCACCAGCTGATCAATGACCGGCAATACGGTTTCCGTCAGGGTCGATCGGCCGGTGACCTTCTTGCCTACCTGAGTCACCGTTGGGCTGAGGCGGTCGAGAGCAAAGGTGAGGCCTTAGCGGTCAGCCTGGATATAGCGAAGGCCTTTGATCGGGTGTGGCATAAAGCGCTTCTTTCGAAGCTTCCCTCCTACGGGCTGCCTGAGAAATTCTGCAAATGGGTCGCCAGCTTTCTTACGGATCGGAGCATCGTGGTCGTAGTCGACGGATCATGCTCGGATTGCAAGTCCGTAAATGCTGGCGTCCCGCAAGGCTGTGTCCTATCCCCTACCCTGTTCCTGCTGCATATCAACGATATGTTGCTTAATATCAGCAACTTCCGTTGTTATGCGGATGACAGTACAGGAGATGCTCTTTACACCGGTCGTGCTAATATTTCTCGGGCAAACGTCGATGAGTGTCGGAACAAACTTGTGTCTGAAGTCGAGACTTCTCTACATCTAGTCTCGAACTGGGGCAAACTGAACTTAGTGCAATTCAACCCCAATAAGACACAAATTTGTGCGTTCACCGCCAAAAAGAACCCCTTTGTCGCATCTCCTCGCTTCGAAGACACTCCCCTTAATGCCAAGCCAAGTATCGGGATCCTTGGAGTCGACATATCGAACGACGTGCAATTCCGCGGTCATCTGGAAAGTAAGGCCAAGTTGGCCTCCAAAAAGCTGGGTGTGCTCGGTAGGGCGAGGCGGTATTTCACTGCGGCTCATCGCCTGCAACTTTACAAGGCGCAAGTCCGTCCGCACATGGAATACTGCTCTCACCTTTGGGCCGGTGCACCACAGTACCAACTTCTTCCTTTTGACCGCCTGGAACGAAGGGCAGTTCGAATTGTCGATGACAAAAAGCTTACTGATCGGCTAGACCCTCTGGCGTTGCGTAGAGATGTAGGCTCTCTCTGCATTTTCTACCGCCTCTATCATGGAGAGTGTTCCGAGGAATTGTTCGGTATTATACCTGCCGCTGAATTCCACCATCGCACGGCTCGCCACAGACTGCATTACCATCCTCACCATCTGGATGAATGGCGTTCCAGTACAGTGCGATTTACCAGGAATTTCCTTCCTCGCACCACCAAATTGTGGAATGAACTTCCTGCAGCGGTGTTCCCGGACCGATACGACAAAGGTACCTTCAAGAAACGAGCATACTCATTCCTTAAAGGCCGGCAACGCACTTGCGATGCCCCTGGTGTTGCACGTGTCCATGGGCGGCGTTGATCACTTACCATCAGGTGAAACGTCTGCTCGTTTGCCTCCCTATCACATAAAAAAAAAAAAAAAAAAAAACGTAAATATTTACGAACAGCGTATGGTAGAGTTACATAGCATACTTAAGCACCGAAAGTGTGTTGCAGCAAATTTCAAAAGACGATCTTTCATTGGGTGTTATGTTACTGGAATTTACCGTTATTATTTGGCAACAAACTCATCATACGCGTAAAACATTAATTTGTTTGTTGCTATTCATTTGTTGTCAAATGAATAGCAACAAACAAATCATGTCATCACATGTCATCTTTAATCAATCAGCTTTTTTTTCTGATGATAACAGCTAGTATGAAGCCAATATGTTTGCCGCTCACTAATGCGCTTCAAACTGAATCTTTGGCGGATCTGAACGGCGAGGTGGCAGGCTGGGGATTCACTGAAAATGGTTTGCAGTCCACCGTGTTACTGAAAGTGAGCCTTCCCATCGTTTCCAAGGAGAAGTGCAATGACGTGTACAAAGGGTGCGTGTTTTCAAAATCTTTACTTTTATATATACTATATGTATACTAGCTTTTGCCCTCGACTTCGTCCGCGTAGTAGTCGAAAATTGTTCTAATAGGCTTTTTTTCACCGACCTCACAAAGAAGCCTCCTCCTTTGTGAGGTCGGTGATTCTCAATTCAACCCATATGTTTTTTTATGTAACAGATGGTCAAAAATACAGATTTTACTAACTGTGATCCTCGAAAATACTGACTTGACTGACCTAACTTTAAAGGGCTTCCCCAAAATTTACAGAACTTTAAATCCATCTCCCATGCGGTATCGCGACGTCTACTATAAAACGTTACGACACTCATTATAAGGCGTCGTGGGACCACCCCTATAAGTCGTTGCGACGTTCATTATAAAGCGTCGCAACACTCACCATAAGGCATCGCGACGCTCATTATAAGGCTTCGCGATGCTCAACATAAGGCGTCACGACGCTTATCATGAGGCGTCGCGACGCTCACTATAAAGCGTCGCAACGCTCGCCATAGGCTTCACAACGCACACTATATGGCGTCGCGACGCTCACTATAAAGCGTCGGGACGCTCACTATAAAGCGTAGCGACGTTCACTATAAAGCGTCGCGACGCTCCCCATTAGGCGTCGTGACGCTCATTATAAAACTTCACGACGCTCCCTATGAGTCGTCGCGACGTTCATTATTAATATTTTTTTGCTGTAAATATTTACTTTATTAAGGCTGTTATGAGGTGATACTATTTTTATATTTCTAACGATTATTGTCACTAAAATCGTGTGAAAATAAATATTTTTAACAAAAACCGACTACAAAAACCTACGTGATGACTGTTTTTGTTTTTTTTTTAAATAATTTTAATTGGTTTTTTACGTTATAAATTTTGTTGTAACATATAAAATTATTATGTTCAAATGTTTGAATACATATTAAATATACCAATCTTTATTATAGTGTAGGGATTTAAAGGTTAAATAAACATGAATACCTTACCATTTCAAATTTCAAACTCTACGTCTTTATGAGGCCGTGTCCTAAAAATGCATAACCTCTTTAAGCTTAGAAACCTTCAGGTGAGGTACTAATATAGTACGGTGACTTTCGAGACATTCCAATTTTAAAGAGTATTTGCTTGTGTTTTTAAGTGAGTTCAAACATTTTTTAATCAATTTAGATTGAGTTTTCAAACATGTGTCAAAATAAAAAGTAATTTAAATCAAAAGGACTAAGGAGTATTTATATCAACTTGGAAGCAAATCACCGCCAAATCAACTTTCTACCCCTTTTTAACCCAGTTAGGGGATGAATTTCAATAAAATAGGAAACACATCTTCCTTCAATTCTGTTAAATAAGGATTATGCAAAATTTGAAGTAGATTGGACCAAGGAATCCCGTTGTCCCATACAAACTTTGCCTCCCTTTTTCACCCCTTAGGGGCAGAATTTCGGAAAATCCATTCTTAGTTGATGCCTACGTCATACAAAGAACACACCCTCACCCTTTTTATTTCACACCCCCCCCCCCTCTTTGTGGGGGGGGGGAAGGATTTTGTTTTTGTTGGCTGTAAATATTTACTTTTTTAGGGTTGTTATTTTCAACGATTATTGACACTAAAAAGCTTGAAAAAATTAATTAACAAAAAACAAAAACCGACTGCATGTGTGTATTTGCCTAGTCTGACGTAGATTGGCACCTACTCCAAATGTAATTAATTATATGGTTATTTTTAGCTTTTTAGTGCACCTAGGTTTATGAAGTCCTTTTTTGTTTTTTGTTTAAAATTTATTTCTACTTATAGACTTTGAAACCATCCAACCGATGTGCCCCAAACAGGTTTAATTAGAACGGCAATGATAATGCGAAGATGATTTTAGACCACTAAAACAATGCATAAGGCACATTCCGTCCATTTATGAAGTCAATTTTCGACTTTTCCCATACAACACTTTTAGCGTAATAGCACACACCGGGTATCCGGGTAGCTTATAAAAAAGAAATATTATTCAGATTACTTACAACGAATTTGTAATTGTTTTTCCAGGGTAGTACAGATAAAGAATAATCAAATATGTGCTGGTGCCGTTAAGGACAAGGGCTCCTGTAGAGGTGACTCCGGCGGCCCGCTCATGATTCCTGGTACGGTGGGGACCTCTGGTTCCAAAACCGTGCAGCGAGGGATTGTCTCCTTCGGACCCACGAATTGTAACCTGACGCGCGTTCCTGGAGTCTACACTAACGTCGCTTATTACATGGATTGGATATTGGATCATATGCGTCCGTAGTTAAAAATTATACTGTGATGGCACCTGAATGGTTGATGAAATAAATACTAATACTAATACTAAAATACATTATCTATAGTAACATTATAATCTATACTATATTATTATTAATATTATAGAACTAAAGGATAGAATAGAACAAACACGTTGCACCATAATTGCATTGTTACACAGTTACGTTCTAATCACATTTCAAAGTCAGACCATTCAACGGCGACCTCCGTCCATATTAACAGTTCTACTGATCTAAGGACTGATGGGAGTTCATAGTCACTGGATAACGGTCGTGATGAATACAAGGATGGCAGTTGACATCGTTTGCGGTATTGGAATAATTAAGTCGGAAATCAAGCAGATTGCGCCGCTGCAATAGGAAGTTTTTCGATCTCTTTGTCAACGCAAATTCGCCCGCTATCTATACAAGAAGCTTTATGGATATTATCCATATTTATATCCGTCTCTGTTCGTCGCCGGAATGGTAGGCGTCAACACCCTAGAATTAAGACGCAAATGTGCATTGTTGATGCACTATTACCAACTGCTCAACAACGGGATTGACAACCCGACCGCTTTGGCCCGCTGCTCCTTGTTCGTGCCGGACGGGATGCGGACGCGCGCACGCCGCTTTCTCTCAGCGCCGCCTGCGCGAACGCAGACCGCTCGGTACGCTCCTACCACCCAGGCCATCAATATTCTGAACGCCTTGATTGCTCAGCAACCAGATGTCGACATATTTTTTTCAAATTATAATTTAGTTATTAAGTCGTGTATGTCGGAGATTGGAAGACGGAACGTCAAATTTTAATCGATTTGGGTGTATTCGAATACGATGGTGGGCAACACTGAGGTTGACAGCTGATAGTTGTCAATGTCATTGATTATTATAAGCGTACGTGGAGCTGTGAACGGACACTCTTGTGTGAGACACGGCAGGGGAAACCAGTGTAGCCAACCTACGTCCGACTTCGCCGCGTTCCCAAAAGTATTCCATTTTCATCCGAGTCACGTGTGCAAATTTAGATTGTAAAGTAAATTAATTAGTTTGATTAAAACCTATCGAGTGTATACCAAGTATTATTTTCTGGATATACGATGGATGAAGAGCCGAGAGACGAAGAACGCCCACATCCTCCCACGTTTCCTACGTTATGTATTAGATTTCTAAGTTAATATATAATGTGTAATAATAATGTGTACAAAATATAGTGGCTCGCTGCACGCGTTGGTTCAAACTGTAAGTGCAGCTAGCATTGGAATGATAAATATCTATCTATATATCTATATACAATAAAAATCAATTGCTGTTCGTTAGTCTCGCTAAAAGTCGAGAACGGCTGGGCAGATTTGGCTGATTTTGGTTTTAAAATGTTTGTCGTAGTCCAGGGAAGGTTTAAACGGTGAGAAAATATGGAAAAATTGCGAGGAAGATAATAAGAAGATAGAATACAAATAAAAAAAGGCTTTATTGTGCTCTTTCAAACACACAATATATGTTTTGCTGGAATGAAAAAAAAAAAATCTGACTGTCAATGAATTGTCATTTATTTTTTTAAATTCAATCGTCGAAGTTTGTTAGTGCGTGAGAACTTTATTTACTGTTATTGTTTTTTACGAACTGAATGAAATGATTATATTCAATGGAATAAGAAGAGGAATGGCTCCACCTGTGTTTAGCGGGTATTTCAGCCAGTGTCAAGTAATTAATAGCAAGGGCAAATTCAATAAATACACATTATAAATAAGAATGGATGATGACAGTGATAAAGATGGCGGATGAATCCTGTTAGTGTTTTAAAATGACAAGGAGAAGACGAGTTGACATAGGTCGTCGAAGTCAATCAAATTTACGACGAGGTACCTCACGTGCAAACCGCACTGATGATTGTAACATACGTATTGGTATAGCAGTATTGCGTTCTACAGTGAATAGCGAATAATGAATTAGATAGGCTTAGAATGGAACGAGTTCGAGCACATCAAACACAACAACAAAGAGTACGACGCAATGAAATCGAGCGTAGTCGTGGACGAGGGGGAAATATTGGTCGTCGCACGCAAAACTCATTATCGGTATTCATGCTGCGTTTAAATAGAACCACAGAAGAACGATTAGCGGAAGATGCAAGTATAAGAGACCAGATTGCAAGCACATGTCCAAATTAACGACAATACCATCGCAACGAACACCTTCGGGCTAATACATTGAGGCAAAGACAGACGAGTCAGCAAATCAACGACCAACTTAGAGCACTAGAACGACAGCACCCTCAAGTACATCGCACACTGACACCATCTCTTCTCCGCTCAGCATTCGAATATGAGTCAGATATCGACTATTCGTCACATCCGCAAGTCGTTTTGGCAATGAACATTAATACTCGCTGCATTGAATGCGCCTCCATTATTATATACCAAAACTTCAATCATTGTGAAATTTGTGGCTTGGAAACGTCATTTTACATAGAATGCAAAAAAGGAAGGAAAGGGCAAACTTAAAATCAAAGGAATTAAAGAAAGGCTTCTCGACAATACTACCAATATAGAAGACTTGGAAGAAATAGAAGAATTAAATAATTTTGACATAGAGGCAATAGTAAACAGTGAGTCGTAGTCGAATCAACCATAGATTCGTTACAAGCAATTATGGAATAGCAAAATTAAAGAAATTAAAATGTTACATTTAAAATATGATATTAAATGTGTATTTCAGGCATAATTAAAATGTTTTTTTTTTAAATTTGAGTGTGTGGTTTATGTGAAATGTTTATTTGTTGTTGAAAATGGCAATGCCAGACATTACAAAAACCTAATAGTAAAAATATAATAATAATAATAATAAAAACCATGGCAACCGCTGTCAACTTCAATACAAAAATTTTTCTCTATAACAAAATAATGCAAATTATATTTAAATACTGTGGATATATAACATATACAATAGTAAAATTAATACAAAATTTAATATGTTCCGATACGGATTAATTTTTAAAGAATTTCCGCAAAAAATCCAAATAGTGCCGACAAAACAACATGACGGATGCTCCTCGGAGAAACCCGAGGAGACTATGTCGGCAGCGGACTGTCAATGAACCTAACGCACAATCAACACCCCCGGACCCGTCACCTCGCTCCGCCTCGCCATCGCCGGCATCCATCATCAGGACGTCGGTGACTGCAGTAGCGTCGAGCGAGAGCGACGAGTATTTTTCTCCGCCGACGTCGCCACCACCTGTACGTCGGCAGAGAGGCCGGCCACCGGGACACTTGGGGCTTTTGGGGCAACCGGCTCCGAACAGGGTCCTCGTTCCCAGTGGTGTAGTGCGGCGCATGCGATGGACGTCTTCCATAAATGAAAACGTCATGCGCGCCTACTATGAGGCTACAGAGGGGGGAACTAACCTCACTGCGTACCGTAACCGAATGCTGCCTCTGTTTCAGTCACTTGAACCAGCGGTCAACGTGTCGGCGCAACGACTGTCGGATCAGGTGAGGGTCATCCAACGTGGTAACATGTTGGCTGATACCGTACTCGATCGGCTACGCTCGGAGATGCAGAGTAGGCGGGTTGTTCCTGTCGCATCGTCGCAGCCTGCGGCCCAGCCTGTGGCAAGTGCCACGGTTACTTCACGGCTTGCCGCCGATAGCGACGTTGATAGAGATAACGCGCCTATTTATGTAAGTAACCAATACAATGATTTGTTGAGGAGTACTTTGGAGGATGTAGTTCGGGTGTATCGGTCCATGCCGAACCACCTTAGACCTCGTATACCTCGCCTGCCCATGCATAAAGGGAATAGGGCGATAGTGGGTGCCTTGGACTCACTACTGTCAATTTACTTTGACAGTAGTGATAACCTTGCGGATACACACTCTATCCTGTATTGTGCTGCCATTACGGTATGTCGTGTAGCTCGTGTCAAAGTTTTTAACACTGACACAGCTACACGTCCAAAACCCGCCGTCCCGGCATGGCAATGCAGGATAGAGCGTCGTATTAGCGAGGCTAGGGCACTCATTGGCAAGCTCAGCTGCTTCAGGGAGGGTAATACCCGCCCTAGAGTTATGCGCTTTGTGAGGCGGGCATTCGCAGGGACTGATGTCAGTCCCCGCGAATATATTTCCCGCGTCACAGAGCGCATTGACTTCCTGAAGCAGAAAATTTATGCATGGGCAAACCGTATACGTAGGTATAAGGTTCGCGTGGATCGATATTCCCAGAACTCCATGTTTCAAAGGGATCAAAGATGGGTTTATAGATCCTGGGAGCGACCCAATGAACCGGTGAGTGAATTGCAGCGACCAGATGATAACGCCATGACAACATTCTGGCGTGATATCTGGTCGGTGCCAGTCACTCACTACGAAGGTGATTGGATCGGTGATGTCGAGCGAATGTGCGAACCAATAAAAGAAATGGAAGCCATCTCCATCGGGCCCCTAGACGTAGCCAATGCAGTCCGTTCTTTACCTAATTGGAAGGCCCCAGGCCCGGACGGACTGCATAATTTTTGGCTCAAATGGCTACGTAGCTCGCACGTTCGCTTGGCATCCCAATTCCAATCAGCCTTACAATCTGGGTCATTACCCGAATTTATAACTACAGGCGTAACCCATCTGCTCCATAAATCCGGAAGTACCACGGACCCTAAAAATTATAGACCGATCACCTGTCTACCTACAATTTACAAAACTCTTACATCCATCCTGAGAGCGAAAATCGTCAGACATGTTGAAGATAATTCAATAATGTCTGCCTCTCAGAATGGATGTAGGAGTGGGTCCCGTGGTACTAAGGAGCTACTCCTCATCGATATGACCATTTGCCAACAGGCTCGCCGTAACCGAAAGGATCTGTCGACATGCTGGATAGATTATAAGAAGGCCTATGATTCTGTGCCGCATACGTGGCTTGTGAGAGTGCTTGAGTTGTATAAAATAGATACAACTCTACGCACTTTCTTGGAGTCATGTATGAGGCAATGGAAAACGGTCCTTCTCTGTCCAGGGTCTCGACAGATCCTTGGGAATGGCGAGCCTATAAGGATAGAGCGAGGTATCTTCCAGGGTGATAGTCTGAGTCCACTATGGTTTTGCCTGGCCCTGAACCCTCTGAGCACACTTTTAGAGGAGTCAGGGTTTGGCTTTCGGTTGCGACGAGGAGGTCAGGTAATATCTCACCTGCTTTACATGGATGACCTTAAACTGTTTGCCCCCACTGCACTCCAACTGACGGGATTACTGAAGGTTACAGAGACCTTTAGTAATTCTATCAGGATGGAGTTTGGTGTGGATAAATGTGCGGTCATGCATGCAAAGCAGGGGAGATTGGTGGAGTCTGAAGGCATCCAACTTTCAGATTCCATCCAACTGAGATCACTCGCCGCAACCGAGACCTACAAATACTTGGGTATGTCACAAGGGTTAGGCATTAGTGAGACTGACATGAAACAGTTATTGCGGGATCGCTTCTTGGGGCGCCTGAAAAAAGTACTGAAAAGTCTTTTATCAGGCGGAAACAAGGTGCGAGCCTACAACGGCTGGGTCATGCCAGTCTTGATGTACTCCTTTGGCATACTCAAGTGGACTCAGACCGAATTGGACACCCTGGATAGAACAGTCCGTACTACGCTCACTGCATACCGCATGCATCACCCACGCTCATCGGTAATGAGACTGTATATCCCTCGGAAATGTGGAGGTCGTGGCTTTTTAAATGTCAAGACTTTGCATAACCGGGAGATATGTAGCCTCAGGGAATATTTTCTCCGTGCCGATGGGGAAATGCATGCGGATGTAGTGGCAGTAGATAATGGACTCACCCCTCTATCTTTGGCAAAAGAGAACTGGCGCAAACCTGTAGTGCTGACAACGGTTGATCGTAGGTTGGTATGGCAGGGCAAGGAGCTACACGGAAGGTACTATCGGGCCCTTCATGGGCCCGATGTAGATCTTGCGGCCTCCGTGGCCTGGCTACGATTCGGCGACCTCTTTGGGGAAACCGAAGGTTTTGTCTGTGCAATTATGGACGAAGTTGTGATGACGAACAACTACCGGAAATATATTCTTCGGGATGGCACCATCGACATTTGTCGGGCATGTCATCGCCCTGGAGAATCCCTGAGGCATATCATCTCCGGTTGTTCGCGTCTCGCAAATGGTCAATATTTACACAGACACAACCAAGTAGCCAGGATTATCCACCAGCAACTTGCCCTGAAATATCGCCTTGTGACATCCGAGGTACCGTACTACAGGTATGAACCACAACCAGTTCTCGAAGAAGGTCATATCTCATTGTATTGGGACCGATCTATCATCACAGACAGGACTATTGTAGCCAATAAGCCTGATATTGTGCTGATAGATCGCCAAGAGCGCCGTGCAATGATTGTCGATATCACTGTCCCCCATGACGAGAATCTCGTGAAGGCCGAAAAAGATAAAGAAAGCAAGTATCTTGATCTGGCTCACGAGGTTGTCGACATGTGGGACATTGATGCGGCAATCATTGTACCGATAGTCGTTTCCGCCCATGGCTTATTAGCCAAGAGCCTCGACAAACACCTAAAGAGGCTCGCGTTAGGCGGCTGGATCAAGGGACAGATTCAGAAGGCGGTACTTCTGGAGACGGCGCGCATTGTGAGGAAGTTCCTCTCTCTGGAGCCCTAACCACTGGTAACTAGGACCCTGTTCCAGATGCCGGTGGGGAACTGTTTTTTATATTTTTAAATGTATTTTTTATATATATATTTAAAAATGTAATTTATAAGAAAGATAAGAAATAAAGGAGATAATAATAATAATATTTATTGATACATTGCCACATCTTAAAATATACACTATAAAACATTGTTGTAGTACAACCAGACAACGACCAGATCCCGAACTAGGATTTAACCTGTGTCACGGGTATTCTGGATGTCACCGAGGTGGTACTAACTGTTGACATATGGCTGTTATAAGTTACATATGGTTAATAAGATGTATTTAGCACAAAACGAATATACTCGTAAACCTAAATAAAATTTGTCAATGATTTACAACACAATTTAAAAATGGACGAACTTATTATATAATAAAAGTTTCTGGGCAAGGAAACCGGCTCAGGAATTGCGAGTTATTCGCATTTTAAAGGTCATAAATTATGGACTGCTTCATTTCACTGTAATAGGAATCTATAAAGAGCCTACAAAAATTACGAGGACACCTACCTATCAAGCTTGGTTTCGAACACGATTGTGTAGGTAATTAATTTAAGTGTATTACAAATATCTATAAATTAGGAGATACATTACAAAGATAATATCAATATTACAATGAAATACCAAAGACTGGTAGACAGGTATTTAATAAATTGATAACTGATAAAAGCATATTATGTAGTATAATCGTTCAACTAGAAATAGTTATTTCCTTTACAAATTCATATTCAAATGAATAACTTAACTTATGTAATACAATATACGCCGGGTAACTAATATAGGAATAAATAAATAAATATCGCCAGACAACCAAATACTTATTGTATGATCCCAAACTACTAAAGCTTGTACTATGGACACCATACAATGATTTGGGGCTGACGTCACAAATATGTTATAATAAATACCTTAGAGACTAGCATACATAATTATAGTTACACGGGATTATTTAACACGTAGAGTCGGTGACGTGTCGATCGTGGTGCTCGGTAGCCGGCCTCTGTATCGCCGGAACACCCTTCGGCCAAAACTCTTCTTTCATGAAGGCCGACAGTTGTTCGGTCGGCACTCTCACCACAATGGAATTAAAATTCACCCTGTGGCGGGACTCCAACCGTCCGGCCCTCAGAGTGAGGTTGGTCTTCCCTCGCACGTACTCTACGATCCCCTCGACCTTTGTAGTGTAGTGCAGGCGGGACACATACAGCAGCGTCGTCGGAACGGCCGAACGCAGCGGTTGATGCGGTCCCGTCGGTGCTGTGCCGCACTTGTTACGGCTGGCGGGCTTCTTCTTTCTTCCTACCACCTCGATGAAGCCCTCCTTGTCGCACTGGCCCTTCTGAGGGCCCGGTTTCGCAGTCCTACGGATGTTGTCGTGAGGATTCTGCTTCCCCTGTGTTTGCCGCTTCGGTAGCGGCGGGGTGGAGAGGGCGGCGGCGTAACCGTCGCGGGGTCGACGTGGTCGCGCGTGACCTCTCCGCTGGAGCGGAGGGAGCGGCGGCGGGGCGCGGTGCATCACGCGCTGGGGCAGCAACGGGTGACGCATCGAAATTCGCCGACTCGAAACTGCCGACGGATGCATTTTGCGCTCCGCGTCTCGTGTTCACATTAGAGGCTGCGAGAGACCCACTTTTCGAACTGGCGCCACGTAATAAAATTATCTCAGCGCGCAGCTCATGAATAGTGGCTTCGGAAGCCTCCAATCTGTACTGTACTTCGGCCAGACTTGACTTCAGGGATGTTATGTCCTTCAGCAGATGGCAACGTCGACGTGGTCGAGTGTGACGGGGGGCAGCTTATGCAGCTGCTTCGCCACAATAACGGGCACGTCGTCTGCATCGTTCTCCTTTAATATTGACAGGATGTCTTGGAGACTCCTCTCACCCTTCTCATCCCTCTTACGGGTAAATGGGTATTTGTTCGGGCCAGTTGAAAGTTATTGAACTACACTAGTAAAAGTAAACTAGTTACTTTCATTTACGTATCTAATAATAAGTAAGTAGCCAAGAATGATACATTTGGGGGCACGGTAGTGCCCCCGCCAAGACGAGCCAAGCGAAGCGCAAGGGCACTACCTACCTTTTCTCGTATCGTCGCATTTTTGAACCCTCGTAACTTTGGTTTGGATAATGCCAGATAGTTAAATTTTCAAGATATAATACCATGAGTACAATAATTAAACATGCAAAGTTTGAATATCATAGCTAATATAATTTAGATTTTATTATAGATGTCCAAAAACCCCTAATTTCGTCACTGACTGACTCACTGACCGACTGATTCACTGATCATCAAAATTCTTAGGGTACTTCCTGAAGTCTTAGAAAGCTGAAATTTGGAATGTAAGCTAATATTAGTACAGAGACAACAAAAAAAATAAAAAAACCTAACCTAACCCATCCCCTTGGTATAGCGGGTGGAAGTTTGTATGAGATAGCACTATTTCTTGTGCTAGCGAAGCGGTCGTGTTGTGTCGTTTACGACATTCTTCTACTGCGCATGCTATGCCAATAGATTGTGAGAGAATATTTTGTACTTTGTAGACCATATTTCGAGTGATTTAAGTATCGATTAAGTATAGTCAGCATTTCAATTTAATTATTAATTCGAACTTTGAATAGATTGATTAGGTATTTTAGGATTAGTATAGTAGGTTTATTAATAGTTTAAGTTTGGTTTAGATTTACTGTGATGGATCAAATACTGAATGCTTAATTTTTTTTGCCTGTTCACAACAAGTGTGAACTTGTCGGCACTGAGACATGGCTTTACCTGCTACGTCTGCTTCCTTTCTTGACATCCATCAGCACGGCTGATGTGCAAGGAATACACAAAAAAAAGAAAGAAAAAATGAACCCAAGAAAATCCATTAACCAACTTACAAAAATAAATGAAATCCCACCAAAAACATTTTCATGTAAAAATGTTGCCAATACGAGTCTAGTTTGCTTATCATGTGAAAAAGTTATCAGTTATCGTATAAAGCCAAGCTCCAAATACTACACGCTCTAAGTCTAAGCCTACAAGCCCTTCACATACTCTACATTCTAGTTAAAACATGTGGCTTGGCCGTTGTAGAGTAACGAAACGGAATTTACATACTCTGATTTACTTTTGTAACCTTTTTATACTAGATTTACATACTCTCTGAGTTTTTATAAGAAAACTTTTGACGAATCCTATGAAATCTACGTATCGGTAGCAAAACGGCCAAGCCACACGTTTTAACTAGAATGTAGAGTATGTGAAGTTAGGGCTTGTATGTTTAGAGCGTGTAGTCTTTGGAGCTTGGCTTTATACGATATCTGATAACTTTTTAACAGGATAAGCAAACTAGACTCGTATTGGCAAGATTTTTACATGACAATGTTTTTGGTGGGATAATATTTACGGAGTCGATAGGCGGCGGGCGACCGACGTCGGCAATCACTCGCCGCTAATGTCTCGGCCTCCAAAGTTTACGTCCACTCATAAATGAGCCGCGACCTTGCCAATTGTGAACCACCCTATACGACAGAACAATTGCCCAACCCTGCAAAATAAATACGATCGCACTAACGACGCGAATTTTACACCCAAACGTTCCCATCGTCGGATAAACGCTTTCATAGAGTCGAATTGCCTTTTTAATTTAATTTTAAAACGTAAATCTTTGGCTGTGCACCTAAATACGTAAATCTTATTTAAATTAAGTAGGTACCTACTTAAATATCATTGTAAATTTGCATTTGTAATATTTGCAAGATTAGGACACAAGACGAATCCCGGTGATAACAATAAATATTCGTGGGTTTTATGTTTGCCGTCAGAATTAAACGAGAGGTAATTTCATTAGAAAGCTTCGATCACGAACAGCACAAGCAGTCAAATAAGACAAATGAAACTGGATATTGTACGAGTCTGTACTACACAGCCTTACTAAAATGTCTCAGGCATTATTAAAACTCAAACCTTATTTCCCGTTTTTTGGTCAACATCCGACAAAATATTCCTTTCTAATGGGCACTTCAGTGAACACTTAATTGTTTTTATAAAGAAAAACCGGCCAAGTGCGAGCTGGACTGGCGCACCGAGGCTTCCGCACTTAAACTATGAAAGCACCGAACATTGCTCTAACGAAAAGATAAACTTGACAAAGAGACAAACTTAACTTTGCCGTTGGTATACTGGTATACTGGTGTCCCCATACAAACTAACTACAAAATAAGTTTGTAATCGCAAAAAACTATTTTCTAACAAGAAATAAATGTACAGTTTTAGTTTTTTTTTGTTTATTTGTGCTATAAGTCAACGGGAAGCACCCTATAGGTTTTTGATTCCCGTGCTAATGTACTGAAAATGCAACATAAGCCTCCGTATCTTTTGATTGCATTCATATAGAAGTTTGATTTTTTCAGGGCACCAAGGGACCGCAGACACAAGCCTTCGTTATAAATTTCAACTTGATACTTTCACGTGTTTCTGAGAAAAAGGGCCTTGACAGATACACAGACGGACAACAAAGTGATCCTATAAGGGTTCCTATTTTTCCTTTTTGGTACGGAACCCTAAAAATACTAGATTTTTTAATAAATCGAATATCCGTCTATACCTAAGCTATTAGTAGTAGATATGCTATTGCAGTAAATATTTCTGTCAGTATGATGTTATAATGTAATTTGTACCTATTGTGATATCAGTTTATTTAAATAAAGACTTATTATTATAACCTTGATCCTTTGCCTATGCTACGCTTCTGTTTACGCGGCGTAAGAAATAGACGTGTTAAGACTATTAGCTTAGAAATTAGATTATAATGCGTTTTTAATGAGTTATTGCGCGTCTTGAATTTAATCGATCATAAGTGCTTTTAAATGATATCAATTAAATTAATTGTTAGACAATTTACAAAACCTTATATTAATAACCTTATTGTATTCGATGCAGTTAGTGTTGTTTGGAAACCGGGACCATGTTGAAGTGTACAGTTTTGTTTCTGTTTGTGCAATTAGTGCGAGTGAAATGTCGTGAGTATTTTTCGAAGCTTTGCCTGGAAAACGCATTTTCAACTCAAAATCCAAAAATACTATACCCATAGTTTTAAGAATATCTTATCATTAACAAATGGCATTCTGTAAAAGTGTTTTACAATGATACTGTGGAAGGATTATAACTTTCTATATATTTAGGGGTAATTTACTCAACTCATTAAACGGTAAAGTATCAGTCAGTTTCCGATGTTTGAACTTGCCAACATAAACTAGAATAAACATTTTTTTGAATGAGGGAAGGTCTAAGCCATGCACAGTGATAAAGGATTACTTATCTTTCAGTCGCCGAGGGAGATTATTGCAATGCTGAGGGGCAACCCGGTGTCTGCAGGCCCCTGGGGCAGTGTCCAGGTCTGGTCGCCGAGATCGGACGAGCCGGCAAGCCCATGCCGCCGGTTATGAATACCAAGCTACACTCTCTAACCTGTGGTATCATTGGCGCAAGACTAATGGTATATAAATCCCCTTAGTGCTTCTCGATTACCCGTAATTTAGGGGTTTGAAGTAATTTAATTCAAAAATAATTTAGATTCTTTTAGTTCCACTATAATAACAAGGTGCTCCCTTTCTATATTCATAGGGTAGAATGAGAAAGATAATGTTCTTCACTCTTAAAATTATCAACATGCACTAGGCTAACATAGTAACACCTAGAACAAGACTATGTTGTTAATCTGGCTTTAAAAAGTTCCATATCTGAATGATCTTTTTACAGGTATGTTGTTCTTCATCAGCTAGCATACCTTCATCATCATACCGCGGTGAACGAGGACAAACAGTAGAATACTCCAATAATATGAGACCTGGTAGATCTGCCACGCAAACTGTTGTAGAAGACGACAATATAGGCCCAAAGGACATTCAGAATCATCCCAATCTTAAGTTATTGCCTACAGAATGTGGGAGTATTTACGCAGATAAAATAGTTGGGGGCCAGAGTGCAAGTATCCTCGAAATGCCGTGGATAGTCATTTTATCCTATCATTCAGGTAATTTGTTTAACTAGGTACTTACCGACTTTTGCTTGTTAATTGTAGGTATAATTTCTATTTGGCTAGGTAGAACAGAGGTTTTGTCAAATTGTCTAAGCATTAATATAGTCTTAACGTGCGTGTCAGCATTGTAAAGAGTTTTAAAAACTTACTAAGATCACTGTATATATGTTTTTATATATAAAAAGAATTAATGCATGTAGTAGACAGTAATGATGACAAACTATAAGGTTTATCAAAGTGTTTAACCTGTTAGACCAAAAGGTAGGCAATCTGTGTTTTAACTATTTGGTAATGTTTTCAGAGCGCGGCCCGGCATACCCTTGCGCTGGTACACTCATCAATGAACGATATGTTCTAACGGCAGCTCATTGCGTTGCCTATCTAGCGGGTAATTTCTACTTGGATGGAGTAGTCCTCGGGGAACATGATGTTAGAACAGACCCTGATTGTGAAAATAACGATGGAGTCGTGAAATGCGCACCAAGAGTCAGGGTATTTTATTATTTGAAATACTTGGTAGTACCTACAGTTAAATTTTGCTATTCTTTCCACATTTTATAATTGATCTATCATGTTAAACAGAATTCGTCGATAGAGCAAGTAATAGCTCACCCTGGCTTCACGTATCGGACACTGAGGGATGACATAGCGCTGATAAGGCTAGCGCAACCGGTGGACTTCAGTTTAGGTTCGTATGAATCTCTGCAATAACTAGCCTCTCTATTTAATGGTATACTAGTAGTCATGATATTATCTATACTAATATTATAAAGCTGAAGAGTTTGTTTGTTTGTTTGGTTGAACGCACTAATCATATGAACTACTTGTTCGAATTGAAAATTGTTTTTTTGTGTTGAATGGTCCATTTACCGGGGAAGGTTATAACATCACGCTACTACACAGTAACAATAAGCGCGGGTGAAACCGCGGGCACAGCTAGTCATTAATATACTCGAATGTATCAGGGCAAATAATGACCGCGATTGTCATGATTTCTCTAATATACGTTAGTTAGTTTGTAAATCGATAGTTGACAAATTGTAGAGTTTTGTGTAAATATTTACGAATAGGGCATGGTAGAGTTACATAGCTTACTTGAGCCACCTATGGCACCGAGAGTGTATTTCAGCAAATTTCAAAAGACGATCTTTCATTGGGTGCTATGTTACTGGAATTGACCGTTATTAATTGGCAACAAACTCATCAGACGCAAAAACATTAATTTGTTTGTTGTTATTCATTTGCTTTTTGATCAATCAGCTTTTATTTTTGATGATAACAGCTAGTATGAAGCCAATATGTTTGCCGCTCACTAATGCGCTTCAAACTGAATCTTTGGCTGATCTGAACAACGAAGTGGCAGGCTGGGGATTCACTGGAAATGGTTTGCAGTCCCCCGTGTTGGTGAAAGTGGACCGTCCTATTATTTCCAACGAGAAGTGCAATGACATGTACAAAGGGTGCGTGTTTTCAACACCTATTTTTAACACTATTTCTACCTATAGACTTTGAAACCATCCAAATTATTTGCCCCAAACCGATTTCATTAGAAAGGCAATAATGCGAAGATGATTTTAGATCACTAAAACAATGCATTAGGCACAATCTGTCCATTTATGAACTAGATTTTCGAGTTTTCCCATACAACACTTTTAGCGTAGTAGCACACACCGGGTATCGGGGTAGCTTATAAAAAGGAAATATTATTCAGATTACTTACAACGAATTTGTAATTGTTTTTCCAGGGTAGTACAGATAAAGAATAATCAAATATGTGCTGGTGCCGTCAAGGACAAGGGCTCTTGTAGAGGAGGGCCAGCGGCCCGCGGCGGCAGCCCGCTCTTGACTTCTGGTGCGCGGGGGTCCTTTGGTGACAAAGCCGTGCAGCGAGGGATCGTCTCCTTCGGACCCACGAATTGTAGCCTCACCCAATATCCTGTAGTCCACACTAACGTCGCTTATTACATGGATTGGATATTGGATCATATGCGTCCGTAGTTAGAAATTATACTGCGATGGCACCTGACTGGATAAAGAAATCTATACTCTATACTAATACCAATATACTAAGTAGTAATATATATTATCTATACTAATATAAATATATCTATTATATACATATATAGCTTTATAAAGCTGAAGAGTTTGTTTATTTGTATGTTTGGTTGAACGCGCCAATCTCAGAAACTACTGATTCGAATTGATTTTTTTTTGTTTTTAGTACCTATAGTCTATTTATCGAGAAAGGTTGCAGGCTACATTACATCAAGCTACGACCAATAGGAGCGGAGTAGTAATGAAAAATGTGGCGAAAACGGGAAAAATATATTTCTTTTGAGAGCTTCCATTGCGTAAACGGTTAAAGTTATGCAAAAAATATGTACTTTGAATGTTATATGTACTTTCCCTTTAAATGTTCTATAAATAAGTTGGCGCTATATTTTAAGGTTAACTCACTATAATCTTTTTTTCTGGTAATCATATTTGTTCTAAAATAATCCATTATTTCCATTATTTTTATGAACATGATATTAATCCTTATCCAAATAAATACGTTATTCATCATAAGTATTTAATTTTGAACAAAATTGCCCTTAGAATCATTTAATTTCAACGAATATCCTAGGAGATATCATTGTTTTAATCAAGTACCACGCGCACATTCATGATGTGCAAGGCATGCGCTGGCCGGCCGCCGCCAGTAGCTGTGCGAGGTACCATGGCATGCTGCGCGGCTCGGACGCGTGGTCGGCTGCGGAACGGTTATGTGTCATGCGACTTGCTTTTATTATATACTAGCAGACCCGGCGAACTTCGTACCGCCTTAGAATTAGTGACATACGAAAGCAGCGCCACCTAAAATTATCAGTGTTCCTCATGTATTATACATACACCTTCCTCTTGAATCACTCCAACGAATAAAAAACCGCATCAAAATCCGTTGCGTAGTTTTAAAGATTTAAGCGTACATAGGGACAGCGGGAAGCGACTTTGATTTATACTATGTATTGATTTTTCGAAATTTCATCGTATAATAATCTATACTAATATTATAAAGCCGATGAGTTCGTTTGTTCGGTTGAATGCATTAAGCTCTGGAACTACTAGTCCGATTATAAAAAATACACTTTATAGCCTATTTATTGAGTAAGGTTATATACTTTTTAACATCGCGCTACGACATAGCAGCCATACACGCGGGTGAGGCCGCGAGCACAGCTAGTTAATTATATTTGTCAACTTTTTTTTGGCCTTTCTATAATGACCGAGGAAGTCATCCGCCATCTTTATCGCTGTCATCATCCATTTTTATTTATAACTAGCTGTGCCCGCGACTTCGCCCGCGTGGACTTTAGGGAGATTACCTGGAAATATGGGTATATTGTTTTTCCCGCGGAACCCTAATGCTTTTTCTAAAATTAAAGTAGCCTAAGTTACGCCTTGGAACGTCAGCTATCTGTCAGTGAAAGTCCCATTGAAATCAGTTCAGCCGTTTAGAAGTTTACCTTAAACAAACAGACAGACAGACAAAAAATGTTAAAATTGCGTTTTCGTTATAGGTATCGTATGTACTTTCATACGCATTTGGTAAAAAAGTGTTATTTTGATATTACAAACAGACACTCCAATTTTATTTATTTGTATAGATGTGTATTTATTGAATTTGCCCTTGTTAATTACTTGACACTGGCTGAAACACCCGCTTAACGCAGGTGGAGTCATTCCTCATCTTATTTCATAAAATTTTATCATTTCACTAATTTCGTAAAAAAATAAGAAGAATAATGACTGAAATGATTATAGTAAAACAATCTGGACATGCTATGTCGCATATTTATATATTAGTAGGTGTACATGTGCTCATTAATAGAAATCCAATATATGTAAGTACGTACTCGTATTAATGATATAGCTTTACCTAGATTCTTAATTTCATGTGTAAGTAAATAGGGGTTTGGAAGATCTTTGAGTGTACTGGGCCCCAAGTCTGCTAACACTATCGTCGTGGAGTTGCTATGACACCATTTTTAACCTACGAAAAAAAAAAAAGGAGGAGGTTCTCAATTCGACGCGTATATTTTATATTTATTTTTATTTTTTATGTATGATCACGCATATCTCCGGCGTCACTAAACCGATTTCGAATTTTTTTATGACGTTTGCTAAGGAATTCTTCGAGGGTGGTCCCATTTTTAAAATATTATCAGAAATTAACCCCCTTGGGGGTGAAATGAGGGGTTGAAGGTCACATAATTTAAAAATTATTTTTTGATCGACTTGAAACTTTGTATATGTATTTTACATATGAGATAAAGAAATACGTGTTTTAGGAATTTTGAAAAAAAAAAGGTATAGGGTGCGAAATGGGGTGATAAAGTTTGCATTCTGGACTACAGCATATCTCCGCCGTTAGTGAGCCGATTTCTAAAAATCTTTTTGTTTATACGGGTTGTTAACAAAAATTTAAAAGATGGGGTAGAAAAGGGGGGTTTATGGGGGGGTGATTTTTTTTTGGTTTTAAATATTTCCTTATCCAGACGGACCGACGGACAAACGGACAGGCGGACAGGTGGACAGGCGGACAGGCGGACAGGCGGAAAGGAGGACAGGCGGACAGACGGACAAGTGGACAGGCGGACAGATGAATAGGCGGACAGGTGGACAGGCGGACAGACGAACAGCGGACAGACGGACAGGCGGACAGGCGGACAGGAGGACAGGTGGACAGGTGGACAAGCGGACAGACGAACAGACGGACAGACGGACAGGTGGACAGGTGGACGACGCACAGGCGGACAGACGGACAGATGGAAAGGCAGACAGTGATCCTATAAGGGTTCCTTTTTTACTTTTTTAGGTACGGAACCCTAATAAAAACCTCACGATAAATGAGCTTTAGACCTGTCAATCTCTTGTGTGGACCTCTCAGTCTCTGCATTTCTGCTAAAGCTCATTCATCGTGAGGTTTGTGTAATACCTTATTTGGCTCTAGATCAGATAAAGCAAATAAACGCGATAGACTCCGTAAAATAGTTTTATTTCAATGAAAAACTTGCCTCATAATTTATATGTTATAGCGTTATAACGGAAAAAAAACAATTATAAATTCTATTAGAACCGTTTTCGACTTCTACGCGGACGAATTCGCGGACAATAGCTAGTGTTGGTATATAAACACACTCTACTGTACTAGATTCCTAAGCGTAAAGACTATATTTGTATTTAATATTAGACTGCCGTGAGTTTAACTCTTCTCTAGTATTGTGGCAAAGGTGCTGTCTGCTCTCATGGCGTTACTGCTCCTGAGAATGTATTACTCGCAATTATCATTTTAAAAAGAGTAACCATTGAGTTTCTTACCGGCTCTTCTCAGTGGAAGCAGCATTTCGAACCGGTGGTAGAATCTGACTATTTGTAAGTGATTTCTGGCCACACGATTAAAAAAAAAATGATTTTGATTTTAAAGCCTGTTTTTAAGTATTTATATTATACAAAAAATAATAGTTAAAGTAGGATTATATAACAGTCAATAACTACCGCAAGGTAGGTGCTAGGTAGCTATTTTAAAAGTAATCACAAATTAAGCATGTTCAGTAACAATTTATTAAACAATTATACAATTAAACTCACAATTACTCCAGACTTATTTATTCAGCTTACATTTCTCAATCAAGTAGCTTACACAGATAATATAATAATATAACCATAGATCACTAGGTACATTGCTAGTGATGACACGGAACACCTTCCCCTTAAGACTAAGTACAATTAAATTTTGACCAATATTATTAAGCTACATTATAAATCTTAAACAATTCTTCTAATACAAACTTTACTATCTACTTTAGCTTTACTTCCAATTTTCACTTTATAACTATTTCCTCTCTGACATCATTTATTAACTTTTGACATTATGTTAACTACTATGTAAGGTTCAATATTATTTTTCTTTAATTTTCTATTAACAAATTTACATTGCAAAAGGAACACTTCTTTACTTCACCGTTATACAGTTATTATATTAACAATATTATTTCTACTTAACTTTCTCTATTAACAAATTTACATTGCTAAAGGAACACTTCTTTACTTCACCGTTAACCAGTTATTAAATTAACAATATTATTTTAACTTATACTTGAGTGGCATGGCACTTACATCTGTACCCATGTTTATCTTACAGTGTACTGATTTGCTTTGTAATAACTATATTATTAATACTATATTATACTCTAGCTAGTCAGACTTAAATTTTACATGGGACAAAGTACCATATCATTAACAAACTTATTACTGGTATATTCATGATTTGAATTCTTTCATTTATCATACCCATTTTCCTCTTCCATTTCTGGCCAACTGCCGGACACTCATGGCTTTAAAGTTTGTACTTTACCACCTGGACCTTGTCCATATATTTATTTTTTACTTCTTATTTACTTGGGTGTCATGCATTTATTTATTTCTTATATACTTCAGCATTATCCATATATTTATTTCTTATTTACTCGTTGTCTTCTATATATTTATTTATTTACTTGGGCTTTATGCATACGTTTTTATTTTTTATACACTTGGTCTCATCCATATTTTCCAATACTTGTTTACTAGGGCCTCTTCCATATATTTATTTTAATTGGACCTCATGCACATTTAGATTTATGTTTCTTATTTACTTGCCCTATAAATGCACATTTAAATTTATGTGTCTTAATTACTTGCACCTTAAGCACATTTAAACTTATGTGTCTTATATACTTGCGCCTTATGCACATTTAAACTTATGTGTCTTATATACTTGCGCCTTATGCACATTTAAACTTATGTGTGTTATATACTTGCGTCTTATGCACATTTAAACTTATGTGTCTTATATACTTGCGCCTTATGCACATTTAAACTTATGTGTGTTATATACTTGCGTCTTATGCACATTTAAACTTATGTGTGTTATATACTTGCGTCTTATGCACATTTAAACTTATGTGTCTTATATACTTGCGCCTTATGCACATTTAAACTTATGTGTCTTAAATACTTGCGTCTTATGCACATTTAAACTTATGTGTCTTATATACTTGCGCCTTATGCACATTTAAACTTATGTGTCTTAAATACTTGCGTCTTATGCACATTTAAACTTATGTGTCTTATAAACTTGCGTCTTATGCACATTTAAATTTATGTGTCATACAAACTTGCTATTTTAATTAGCGACTTCGCAACTTCTTCGCTGCCATGTTGTTTTTTTCTTCCTTGTTAACTTAAGGTTTATATTTGGCACGTATTTATTTACTTTCTTTTTTTTTTCACTTTTCCCATTGTTAACGACTGTTCAGTAACAATTTATTAAACAATTATACAATTAAACTCACAATTACTCCAGACTTATTTATTCAGCTTACATTTCTCAATCAAGTAGCTTACACAGATAATATAATAATATAACCATAGATCACTAGGTACATTGCTAGTGATGACACGGAACAAAGCATGTAGTAATTAGTAGATTATAGCCACAAAAAATTATAAAATAAAAACTTTTTAACAAAAAAATTAAACCGCCGAAAAACTACAAAGCATAAAATAATAAACCTTTTTTATTTGACCTTAATAACTATTTTCTTAAACTATGTAAGTATACCTAAGTCATTTTGAGTCGGCGCCAAACAATCACTGATCAATAAATTTAAAGAAATAACTAAATTAAATTTTAAAAAATGCAACGTGAAATCTTCAGCGACAAACATTAACATTCCAAAAATTGTGCTCTCCGTATGACTACTCGCACAAGTGCACTCACGTGTTGATGTCTCCCTGACATTAAGTCCGTGAACGCTCTGCATTTTCCGGCGAAGGGACGTGTCGCGCCGCGCCGCTGCCGAGCATCACACTTTACTTAATTAATTAATTTGCTTGTTTGGCGCCGACCCAAAATGACTTAGGTATACTTACATAGTTTAAGAAAATAGTTATTAAGGTTAAATAAAAAAGGTTTATTATTTTATGCTTTGTAGTTTTTCGGCGGTTTAAATTTTTTGGTAAAAAGTTTTTATTAAGGCATAAAAATGACATCTTGTACCAATGGAAACTAAAATATGACTTATTGTTTTCTTATATTTACGCGAATACTATACATTGAAATAAAACTATTTTACGGATTTTATCGAAATAAAACTATTTTACGGATTTTATCGCGTTTATGTACTATTTTATTTTGCCGACGTTTCGGCTGCTTTACAGCAACCATGGTCACGGGGGGACTGAGGTGTTAGACGTCCTGATGTCATAGTTAATAACTGGGTACCCTCATATTTAGTTGTTGTCTAACACCTCAGTCCCCCCGTGACCATGGTTGCTGTAAAGCAGCCGAAACGTCGGGAAAATAAAATAGTAAAAAAACGCGATAAAATCCGTAAAATAGTTTTATTTCAATAGAATATGACAAGTGAAATTGCATCAAGGTGACAATATATGTCTACATTGCTCATATTCAAGGTACCATTGAAAAAATATGTTGTTTTCATGCCTTACAAAATGAAGTCATAGCAACTCCACGAGGATAGTGTTAATAGACTTGGGGCCCTGATATTCGTCTTGTGCTGTTTAGTACTCGCCTATGAAGGAAATACATGTCAATTCTACTTGTATAGCGATAGCTGGCAGAGCGCCAGCATCAGATTTGGAACTAGCCGTATCTTATCACGGACGCGAATGCGGCGGACAGTTCGTTGGTTCCGTTGGACGTAACATTTTGCCGTGTTGAAATACCCCTTTTTAGGGATGAAACATTATTAGGATAAGGGTCGTGAGTCTCCAAGAATTAACAGCGTCGACAATCGTGAGTAATAATACAGAAATGGAACAGGAAATTTTCAAATATAGAGTTTAAAAACGTGTGAACGTTGCGTCGGAGAAAACTTTTGGAAATTCAGCGTTTTGCTTGTAATATTACTCAGTATAAGTAATATTCCTAAATATATTTGTATAATAATACCTGGGCGTAAGAATAGCTGCTACGGTAATGGTCAGACGATTAAGGTACCGCTACCGTATGACGCAATTATACTATACCCCTTATTAAGACATGAATGTCTAAAAAATCATAAGATAATTGACATTCTTTTTTTATTAAGTTACCGGTATTCACTATATCGTAGCAATGACGATCGATATTACTAATGTTTTTAGAACAACAATAGATACTAATACTACAGACTATTAAAATCACTATAATTAGTACTTTTAACTCACATATACATAGATTTGGCGCTGGCTTTGTACAATGAAATGATTCATACCTACCATACTTATAGTGTGTACTGAGAAAACTAATTCATAAGTTACAAAGTTGCTTCATTTTGATTTCGGTTGCATTCCTAGTTCGGCAACATATTCGACCGGTTTCAAAGATTACAAGTTTGTTACCAGTAGGTAAGTAACTACTCAAGTTTATTAATATAGAAACTTGGGTGAACACCTGAGGTGTTTAGTTCGCCAAGCTGCTAGTTACAGTGTAGTATGAAATGCAATTTGAGTTTGTTGAGACGGACGGTGACACCGGCGCGGGGTGTTGTGTCTGTCAGCTGTTAGGTATCTACGTATGATGCAACTTGGACCTGCAGCATCATTGTCCTTTTTGATTATAGATTTGAAAATGTTAAAATTAAGAAGCATAGATAACGCGTTCTACATTTGAAAATTAACTATTACCAATGCGGTTTTAGTTAAGTACCTACTTAACTTTTTAATTTTACTTTATTTATTAATTGTCGTATTCGATTTAAAAAAAATTGCTTATGGCGCGTTGCGAAAGGGGGCTAGACGGAAAAAATTAAGACTAAAAGTGTCGACCGACACTTTTGTAAATGTGTGTGTGAGAGAGTAAAAGATGTAACGACACTTTTGTAAATGTGTGTGCGATTTCGATTTTTATATATATATATATGTATGGTTGTGTGTATATGTACAATTTTTTTGTTTTTTTTTTTATTTCAAAAGGAACTTCGTTCCATCCGGGTGTCCCTTGGCACCTCTAAAGTTTTATTTATATAATTTTCAAACATGTAGATACTACTTAATACCTTTTAAAACGGACAAAAATATATGGGATACGGATTAATATCACCGTATTTACTTGGACAGTATTTAATTAATTTTAGAAATGACGACCATGTGCCTACTAGGAAGATAATAACAGAAACAAAATAAACACCAATAGAACAAACACGTTGCATCCTAATTGCATTGTTCCACAGTTACGTTTTAATCACATTTCAAAGTGAAACCATTCAACGGCGACCTCTGTCCACGTTAACAGTTCTACCGATCTAAGGACTGATGGGAGTTCATTGCAACTGGATAACGGACGTAATGAATTCAATGATGGCAGTTGACATCGTTTGTGGTATTGGAATAATTAAGTCGGAAATCAAGCAGATTGCGCCGCTGCAATAGGAAGTCTTTCGATCTCTTTGTTAACCCATGTTAGCGTTTTGTAATACATACCTAAATATTCAATAATTATAAGATGAGACAGAGCGTCACTGAGTGCCCTCATTCTAAGTTTCTTGGTCACGATTCGTTTTTGTTTTTAAAAATACAAAAACCGACTTCAATAACTTAGTTGCACTCAAAAGCTACAAATAACCTTATAATTCAGTACATTAGGAGTAGGTGCCAATCTACATCAGACTATGCAAATAAACACATGAATTGGCACTGACTCTAAATGTACTGAATTTTAAGGTTATTAATTGCAGTGTTTTAGTGCAACTAGGTTTTTGAAGTCGGTTTTTGTTTTTTTGTGAAAAATATTTTTTTTCAAGATTTTTAGTGTCAATGATCGTTGAAAATATACAAGTATTATAAACTTATAACAGCCCTAAAAATATATATATTTACAGAAAAAAAAAAACGGCCACTTATAAATCAGCCGTGGCCTTGGCCATTGCGAACCATCCTTTACGACAGAACAATTTCCCAACCCCGCGAATTTTACACCCGAACGTTCCCATCGTCGGATAAACGCTATCATAGCGACGAATAGCCTTTTTAATTAAATTTTTAAACATAAATCTTTGGCTGTGCACATTAAAAAGCAATTCCGATAACGCAGTTACCCCAAAAGGCCGGGTCAGAGAGCCGTGATTGCTGCGGGACTGCTGTTACTGCAGTCGAGAAATGTGTGTGAATAATGATGTTATTGTTGTTTTTATTAGGCGAGTATCTGCAACGTTTCGTCTTTTTTATGAGAAACCCATGAGCGCTACTTGTAGGAAGGTGTCACTTGTTTGTTATTTATTTAACCGCGTTGAGGACATTTAGCGTAACTATCTAACGAAAAGGATCACCTGGTAACTTCAAAAAGGCTGGTGTCGAAATAAAATATAATAATAATTATATCTGCTTTTGAGTGAACGACGTTTTGCTAAAGTACCTACCTCAGCAAGAGATAGTTAGATAATGACGTAATTAAAACAATAATTGTTTTCAGCGTCTCTGACCTCCGATGCATTACAACAGAATTGCGACGACATTCTCTGTTCTAATATCATTGACTACGTATGTGGAGCAATAGAATACAAAAACGGCAGTGTTATTATAATGAAGTACCTAAATTTATGTATTATGAGACGAGCATCGTGCAAGATGCAACCCATCGCTGGTTCGTTTAATATTTTTATACACATCATCACGCTTGTATACCCTGAAGCGGTGGGCAGCGGTGTACTGCAGTGCGTCCACACTTTACCAATGTATTTTGGTCCGAACCTATTGCCATTATACCGGGCACGTTCTCCCTCAATACGAGGAAGTTTGGGCCATAGTCCACCACGCTGGCCAGTGCGGGTTGGTGAACTTCACTTGCAGGTTTCCTCAAGATGTTCTCATTCACAGTTCAGCAATTGGTCATCAGCAATCATCTTTGAAAACTAAATTCGCACATGATAATCTCAGAGGTGCGGGTCCGGTATTTGAACTTTCACCCTACTGCATATTTTAGAATAAGTATTAAAAAAGTGTTATACAATCTGTGGAAGAGAAAATAATGTTGGCAGATTTTATGTTGCGATTTCCATATAGCCAAATTGAAATCGATATTCGGGAGCGGCAAGTTTTACGATTCTCAGCTGCGTTACGAGATAAATGTAATCAGAATTGGTGCGTACTTACTCAGGATATTTCACTGAGAAAAAAAAACGATTCTATGAATTATTGTTTAGGCTTATTCGTAAAATTGAATTTTGCTCAAGAGTCGTAAAATATTCGCCAGCTAGCATACTTTTTATTATTTGTGGTCTCGGATTTTTACAATGAAATAACATCTAACAAGATATTTATGAATTTACCTATAAATGATTTCAAATTTATATTACCTACTTACTTATTAGTAAATTTATTTATTATAAAAAAATCAAGGTAGGTAACCTACTATGCATAAATTGATACATATTTTTTCTTCTGCGAAATTGTATAAAACTATTGCCGTAGTGTAACTCTAAATGTATAAAAAAAAAAATACTGTCTAGAAACCACTATCAATGGCTTTTTTCAGTAAAAGGTTTTACTTTTGTTCCAAAAAGATTTTTTAAACGTCACACGTTGTTCTAGAAGTGTACAAAGCTTCCGACATCCTTTGCAAAATAAGGAAACATGACGAGAGCGGTCGTCGTGTTACCGACTTCAGCATCGTGGGTGCTCACCAGACGTGCAACCATACATGCCCGACCTACTGCGTCGACGTCTACGCGCCGGCGTGCGCGCAGATATGGAAGTCCAATATGCAGGGTTCCAGCTACAGGCCGATGATAAACCATTGCCATATCGACTTGTTTTCCTGCTCAACGGGACTTAGTAAGCATCAAATCTAAATTTCTCTCAACTTCGCCGGTTACTCCTATAAGCCGGTTCAACGATGTGTTATTGTGGAAGCCTTGCAATTCATCTGCGTAAAAGATGAAACTGCCTGCAGACTTAAGAGTCGAATTTGTAGGAACCTACAATCAAAAGTAGAGAAAGCTGTATCGGCAACATCAAACAAGATAATCTCAATCTTATAACACAAATACCCGTGTAGGTGTTCCCCAAAGAGATTTGTGTAATTTGGTGACAACTTATTTACCATTACTTGCGACACGCAGGTATACCCATGAGTTTGGAACGTTAGGTCGACGAAAGAGTATACCTACTCTTTCGGCGCTAATTCGTAGTTAGGCTTACCTACTTAAACAGACTTTTTTTACAGATGTGACAATACATCCCCTAGGTAAATGCTACAAGAATCCTTCCGGATTACTGTTCATGACTCAAGTGGCCGCTATGAAATCCCTAAAACTGCTGGACGACGGCCTCATGAGAGATAGGCGTCATAAATTCATGTACTCTGGCAACACACGAAGGTCGGATTATGACAATGTTTGGGAAATATTGTTCGATGCCGTGAAAAGAAGAAAACTTGACAACAGATTAACTGTAGTATAGGTTCAATCGTTAGTATGCATTTCTAGGTAAAGTCGCAAGTGTTTGATTGATGTAATTGACTGGGAGTTTTGACGAAGCTAACTTGGGTAAGGTACCCTTAACTTGTACTACCCGTGCTGCACTTTGGAATGGCTAATTGAAAAGCCGTCGCATTGACCTCATACGAATAGTCATGAGAAAATCCTGCAATGTCGAGTGTTTTAAATTTTTACTCTCATACATACTAAAATCTCAATCTATCTTGTTCTACAATGCCACAGAAAAAGGGTCATAGCATTGTTATAATTATAAGTATTAAAAATAAAAATAGAGTTTTCAGTTACAAAATGCTTCGATCTTTGTTTTATTTAACTGTTAGTTGCATCATTGATATTCGGAATGACTGGTCGTTAACTCGCTGAGCCGGGCTTAAATCCTCCGCCCGTGATTAATGCCTCCGCCCGCTTCGATTTACAGCCCGCGGTTTTCAGGGCCAAATTAGCCATTTTGAACCTATAAATCCCGGGTAGGTAGCCATGATGTTTGCCTAGTTGCTGTACATTTACGTTACGCTTAATTTATGCGCCTACTCGAGCCTCACCGAAATTGGACACTGTAAATCAGAGTGCAGCTGTTTTATTTTGTATGCCAGGCTATATTTTATAGTTAATGCTGAGCATATTTCTTTCATAATATGCAGGGCGATTCACAAGTCTGAAATAACATTTTAATAAATTCACGAGTATTGTACAAGTAAACAGTAAACACATATTATACGTATATTAATAATAATAAATCATGTTGATAATAACTCGAGTCCTACAAATATTAATGATATTATTTTGATATTGAAATTCACAATTTTACACCCTGTAGATGTATTATTAGAACAAACTACAGATGAAACCTGGTTATTGTATCTTTATTAAAAAGACGGTCGCTGATGTAACAGTACATATTTGCATCATCAAATTGCTTGTGAACTCCAAACAGTTTAATTTATAAACGACTTTAATGATAAAATTTTATAATCGGTCTCAGCTACCGGATGCTCTCCGCTGTTATTTAAACGACCAATTCCGAGTTTTAATTAAATTTTCGTACTAGAATAACATAAAAAAATAACAGCTTCTGTTACCCCAAGCTACGGCAAAGGAAATATTAAAATGTTAGATGTTTCATATTACCTATCCGACAGCAGGTAAGCTGGGATTTTCAAGTTTTGTACTTAAATATAATGTTTATGTATTAAGCACTAAAAAGTGCCATTGGTACATTGCATTTTTAATTAAGTATACCTCACTGTGAAATAAGTATAAAAATGCAACTGGCATTCACTGTACATACCTACCCACAATAAGTATTTATTTGGCAAGAATTGAATTTTCCTATTCCATTTCTTACCATCTTAATGAAAATTTTAAGGGGTACCTTTTTGCAAATTCTCCATGAAATTCAATCGAATGCCAAACCCTTTACGCCTACATTTGAGGAGGAAAAGAGCTCGAATTCATGATGGGTAACGTGAAAATATTCAGGACGAGAGTAATTGGAAAATAAGAATGTATATTATAAAAGATTCCAATAGGAAAAATATATTATTTGGAGTCTGGTTGGTACTTCTTAGTACCTTGGTATCTTGGTTCCTCTCGGTTAAATGTATTATGTTACAATCTTAGGATTACTTAACACGTTGGCTGCTAGGCCAGTTTTCATGTAGCTACTTTGAAATTGTGCGCAGCCGGGTTGATTTGACCCAGTGGGAGTTTTGATGGTTCGCACCGAGTAAAATAGCAAGACTTCGGTACCCGCTCAGGCAGAAAGATACTCACAAGGCTTTTAAAACCTAGTGTAGCAGCTACCATGTTAATATAGTTACTGGGTCCGTAATGAATCTTCACTTCTCTATATCTATCAGACACTAATAGGTATCTGACCCTGCCCACGTTTCAACTTTAATCATATTATGGAGAGAGCCAACACCACACCATTATCAGAGGTGACGATGACATCGTAAAATACTGAATTATCTTGTAATTGTAGTTAGAAGCCTTGTTTTACAAAGCTTTATGCTTTTTCAAGGTGATCAACAAGGCTCGCATGCCTGCAATTCAAAAATAATTGTTTCAGAGGGCGTTCGAGGACTTTCCAAATAGTTTTCGGGGTGTTTCACCTTTTAGGTATTTACACTACACGTTTGAAAGATTGACTCTCGTGTACTGACTGAGCTAATTAAAACTTGTTTGAGTTTAAATTTTAATTAACAAAATTTACTCTTGTTCGATGCAAGCGGGTGTTAAAATGTGACATAATTGAATTATTTTCAAAATACGTTTAAAAAAATATCTCCATAAAACATATAACCTAGAAATAAAAAGATAATAGTTAATTAAGTTCAGTAGAAGACTAGTTGAATCTTCAAAGCACCTTACTAAAATACTACGTAACTTATGATTATTATTTTTAAAGTTTTATTTTATTCTTATTTCAGTTAGTTTAATTAGCTACCAAAATTGTTTTACACATGATGTTACCCATAATTAAATTAAAATTAATTAATTTACATTATAAAACTTGTTCCTAAGCCAAATGATATGAAATACGTACTACTACTACAGTCCTTTTAACTTCCCACTGCTGGGCACGGGCCTCCCCTCAATGCGAGGGGGATTCAAGCCATAGTCCACCACGCTGGCCCAGTGCGGGTTGGCAGACTTCACACATCTATTGAGAACTAGATAAGTTCCCTCAGAATATATAATAGAAAATACGTACTAATTACCATAAATTACGTAGCAGATAAACGTACTTTAAAGATTATCAACTTCAAGAGCAATTGGTGCACTAGAAACTTCCGAGCAAACGGGAGTCTGCGAGTTGTGCTCTGTACTTGCTTAGTTTAGTTTCAAAGTGTAGTGGTTGTGGGAAGGCAACTACTGCATAGGCGAGGTACCTGTGGCCATTCTGTGTGCGACTTGCAATATGGTTAGCATTCGTAATGAAGTTTGCATGCATGGACCGAACAATGACCGGCGAGAGGAGAGTTTGCCGTTTAATTATCATATACGCATGCATAACATAGCTAACAAATTGTTCACGCAAACAATGGCCTTGTGGTTTAGCGGTACTTCCTAATAATACTACTATACACTTATAATTGTATTAAAGTATATAACTCAACAAACTTTATTTCGTTCGTTCGGTTGGTGATAAAATTAAAAATTCTGAAATAAGAAGGAAAACAAAAGTAGCCGATATAATACCTCGTATAGAGCATCTAAAGTGGGGTTGGACAGGACATATGCTACGTTGCAAAATAAACAAATGCAGCAAACAAGTAACCTTATTGTACCCAAGAGAGGACACTAGAGGACAGGGGCGTCCAAAAACAAGATGGAATGAAGATATCCGTCTAACCTTGGGGCCATACTGGACCAGAGTAGCAACTCTGGTCCAGTATGGCCCAGATAGGATAGAGCTCAGTGGAGAGAGCTAGAGGAGGCCTATGCCAAGAGGCACGCCGAATTATCTATTTATATTATATATGTATCGACTAAGCTGTACCGAATTCGGAAGAAAAGGGCTTTATTATAATTATTATATAACTCAACAATTTTTTTATTTCGTTCTTTCGGTTGGTGGTAGTTTGTAAATGTATTTCACATAAGGCAAATTGGAGCGTCAACGCTCGCGCGTAATTTTTTTGCCATAGCAATACGAACTGTATTGACACATGGAAATAAATAATTCTACAACGAAATGACGCTGACAGCATGAGGGTGTGGCTTTTGCGACAGAAATTTAATCTTTGTGTGTATGGTACTGGCAAACATTTTGACGCGTGAGCATTGACACCCCAGTGTGCCAGGAGCTTCATCGTTTTTGTCGCAGGCCCTGTAATGGAAATGTGGTTCCCAAAGTTCTTGTCAAATTAGGTGCAAGTGTAACGATTTTGAGCTACGAGAAATGAACGAAAACATTACTATCGAAACTAATTTTGCACGAAAAGTCCTGAAATAACGATGTAGGTAACATAATATTTTAAGCATTCCTATTAAGGTACCTTCGTATCGCAAGCTATGTAGGAACCATAGTGGCACTTAAATTTAAGAGTGTTAACTTTTATCTACTTAACGAATCGGCAGGTATCGTGGATAAAAGTCTGTAATCCTTGTTCGGGCTGAGTTACGAAGTAAACTAAAAGCATAACACTTACGCAGCCAAGTTGGAGAATACTCTGACTAGTTCCGGCACCGCTTTCTGACGTACTAATGATCGTGTACTGGTCAAATAGCATTGGTGTTGCAACGATGACTTAATTGAGAATTGAGTCACGGGTGAGAAAGTAGAATTAGATGCGTTTAGATTTTTAAATTTCCATAGACTACCATATTTGTCTATGCAATTTAAAATTGATGCAACATGAATACGGTTCCTACGTTAGTAAGATGTTGACGTGATTTGGAAGCGCGGAATTGTACAGTGGCGTTCGATGATTAGCCCTATAATGGATTACATTATAAAGTTTATAATAACTATAACTACAGACTAAATTACCAATAGATATACGTACCATTACTTCCAACCACGGTTTACAATAACAGAGCCTTATTTCATTAGGTATACTTTTATTTTATCGAGATATAAAACTTATTCCATTCGTTGCAACTCCACAGACCACACATAAATTTAATGTCTCCAGGCATATAAGCGACGATACAGAGCAGTACAAAATGAAATAAGAGTCTGGTAAAAAAACTGCAGACGGGGAAACTAGTTGGCAACACTTTTAAACTTTTTTAATCTTTAACGAAACTCTGCCCCCGTTGTCAGTGAACACAGCTTCAGAATTTTTCGGAATCGCTCTAAGGAAGTTCCAGTTCCTGGATAAAAAAAAGTTACATCGTTGTTGAAAAACGGGTCAGTTTTACGAATTAAAATGCAATGTTGCTTTAGCGGGGCTTTAAGACTTAAAAAAATCGGAGATGAATAAGACCTTCATACAAAATGTTTTAAAAGTACATTAATGGTTTGGCAAATTATTTATTTATTTAGTTATTGCACAATTCTACATGAGTAAAAAAAATTACAAAGGTAAGCTTAATGCCTCAGGCATTTTCTGCATCTTATAAAGCAAACCTCACAATCAATGCTACAAGAAACGACACTGAAAATTATGTCACAGAGTAGGACTCAGCACAACAAATGTCACGAAACGATAAAAACTTGCTTGATAAACTAAACAAAATGTTTAGTATCTTAATTGTTCATTATTTATATTAGTGTCATGACAAATTAGTGCTGTGGACCCAAACTAGGTGAATTCTTGTTAGCCTATCCTGATAATAATTGCTTTGATAGACCTAACTAATGTTTAAGTACGTACACATTGTAGTTGTAGTTTAACGTACACATTGATTTTGAGACAAACAGTTGAGTAGGTGTTTCGTGTTTTTCATAAATGCAAATTGAACATCGCTTAGGATTTAAATGAGTTAATATTCGGGCTACGAACCGGCCTTATTCACTCTAAGCATCTCGCGTCCGCCCTGTAATACCGAAGCGGTAATATTGTTAATATTCTACGGTAATTTTGTTACTGTAGCTACATGCGAGGCTGCGAGTGACCTCGGGCAGCTATTAGTTTAGTTAACTAAAACATTCCAGTTTACATGCTAAACATGTTCGTAGTGCATTATTAGCAGACTGAATAGGTCCTTAGTTTAGTCACGATAATTTAGTTGCTCAGGCTATCATCATGGCTGTATTGCGTCGAGGGAAGGTAGAAATGCACTATAGCACAGCAATACTTAATACAAAATGTTATAGGTGACGAACCTATTACCATTATACTGGGTACATTCCTCCATTATTTGAGGGAGTTTTGGTCCATAGTCACGCTGTTGACCGAATGCAGGTTAGTGAATTGCACAAAGTCTTTTTATAGACGTTTCCCCACAATGGTAATCTTCACCGTACATCAAGTTGAACTGTTTCTTTGACCAAGACCTTTGATAGCCGAAAATCCCAGAGGTGAGCTCGGGTATTGAACTCTACTGGGCTATCACTGCTGCAAATACTGCGCCAAATATTCTTAAATCTATCACTGCTTTAGCAATATCCTTTAGAAATTTTATTATTTTTTTCTGTTTAGTGACATCCATTAAGCGAAAATATTACTTGTGATTTTATATGTAGAGATTTTTTTAGAAATTCACCACAATGCTTAACCCACGTCTTACCTTTCTCGACCCTCAAAAGGTTAGATTTTAGGCACGACAACGTGTAAATGTCAAGAAGACCCAGCTGTTCACTGAAATATCACAGATAAAATAATGGAAGGTAAATAAATAACTGGTATAGACTTATTTAAATCCAGACATTTTTTTCACATTTATATTTATTTTTACTTTTAAAATGATTTACCAATTATAATAAGATAGTGTCCGATGGGTAACATTATCGAATAAAAGACCATCGGACAGATGATGATAATACCTTGTGCGATTATTGTTAGTTTAAAGTTGTAAGAATAGAGGAGTGATCACGAACCTTTTTACGTAGCGTTACGCTAAGTAAGGGTGTCCACTTCAACCACAGATTGTATAACAAACAATGATAGTGACACGAACACATTAGAGAATGGTGATCGAGCGGTAGGATGCGAAAATGCTGACACTATGTAGATATAGAGATGTTAGTCACGTCGATAAGACGTATACAGCAATGTGAAATACGAGTAAGCAGTAGTGAGTATCTGAAACAAACAACATTCGATAGATAAAAACAAAAGTGAATCATCCACCAACAACGTTATTTCATTCCGGACCGTCATACAATCCGCAAAGCAACGGAAACCCTCTAATCTATATGCATATAGTCTATGTGGGATTTCAAATTCAACAATATGTCTCAGTGTATAGCGTGTATTTATTTTGTAATAATAGATTACCTGAGCCTGCGAGACTGTGTATAGTACCTACCTATTTAAAGGTAAAAATAAAATTGGACTAAAATGGACTAACGGACGTAGACATAGATAATGTACCTACGGGCTTAGCATGACTACGTAGACAAAAGTGTTATCCCTTCCAACTAGGGTTGCCAACCGTACTATAAAATATAGTATTGTACTATATTTTAGCTCTGCGTACTATATACTGTTGAAAAAAAATATAGTACGTCAAAGTACTATATTTTTAAAAGCAATCATTATTTTTTATAAATAGGAACATTTTTCGAAAAAAATACGCATCCATATATTTTTGCCTGGCATGGAGATTTGCGCGTATACTATAGCGTGATTCGTAACGTAAGGACAACTAGACGAAACTGTCACTGTCAACTACTATCAAGCGAAAGATGTTTTCATACAAACAAAAGTACTGGTCTTTTTTACGTACCGCGCGGTACCGCTTATAAAGGTGCCGAATACAGTTAGGTTTTATTAAATTTGTGTTTACATGGCATTAACAGGCATTGAATAGTACGGATTTTTTTTGACGGACTGACGCTTTTTTATATGATTTTTGTAAAAGTACTATATTTTTGAGCAACGTACTATATATTTTACGACTCGATTTACTAAAAATTGTTGGCACCCCTACTTCCAACTGTCCGATTCATCTTTTATACCTATTACATTCAGTGAGGATAGCACGTAATAAAATTTTAAATAATCTATCACACGCATGTCAAGACAAGGTCTCTGTCACGGGTACGCTCGCCCGCTCTCTGTCTTATTTCATACGAGGGAAAGTGACAACATCGACATATTTCGTGACTTAAGTCTAGTCTTGGCGCACATGTTACAACTGCAACTCTATATACTGGCCGTACATGAGCACATTAGTCATCTCATGGATAAAATCGGTAGACACAACAGGGTTTACGTTGTCGCTAGACATGCTGTCGGTAGAGTGTCATGCTAAGCGTGCTCGACGACAAATACACTCACGCATCAGTCTTAAAATTGGACGTCTAGAACTGAAAAAATATGTATTTAAGCTCTGCGGGGCAATCCGAAAAAAACACGACCAATTTGACGTTTTGGAACGTAGTTCCTTATTTTTTCCACATATTATGTCGTATTAGGGATGATGTCCTTGTGTTGGGCCCATGTCTGTACTTATTCGCATCTTTAAAAATATAGAGACCCATTTTGGATAACTATAAATCTTAAAGGGTCGTCCTAACGACCATTCTTCAACAACATTATTTTTGAGTTAAGTCTCTATACTTTTAAAGATGTGATATGGTCGCAACTCGAAGGAAAGAACGTTAGTGGACGGCCCGGTATTAATTAAGACTAATCCAGTGTGTCGTGGTTGCGGCGCACCCGGTACGAACGGTTTGTTGTTATTTCCATTTTAATTCGTCCCTCCTCCCGCCTCACACTATTACCGGATTAACCTTTTGCTCCAGCGGATTTAATTTTAATTAAGTTAAGTCTCTACATGCACGAAACTATTGTGTGTTCCTATAAAGGCGAAACCGTCACAACACAAACCTTTCCTGTGTACATTTTATATGAAACATCAGGTCTAGGAATTTTGGACAATGTAATACAGATACCGTATGAAAATGTTAGTTGTGACCCATTGGTTCTACTATAAATTAATCTACTTGAAAATCTTACCGAACTGTACGTCATCATAGTGATAGCCCGAAACTTGAGAGCGGTGAAATATAACGGTTTTTGGGTTCTGTAAAGAAGCATTAATTTACTTTCACTTTTCTAAATGTCTTTGTATTTGCAAAACTAGAACAAATTATGATGCACGGCTAAGCTCGTATAGTACCTACCTTTGAAGAACCACAAGCATTGCGTGCCTGCACCGCGGGCTGCTGCAGTACCAACCACTGTCATACACCGCGTCCGATACTCCCAAACTCTGTAAAAACCAGAGTCTGTTCTGACAACACTAAATGCAAGATATTTCGATGTTGTGTCCCTCTCATATGATTTACGATAGTGAGAGAGTGATTCTGCGCGACTCCGTATTATACGGTTAGTCTTGGCGCACATGCTAGCCGAGCATATGTGAACAAGAATACCTAAATGCGACTCGATCAGCCACTTACTTTGATGAGTCTAGAGTAAAAGTAGTAGTAGTAGTAGTAGTTGTCTAATGAAATATTACTAACCACGACACCTTAATCGCTTTACAACATAAACTACCTTCAAAAGCGTTCAACAATGTTGCAAATGATAGCTTTCTATAAAAAAATAAGGTTTTATTATTCAATTAGAAGCGCGCCCTTCGTGAATTTAAAGGTACCTATATCATCTGAAAGTTAGCTGCAACAGCAGATCTGTGTCAAAAGCAGTTAAAGATAATCAACTAACCGCCCTGTAGATATCATCGGCGTACCAGCAAACTATTCCCATCTGAGTTAGCGCTGCGCCAAGGAAGAACTTATTGCTCATTTCCATCCACGACTCCAGAAACTAAAAGTTTAAATACACCGTCCATAGTTGGTAGGATTACTTGAGAAAAATGTAGGCCGTGATAAGTGTTTTATTGCTCCTGAATAAAGTACGAGAAGCTTTTTGTTAGAAGATTATTTTTCATCGCCTCTAAGTGCTCGCGCCTTTGAATTATATAAAATATATACTTGAGCAATTGTTTTTTTTTAAAGTACTTACCTTAGATTACATCTTTTAAGCTAAGTGCTCTAATAAGAACATCGTGATAATACTGCTTATTGCATAGAAAACAAAATTAACAAAAAACAAAAACCGACTTCAAAAACCTAGGTGCACTAAAAAGCTAGAAATAACCTTATAATTCATTACATTTGAAGTCGGTGCCAATTCATGTGTGTACTTGCCTAGTCTGACGTAGATTGGCACCTACTCCAAATGTAATGAATTATAAGGTTATTTCTAGCTTTTTAGTGCACCTAGGTTTTTGAAGTCAGTTTTTGTTTTTTGTTAATTTTGTTTTCTATGCAATAAGCAGTATTATCACCTCATAACAACCCTAAAAAAGTAAATATTTACAGCCAAAAAAAAATCACCCCCCCTTTTCCACCCCTTTGGGGGTGGGTTTCGATTTTTGTTAACAATCCGCATTAAACAAAAAAAGATTTTTCGAAATCGGTTCACTAACGCCGGAGATATGCTGTACTCCGGATTGGACCCCCATTGTCAGAGTGGAAAGGGGGGGTCCCCTTTCCACTCCTTTGGGGGTAAGTTTGTAAACAATCCGTATTAAACAAAAACTAATAATCAACCAAAATGAAAACTCCTTAAAAAGCCGTATACAACTACATCATCCACGTAAATAATGATCATAATAAACATAAAAAATCAAACAAAAAAAGAATCACGTAAATCGGATCATAACTCGCAGCGTAATCGGTGTACATACATAAAAAAAATACCGATCGTATTGAGAACCTCCTCTTTTTGGAAGTCGGTTAAAGATTGAAACACCTCAATTGGACACTAAAGGCACTTTTCTTACCGAACGCTAAGTCTAACGTTTTATAGCGTACTTACAACAATAGTGAATACAACACAGCATATGTTGACGGAGCTAAGTAAAACATTGATGAGATTGACTACTGAGAACGCATCCTCTAAATGTCGGCTATAGCTGTAATGTAAAAAAATCAATCACTAAAGAAATAATTCTCAAAGGGAATCAAATAAATAGTACCTATCTCCAAACAACACATTCTTCAGATCAAAGCTGGAAGTATAATGCTTATTACACTTCACTGAATTTAGTCGTGTAAGTGTAATCGCATTCAGCAAGCACCCTAAATTCAGAAGCAAGGATGGTCTGACTGACTGAATCATTTAGAAGCCTAGTTAGAAACGCATTTAGGAACGTGTAATCGCATTTAGTCACTGATTTAAGTCGTGCGTGGAGGACGTATGATTTGTGCACGATTGGTTTCCGATTTAAAAAAAAATAAAGTGCGGTGCGCAGCGAATTGTCAAAAAAAAAGAGAAATCATGCGCAATATTTCAGATGTGTATTTATTGAATTTGCCCTTGCTAGTAATTAATTGATACTGGCTGAAATACCCGCTATACGCAGGTGGAGCCATTCCTCATTTTATTCCATTAAATATCATCATTTCATCTATTTCGTAGAAAAGAAGAAGATGAAGATATTATGCCTTATGTTTGGGATAAAAATGTAAGAAACGAGGGTTTTCAAGTGCTACTCAGCTTATATCAAAATATAGACGAAACGGCTTCAATAAAAAAGTTGAAAAAGAAAATTGATAATTCGACATGTCCGACTTCGACGCGCTTTAATTGGTAACTGATTCAGTGACTCAATTCAGGTCAGTGTGATCAGAAGCTTTGTTTCTAAAATTCCTGCTGAATTAAGACGACTAAATTCAGTGATGTGTAATAACAACTTATGGGTACTATACAATGAACTGGGGGTGATCCCAGTTACACCTAGATCAGAACACATTCCGAAAAAGTCATTCCCGAAATTTGCCGGTGACGGGAATCGAACCCGCAACCACCCGGTGCAGGAGCTAATCGGTCTACGCTGAAAATAAGTCGATATACAGGGTGTTTCAGAAGTCCGAAATAATACTTTGACATTTGCATCAGTATCGGGTATACAACTGAATGGTATAAAAATTTGATCATAATTCGACCGTGTCATAATTTCGATCATAATTCGACGAAAAAATAGTTTAAAAAAAACTATTTTTGCGTCGTCATTTCTATAACTAGGTATCTCGAGTCCTATGTCAAATTTGCATTTTCTGTTTTGTGAATAATGGTAGCCACCCCTCATAAGTGTAGTTTACACTGCTAGCCAGCTGGTTATGGATGTACCTAAAGGTCAGAACACAATACATGTGACAAATATTCAAAGGTCTATAACACAGAAACTATGATGGTTAGGTATAATCTCTCTTTACTATGCATCTACATATGGGCTACCGTATATGTACCCAAAATATTATTTCAGACTACTGATACACCCTGTAGATATGACCGCATTGGTTAATTAGAGACAAAACTTGCGATTACTCTACAAACACTTGACTTGACAACCTTACCTGATAAGTCTCTGATGAATTTTAATTACTGAAACAATTTCTTTGTAACAATCATCATTTTTAGTGTCATAATCCATTTCATTGAAGCCCAATCGACGGATCTTCTCTTGTAGGAGACGTAACAACATGCTGATGTGACTTGCCATCGTCATAAACAGCAGGTCGGAGCCAAGCATACAGCAGACTGATATTACCCCTGGAAAAACATACCTAGCTATAAAGCATCATGACCGTGAGCCTAATAATTACATACCTATCTATGAATATTTTACACTCTTAGCGGTGTGGTGGTGGCCATGGTTAGCCTGATAGGTTGGTTGCGGCTTTTGTGAGACCTCTCCTTCTCTCTCTGTTCGTAGAACTACGTGCACATTGGGAACACTTCGTATACGATTTAATGACGTCTGTCCATCTTATGTGAGAGTTGCTATTTAGGTAAGAGCAATTTATTTGACTGAATGTCAGTCTTGAATCAGATAGCATATAGTTAGTGAAAGTGTTCTGATATTGGGAAAGTCCTTAGAAAATTTTGCTTTGAAACTAATTTCAACCCTTAAGTTACTGCGTAAAACTTACCAGAGCACGTTTCGAACATGTAAACTAATTCATGGTAAACAGGTCTTGTTTTATCGAACGGGTACGCCATTTGCCAAACGTATCCCAATTCGGCGGGGACGCCTCTAATCTTGCGATACAGGAGCACGGCGATCGGCGTCAAGTTGTACAGCCACACGCCAAAGACATTCCAAAAAGCGTATACTATAATACAGAATGGAGTAACATTGACTAAACAAAACACGATCGACTTATCTAATATTGGAACGTAGTTCCTTATGGCGCGTTGCGAAAGGGGGCTAGACGGAAAAAATTAAGACTAAAAGTGTCGAACGACACTTTTGTAAATGTGTGTGTGAGAGTAAAAGTTGTAACGACACTTTTGTAAATGTGTGTGTGATTTCAATTCCGGTTTCGGTTTCGATTCCGATTCCGATTTCGATGTGTGTGTGTGTATGTATATGTAAATTTTTTTTGCTTTTTTTATTTCAAAAGGAACTTCGTTCCATCCGGGTGTCCCTTGACACCTCTCAAGTTTTTATTTTCTCTGTAGTCAATTCTTAAGATAAACGATCCGCTTTGCCTAACAAATTCTTGGCATCGATATTTGACCATAGGTAGCTATATCGAGGGGTGAAAGACTTAAGCGTCATTTTTGACTTTACAGAAGAGCATACTCATTCGACGCAGAAAAATTAGCTGCTTACAAATATGTACTCAATATCACCCAAAAGTGTCGTTTAAGCCAAATAACTTTTCAACCCTCGATATGATTGATATATGATCTACATAATGTTGCATATGTTATCTGTACCGCCTTGCAATGTCAATGTCATTAGAAACGTCATTGACATTACAAGGCGGTACAGATAACATATGCAACACATAAAATATTAAAATGTTATGCCGATCCGCCATCTTTTTCACTGTCATCACCAATTTTTATTTATAATGTGTATTTATTGAATTTGTCCTTGCTATGAATTACTTGACATTGCCGAAATACCCACGCTAGTCGCAGGTGAAGCCATTCCTCATTTTATTCCATTAAATTTCATCATTTCACTCATTTCGTAAAAAAGTAAAATGTTATGCCAATAAAATCCTACATGTGTAGTTCTAAATTACAAATACTTACAAAACTGTCTGTGCTTAAGTGCTGAGAGGCTGTTACGCTTTATCTCATCGGCCCCCTTATCTTTCAGCGCCACTGGCCATATATCTGCTAATTCGATCACCAATTTCCTGAAGGTGTTACGCTTGTACCAAATCGTTAATAGTTTACCGAAACCTAGATAGAGGAAGAAGAATCTTATGTACATGATAAGATAACATTTGTATAGCCTTAAAAGGCTGTCTTAACTGTAATCGATTGGCAAACTAATAATATTAGAAATATAAATTGAATACAAGTTTAGGTGCTTATTATTACGGGGAATGCGTAGAATTGTTTGCAGTAATTTATAAACATAAAGAAGTATTAGAAAGTGTTATTAAATCATTTGATCATTTTTTGTTTGTGTAGTGAACACGTTTTGAATAGCCTAGAGATGATTTAGATTCGATAGTTTAGGGAGCCGTTGTTGTAATGGTTCTAAGATGTAAAAAAGTCACCGTGTATTAGGATTGATGGACTTTATGACTGGCGAAACTAGACTTTAGAGCAAGCAGCAAGGAAGAACAGTGCGCAGCATACTTAGTGTGCGTTTTGAAAATGTGTATATCAATTTTTACTCACTCATAGTATCATATCCGGCAATATGTAAATAACTACCAAGAAAATCTTCTAAAGACGCATGATTGACCATCTGTGCAGCGATGTTCGCGATTTCCCCAGCCAACATTAGGACCAAGAGAGAAGATGACGTCAAGAATGAAAGATATATTTTCAATTTTCCGCTGATCGTATTCGGAATGTCGTCAATGAAGGAGAGGCCTATTCTGCGTATACAGAAATTGCAAAGACGCAAGGTCTCAGAAATTTCCTTTTTGGCGATATTCTTTTGTTTCTCCGACATTTTAAGTTAACTGTGCGGCAGCAGCAGGGCTTAGACACCATGTTTCATTCCACGATTGTCTTATATACCGTAGTAACTTACTTATAATTCATAGCATTAGTAATTCATAACATATTTATAAAAGTCAATCACATATTCTAATACAACTTCGTAATAATCAGGTAGAGGAACTGTATAAATCACGAAAACTTCTTTCATGTCATTCCTAAATCTTCGGAATATTTTTATCAACTTTCTCTATTATCTAAGTTCAGCAGTTATAAATTATTCAAATAGGAATCGATAATCACTACGTACAAATATTCGTACAGAACGAATAATCTAGAACAACTATATTGTTATTCATTCGCTCTTAATGTGGTGACTTTAAATTAAAATATAGTTTGCATTTTCATATGGGTGTGGTGTTTGAGAAATAACAGGGTGTAGAATTAGGTTTTTCCAGAAGTCCGATAAAATACTCCCACACAAACATGCGTATTAGGTACACGAATGAAAATAATGCAAGGAATGCAAGACATGTTATTTCAAATTATGTGCTATGTTAATATACTTGAAATCCTAACGTAATACAGCAGTAAAAAGCAAGACCTGTATTTTCGGTTAGCTTCGCTCAGATGAGTAAGGAAGCATCACTAATAGCTACAATGTAGCTTGATGTGGGTGTTCCATCAAAGTATTAATAAAATGTTATACTCGCTTCACCCTCATTGTGTATCAACTCAACTTTCCTCGGGAAGCGGATGCAGTATAATGTAAACAAACTATCGGATTTAAGGTTCGTTGAGGGAGCTCGGCTCACCTGTCCCGGGATTACCCGCGCCCCGCGTTTACCTGGTTTAAGGGATTATCGGGCTGCGCGGGATGGCAGCACCAAGTAAGCGGCCTGTTATCCACTGACAGATTTTATTTAGCCTTCCAAGTCACGCATCGAAGAACACTGTAGGTAGGTATATATATATATTTATACTTTTTTGAAAAAAAAAGAAAGTACTTACATACATCATACATACATCTCTTATGTAATATCTCTTATCTAACTATATTGTTTTGTGAAAAATGTTACCTAATTACATACTGTGATAGTATAACTGTCAAACGTTCTGAAGGTATATCTATCTACTTATCTAAGTAGATAGGTATTTACTGTTTAGTAAAGGTATTAATATATTCATGCAAAATAAAACGTACCTAATCTTTGTGAACTTTATATACCCCCAGTGTTACAAGTCCACGTGAAAACCGGTATTGATTCCGATAGATAATACAAGGCTTATATTAGCGCTACCAGCTTTGCGCGTGTCGCGAAGCTGGCGAGGCCGGGTGGGAAAAATGTGCAGGCACTGGGAGGCTTATCTCTTTACACGAGAGGCGAGCGAAGTCTCAGAGATATTTTAAAGGATTACACTACTAGTGCACTGCGACAGGCGGACATTTTTAATTTTGAAAATGGAATTAAATTTTAATTTCAATTGTATCAAGTTCAGTTCCAGTGGTAGCAGAGTGGTGGAACGCACGCCTTGTCAAATCAAAGTGTGCAGGTTCAAACCCCGGCTCGCACCTCTGGGTTTCATGTGCGAATCTCATTTTCATCCGAGATTATCACTTGCTATGAAACGGTGAAGGAAAACATCGTGAGGAAACCTGCACGTCTAAGGGAACTTGACTAGTTCTCGATAGATGTGTAAAGTCTGCCAACCCGCAATGGGCCAGCGTGGTGGAGTATGGCCTGAATCCCCCTCGCATTGAGGGGAGGCCCGTGCCCAGCAGTGGGACGTTAAAAGGGCTGTAGTTAGTTAGTTAGTATCAAGTTCGGGACCTTCATAGTTACCATTAAACTTTTTGGTTACAAGGTTTAGCAACGGTTTGTACTCATGTAGCACTACATATACAGGGTGTATCAGAATTCCGAAATAATATTTTGAGTACATATACGGTAGCTCATATGTGGATGCTTACTAAAGACAGATTATATCTCATAGTTATATATCTTTGAATATTTGTCACAAGTATCGTCTTCTGGCTTTTGGGTACATCCATAACCCTATTAAGCAGTGTAGACTACATTTACGATGGGTGGCTACCAATATTCACAAAACAGAACATGCAAATTTAACATAGTTCCCGAGATATTACAAGTTTTTATAGATATTGTCGACTAAAAAAAGCTGTAAAAACATGGTCGAATTTCGATCAAATTTGTATACCTTTCAGTTGTATACCCGATACTGGTGCCTGCCCCAGTAAAGCTGTAAAGGCCACCAAACGGCCAACAGCATAGTCCTTTCAATAAAAGCGATACTGGTGCAAACGTCAAAGTATTTTTCGGACTACTGAAACATTCTGTATAACACCGCTTGCAGGTTTTTGAATAACTATATTTTCCGCAGGGATGTCACCTGCAGTCAGCATCTGCCTGGCCGCACCTCGCTTCGCCTAGCTTTTCTCATCTCCACTTCAATTTGCGGCCAGTCGCACTCCCGCGGCATTCAATTACCACTACATGAATAAACATCCCTTTTTCCTTTACCTTCGTTTTCGTATCGACAATAAGTGGAAAACGGAGCGGGGTGCTTGCATATATTTTTAATTAACACAGTTCTCTGGCTCGAACATTTACATATTCAGTTCATTAAAAACAGCAGATAAATACAATGAATAAACGAAATCATTGCCTGCATAAATGTAACAGCTTTTTACAACTTGGTCATACAGACTGTTTCAGAAGTCCGAAATAATACTTTGACGTGTGCATCAGTATCGGGTATACAACTGAATGGTATAAACATTTTATCGAAATTCGAACATGTTTTTCCAACTTTTTTTTCGTCGTCAATTTTTATAACTCGTAATATCTCGAATCCTTTGTAAAATTTGCATGTTATGTTTTGTGAATATTGGTAGTCACCCCTCATAAGTGTAGTTGAAACTGCTTAAAAGGGTAATGGATGTATCCAAAGGTCAGAACACGATACCTGTGACAAATATTTAAAGGTCTATAACTCAAAAACTATGATAGTTAGGTATAAACTATCTTCACCAAGCATCCACATATGAGCTACCGTATATGTACCTAAAGTATTATTTCGGACTTCTGATACACCCTGTATAGATTGCGACAAAAATGTTTTGCAATGTAGAATTTAGAGCTTATTTTTCAGCCATAAAACCCGACGGTGCCATGCATCACATGAACAATGACGCCGATGTTTCATATTGAGGTAGATGTATGGGAACAAATAATAAATACATTCGAGGGAGGCCATTTGAGTTCTAAAGCAATCCATTATATGAAGCAAAAGCAAATCCCACCGAGCGATGTGCTATAAATCCAAAGTCGATGACAGACCCGCGCCTCGTGCCTCTTGCCTCGCGCGGTGCGGCGCCGCACTGACTTTTACACTTTATATGGAAATGTTAAATAAGTACAACTTGATTTATAACTACACCATACGTCATGCCAATATTCCAATGCACTTATACAGAATGTTTCCGAAGTCTGAAATAATACTTGGCCGTTTGCACGAGTATCGGATTTACAACTGAATGGTATAAAAAAATAATTTTTAACCGACTTCCAAAAGGAGGTTTCTCAATTCGACCGTATATTTTTTTTTATTTGTGTTCGCGGATAACTTCGTTGTTTATGAACCGATTTTGATGACTATTTTTTTATTGGATAGGAGATGTCCCAAGGGTGGTCCAACCCAAACCCCCAACCCCCAACCCCCAACCCCCAACCCCCAACCCCCAACCCCCAACCCCCAACCCCTTGAAAGTGAAATGGGGGGTTGAAGGTTGAAGGACATAATTTCAAAAACATTTCAATTTTTTTTCGTCGCCTATTTTAAAAACGTTAAATATCTCGAGTCCTATGCTAAATTTTGAAGTGGTCGCCTCTCGTTGATGACATTTGCACTGTTGAATTGGCTTCTGGATGTGCCTTGAATCCACAACTTGAAAAATGTGACAAATATTTAAAGGTCTGTAACTCAAAAATTATGATAGTTTGATACGCTCTACCTTCACTATGCATCTACATATTAGCTACCGTATATGTACCTAAACATTATTTCGGTCTTCTGATACACCTTGTATTTACGAATACCTACCATTATACGACCTGTATTTTTTATAGGGGTAGGTAGATTAATACTTTTGTGCACAGAACGCCACGTACCACATTTCGAAGATGATATAAGGCGCCCTCAAAATACCTTTAATACCTTGGTGCACAAACTATATACGTTACAAGATTTACCTTCCGGAAACCGATGCAGAATTCACTTTTATGGAGTACTGAACTAGGCAACTAATGGGATGCGGGAGCAGTCACATCTCACTTAATTAAGTCACTAGTGAACGAGCTGCGTCGCCCCCCGCCCCTCGCAGGCTAAGTGCGCTAATGAAGCACATTGGGTACGACCACTACATTTCCCTACCGCCATCATTTTACCATAGACCTTACACTTTATGTATTCGCTTTGACAGAATCGTTTCAGATTCAATCATTAATAACACTGGCAAAGTAAAAAAAAAGTACGTTAAGCTTTTAATTTTGCTGACATTTGAATCTGGAATTCGTAAATTAAAATTCTGTTAAGTGCTTAACTGTCTCAAGTCCAACAAGGTTTAGGATTCATCAAATTTAATTTAGTTTGAATTTAGAATGTTCTATTCCCTAAAGTATAAATTCGTAGTGCCTCGTAAATTGAGATTGATTTTGAGCTTAGTTGAAGGCGTTTGGGGGTTTCTTGGTGGGTTGATCGATTATAATTTGTCAATGGTGGATGGATCTGTTTAAACTTTGTACTAATTTCGCTCCACTTATTTACATTTTTATCACGGGAATACATAGCATACTATATACTTCGGTTTGTACTAATACTAAAGTGCTTTGGTTTAATTACCCCATTGGAGAATGCAATGAGGTTCTGCACCATAGCACGTGATATAAATTTACATCTTAACGTGCAGTTAGTGTGCAGTCGAGCGGCTGCGTGAGATATGGCCGTTTTAGTGTCCGGCATGCATTTAAATTGCCTCAAATACGAATATTATCGTTCAGTTACAACCTAGGTATGAAATTAATTTAAAAAAGGAACAAAGGTTCTTAGTGAAATTTAATTTTCCAATAACTTATACATACATCATCATCACGCCTGTATTCCCCGAAGGGGTAGGCAGAGGTGCACTGCAGTGCGCCCACACTTCGCCGATGTATTTTGGTCCCAATGTAATAGGGGGCGAGCCTATTGCCATTATACCGGGCACACAGGTTTCCTCACGATGTTTTCCGTCACCGTTTTTTAGCAAGTGATAATCTCAGATGAAAATGAGATTCGCACATGGAACCCAGAGGTGCGAGCCGGGGATAGAACCTGCGCACTTTGATTGCAAAGCGTGCGTTCGACCACTCGGCTACCACTACACAATAACTTACATACTTGAATAATTCATTTATTTCTAATAGTACAGCAAATCCTTTTTCACCAACTTTAATTCGATTCGGAATAATGTCGCGATGTCTAATCTTAATTTTAATTCGGTGCCTCGTACATTCTGCGGGGCGAATCTCGCAGGATCGACATCATCTCTAATTCGACATATGATGAAACAAAACGTCAAATTGGTCGTATTTTTTCGTATTTTTCTGACATATATCGAGTAGAGATGTTGTCGATCATGCGAGAATTGGGTCCCAGGGCGAACGAATTCACTTGACGTTTTATGAAACGGTACTCTGTGGTGCAGAAAAGCGCTCACGTCATCTATGACATTTCGTTGACGGTGTATTTTGGTGATAGAGTATCTAGAGTACCCATCGTTTTGGGTCGGATATGGATACCCATCGTACTCAACTCTCTGCGGAGATTTTTCCGCCATTTTTGTTTTCTCATGTACCTGTATTAAAGGGCAACTATATGGGAAAACAAAGATCGAAATGCCATCTTCGTTATAATATCTCCATGGTTTTGGTATTGATAAAAATAAATATTGTGCGCATTTTGACAAATTCAAATCGGTGCGATTGCAACTTTATAAATGATAATATTTATTCTTCTGCAGCACAGCACTAGCACTACTTTATCAATTTAATACACTGAACGCATTAAATTTACCAATTTACCCTAGCTATCTAAAACCGGCCAAGTGCGAGTCGGACTTACCATTATCTATAAGAACGGCAAAAAAATCACGTTTGTTTGTTGTATTAAATATTTATTTTGTTCTATTTTTTAGTATTTGTTGTTATAGCGGCAACAGAAATACATCATCTGTAAAAATTTCAGCTCTCTAGCTATCACGGTTCATGAGATACAGCCTGGTGACAGACGGACAGACGGACGGACGGACAGCGAAGTCTCAGTAATAGGGTTCCCGTTTTATCCTTTGGGTACGGAACCCTAAAAAGTAACTGGGGACATAGCGAGTACTGCTTGAAATAACTTTAAGCTTTAGATACTTATATTTATATGGCTCCTTACCCCTATGTCCATTAACTTTTTAAAGTTTTTTTTTATGTCACCAACAGGATCTTAAGAACGGCAGGCGCGGAAAAGTCGGAAACACTTTTAAACTTTATTAATCTTTAACGAAACTCCGTCTCTGATGCGAGTGAACAGCAAGGCTTGAGATTTTTCGAAATTGCTTTCAGAAAGTTTCTGAATTGAAGAGAAGTTTGTATTGTAAAATAGGTAAACCAATACATTGCAACAGGTATTAAGAAACGAGTTTGATCAGTTATAATTTTGTTTTCCTTTCTAAGAACCTTTATACTAGAATGATCTTCAAGCTTTCTCTTTGATCGTCAATTATTAAAAGTATATTAGTGTCTATGGTGTGCACTGCATACTAAACATGCCTACACATTTTGTTTGTATTTTAAGTTTCTTGTGCTATGCGTTCATAGTAACAGTAGGCTTAGCATGACCGTGTAGACATAAGTTTTATCCCTTTCAACTGCCAGATTTGTCGAGAAACTTCACTTCGAGCTTTTTGTATTGGACATGGCTGGGTGTGACGTCTTTTTCTCGACAGATCTAAAAGTTGAAAGAGATAATGAATGCCAACGCGGTTATGCTAAGCCTACAGGATTCTTTTGACGGGAGTATATGTTGGTGTGCTATGCGTGTATGAACTTATGTATCACAGACGACATAAAATATGTGTGCGGATGGATCGCGTCACCAATTCCATTTTATTTATTCTAAGGCGTTGATGGCTTACGGTAATTAAAACAAAAATCCCCATGAAGTTTTTGTATCAAGTAAAATTATTAGTAGGTAGCCGAATTCATAGCTAATGAACAAATATCGATACACACGTCACTCTTTTACAAATAATATTTTTTCTATTATCCTTTCCTTGCAGTAATTACTTCCCAAATGGCCTAATCAACGGGAATAGCTGTTATTACTGAGCTTTCTTGGGATGATATAATGTAGGGAGCCACCGGGTTAGAACGATTTGATGCGAAAAGTTACCACGTATAGGTGGTACCTATATTCACTTAAAGTTCCCCCTGGCCAAGATGATCGAAGTGGGTCATTAGCTGTCCACAAGTAGATCACGTGACTTGCATAATTTTAAAACGTAACGATTAGCGCAAATAAAAAAGCTTTTTTAAAATATATTTCGTCACATAACATACTCATTGTATGATTCCAAACGTAGGTATTAGTGATGTGCCGAATCGACAAAAATGTAAATCCTTGGATACGGATCAGGATACGTATCCGAATTTTAGGTGTCAACTTCCGCGGATACGGATCTTAACAATTTTATTAGCATCACAATGATTTGTCATTGATCTAATTATAAATATAGTTGAATTAGTAGCTTTGAGTTATGTAATATTGGTATGGTAACTCACATCGATAAATTTTTGAAATATAAAGATATAATAAATATTTTAATTTTTAAGCAATAAAAAGTAATCTGAATGGAATTCTTTAGTTTTTCTTTGCTACCTAATCACCTATAAGTATATATATCTATGTCTTGAAAGTATGGTAAAAGATCCGCCGAAAAAGTAACGGATACGGATCTTACTTTTCCCACAGATATCCGCAGATACGGATACGGATATCCGGAACAACACTAGTAGATGTACTTAGCTAGATTAATTATGAATGGATTAAAATATGAAGACCTTAATAATTCGCAATTCTTTTCGCATATTTGCTGATTAGTTACGTAAGCGAGTCGGCTCAATCTATACCGTCATATATGAATTATTAACTAAATAATCAAATCCGCTTTATGAGCGTGCAAGTTAAGGACATCAATTTACGAGGCACAGTTTCTGCGATAGGAAAGTTTTGCACATAAAAGCGTACCAGCGCCATTCAGCGAGGGCCAGAACAATTGCTCCCGACCCGATAAAACCGTTTTTGGCTTTACATCGGAAACACAAAGTTATTAAATTATGATGCATTCATAGATTTTCTATGAAGTTACAAACGTTAATGCCCATTAAAACGTCATTATTTTGTGATTTGTTTTATTACCTATTATCTTAAATAAACACTAGTCAATCATATTCTCTTTGGTTAATGTAATAAATCATCATAATTATAGTAAAACTGGCCACTTTACAAGAAAATATATTGGATGCCATTAAATATTTAAAAAATAAATCCTTTTTTTAATTTAATTTTACGGCATTACGACATTTCATTTTGATCAAAACTGCCAGTGGCAGTGTCGATTAAGTTTAAAAAAAATATTTAAAAGCAGGTTTTAAACCATCATATAAATTCTAGGGGAGATACATGTTGTGATAATTCCCACATTAAGTTAAAGGTATATTTTGATTAAACGTTGTTAATAACGTTGTAAATCCACGCAGAGATTTTACGGCGCAATAAAATGCGTTGTTACAACATATGCTCCAGGAATTATGTGCCGAAATTAAATTTTTAACAGCCTGGCGGTAATAACATCCTTGGATTGTTATGATCATCATATCTCGGTTCCGTTTTGATGCACACATTATGATCAGTAGACGAAGACGAACGTAATAAGAATGGAAAACTGTGATGAACTTTCAAGGGCATTGGTAGTAAAATACTTGACAATTACAGAATACATATCAATTGTTGGTGGCGCCATAACTAATCATAGAAATTTTTAATATATTTTTTGAAATACGTATGTTCTTTTTATTAGATTGTTTGGACTACGTTATGTAAATCAATAGGTATATAATCCATTTTATTGAATTCCATCTATTTCGTAAAAGAGGAAGAAATACGAAATCAAGCAGAATATAAAATTACATTGTCACGTAACAAAATAAAACTATTTAGTTCCAATCAAAAGAATGCCGCTGATTTTGCTGTTCTGTTTTTTCAAAATTAAGATGCCCGTTTTCACAAAAACTAGGAGACGCCTTAAAGTGGGGTCTGAATATTAGTACACTGCCAAGTTCTTCATTTCGTCAGGTGACAGGACAAACTCACTAAGTACATTAATAGGAAGTTTACAAAAAACGTATGTATATCAACAAAAAAACAAACATCTTACCCAGGAAAAAGTCATCACAATTATAAGTGCATTACTTTACAGAATTCCAAAAAGCAAAAATCACTAGGTAAATCATATCAAATAAAAAAAAACTATTAAAATTGAAATTACCTTCCGTTTGTTTTTTTTTCATATAATGAGTTTTTCCTGTTACCCGACGATTTATGATATCTTCGTGAGCAACTTAAATCTACATGTATTCAATTTTATATGATTTCTAATAATAGACGCCTACCTATCTAATGTTACCATCGAATTACGTAGTACCTACGAGCGCGTACATCTACGCAAGCCCTCATCGTCCGTTTATTACCGTATTATATTACGGAAAGCTAAAACGCTGAAATTAATGGTTTCCCGGCCACTGGTTTATAGGTCACAAGCACTTTGGGGACATTATTTTACATACTCCGATATTAAACAAGGTATAAGATTAGACCACCTGCGTCATGTCAATGGGTTATGTAGGTTTATAGAAATTGATATAATTTTCAATAAATTTGATGGCTATTGTTCGAACAAAATATTATAAGTTAACAAACATTAGTGGCTATTTGGTTTACTAAGGACTTTCAAGTGTTTTTAGCTGGTAGGTATCCTGAATATTTCTTAAAGTTATGTTTCACGATTATTTCCGGTCCAATATACAATGTGAATCAGAATAGATATCAAATTCATGACTAACCCTATGGATATTTGTTAACATATATGAGAAAACAGAAATAACTTGGTACTTATAGTTTTTTAAAGCGTCTATTAACTGTTGAATGTCTAATTCCATGTTTTACAAACTCTTTACTTATTTGTCACGACTTCAGTAGGTACTGAGACTTTAGTATATGTTAACTAAATTTACGAGGCCACAATTAATAGCAATTAAAAAAACATGTTTCGAGTTTCAAAAAAGAAATATAGCATTGGGATGCCTATTCGATACGATATATATGCGAAAGTACTATAAATTTATAACAGACTTCTGAAACAGGCTGTATTCTCAGCTCCAGCGAGTGTGAGCCGCGCACGGGCTGGCGCGGGGATGGAGGCTGGAGCTCTACTATCGGTACCGATTTCGCGGTTCGCTGCCCGCACTGAAAAGCGTCCGTTGCAATCTCTGGCCACGCTTGAACACTTCGCTCCCGATGCGTATACACGGTAACATTGCGTCGCTACATTGTTTAAAAAAAGACTAAGTAATTTATAACTGGAAATAAAGGAAATGACATGAACGGAACAGAGAAATATTCTGTAACTTTTTGTCTGTTTGTACCTACGCTAAACGTTTGAAGAATGAAAATTATATTGTTTTATTTAGATGTGGGATACATATTTATAGGGTCAGTGTAATCTATGGAAGGTTTTGTTTTACGAGTTCACCATAAGTTAATATCTTATAAGAACGATTTGGTTAATTAAATTCTTTCCTGGTGGAAAGAATTCTCTAGCCACGGCTATGCGTTTATGTAGAAAACATTAAACTAACTGCCATGTCATAAGTTTGGTAGCGATTAAATTTCGGGGATATAGGAAGTTAGTAGGTACTAAAATTGAATAATTTTGATAGTATTGTAAGCATTTTGTATAATTCCTATTTTAAAAATAATAGAAGGTGTATAAGAGCAACACTCGTGGTCTCTTTATAAACTTCTTGGCAACAATTCGTTCTGGTTTAAAAAATATGAATATTCATATTTTATGGCTATGGTATTATTTCGGAATAAGATGTGTATGTACGTGAATAAGTTTAAGAAAATTATTATATGCTTTTAATTAATAGATAATAGTACTTGTTTAAATTGCTAACTGATACTCAATAGTACCCCTACTAGCCGAGTTTATTATAGTATGAATAACGTATTAACATTTCTTATTTTATTCGTACTATGTGTCTACTTATGTAACAAAGAGACAAAGTTATCACCTTTATTGTTTTGTGGACTTACAACTTATTTACTTTGTACATATTTTGGTAAGCACTTGAAACAAATACCAACAAACAAAATATCATCATAAGTATCAAATAATATCTCGAACGTGAAAACAATTTAGTTTCTTTATTGGTTAGTAGAAGAAATATTGGCACAATTAAATAGCAAAGTAATTGCGGGAAGGCGGATCTATGCTCCCTTTCTGATATCAATTGTTCTATTTGAGCAGTCCTGGATTAGCCCATAAATTAAATAAGCAATTGCTTAGGGCATCCCGTCTAGGGGGGCACGAGAGACGATCGAGAAAAAAAAAGCCGGGCAAGTGCGAGCTGGACTCGCGCACCGAGGCTTCCGTACCTAAAATAGGAAAGCACCGAGCATTACTCTAACGAAAAGATAAACTGGATAAAGACACAAACTTAACTTTGCCGTTGGTATACTGGAGTAAAGTAACTACAAAATAAGTTTGTAATCGCAAAAAAAAACATATACTAACAATAAATTTAGTTTTCGGATTTTTTCCTTTACTTGTGCTATAAGACCTTGCTTCTTGCCAAATTTCATGATTCTAGGTCAACGGGAAGTACCTACCCTATAGGTTTTTGATTTCAGTGTTGATGTACTGAAAATGCAACATAAACCGCCGTATCTTTTGATTGCGTTAACCTAGAAGTTTGATTTTATTTGGGCACCAAGGGACCGACGGGTCAGTAAAGTCAGTTCTTTGATTGGTGGTCTTCTAACCACAGTCAGTATTTTCAGAAAATAGTCAGTAATGTCAGTATTTTAGACTCGGAAAAACGAATATAGTGAGCGTCGCAATGCTCGCCACTACGCCGTATAATTAGCGTCGCGAGGCCGTGTAGTGAGCGTCGCGACGCCTTATCGTGAGCGCCGCGATGCTTTATAGTGAGCGTCGCGACGCCTTAGAATGTACATCGCGACGACGTATAGGAAGCGTCGCGACGCCTTATAATGAGCGTCACAACGCCTTATGGTGAGCGTTGCGACGCCTTATGGTAATATATATATGGACACAGAATTTGTTTTGGTATTGGCAAAAAAAAAACGTGTCTTGACGCCCCTGCGTGTGCGGGGCTTAATAGTGACATTATATATACGACAATGTTTTTTCTATAAAATATCTGTTAGGGATTTGGAGATGGATGTAAAGTTCTGTAAATTTTGGGGTATCCCTTTTAAGATAGGTCAGTAAAGTCAGTATTTTCGAGTCTCACAGTCAGTAAAATCTGCATTTTTGACCATACAATCTGTTTCGACTAGTGATGAAACGGATAGTGGCTTGGCCGGATACCGGATATCCAGCAAATCGCTACCTTTTTAGACCTAAGGTTATTTAGGAGTTCATGAAACTGAAAAAGCCCGATAGAAAATCATGATAGAGTAATATATAAAACTCTTACGACGAATCTCCTTCTGACAGTAACAGATCATCGCCGTTGTCAACGCCTGCTAAACGAATGAAAGAAGAAGAAACTGGATCCAACTTCACACTTGAAGCTCATGATACTTTTTAGAACCGTTTCAATGAAGTGGCAAAGGACAATAGCAGTGATTGTCGCGATCAAGAAAAACAAAATCCAATAGCTAACGATATTGACTTTTTCTAAAAACAACTCGAAACCATCGCAATCACGACCCATACATTTGGAGGTCAGTTAATTTACCCGCAGTTGTCAAGGTTTGCTAGAATATATCTTTCAGCACCTGGCAGTAGCGTTTACAGCGAAAGGCTGGCGATAGTTCAGAAGCTGGTCTGGTATACGAAGCTAAGCGGAGTCGCCTCTTACCAACAAATGCGGAAAATTCATTCATTCACCACAATTTGTCACTAGTTAATTTTGAGTAGATACTAAACTAATTAATAAAACAATCATTTTTGTCGCGTTAATTTAAAAATAAACCTGTCCACCTATTGTGGTATGATTTGCCTTGTGTAAAATAATGAGATTTTTTTAAATTTTACTATCCGGTATCCGGCCCGATAACGAAATTACTATCCGGTATCCGGCCGGATACTGAATCACTATCCGGTATCCGGCCGGATACTGAATTCCTATCCGGTATCCGGCCGAATACTGAATTACTATCCGGTATCCGGCCGGATACTGAATTACTATCCGGTATCCGGCCGGATAGTGAAAACAAGGCCGAATAGGCCGGATATCGGATATCCGTTTCATCTCTAGTGTCGGTCGACCCCTGTAAATTTCAACTTGATATCTTCACGCGTTTCTGAGAAAAAATGTCTTGACAGACAAACAGACAGACGGACAACAAAGTGATCCTACTTCCGTTATTATATTTTTCCGTTATACTTCGTTAATAGAAACGCTGGTACATCTACCAAATCTATCTAGATTTTATGGTTCGTACTAAATTTATTCCAATATGCACTTTTTACGTGGGGTGCAAGTTTGTAGGAAGCTAAGATTTGCGCGATCAAATCTGATAACCATACACTTACGTTACAGTATTTGTATCTTAAATGCGGAGTATGTCTTCGTCAGCTGAATATTGTACAGATTTTTTTTTTATATTTTCTGCTCAATTCAATACATGACGCTGCGTTATCCATGTGCGGGTATCCTTATTTTTAGGCACGAGCGCACATTGTTGACTTACGATTCTAACCGAATTTCGATAGGTACCGAAGCTTATTTATATAAACTGGAGATAGGGAAAATATGGAGTCTCTCTCGAATATGAGTAACATTGAGAAATACGCGTTTCGATTTTAAAGAATCAGAATCAGAATCAGAATATTTTTTATTCATCTAAACCAATACAGACACTTATGAATCGTCAATAAATAGTAAAAATAGTAGCTCTGCCACCCATTCGGAATGCATTTCCTATGGAGAAGAATGGGCAAGAAACTCCATGGTTGCTTTTTTCAAAGGGGCTTGACCCCCCAGTGTACCTGGGACTTTACATTAAGAAATACGCGCTTTGATCATTTAAAGTGGTAGGAATCATGAGATCCAAACACTCGAGTAACGAGTGGTAGCAATAATCTTAATCAATAAAATGTTGACACTGAAACACAATCTAGCGTGCTACTGTACTTAAGAACATTGACTATACACTGCCCGTTCCAACGTAAACAAATCAAGGTTTCGTGCTTCGAAGACGCATTGAATAGTTGCCATGCAAACAAGTCTAGTCGATCGGAACAATTGTCGGTCCGAAAATACAAATATTTGCTTCCGACGCTGATCGAATGAAAGTGCCTTTTGAATAAGAAGCCACTGATGTTATCATTGCTTTATTCCCGTTGAATAGTGTGTACCAATTTTTCTTTCTTTGTATTTAACTTCCCAACACATCGCACAAAATTACCAGGTACACTGGGGCGGCAATAGTCGCTCGTTACCTTTTTTGCCAATAACAAAATGAACTCTGTATCAATGAATTCCTTGAGTAAAAGTCAGGCAACAAAATACGCTCGCGCTGTAAATGTCATTTCGTTGAAGAATAAACTTTTTCTATATGTTAAGGACATACATAAGTTCATTTTGGTAGTGGCAAATAAATCGACGCATGCATGCCTAGGTATGATGTAAAAAAAAAGTATTGGAAAAAATACAATTATATTTTTCTTGGTTCCTACACGTTATCGTATCGTCGGGACACATGTCTTTATTCAATATTTGAAGATCATGGACCCCCTCTTCCTATTCTGTCAGGAGGTTTGGTGAAGCGAACAATAATGCCGGTTTCCACTTAATGCTTCGATGAATCCGGGAACGTATCGCGTCACGAATTCCTGAGAAAACGTTAAATGGCAATACCAACAATAGACACTCGCATATATTTTTATGTAGTAAGGAAAATAGGTAAACGTACATTACCTATTTTCCTTATTCATATCAAAGGTAACTTTATCTATCCTCAGTCGTGTAATGTCATTCTGTGTTCGAATTCTCTTCTCTTATTTGCGCAAATTAAATCCCGTAATACAAGTCTTTGTTATAAGATTAGCTTATATTAAAACCGTCTGAGGGTTAGTTTAATCTCGATTAATATTCTGCTTTTGATGGGGAGGTCTAAACGAAGGCTGAATTGGTTTTGAGTTCATAATTAGTGGGCGAGCCGCAAGGCAACATAGGGATAAATTGATCAATATCTCTGGCCAGACGAAGGTTTTCGGGATGGTTTGCGATCGGTTCGAATACAAAACAAATCCCAACTGTCTTTATACACCTTATCTTTGTATTGATTATTTATGTGGATAATTACTCGTAGTGATTAATGTATACAGGATGTATCAGAAGTCCGAAATAATATTTTAGGTGCATATACGGTACCTAATGTGTAGATGCTTAGTGTTTTGTACTTAGGGCACATCAACGAGAGAAGACTACTAATATTCGGAAAATAGAACTTGAAAATTTCGCTTTATGTTTTAAAGAATCACGACGGAAAAAATAATTGAAAACTGTTATCGAATTTTGATAAAATTTTCATACAATTCGGTTGTTTACCCGATACTCATGCAAATGGCCAAGTATTATTTCGGACTTCTAAAACAGCCTGTAATTAGTTTGCTATTTTTATATCTTTACAACAAATTCTTACAGAATAAGGTTTGGCCGGCGCTCTGAAAGGTGAACCATTAAGATAGCACGCGTCGCGTCGTAAGACATGGCATGTATGTGCAGGAAGACGGTGATTTGATGAAGTTGTTGGAGAAGTTTACATTTAACTGTAAACGCCTTTGAACTGAAGAATGGAGGTATGAATTATGTCACCACGTCGCTCTCACACTCGTAATTCATATGCCAGAATATGTCAAAATTTTAGCCTTTTCTTGTGACTAGACCGTTGCACTAATGCGTTTAATTTATGAGAGTACCAAAAGGAATTGTATACTACGTAAATCTAGCTATAAATCCCATTAAAGCTAGAAAGTCAAATCATTTTCATAAAACCCGCCTCCTACGATGAAAGATGTGACGGATGAAGTTCCCACCGTGATAAATGCCCTCAAAATCCCACGTCCTTACCTCTCGGGGCAGGAGTAGTCCCTCCCTCCCGCCTAAATTCAGGTATGCAAGTGCCTACTGAACTTATCGCAAAATGTTTGTTATTTAGGCCGACCCTCCGCTGGGCCTGCGAAACACATTTTATCCCTTACCCCACTTACAACAGAATTTCTTTTTTTCCTGTGTCGAAGATATGAAAGGAATTTATTCTACTGACACGTGGCGCTTTTAAAGGTTTACCTCTTTATTAGTTTTTACATACTTAGTATATGCATAGCTATATTTTAAGCCCTTGAGAATAGTATCGCTCATAATTGCTGTAATTTGAACATATTTTATCCACGAGATTCCAATTGATCGAGCGCCGAATATAGCTCGTAACCAGTGATTTGTTTAGCCAACCGAGATTGCAGAATTAACATATTTTTATTTATTTTAATATTTAAAGTTTAGGAATATCCGTTATAGAACATACATCGTTACTGTGTTCTTGAAAAGAAGCCTAGTTATAACAAATATATACAGAATCTGTTACAATCTACTTTCAAAATTAGTAACAATAACAATTCGGTTACGAGACCAACTTTATTTTAAAGTGGAAATTGTATACCTAAATGGGATTTGGCGTTTCGCCAAAAGCAACAAAGCCTTACGCCAGCGCGGCTACCACGCGCGCCGTGACAAGACTTATGTCACATATTAAGTCTCATCATATCGCCTTCTCACTTTTGTTATTCATATGAGAGAAAGAGACTATTGTATGTCACTTGTCACAGTATGACACATTTTGACTTGTCATAGCCGATATTGACGTAGTTATTATACATAATTTTCGTAAGCAGAGAGTTGTATTCGAGTCGAACCGTATACAGGGATGCGATGCATGAACACTAACTCATTTATGGTCCCTTCAATCTCCGCTCCAACGCTCGTGGCGCCCCCACTTTCACTAATGGGGTAACTAGACTTGAACGCGCCAATTTGTAGTACACTTCTCGTTGAAAGTATTTTCCTGTTTGCGAAATTTCTGTTCCGGTAAGTGTAACTGGGGGTGCCGAGAGAAAAATGTACATAATTTCATGTAGAGTTCTGTCAAATTACCTGGCGTATCCGTGCACGTAAAATGAGTGATTATTGGACAGCCAGCTTCACCGTCTGAATAGAGCCTTAAGTGTAGCTAGTGTATAAATTGAATAACAAATCTTACACAGAATATATTACACAGAGGAGGCGAAATTTCGCTGCACATTAACGTTAAAGACAAGTATTCTAATGAGTATGCAAATGTTAGCGCACTGCAGCTCGCGCTGTTTTCGAAACAGAGGTGCAATTTAGACAAATTGAAACTATTATTGCGCTCGATCCTTCTAATATGCCCTCGGATTGCACACAATGTGCGCTATTAAGCTTTGGCAGTGAAACAGGACTAGATTGTATTGTCCTTAAGCTTAGTCATGCAAGCTGTACGTACGCGTGTACGAGCAGAACAATCTGTGGTATTAACCAAAACGTACTATGGCATAAAGATTGAATTAGTGTGGTAAAAGCTACGCGACTACGCAACTAATTTAGCTCACGTCAGTAATTAAATTTCGATGAAGAATGAGCTTTTTCGATGAATTAATAAAGTTCGTTTTAGTAGTGGTGTCTTAACACCCCTGTGCACTTTATTCCCCACTCGTTCTGTCCTACAAAACAAACAAGGGAACTTTTATAATAAACTCATGTCACACGTCATCTTCTGTGAAGTGTTATTGCTAACGACGTCCATTTGGCGAGTTTTTCATACTCACAGTTCCGTCTCACATCCATTGTAAATGTGAATAAATAAAATACGTTACGACAACAACACCGTATTATTCTGCCGTTTGCGTTTCACTGGACGGGCGAACACGCTGCGAATACGCTGTGAATCCATATTACTTTGGTTCTCAGACTTCTAGTATCTTTTATATTAACTGACTAAAATGTATCATAAGGAGGTGAATTTACATAAGTAATGTATTTTATACAAATTTGTATATATAAATAAATTTTATGCGGGTAAAACCACGGGTTCTTTTATGGGATTTTATGAATGAAAACAATAAAAAGCTTTTGGGTCAAGATACAACATAAATTTTCTCGTATGTTTATACTTAACCATTAAAACTAAGCCCTAATTACTCTAAAGCGAATAAAGGAATTTCACCCGATTAACATTTTGAGTTAAAATAATGTTTGGAACGGAATTCAGCGACTGGATATTATGAATTCATCCCGCGCAAAAAGGCCCGCAAAAAATACTTGTACAAACATTTTGTAGAACAAACAATTCAAAACAATGTTTTAGACATAATAAATTTTAAGAAAAGATATTACCTACCACAAACTTTACTTTTATAACAAAAACACTGCTCTTTTTGTCATTACCCTCAAAATGCATGACATAGTCAATTTGAATTCATTAATCATGCCATATTTAGTAAGGTACGTAGATTTAGTAGGTAAATTTCAAGGCTCGCAGGTTATATCTTAACATTTTCCTCTTCCATTAATTTCAGCTGTGAAATTCATTTCACAGTGACAAAATCCAGAAAAAATGCCCCCATAATGTAGCAGCAACAAGGTTTTCCTTTTCCGTGTTATTTCGTAGAAATTATAAAGTACTCGTGTTGCCTTTGAAACATTTCTCCAAGTGGCTTCCTTTCTATTCAATTTCTTTGTATAATTTCCGAGATACTGCTCATACCCGTGCTGACTGTGGCTGACTGAAAGTTACAGGTTTGACGGGAATTGATGTACATTGGCTGTAAATGTTTTGAAAATCAAAATCATTTTTTTAGGCCAATAAGCACAATAAATAGTCAGATTCTACCATCTTTGTCCACTATTTTGTATGCAATCGTTCACATTCCTTATCGCGTAACAAGGCCCATACTGTGTCCTCATTTTGCAAGAACATCTGTTATCAATGGTATCTGGAATATGACAAGTCTAATGGCTTTAAAGTGACAATGTCTATTGTTTAAACTAGCCGTAGTCTAGCCTAGCTTGCCCAGCTATCATTTTTGCTTGCTGGTTTTCTTGGGCATTGTACAAAGAAGCCATTGTAATACTACAACGACAGTATTAGTAGACTAGTAGACCAACCAAAGCTCCTGTGAACGATTCCAAACGAAATGTTTTGCTCCTGCATACCCATTTACGTCAACTCGAAATTATCGCGCAACCGGCTTCACTGTGTGAATACAGCCCTACTTGAAAATTGTTTAAATGACTAAATTCGTTATACCTACCTAATTTATTTAAAGATTAATATGCGGTGTAGTTATATAATTTTTTGAGACTTTGAAGTCCTTACTAATCTTCTCTTAATAGAATGAACTCAGGCCATTTAATAGCTTAATTTTAATATCGCCCTAAGGCACTTTAGTTTCAATTAATATTTTAATTTTGATGGGGGCGTGTTAACGTAGTCTGGATCGGCCGAGTGGGGTGGGGGGAGGGGGGGGGGTGTTTCTCAGTGCTGATGTATTCATCATGAAATATACCTACTACGTTATACACATAGTAGGCAAGTAGATAGGTAGATAAATATAATTAACAGAAAGATTTAAAAGATATTGACAATTTTGCCACCATAGGAAAGAAGAATAGCGTCTAAAACCCTGCGGTTTTAGACGCTATTCGGTAACGATAATTTTGTATGAATATCAGCATCGCCAGTTACTCCAGAGCGCAAATTAGCGTGTTGTTGTGATATCAACATATATTAAATCAAGTATTTTGATAAAGTATTACACTAACTCAACCCAATTATGAACCCAAGCGAATTAATCTTTGGCAAACTAGTAAATAATTATCCCTATACAAACAAGTTTCATATATTAGCAAGCTATTACTAAGTAGTTGCGGAACTCGCGTTCTAATTGAAGGCATCCGCTGGGAGGTTCTGTCATCATGAATCACTGAGCGTATAATAAGTATCCACAGGATCCAGGGGGAATCCCCGCCAGCGCCGATAAAGCCGCTAATGATTTGGTAAACTGATGGATTAGGTATTGAGACAAGCGAAGTTTTGCTAAAGTGTCATAGTTGATGGAGTAGGTGCAGATATCCTTGGTCAATTTAGAAGCCAATGTTGCAGAGTACGTTATTGTGTTTTTCAGAAACTATATGGACTACATTTGGTAGCTCTAAGAGTATTGATATATTGCACAAACATTTAGACCGGCGTGAAGAATGACATGCATCTAGGGGCCCGATTTTCGTTTGATAGACAACAATCTCTATTCGAGATTATGCCGAAACGAAACGTCAAATTGATCGTATTTTTCCTTGTGTGTCGACATATCTCTAATAGAGATTGATATGGTTAAACAAAAATCGGGCCCTAAGTCAGTGTAGTTTAGTTTAAATTTGCACCAATCTTGTCATGATTTGTATAGTTAGGTATGTAATTGTATTAAGAAAACACGTTTTTACTATGTGATTCAAAGTAAGTATACTAACCCTTATAATGTAGCTCTCGCTCTTTTCTCTAGCTTAATCGGAAAGAAAAAATATTTTGTTATCAGTTTTAAAAAGATTTTTGACATGTTTAATAATATTACCTGATAGTTTTGAAATCTTTAACAGCATAAGGGACGAGCGATCTATTGACTAAGCTAGGGATTTTCAAAGCAAAATATAAATATTTTAATGTTTTATTTTGTGGGCGAAAAAGTTATTGATATTCCGTCTTCATCAAATGATTTGGCATAGGTACTCAACACGACGAAGGGTTTATTTAAAAATATAACCTACAAATTCTGAATAAAATTGTGAATACTTATTTTATTTTGATTCGCAACACGACTGAAACAATTATATTAGTAGGTAAGTATCCCTATTTAATATAAGCTAAGTATGCCTATTTATAAATTACGTAGCAATATCTGCACCTACATTTTATGTAGGTATACGGTGTTGAGAAGTTCCACGCGGCTGCGGAAGCCTAATAAAATTACCTATGTCTCAAACAAAGTAGGGAAACGGCCTTCCCCTTATGAATACATTATGAATATATAAACAAGGCATAACGCGAGTTGTGTGTATGGATGATTTTACACTTCAACGGCTTTTTGTTTAATTATACATTGATAGGATTTCTAAGTGTAAACTTTCGCGAAGCTACGTAGTAGATATAGGTATCTACTACGTAGTTTCACGAAAGTTTACACTTAGAGTAGGCTTAGGAGTCTACCTAACACATATAGCGGTGAAAAAATACTGAGTATGTATTTTAAATACATATTTATGCAGCGAGGTCCATAGTGTTTTATATACAATATCTACATTATTCTCAGTACCTATGGCGTAAGCTATTATGTAGCTATTTATTATGGTAACACTAGATATGATTGAGCAAGAACTTCTATGAAGTGATAACTTCTTATTTCAAGTTACATCTCATGCAATTTATTATCTGTAAGGACATCCTAAAACTCAATATAAGTACTTCTTCTTTTTTTACGAAATGAGTGAAATAATGATATTTTAATGGAATAAGATGAGGAATGGCTCCACCTGCGTTTAGTGGGTATTTCAGCCAGTGTCAAGCAATTAATAGCAAGGACAAATTCAATAAATACACATTCTGTATAAAAATGGATGATGACAGTAATAAAGATGGCGGATGAATCCCCTATTATAACCAATTGCGTTAAGCTGTGGCCCACTGGGGCGTCAAAATATTTGCCAATATCAAAATCAAAAATGAACTGTCATTATACTTAAATATTGAATTTCTATGGCAAATGACACGCATTCGCTCGCGATGTCAATGAAAATTTCGCTGTAGAAAGACATTTATTTGTGTAGTTGTTGTTGACACATTTAGTTCGTTTTGGTGTGGCAAACATGAGTTTAGACGCCCCTGTGTACTAGCTTTATACCTATACAATTCAAGCGAAGCTGCGCAATCGAACATAACACATTAATTTCTATATTAAACTGAATCCGCGGATACATTAGCATTAGAATCTATTCACACGAGGGTGCCGACTGCCCTAGGTTTAACAGCAGTTGCAAACCATAATGTAATGTATAGAAGTGTGCACAAGAACTGTCGGATTACACTCCCGTAAAGCCTTGTACACTGGAGGCGTCGATGCTCGCGAGTCAAATTTTTGCCACACTAAAACAAACTGTATTGACAAATAGAAAAAGTTCATTCTTAAACTAAATGACACTGACAGCGCGAGCGAATTTTTACGCGTGGGGGCGTAACTTTTACCACAGACATTGAATCTTTATGCCTATTGACATAGAGTTCGTTTTAGTATTGATAAAAATATTTACGCGCGAGGGTCGACGCCCCAGTGTACGAGAGGCTTTAACCTACTGGCGGGAGTCCTGTAATCAGACAGATAGCGTGAAAGCCTCAATGTTCTGTCACTTCTCATTTCATACATAATTATCGAGGCCACTTTACCGTGTGAATGAAGCCTTAACTGCGTCTGTTTACGACGCGCACGCTCAAGTGGCCGCTAGCCATTCGCTCCCCGAATGGGCTGGATTAATAGCGGTTGCGAATTATTGTTCTACCACTAAATTATCCATTGGAACAGCGCCCTTTGTGTGTACGGTACCCTTCGAAGGATCCATGCGTAGGCTGACAGTTTATTTATCTTTCGGTATTTAGAAAACTATATTTAGAGTGTTAAGAAAACACTGGGGCGAGCGAATTAAGTAATCTTAAAAAATGAAAATGTAATCTGTGCTAATATACATAAAGATTGATTTTTGATGGCAAAAGCCACGCGACATAATTCGCTCGCCCTATGACACTTCCTTGCAAAATGTGATTCTAATAATTAATATAGTTTGTTTTTTATCGACGCACTTATTTGCACAGGAATTAAAGGGTGTAAGAACTAATTACAAACTGACAATAATAGAGCTCAAAGTGACATGGCTACAAAAGAGATTATAGTTTCCAAAATGAAATACGCAAGTACGTACAAATAAAATGAGATTAAACAGTCCAAAACAATAAAGGCCTTTACCGTGCCGAACCCTGAAAAAGGCGTAGGAATATTATGGGTTCCATTGAGTCTGTTTATGGGAGAGTTAATTAACTCTTCCAATTTTCCGGATTAACGGCGGCATTCAATTATTGTTTCATCACTTAATTTATGCATTAGAAGCGTGCTCTTGTGTGGACAATGCAAAACAACAGAACCCTTTGAAGGGTCTCATTATAACGCTTAGGGATTATAATCCTTTAAGCTTTTGGTCACGTGGTTCTAAGAACAGATTTCGGTAGTCTCTATTGATGCAAGGAAGTCGGATACCCGAAATTACGCTATAAAGCAATCTCACGAGCTGTCGATTTACAGGGCTATCGTAAATAAATTCTCAACTTACTAAATGTATAACTAAATGTGTTACTAAATGTGTAATTAAATTACTAAATGTTCAACTTCGCATCTGTAAAACCCTTAAAGAGATAGTTTGCAGAAGAAACAGTTTGGAACTTTACTTAGATTAATTTGAGAATTCAGTACCTTTCCTTGTTGATACATACTATAACATTTTGGTCATCGAATCTAAAATATTTTCTTTTAATTGGCAGCAGGCATAATAGGTCCTTACTCTTACAATCCAGTTAAATTTATGTATAGACACGAAATCCGTTCTAATAATACATTACGTTAAGGATAAGCCACGAGCGCAGTTTACATTATGGTAATGTATAGTAGGGGCGCACTGACTTACAAGCCCATAAAGTGATAAATCGAAGGTAGATATTTGACAAGGGTCACCTTATACAACCTTCAGAGATTCGATTAAATGTTTTGAGAACAGTTTGAGATCGATTGGCCACATCCGGACAGTTATTTTGAAAGTACTTGGAGGACGGTCGGTATTTGAAATCGGGGGATTTTTTTTGGAATTTACTTAGAAATTTCTTGGACAAATATTGTGATATAGCAGGTAGCCGAGTGCAGCAGGTATCAGCAGTGGTAGCAGAGTGGTCGAACGCACGCCTTGCAATCAAAGTGTGCAGGTTCAAACCCCGGCTCGCACCTCTGGGATTAATGTGCGAATCTCATTTTCGTCAGAGATTATCACTTACTATGAAACGGTGAAGGAAAACATCGTGAGGAAACCTGCATGTCTGAAGGAACTTGACTAGTTCTCGATAGATGTGTGAAGTCTGTCAACCCGCACTGGGCCAGTGTGGTGGACAATGGCCTGAATGCCCCTCTCATTGAGGGGAGGCCCGTGCCCAGCATTGGGACGTTAAAAAGGGCTGTAGTATATATATTAGGCTGTAGTATTATATACCATTGAGATATTAAAATATAAATATTATTTTATTGTCTGATGGAAAATTTAATTAAGCCAGGCAGGCGATTTAGATAATGGAATTATGCCATCAGCGGCCAGTCCCGTGGGGGACTATCACTTCACACTTTCGCTAACGGCAATCGTTCTATCGCGTCGCGTCGCATCATAAATTAAGTCTTTTTTCATAAAGTATTTTGTGGTGTGGGTTAAACTTACCTTCATCTAAAAAAATGCGTGCGTAAGTGGGATCAAGAATTTTTAAGATATGAAAAATAATCGGTTATTTAAGTACAGCAACTTACCTCAGCTGCTACAAGAGCATTTTTGAATAAGCATTTAGGTATAGTAGCATACAATTAATTTATAAATGGTACTTACCACTTACTTATTTATCACTTACTTATCTATCACTCACACATATAAATCTCCTATTATTATACAAGAGATGTTTATTCAGTGTTATTAGACTGAACACATATTGTATTAAGCGATTATGGAATTTTACAGCTAAAGGAAATTTACCGATTAATATTCATAATTTATTTGTAGATGAAGCAATCGTGGGCCTCGCAATACACTCATTCTGCGTATCTCTGTTACTTCAAATGAAGCAGTTCATATTTTATGAATTAGCAAAATGAAAATTTCCCTTTTGCTCGTCATAGGCAGACTTTTAGGTATTAATGTTACAACGACACTCACTATGAAGGGGATCGCATCCATTAAAAATTTAACGAAAGCGAGGCCTTTGGATCTCTAGCGGCGGATAAAGTTCGGATGCATGGTAACACAGTTGCGAGATTATGTTATGTAACGCCATCTAAACGAATAATTTAGGTCCTGTATCATACGTTAAAAAGCACATATTGACATTTTACATACAAACATTTAAGTCACTATAAAAGCACTTACCCCTGCTGAACTGGCTCTGGATTGAGATGGCAGCCACTGTCGTATCGCCGACTGCAACAATTTACAACATGAGAATGTAGCAAGTTGTTAATTCAATGCAAATTAGTTGGGCGCTACTATGATAGGTGTCAGGGCGGTTACGCCGGATGTCACGGGAGGGACCGCCGGCTAGGACTGGAAGATTTGTCAGTAGCATGTGACGACACTCCCGCCGCCGCAATCCTCGCTGGTGACCCGTGTGTCACAGCCAACGGTTGCCTTACACAAACCGCAGAAACCAACAAAATTTTAATCGCATCGACGAAAATTATAATAGAGATAACATTTCTATAATAGTGAGTTGATAACTTTGATCAATTGCATGGAACATATCGCGATCGTAAGAGATCCGCAAAATTATTTATGAAGTCTGGATAGACGAGCATTTATCTAAATAAATCTGAACATCAGCGATGCCATACAGCCGCCTTCGTTTGCCAATGTGACCTCGATCTCATAAATAAGAATGAGGAGAGTCTAAGGCACAAAGGCAGCGAGCTGTGTTCAAAGACGATTTTAAAATCTGGGAATCGTGATTGACAAAAGCTGGGTGGAATTCGATATCGTTGTGGAAGTTTGCCGAAGCCTTTTTTTGTAGGCCCGGCAGGAGACGCCTTCTGCGGCGGAAGCGGACGAGATGTGGCTTAGGCCCTATCGTATAATCCGCCGTTACTCCGGCATAATGGCAGCTCGCTTTATGTCGCCAAAACACGGAAACGGGGGATCACTGAGAATGGAATAAACATCGTTTGTTCGTGACAAATATATTTTCTTGTGTCGAATACATTTGATACAATCGTTTCGGGTTACATTGAACGACAACCGAGCGACACGAGTTCACTGAAGAAAGTATACCATATACGTATCACTCATTTAATTATAGAATACATATCATGTCTTAGTCTTGGTCTTGATTATACATATCTTGGTTAAAACATAATATCGGCCTTTCGGTGAGCCTGCCTCTTGTGGACGCACTTGCATTTAATAGTACTTCTTATCGTATCTACTAAGGATGTGTAGATCTAATATAGTTGGTAAAATTTACAGCAACATATAAATAAAACATTATCGTAGCGCGCGTAGCAAAAACGGAAATGATTAAAGTGAAAGAAATGAGATGGAAAAAAATATATCTGCGCCATTAAACTTATTTAACGATTTCATCGAGTAGATAATGTCATCGAAAAAACCGGAGAGTAGTCATCAATCAGGCGGCGGGAGTGCTCCGGCGCGGAGTGTTTTTGTTTGTCCACCCTCCTAACGTTACTACACAGATGTATATCACTCAGTGGCCAAACAAATTGTTTGAAAACTGAATAATGACAAAGCCAAATCATTTATTCTGTATATGCCCATGGGGGCACTTACAAATTGTCAAGTTTAATTTTTTTTTCTTCAACTGAGAAGATTCGGCAAAAAACTCAGTGGGATCATTTTTATAAATCGCCAAACCTAGTGTACGGGGATATCCGTACTAATAGGGCTGATAAGAGGTAGGTCGATATAAACACTGATAACTGTTACTGAAATAATTATATTCGTAAACTGTTCTTATACGAAATTGATGAGAGTGCGATAAAATGTTAGGTGAGAACGATTGCTTTGAAAAGAAAACCGATTGCTGAGTCGGCAAATGCATGCTCGTACACCTAGTTTCAAATACACAGGTACATATAGCTCCAGTGTGTTTGCCTTTGGAGCTGCTTTTAATAATAATGATAAGATAATAATACGTTAGTAAGGCAACACACGCTACACTTTGACATTACAGGTAATATTATGTTTTTTGTTATCAACCTGAGTGAGCCGTACAATTCCAAGCTGATGTATCATCAAAATAATCCGAGAGTTTGTAATAGAATGTTTGCAATAGTTCAAACAATACTTGGCCTTTGTTAAAAACTAATGTGAGACAGTTAATTCGCGGTTATTAAAACAATGACTGCTCCAAGGACCGGCCTTTCAATCAAACTCGTATCATATATTATACATCATCATCATCACGCCTGTATTCCCCGAAGGGGTAGGCAGAGGTGCACTGCAGTGCGCCCACACTTCGCCGATGTATTTTGGTCCCAATGTAATAGGGGGCGAGCCTATTGCCATTATACCGGGCACATTCTCCCTCAATACGAGGGAGATTTTGGACCATAGTCCACCACGCTGGCCCAGTGCGGATTGGTGAACTTCACACGCCCTTCTATAGACGTGCAGGTTTCCTCACGATGTTTTCCTTCACCGTTCAGCAAGTGGTAATCATGATTGAAAATGACATTCGCACATGAAATTTATCTCAGAGGTGCGGGCCTGGGATTTGAACTTGCACCCCTTACGTTCTAGGCGGGCGTTCTTGCCCACGAGGCTACCACTGCTCCACGAGGCTACCACTGCTCATATATTGTTACTACTAAAACCACACTTACATTTGGGAGCAATGAATGAGTATCACCAAAATAGACTTAATAATCTCTGAAATTAAGGAAGATAGCAAAAGCATTTTTTTTTTCTCCAAATATATTATAGACATTCCAAAGCATCTAAAAACAAATTCGGTATATCGGTATAATGATGGGTTCTGTCGAAAGTAAGCTAGGAGAAATGAAAACATACAAAGTTGGAATTTTAGATATGATCTTCTACCACACATAAAACTATAACATCACTGGCAAAATATTAACGACGTATTCGAAATTTATCGTGCGCGGTGCACATATTTTACGCATACCTTTCGAAACGGACCACAAAATATGCATACCCGCTGAATTATGAATGTATGTGTTAGTAGATATTTTGCAAGTGTGTGTGCTTGTGTGAAACAGTGTGGTCTAGACTCAACATAAATCATTTAATTCAATTTGGATAGAATTTCGTACTTAGTATGAATTTATCGCTTTTGAACCAAAATGGATTAAACGAACAAATATGAAACGGTACGGAAGCACTCTATCGCTCTATGATTGTAGGTACTCTAGTTTACAGTTTACAACCTGGGATTCAAAATGAAAAAAAATACATACCATTTGACGTTTCGTTTCGAGATTTCTCAAATAGAGATGAATCTCGATCGCACGAAAATCGGGCCCCACTTCTTCACAATAGTTTGTGACTTTTTCATTATACAATGTTTAGCAAGTTTAATCTAAACGAATATGTAAAGTCAGAAATATGTGTTAAGTTTTCCTTAAAATTCAACACAGCTCCAAAATCAGACGTTACTTTTAAACTTACAAGCGACCTTACTGATTATGTCTAGGATTTCTTTTAGTATTTGCGAGAAAAAATAAAGTTATTGATAATCTGTCTTTATAAAATGATTTCATAATATTATTAACCGACTTCAAAAAGGAGGAGGTTCTCAATTCGACCCGTATGTATTTGTAGCTTTTTAGTGCACCTAGGTTTTTGAAGTCGGTTTTTATTTTTTGATAAAAATAATTTCTTATCGCGATTAATAATCGTGATATCGTCAATAATCGTTGGAAATTTACAAATATTATCACCTTATAACAGCCCTAAAAAAGTAAAAATTTACAGCCAAAAATAAAAAATCACCCGCCTCACCCCCCCTTTCCACCCATTTGGGGGTGGGTTTCGATTTTTGTTAACAATCCGTATTAAACAAAAAAGATTTTTCGAAATCGGTTCACTAACTCCAGAGATATGCTGTAGTCCGTATTGGACCCCCATTTCACCCCCTACATATTTTTTTACTTTCAAAATTCCTGAAAGACGTGTTTCTTTATTTTGTATGTAAAATACATATACAAAGTTTCAAGTCGATCAAAAATTATTTTTGAAATTATGTGACCCCCCATTTCACCCCCAAGGGGTTAGATTTCTGATAGTATTTTGGAAATGGGACCAACCTTGAAGAATTCCCAAGCAAACCTCAAAAAATTTTCCAAATCGGTCGACAGACGCCGGCGATATGCGGTAACATACATAAAAATAAATAAATAAAAAAAACATACGGGTCGAATTGAGAACCTCCTCCTTTTTGAAGTCAGTTAATGAACCCCTGATATAAAGGCAGATAAACTTATTACAAGTTTGAAACTCGGCTAACAGTGTAAGAAGCGGCAACATCCCGTGATCTGAATATCCTTTTATTATTCTCTCTCAGACGCGGCAGAGATGTTACTAACAAACTTACTGCCTGATAGAAATAAAGCTTAATTACTTTAACTATATGTATAACTATATATTTAACTATATAACCAAGGAACATCCATGCATGAAAATAAGATGTAGGTATAATAAGTGGTTGGTTTTTTTTTAAATAGTTTTCTTAGCTTCAATCATAATTAGAACACCGTAGTATGTCTACAAAGGTCACGGTATTAAACTTCGTAAGGGGCCGTAACTAACTTCACATTTATTGTTTTCTTATATTTACGCGAATACTATACATTGAAATTAAACTATTTTACGGATTTTATCGCGTTTATTTACTATTTTATTTTCCCGACGTTTTGGCTGCTTTACAGCAACCATGGTCACGGGGGGACTGAGGTGTTAGACGTCCTGATATCATAGTTAATAACTGGGTACCCTCATATTTAGTTGTTGTTGGATATGTCGGACCGCAAACAACAACTAAATATGAGGGTATTCATAAGTGCCTGTATTGGTTTATATGAATAAAAAAGATTCTGATTCCGCCCGTCCGTCCGTCCATCCGTCCGTTAGTCACCAGGCTGTATCTCATGAACCGTGATAGTTAGAGAGTTTAATTTTCACAGATGATGTATTTCTGTTGCCGCTATAACAACAAATACTAAAAATCCGAATAAAATATTAAAGGGGGCTCCCAACCAAACGTGATTTTTTTGCCGTTTTTTATGGTATGGTACGGAACCCTTCGTGCGCGAGTCCGACTCGCACTTGGCCGTTTTTTTATATCCAAGCGGGAGCGCTAACAGCATGTAATCACAAGAATTCCAGTTTAGGTTAATTCAAATAGCAATAGGTTTAAAAATATATAAAAATCTACCCGTAAGTATCAGCAGTAGAAGCAAAGCGCAATATTCACGGCGCGGCAATATTCCTAAATCTCTCCGTAAGTGAGCCAGTGTTCGTACACGAACAGGATTAGACTAAGCCCTGAGAACTGTTTTTTCTCTTTACGATTCATTCGGGAGAAGTGCGCGGCAAATAAATAAGAGGAGCCGGTATGTAAGACTAGAATAAAACACAGTAGCAGCGGAGCAAATCTCAAATAGAGTTAAAAAGTATCAGCCCATCTTAAAGGATCACGTACTACTGTAATCACTTTTATATACAAGGTGTATCAGAAGTACAAAATAATACATTAGGTATACTAATAATGTTTAAATCGAGCATACTTTCCGTTTGATCTTAAATATTTCACCACTTCCATATCAAGCAGTGCAAACACAATTATCAAATTAATTTCACATTATAATGTTGGGTAGGATGTTTTTTTTAATCTGTGGCAAAAACATATTTAAAATAGTATCTAAGTATTTTAATACCACAATTATTCAATAATAATTCAATATTCATTTATAATTCAATGTATTATTTCAAACTGCTGAAACATCATGTAAGTGTAAACTGCGCTCTCGCAATGTTGAATTACAACACCGACAAAGAAGAGCTTAGACAAGACGAAGTTTTGTTAAAAAATTACTTTCTTTCGGAATGTAAGGGGATATTTTTCTTTCTTTCTCCCGGCGTTGAGTGTTTTCGCTCTTGAGGCCGAGATAAGTCATCAAATTATGCGAGCGCTATGTTGTTTACAAATTGTTTGTGAAACGAGTCACGTTCTCATTTTGAGGTAGGCGCAAAAATTGGTCCAATTTAAATAATGCTCAGTATGTTTCGCGCACGCACCCTCTTACTCCATCATGCGTATATATTATGTGTGAAATTGGTATAATAACAACGCCAGACGACACACACTCACCGTATGGAGTATAACTAAGCAACGCCATGGTTCCCATGACGAAACCAGACCAGGGCAAAATCTGCAAAGGTAAATTCCGAAATTGTACCTGCAATCATCCGATGAAATGACAAGAACCCGTCAACAACATGTTACGATCGAATTTGTAAGAAGGATGAAGAATTTGTAAGAAGTATGAAGAAATCAATAAACTCAGAATGGCATGATTAAAAAAAAAATCTCTGAAATTCTATCGGGGGTATAAAAAGAGACGATTAATTCCGTAATTTTACATACCTACACTATTATTTCTGTAAATTTCATCTATTAACACAATATCCAACCGAGCTTAAATCTCCGTTAGCAATGGTACCCCTATGGTAGCTGTAACCCCTCAATACAAATATTTGACGCAACAAACTGCCTCTGGTACACAAGTCACATAGAAAGTTTGACAACGACGCTTTATCGTATTACGTTTGATGTGGCAATGTCACAAATTCAAAGTTCAGTGCAAATTGTTTTGCGGGTTGGCTGTTATGTAGGTGGCTTTTTATATAGGTAAGTACTGAAGTGAATTTAATTTTCAATATTAAGCGGCCTAGTTATTTAGAAATTACTAACGCTGACGACGAGACGACGGCTTGGTGTAGAGGTTCGATCGGCTAAGTGCAAGCGGTTGCGGGTTTGATTCCCGTCTGTGAAAATTCTGAGGTGACCTTTTCGGAGTCTGGGTGTATCTGGGATTGCCTCACTCCCAATGGAATATACAATGGTACTTTTGGTACCCATAGTACAACTGTCGCTTATTTTGGAATCATACATTGTACTTAACATCAAATTTATCAAAACCTATCAGTGGATGAATAAATCCCATATGTGTATCCCAGGCGTGCGAGTAAGTACCACAGCATACAAAAATACGCCTACAAAAATAAATTGCAAAATTAATGAGAACTCTCAAGGCTTAACATCAAAGTATTCGCAAACATTTTCATTACGTTAATATTGTATTTATTTATTACCAATACCGATTCCATGTATCGAATGTAATACATAAATTTACGATAAAACATTTCTCAATTCTTGTGAACATTTCTGGGAACTAAATCAAATTATGTACCAACATATTTGTAATAGCAGTTTAGATGTTAGGTACCTATCCACGTTAAAAAACTCCGGAATTGAGTTGTGACTGCTGGAACGTTATTGGAATTTAGATCACCTATTTTTATTTACACAAGATGTTTATGGAATTTAGACTAATTTTATATTTATTCACAATTAAATAACGCTAATATTCATAACGAATTTTTACGAGTACCGTGCAACATTGAGGGTGAGGACGATTCTAGTGACACTGATTGGCGGAAATTACGAAAAGTGTCCAAACAGGAATCCGAAAGAACCACTGCTGTATGACGAGCGGCCTAACAAGTCTAAATCCACAAAGCACTATGGACATCTTACAGTGTTAATACTATTAGCGTGCACCTGCAACTATCAGTTCTGGGGAGTAAGGAACTTGATTACTCATTGGATTGGGCTCACCACACGTTACTCCTGTATTCCAGGATGTAAAACGATATTGGAATTTCTACTAAACTTCCAAGTAAATATCAGAGACAATGCAAAAGTTAGTCATCTCATCTTACAAAAATATGGGTCCTCAAAGCCTGTTGAGATTAGCCAAGTTGAACAGAAAACACCGTAATTAAGTTTAGTGTTTCGGCTCCGTGATGTTTATTGGATTGCCGCGTTACTTATTGATTTCTCAGCTTTAGACGCGCATTTGGTCTCATGGTCAGTCGTAATATAATTTTGATGTTAGCAAATACACTCACGTTCAACTTACTATGTGAATCAGACCCTTGAGGACTATTATTTCTTTATTATAATATCTGTCAAAAGAAATAAAGGAATAAAGTAATACTGCTAAGAGGTAGTACTGCTTCAAAACTGCAAACCATCTGATGGATTGACGGCCCTCAGATGGTTTGCAGTTTTGAAATCAAATGACAAATGACCCTAACAAATTCTAGAGCCATGTGGTCCTGCTAATCTATCTCGGATACTTTATATAACTCACGTATTGATCTTAAATAAACAAAGTTATCAAGTTATGTACTTTAAGTACGGTGCTACTGTCCGGTGCCATCCGAGACTGAGGATGGGTACAGTTAACTAATGAATCAGATTTAAGTATCCCGAAATTACATTCTGTTAAAATAAATTGTTTTCTTCGGCGTCTCGACATAAATGCGTTCATGGATGAAAACTAACTAGAATATCCAAGAAATCTGGAGTAGGTAAGTCTGCTGGATTTAAATATTTTAGGTCAACTTTAAATATTTATCGAGTCGTGGGAACCGAATTGTGGCTGGGTAAACATGCCTGCTGTGTGGTTGGCAGAAAAGCGAACTTATTTTAAACTTTAAATATTAGGTAAAATTCCGGAAAATATGTTTGGACTACGATGACAGTAAGCTTAACGATTTTAATTGTTTATAACTAGATTACTGATATGAAGCATTCTATCCAAAATTGGTTTGTATTAAACACCTGGGGCAATAGAACCAATTATTGTAGCAGTGTTTTGTTTCGGCTGTAATCTCAGTTTTAATCAAGAAAGTTACGTTAAACTAAAATGTGTCCTATCGCGAAGCAGTTTGTTTCTTTTTATCTCATCCTCAATTCCATTTGGGCCAAAGCTATTTTCACGTCCCGAGAGAAAAAGGTGCGTATGACATTTGTCAATTGTTATGAAAGATACGTCACTGTTTCTCGAGATAAAGGACCTATCTTGGGTATGAAATGCGAATTGTGAGTGTATTTCGATGAGGGTAATCCCTCAAGGATATCGGCGCAGGTACGTATCTTATCTAATACAAGATCTCTCAGATGCGTGGAAATTGTGCTTTTTGTCTGGTGAAGGCAATAAACATCACCGCGAGTTATGTGAATACATAAGATATTGATAAGACATCTGCGTATATTGTAGTCCCGCTTTCCACGCGAGGCAATATAGGGTTGAGTATGTACCTAATATTATACGGTTTGGTTATATTATAGACCAATTAAATATTGTTAACTTAAAATATAATTTACAGGAATAGTGTACCAACAACAAAGACTATCCGCTTGGTTGTACCTATCGATTTTGAAACTAAGGTCTGTGCCCTAGTCCCATCCATGAGTACCTACATGATGACAATTTTTTTTATAGTAGTAGCCAAGCTTAATATAAAGGTTATCAATATTAAAAAACGAAACACGGAAATACAGGGACCCCTTTGTGGCGTTATTGTCTCACGGAAGTTTGTCGAGAAATATTTGTTTTGTTCATTTTCCTAGTCTGTAATAGAATCCAAATACGAGAATATTATGAGAAACCTACATATTATGGTTGAAAGATGAAACTATTGATTTTTTCAACATCATCCTTACCTATTAAGCAATACGGTTTTAACATTAGGTGCTTTGATAGTAAAAGTTAAAAAAAACCGTAAATAATAATAGTTTATTCTGTATGAATAACAAGGTTTGGGACGAAGATCAGTACCTACTTAATTTTCCATTAGGTAGTAGCTACTTCATTACGACCATAAACATACAAAGTACTCAACTACATACAAAAAAGAAAAACCGTAAAACCACAATGACAAGAAAATTTCCTTAATCTATGGAGCAAATCCATAATTTATGAGGTGTGTTTCCAGCTTAAGCAAATACTGGCTGAAATGCATAACAAAATATTGTAATTATCTTGAAAAAAGCTGAAATATTTGTTTTTAATTTGAATGTAATCTATATCTATATCTATACATACATACAAATAAATAAAATTGGAGTGTCTGTTTGTAATATCAAAATAACACTTTTTTACCAAATGCGTATGAAAGTATATACGATACCTATAACGAAAACGCAATTTTAATTTTTTTTGTCTGTCTGTCTGTTTGTTTGAGGTAAACTTCTAAACGGCTCAACCGATTTCAATGGGACTTTCACTGACAGATAGCTGACGTTCCAAGGCGTAACTTAGGCTACTTTAATTTTAGAAAAAGCATTAGGGTTCCGCGGGAAAAACATAATACCCATATTTCCGGGTAATCTCCCTAAAGTCCACGCGGGCGAAGTCGCGGGCACAGCTAGTGGTTTTATAAAATTACTTCCAATACATTTGCATCCTGTTTCGTTATTGTTTTTCAATAGCTTTTTCGGTACTAAATTTTTTATAAATGCAGAAAGTAGATACTTAATTAATCCCGAAAGAAGGTGTTACATTGTATTTTTTTTACAGTGTGGCGCCTTTCCAAGTTAAGCTATATACTATAAAAACATGCCTATCTTATTAGAATATGATTCATTAAAAAAAAAAACTTGTTCCTACTGCTCTATACTCCATTTGTTATAGCATTAGACAGAAGTAAAAAAAGGTTATTTTTAATGTACCTACACTTAATAACAAAACTAACAATTAACATCAGTTACGTTTGACGCCCAATTTATTGGAATATATTTTTAAGCAGTGGTAGCCGAGTGGTCGAACGCACGCTTTGCAATCAAAGTGCGCAGGTTCTATCCCCGGCTCGCACCTCTGGGTTCCATGTGCGAATCTCATTTTCATCTGAGATTATCACTTGCTAAGAAACGGTGACGGAAAACATCGTGAGGAAACCTGTGTGCCCGGTATAATGGCAATAGGCTCGCCCCCTATTACATTGGGACCAAAATACATCGGCGAAGTGTGGGCGCACTGCAGTGCACCTCTGCCTACCCCTTCGGGGAATACAGGCGTGATGATGTATTATTATGATGTATGTAATGGTTTTATAAAATTACTTCCAATACATTTGCATCCTGTTTCGTTATTGTTTTTCAATAGCTTTTTCAGTACTATTTTTTTTATAAATGCAGAAAGTAGATACTTAATTAATCCCGAAAGAAAGTGTTAAATTGTATTTTTTTACAATGTGGCGCCTTTCCAAGTAAAACTATATACTATAAAAACATGCCTATCTTATTAAAATATAATTCATTTAAAAAAAAAACTTGTTCCTACTGCTCTATACTCCATCTGTTATAGCATTAGACAGAAGTAAAAAAAGGTTATTTTTAATGTACCTACACTTAATAACAAAAGTAACAATTAACATCAGTTACGATTTACGATTGACGCCCAATTTATTAGAATATATTTTTAAACCAGCTGTCTCACTGTAAAATTCATTTTCACTATTTATCTTATTAAATTTAGTGGCTCTTATTTAGATAAGAGATTATTATTTAGACATAAGAGGCTCGTAGAAGCAGGAGTGCAAAACATATTATTTCAACCAGGTGCGAGTTGGACTCGCGCACGAAGGGTTCCGTACCATTATCTATAAAAACGGCAAAAAATCACGTTTATTGTGAGCCCCCTTAAATATTTATTTTTATCAGTTTTGTTAGTATTTGTTGTTGTAGCGGCTACAGAAATACATCATCTGTGAAATTTTCAAGTCTCTAGCTATCACGGTTCATGAGATACAGCCTGGTGACTGACGGACGGACGGACGGACGGACGGACGGACAGCGAAGTCTTAGTAATAGGGTTCCCGTTTTACCCTTTGGGTACGGAACCCTAAAAAATGAATGGCTAAATGAACAATTACCGCAAATTAAAAAAAAACTGTTACATACACGTTCCTTCATCATATTATGCGATACCTATCTATATTAGTTATATTTATTACCTAAGCATATATCTGATAGGAAATAAAGATCAAAACACCCGGATTGTAATAACAGATATCGGATCGGGTAGTGTAGGGCCGTGTGCGGATAACGAGAGGGTCCAATATTAGCTCAGATTTGTCTCGTAGATATTGTTTTGTCCACCGCCGAATCTGAGAGTCTGAATCTATACATCTATACAAATAAATAAAATTAAAGTGTCTGTTTGTAATATAAAAATAACACCTTTTTACCAATTGCATATAAAAGTATACACGATACCTATAACGAAAATGAAATTTTTAAAAAATCTGTCAGTCTGTCTGTCTGTCTGTTTGTTCCGGGTAAACTTCCAAACGGCTGAACAGAATTCGACGGGACTTTCACTGGAAGATAGCTAATATTCCAAGGCGTAACTAAGACTACTTTTTTTTTAAGTAATTAGGGTTCCGCGGGATGAACATAAAACCATTATTACCGGGTAATCTCCGCTCTAAAGTCCACGCGGGCCAAGTCGCGGGCACAGCTAGTCTTATCTTATATAAGATACTTGGATAACTAATATACATAGGCACTTATTTTAATATATCATATACTAAGTGTGGTTAATTTAACCGATTGTATTATATATACATCATACATCATCACGCCTGTATTCCCCGAAGGGGTAGGCAGAGGTGCACTGTAGTGCGCCCACACTTCGCCGATGTATTTTGGTCCCAATGTAATAGGGGGCGAGCCTATTGCCATTAAACCGGGCACATTCCCCCTCAATACGAGGGAGATTTGGGCCATAGTCCACCACGCTGGCCGAGTGCGGGTTGGTGAACTTCACACGCTATAGAAAGCTATAGACGTGCAGGTTTCCTCACAATGTTTACCTTCACCGTTCAGCAAGTGGTAATCATTGTTGAAAATTACATTCGCACATGAAAATTATCTCAGAGGTGCGGGCCTGGGATTTGAACTTGCACCCCTTACGTTCAAGGCGGGCGTTCTTGCCCACGAGGCTACCACTGCTGCGATTGTATTAATAAAGTAAATAAAAGCAAGCTGGTGCAATTACAGGCCGAACGGTACACGATTGGAGTTTATATTTCAGACTAGCACGTGGGCCTAGACAAGAATATGTCTAGGGTTCCTCTTTCTCTCCTATGAATTAAAATAGGGAGTTAAAAGTGGCATATTTGTTGGCACGACCCTGCCGGTCTGCTAAATTGATTAATTGGGGACCAGACGATGTTGTTTTCATTGTTATTTATTAAATAATTTCTTATAGTTAGGTACTCGCTATCCACAAATTGATTGTACGTATCAGACAGGGTAATAAAACATAATATAAATAAATCTATGAATAGCAACCCATATCGGGAAATAGTGAGCCCTTGATAGGGGTCTTTTATTTTGCGAAATTGCGCCGTATCTTTCATAGCATCGACGAAACATGTCACACGCACCCTTTTGTTCCTTTTGATACAAATAGTTCCCATTCCGGGGTAACACATTACATGTAGTATATTTCAGCGTAAATACACTAAAGGTGTTTCAGAATTCCGAAACAATACATGGGCGTTGATTTCAGTATCGGGTATACAACCGAATACTTTTTGATGGAAATTTGACCAAATTTTAGCAACTTTTTTTGTCCCCAATTTCGATTACATGTTGTAATATTTCGAGTCCTATATAAAATATGCATGTTCTGTTTTTTGAATATTGGTAGCCGCCCTTCATAAGTGTAGTTTGCACTGCTGAATAGTGTCATGGATGTACCCAAAGACCAGAGCACGATACTCGAAATTATGATTCTTAGGTTTAATGTGTCTCTACTAAGCATCCACATATGAGCTACCGTACCTATATTATCGGACTTCTGATACATCCTGTATATAGGGACGCTATGTAAAATTATTGTCTATGACTTTTCTATTTCGTTGAATTTTCGTTAATTTGTACTTATACGAGTTGATGTTTTCACAGATTAAATGAAAACTGATAGGGTAATATATCACCTTAGATTTAGCAAGTACCTACCTATTAGTAGTACCTATTAGATATAATGAACTATATAAAGACTAGGGTATCATAAAGTAGCGAGGCAATCGAATAAACATCACAGAGGCCAGTTCCTAAACTTAATTACGATGTTTTCTGTAAAAGTTAGCTAATCTCTTTGGGCAGCAGTGTTGTGAGCCGATGAGCCCCAGTTTTTCTTAATAGGATGGAAGATTATTGAAAAAGTTTTGCATTATCTTGACCCGTTAAGCACGATCTCTTATAGAATTGGTAATTTCAGATGAAACCACTTTGGAATGTAATCTCCAAAATTATAGAAATTTCAATTATGAACTATCAACAATTATATTGTTCAGTACACAAGTTTTCTACAATTACATTTTAAATGCATCATAAACTTCTTAAGCCGTTAAGTTTCAACTAATAAGTTAAGTTTTAATATCTATTGAGGATAAGTAGAGAGATTGGGGAGATTGGGGAGAACGGAACTAATATCTTATCCGACCCTATTGTCAACCTTACCTGCACGCGCTGGATGGCGGCGGGGTGGCGTATTACTGCCCCGTGGTGCTCCCTGCTAGACAACAGACGAGGCTCTGGCGACCGAGCAAATGGCGGGATAACCATTCACCTGGCTGGGCAACCGGTCGGAAGAGGCTAAAACGGCCTTGGGATTTAAATAACCCCTAAAAGGCTTAAATGCAGAAGGCAAGGGGAAACCACTGCATAACAAATTCCCAAGAAAGTCATCATGAAGGTACAGTCAAATACACAGAGGAGGCCATGCGATCCGCTTAGCAACCGGCGCCGTACTGCGTCCGGGGCAGACGGTGAGAAATTGGCTACCGGCCATACGGTTGTAGGAGACCAGGCAACGTATGGAAAACATGCTACTGGAGACCCCATGAAGATGCGACATATCCAAAAGATAGGGACATGGAATGTTCGCGGTCTACTTCAACCAGGTAAACTTAAGATCCTAGAGAAAGAGTTAACGAGGTGTGGCATTAATATCTGCGGCATTAGTGAAACTCACTGGAAGAACAACGGTCATTTTCTCACAGATACTTGTGCCATATACTTCTCTGGAAATGACAATAACAGCAGAAATGGAGTTGCCTTCCTTATACCGAAAAATCTAAGGAACAGTGTAATGGAGTATGAACCTGTTAGCGACAGGATAATAAGGATAAAGCTTAAAGCATCACCTGTTAATTTTAATCTCATTCAGGTTTATGCACCTACTAGTGCCGCACGTGATGATGAGATAGAGAGCTTTTACACAGAACTAGAAAATACCATCGAAAAGATCGCCAACAGAGAAGTTTTAATCGTCTTGGGTGATCTCAACGCAAAAGTGGGAGCAGATGCACATCAGCTAAGTCACTGTACAGGTAAATTTGGCTTAGGGCAACGAAACGAGCGAGGGGACCGGCTCATTCAATTCGCGGCTGATAACGGCTTGGTGATATCTAATACATTCTTTGAACATCACCGACGCAGACTATACACTTGGATATCGCCAGACGGCAAACATCGCAATCAAATTGATTATATCCTGATTAGATCGCGATGGAAAACATCTATTAAGAATGCTCATACTCTACCGGGAGCAGACTGCGGGTCAGATCATCAATTGCTGATATCGAAAGTGCAATTAAAGTTAAGAGCAGTTAGAAAACTCGAGACACGACCAAAGATTGAAGTAACTGACAATGCGAAGTTTTTAACTGCACTGGAGCAAGCTATGATACCATGGGCGAACGTGGACTCCAACACAGAGACTCCAGATCAGTTGTGGGATCGGGCTAAAAATGTTATGGTGAGCTCGGTCAAAGGGTCTTGTGTAAACGTACAGAGACGGAAACGGCAGCATTGGATGAGCGATTCAACGTTAAATCTTGTGGAGGAAAGGCGAAACATGAAAGCATCTGGAGCTGATATAAGATCCCTCAACGAAAAGTCCGCTAGAATTCAGGAAGCTTGTAGGCGGGACCAGAACGACCAACTTCGGGATATTTGTGCAGAAGTGGAAGTCCATGCAAATAAGCATGAATCTAGGGACCTACACCAAAAAATTCGTGCCATTACAAAAACCCTGAGTTGTAAAACCTGGGCTATCGAAAACTCTACTGGAGAGACGGTGACGAACATAGAGACAATAGCTGAAACGTGGAGACAATACTGCCAGTCCCTCTTTCAAGACCCGCGATCAGAGTGTTACGCCCCTACGGAACCCGGAAACGAAGATCTTGAGCCCGGTATTCTAAAAGATGAAATACGGGCTGCTATTAAACATCTGAAGAACGGCAAAGCCACAGGAGCAGATGCCATACCAATCGAGACGATCAAGCCATCGGGCGAACATGGTGTCCGAATCTTCTACACCCTTTGCAATAAGATATGGCTCACGGGGCAATGGCCGAAAGAATGGGCTCACACTGTTTTTGTCCCCTTGCACAAGAAGGGTTCTACCAAGACGTGCAGTAATTACCGACTTATTGCTCTTATCTCTCACGCAAGCAAGATTTTACTGCACGTACTAAATGAGCGTCTAAAGGCCTACCTAAACAAAGAAATTGCTCCTGAACAGGCTGGTTTTGTTAAGGGGAGGGGAACCCGGGAGCAAATTTTGACAGTTCGACAAATTATAGAGAAAGCCAGAGAATTCAACAAGCCCGCCTACATATGCTTTGTGGACTTCTCTAAGGCGTTCGACTCTGTCAAGTGGCCCAAACTCTGGGAAACGATGACGGCGATGGGTGTTCCAAAACACCTAGTACACCTCCTGCGAAGACTGTATGAGGATGGCACAGCCTCAGTACGCGCAGATGACGTCCATTCCAATCACTTTCACCCCAGCGCCGGAGTCCGTCAGGGATGTATTATTTCTCCACTACTGTTCAATGTATACACAGAGCTCATAATGAGGATTACACTTGAAGACTGGACAGATGGCATCTCGATCGGTGGCTTGAAGATCTCCAACCTACGATATGCAGACGATACCACTTTGTTCGCCACCAGTACTCAGCACATGGAAGAACTACTCGGCAAGATGGAACGCGTTAGCCTTGAGTTCGGACTTAAGATAAACCGGAATAAAACAAAAATGATGATTGTCGACCGCATGAATAACAATTCTCCAGCAACTACACAAATTGCTAATTGTGATGTGGTGCAATCATACATTTATCTGGGAGCCTTAATTACAAACAACGGTGGACGTATCGATGAAGTGAAGAGGCGTATGGCAATTTCTAGGTCTGCAATGGACAAGCTGAGGAAAATATGGAGGAATCGCAACATATATAGAGCCACAAAAATCCGGCTAGTTCGGGCACTTGTATTCCCCATATTCTTGTACGCAGCAGAAACGTGGACCCTGCGGGAAATAGAGAAGAAGAAGATAGACGCCTTAGAGATGTGGTGCTGGAGGAGAATGCTCGGAGTATCGTGGACTGAATTCCGTACCAACGAGTCTATACTTCGAGAACTCGGCATTAAACAGCGTTTATCATCTTTGGTACAGTCCCGTATCCTCACCTTTTTTGGTCACATATGCCGCCGAGGGGAGGTGGCTATTGAGCGACTTGTGGTCCAGGGGAAGGTTGAGGGTACCAGGCCACGAGGAAGATCGCCTATGAGGTGGACTGACCAAATAAAAGCGGCAGTAAATGACACATCATCACTACACCAATGCACGAGGAAGGCGGTCATCAGAGAGGAGTGGCGGCGTGTTGTGAAGCTTGCCACCAACACCTGAAGTGATGACCACGACCGCTCTGACAAGAGCGATACCGACAAAGAAGAGAGGATAAGTATTCCTTAAGACTGAATGTTTGAATCTTTAAATACGAACATAGATTCTATACTTTGACATAAAACAGAGACTGATGTAGACACATAGGTTCATAAAAAATTAAGGATATAGGTATAAATGATGTAAGGAGTATTACTTCCAAAAGGTGACATTTAGTGCTGCAACCATGGAGTTTCTTGCCCATACTTCTCCATAGGAAATGCATTCCGAATGGTTGATATAGATGCTATTATTATTATTTATTGACGATTCATAAGTGCCTGTATTGGTTTACATGAATAAAAATTATGATTCTGTTATTTTTTTGAGTAGCAGGCCGTGTAGGTACCCAGTATTTCTCATGTCAATGATCTAGCTAAAGTTTCACGCGTTGCATTTAGATAATGCTAATTTGTTGAAAGGAGACTTAAATTACAGGGGATCACTTAAGTTTACACGGAGCCTCATATCTGCTCCTTTATTCTGAAGACAAAGCGGGTGCCTTCACGACTGGCTTATTAGTCAAACTCGTAAGTTTCTGCGAAAACTATTAGGTACATTCAAATGTGTGGAAAACTTAAGAATTTGATATATAAACTCGTACTTACTGTAAAATTCATTGCATCCCTACAATCAATTTAACTTGTTTACTTTTGTTTGAGTGTTTAGGTACTTTATAATTCATACCCCGAGGCGCGTATTGTATTACCTAAAGTACATTAAATCTAATAAATATATTATGTTTTAGTCTGACGATATTTATTAATTTTTTGAAAGCAGTAAATTTCCCGGTAGGTACATCAAAATCGTATTTTTTCAATCACACGTAAAGCACGAGTAGGTACAAATTGAAGACCACGTGAATATTTTCTTGTTTTTACTGGTAGATTTACTGAACTATAGCATAAAACGTCTTTGCAAAAAGAGTGAAATGATAATATTTTATGGAATAAGATGAGGAATGGCTTCATTTGCTACTAGAGCGGGTATTTCGCCAGTGTCAAGTAATTAATGGAAAGGACAAATTCAATAAATAAAAATGCGTGATAAACGTGATAAAGATGCTTTCAAACTGACAAATATACCGTGTCTAGCATAATTCAAGACCGCAACTGAAAGATTTGCTATGGGGTCAAAGTGATATTTCTCATCGCGACTATCTTTCAGCGTGGTTTACGTAAGTTCAGACGACGCCTCATTCAATACGGGAACATGTGTGTTGACATCTGATTAATGGTCGTTTCGGGCTTTCCGCATTTCGGCATTCCAGATAAAAACAGGGAAAATGTTTCGCGCTTCCAGTTTGCTGACCGAGTTGTTGCTCTGATGCTGTTGTAGGAGTCTTTTGTAATGTCCGTAGTAGTTACTTAGATGACGATAATAAATTAGTTTAATGTGTAGGAATACACGGAAAAAAAACTCGTAACTAATCATGACCTCGTTTTCTGTCTACAATTCTCGCAGACTCACAAAAAGTTTTGTATGAAGGATTATTTAAACCAGATCTAATAGGGAGTAGCTTATACCTAATTGTCACATATAATTCATAATTAAATGATTGTGGGCTTTCAATTCGATTCTTCCAGCTCTTTCGTTTATGAACCGACACCACTTCAACATTTTATATATTTTACTAATTTAAAAAGTTGGATAGGAGTTATTTATTATTATTGCATGCACTTAAGGGATTTTCCGCCCTTTCTTATATCAGATCTATCCATTCTATTTACAATTATATATTTAATAACTCTATCTATTTATAATTATATACAAATAAATAAAAAGAAACAACGTTTTTATTGTTTGAATAAAATCTAATAAATAAATTTATAATATTTCAGTAGGTTGTATTCGTATAAAACAATTGGCGCACTCACAAAGAGTTAAGCGTTCAATTGTTCAACCAGAACGGTCGCCGGGGAACATTCCTGAGCAAACCCTTTGATGGAAAATGTATGTTGCGGTTGGACGGCCGTTACTGTACAATTAATTTCACCTAAATCCGCCGCCCCGTGAATTATTCACTGTGAAACGGAAAATATAAATGACGAGCCGAAAGGCCGTAGAATACTAGTTAAACAAAATTATATTTTAAAGCAACGTTGCCATAAAAAAAATTGTTAAAAAAAACCAAAAATATTAATTATAAATGTTTTCAACTTAAGACTAATGATTCAGAATAACATTTTTCCAATCTTTCCTTACGTCGAATCTATCACGCTTTAACCACACTGCGTGCCTATTGTGGGGGTAATCCCAGTTACAACCAGAGTAGGCCAGACCAAATCCCAGAAAGATTTTTTTTTAAATATACCATCGACGGGAGTCGAATCCGCAATAACCTGAAACAGTAAGCCAAGAGACCTATACTCTAAGATTAGTCCAAGCTGTGCTAGACATCGTATATACTTGCCTGTAGTACCATGGTCTATGAACGTTCTAGTTAAAGTTTGAAAGTATCCTTCATGGAGGTGTGTTCAATTGGTTGAATAATTATCATAAATTTGTGATATTAGCGTCTTGCCCCCAACGTGCGATGGGCGCTGATGCGATAAATTATAACCAGAATTAATATGAGCGGCAGGGAGTACAGCGCAGTAACGCGCTCTAATATTATAATGGATTTGAATATTATATTGGACAGAATCTGAAGGAGGTTCTTGTATACATAACTAATTATCTTGCTTTCTCTTGAATGTCCTAGGTCCTTAGGATATTTCTATATATTACTGAAGCTAGAATTCATTAAAAAATTCATTCAAAAACAATTATAACACTTTTCAAAAACACTAGATGTCTAAATGTGTTGCCTTAATATGCAGTTGGTAGCAGGGTAAATATTTAGGATAGATTAAGTCGCATAACGATATAGACAAAAATATATACAAACCTAAATAAATGTTTATTGATTTCACTAAAGTTCAGAATCAGAATCAGAATATTTTTGTAAACCAATACAGGCACTTATGAATGGTCAATAAATAGGTAATAATAATAGTATCTCTACCTCTAAGTTATGTTTCTAAATATGAGCAAATGGCAAAACCACAACCCAGATCAATTTGAGAGATATTTATTAATTATTACATTTTAATATTACTTACTAGACAATAGATAAGCTACGTCTAGAACTAATGAGTGTTTGTATTATAGAAGTACATGGTAGTGGAACGGATAGAAGAAACAAAGCCCAGTTGGATACCAACAGTAAACAACACATACAAAATGTAACCATACGACGCGCTATACTAGAGAGAATTTACAAATTATTCTAAATTACTCAAGATGCCGACACGCAGAAACTCAATTAGCACACAGTAGGTATAATAATCACATAAGTTTGTTCCCGGGCTGGCAACACACTGAATAACATGTCGCACAGCCAGCGGGGGCGGCTCAGGCCACAATAAAGCCTAACGAAGATATAATTGCGTGGATTCACGACCCGTTTTGTGAGATTTCAAGTAAACACGTGAATAATTATGTTTTGGTGACGAGTACGCAACTCCTGTATTCGGCCACCCGAAACGAACAATTTGCCATACGATTATTTTACGGCGTAGCCCCGTGCAATTATTAACTCTAACGCTATAAAATTACGGTACATTTACAATTCCTAACATCTATTTATTTCCAAGCGCTAAGATTTAATTAGGATGTCTATACATTTCAATATTGGAAACAAAATATGTTCTACAAAGTTTTGTTTAATGTGATATGTATTTATTTCGTCTAGCTCTCAGTTTTGTATTAAAAACCGGCCAAGTGCGAGTCGGACTCGCGCACGAAGGGTTCCGTAGCATTATCTATAAAAACAGCAAACAAAAAAATCACGTTTGTTGTATGGGACCCCCCTTAAATATTTATTTTATTCTGTTTTTTAGTATTTGTTGTTATAGCGGCAGCAGAAATACATCATCTGTGAAAATTTCACTCTCTAACTATCACGGTTCATGAGATACAGCCTGGTGACAGACGGACGGACGGACGGACGGACGGACGGACGGACGGACGGACAGCGAAGTCTTAGTGATAGGGTTCCGATTTTACCCTTTGGGTACGGAACCCTAAAAAGTAAAAGAACGAACCGGTACGACACAATGCATGATAAAAGTCCTATATTGGCAATCGTGATAGCTGTAGTTTTATTGGACCGCGAGTGGGCGCGAGATAAAAGCGCTACCTACTACGAATGTATGCGTCATGCTACGTCATAATCATTGCGCTAGGTAAGTGGCTACGGAAGTACGGAAGTTCATAACATAAGGATTGCATTTCTGTAGCAAGAGCCACGTGACTAACGCGTCACGTCGACATTTCGTTAAAAAATGTGCTACGGATCGTTTTTTTTTGGTATTAGCAAAGAAATTTACGTAGGTACGCGAGTCAAAATATCCAAAAAGGGGGTGGCTTTATAAACTTTTTAATGTGTCTACTCTGGACGGTAGAAGAAGGAAGCCGCACGCGGTATTGCAGCTCCATCTATATAGAGCAATCATCAGGATGTTTAGACTACTGAGCTGGGTGTCTTGTCGTAAAACTGAAGGTTGTTAACACGCGTTTGGACGTGCTTGTAAAATAAGTAAGAAAGAATATACAAGAGACACGTTATTATAACTGATACCGCTCTCATTAATTTCTGCAGCACAGCTTGCACGCCAGAAACACTTAACTAAAATTACAACCCGCCTCACGTGCTTGAACGAGTAGGTACCTATTATTATTTCATTATAGGATTCCGAGGCGATGGGGAGGATAGCTTAACGTTAATTACCACAAACGTGTTCACAAGGACGTCCCATATTAGACGATGCTCTAATTAGACGATATATGGCGGTAGTTCAGTAAGCTTTATGCTGTTTTAATTGTCGTTATAATAAAGTAGACAGGTAGTTTTTTTGAGAAAATAAATTGTAGGTACCTACTCACCGTATCGTAGCTTCAAATTTCAATTCGATTTTCAAACGCTCACAACACTATCACTCACAATGTTAATACACACACACACACACACTTTAGGTGTTTATTTGCGAAACTATGTAACTTCGAAATAAGCCTTATTAACAAATTGTTAAGAACTATTTTATAAGGACACAACCAGCAAGCATTAAATGTATTTTTAACCGACTTTAAAAAGGAGGAGGTTCTCAATTGGACCCGTATGTTTTTTTTTTATTATTTTTTTTAACTTTAATACGTTACAACGACGTCGTCACAACAATTCCGGTCCTCGTAGTACGAAGGATTGACGGAGACTTCCATTTCCAAAACGCTGCGTTGTCATTTATAAGGACGGTGTTTTTAGTCAAAATAGATACTTTTAATTTCAAATATGGATTTCGAATTATTTTTAGCCATTATAATATCAATCTAACTGTTACATGATGAGTAGCTACACAATACTCATTTAAATTTATAATAAATCTATCTTTTTTTTTTTTTTTTAACGAATCGAGCGAAATGGTGATATTTAATGGAATAAGATAAGGAATGGCATCACCTGCGACTAGCGCGAGTATTTCGCCAATGGCAAGTAATTAATAGCAAGGACAAATTCAATAAATACACATTATAAATAAAAATGGATAATTACAGTGATAAAGATGGCGGATGACTCCAAAAAATCTATCTTTAATTATCTTTTTAGGCTAGCGTCTATGTTGAACGCCGAAATAAATTTATTTCTACCTTCACATTTAATGAGTTTTGTCGAAAAGGGACAAAAACATGAATTATTTTTAACCGATTGCTCCAGTAAGAGGTTTAGGTTTATGAACATACGTTTATGTCAAAAACAATCGGAAACATACATTTACCTAGTATTTCTAACATGATTTTTTACAGTTTACTGGAGTAATCAAGCGTACAGCGCTGATTAAGCTTAAGCTTAAATAGGTTTCTTTTAATTAACAATAGATTAACGCCATTAGTTTAACTAGGAGATAATTTAAAATAAATATTTTCCGTCTTAAGCACTAATGGTCCAACGCTTAGTTGAGACGCCGTTTAGTCTTTATTTCTTTTACTTGTTTGGTCTGAGACCGAAGAGCCTGTCTAGTTAATCTTGTTTTATTTTTTGTCCCGTAGCCGCGTGGTTACGTCAGGCGTTCTAGGGGTCTTATGTACCTACATAAAGAAATTTCGATGAAATTGTATGATGAGATGAACGGGTTGAACATCGTTAAGCAAGAGCCATAATGTGTCTGGGTTCAATTTTAGGGTCGTGTCATGAACTTCCATTTTTTATTTAGACTTATTAGTAAGTACTAAGAATCAGAATCCGACTTTTCATACTTGTGTGAACCATTGTACTTAGTATGTACTTACTTACAGATACTTAGATTCACCTTAAACATGGCGCAAAATCATGAGACTGCCGTATTCGGTATGTTGTTCCTATAGAAAATACTAGGGATAAGACTCCTTGTAATTTTTTTTCCAAATGTAATAAAAAAAATACAATGTACAGTAGGTAGGTACACCTATACAAGGGTAGGTAATTATTTGTTGATGGACTGACATTATAAAGTTAGGATACTAAATAAGTATGTTTTTCTATGATGACCGAGAATCTCAAAATAATTGTATTACGTCATAATCTTTATTCAACACTTTAAGATGTTCGGCTATACCTACCTATTTACTCAGTTAACAAAATTTTAATCGATAATAATTACTTGTACCTATAACAAAAAGCAGTTCTAAGGTTTCTATTTGTACAAAACATAATTATTGTACAGAACTAAATACTAGGTAAACACCAACTCACTTTTATCGCTTCGGTGTGGGTGTAAAGGAAATATATCTCAAAGCTTTCCATGTTTCAAGGAAAACATGATGTTCATAGGTACTTAGATACTTACAAGCGTTCTACAAGAACAAATTAGGTACTTATCAACAAAAGGTAAAAGTGTGACGTAGAATCGCTTGGGAGTTGATCTTGGCTAGGGACGCTGAAGTGTAAACAACTTCAGTATGCAACGTTTGACTAAAATTAAATTACTTCTCAGAGCAGATTTTATGTATCGTGCTTATTTGAAAACTTGGAGACTTTGCTCGTTACACGATGAATTTAGTTCCCCCCCACAACGCGTGCGTAGAGTACGCATTTCGAGTTTCAACGGCCGTTTCAGTCACCAACTTCTAAATCTCTAGCCATGACTAATGAGCACTTTACTGACTTTTACTGCACTTTCCAAAGTAATAACGGCACTTGATGAAGTTTGCCGGGTAAAAACAGGCCGGGAGGAGCGTCCCGCCGAGTTGCCGACAACGGCGCGGCGGCAACGTCAGCGCAATGTTGATCATCCGCAATAGGCCATTACGCCGTGACTAGCTTTTGCTTTTATTCTCTTTTATAACCACTTTGGATACATACAAAAGGAACGTTTAAAAGGGTACTAAAACGTTCACTGTTACGTTTTATATACATTGTTATGACTTCACGTAATGATTTTAGATTCAATAGACAGAGGTGCAGGGTTCTTATTTCACTAAAGATGTACACATAAAGGTGGTTTAATAGAATATTTCCCGACACAGAAGTTCCTTAGAAGCACATTAAAAATAGTTCAATGCTTAGGCATTTTGAACAATTTAGATAACAGTGGTCGACTCGGAAAATACATCATCAAAAGAAAATTGTTGATATAAATTCTCTTTCAGTCAACACGACAGTGGGCCAACAATTCTTCACCGTTTTAGTATTCGTGTGAAGGATTTCTGCATTTCTATTGTGAGGCACGATGCGCTTGAACTAGTACATACAGCTCTCTTGAATCCCGAGTTGTCACGTGCGAGACAACTGAAGCTAGTACACGTACTATAGGAACAAGTGTGTGGAAGTATTTTGACTATTGGGATTCTATTGTTTCGTCCTTTAGTTCGTAGTTCTTATCACATCAAACGTTTTAAGCGTAGGTATGTTTTAATAAATATATCTAGGACTATTTAAATTAATTTCAATAACTAAGGAAACGCCTTAACGTGACACCAAAAATATTGATAAACTACAACTGGAAACTGTATTTAGGCGTCACCTAGTGAAAACGGACATTCATTTTCGAGATTAGGATTAAAGGGATTCATTGCTGACACAGTGACAGCGGAGTGGTCAAACGCACGCCTTGTAATCAAAGTGTTCAAAGTTCAGACCCCGGCTCGCATCTCTGGGTTTCATGTGCGAATCTCATTTTCATCCGAGATTATCACTTGCTGTGAAACGGTGAAGGAAAACATCGTCAGGAAACCTGCACGTCTAAGGGAACTTGACTAGTTCTCGATAGATGTGTGTCGATAGAAGTCTGCCAATACGCACTGGGCCAGCGTGGTGGACTATGGCCTGAATCCCCCCCGCATTGAGGAGAGGCCCGTGCCCAGTAGTGGGACGTCAAAAGGGCTGTACCTAGTATTGCTGACGAGTATTCATTCAGGGGAGTTACAATCCCAATCGTATAATGAGCCTTAAAGGTGTTAAAATACAATGTACATATCTCAACAGTGTAAACACTAAAATTAATTCGATGTAGTTACTTAAATCAAAACAGTAACGAGTTATTATTGCTTCAGTTTACCATAAACAAACATTGCGGCAATTCTTTATCTCCATGGTAATGTGTACCATAAGTCGCTGGGATGGGAACGTTACCCAAATCGAAAAGAGAATTTATATTAATGCGGGCTGGGAAGCGAATAAAGTCCTGAATAAATAGGCGCGTCAAAATGCGCGCGATCAGTTGTTTGCCAATACCAAAACAAACTGTATTAACTGATAGTAATAACACATTTTGCAATGCAACGTCATCGAAGTCGCGAGCGAATTTAGTCACGTGGCCCCGTGGTGGTTCGGTTATTTATTTATTTAAAAACGATACACCAACAATATACCTATTAACAATTGGGTAAGTAAAATATTAAATTAAAACAGTCGAGTACAACTTTCACCGACGTGACACTTAAACATTTAAAAAAGAAACAAATAAAGTTGAAACTAAACTAAAAATTAAGCTAAAGCTAAAATTTAAAATTTGAATAATAGTTATTACATAGTTAACCCGTTATAGTATGAACTACACTTTTCAAGAGGTCATTGTTGGCTGAACGGCAATAACCCCATAGTATAAACTCGCTCACCCCAGTGTGTTCAGGCGTTGACACGTGCGCACTGAGGATCGATATAAATATGTGAAAACGTACTTTAAGAGAGTCAAATCTTGTTTGATTTTTAACTAGAGGCAAGTTACGACTTAAGAAATATCATAATACCTATCTATGAGAAAATCTATTTGTTAAATTTATTCTAATCGTTGAATAAAATTATTTGTTCCAAATAGAAATGCAAATAGAATTATTTGTTGCAAAATTGTGAATCTGAATCTGGTAGGTACGAGTAGATATAAAATAAGAAATTTTAATCAACGACTATAATAAATTTAACAAACATCTGTTTTCTCATAGATATTTAGATATCATATCGCCAAACATAGTACTTATCTACTTATTAATTGGTAGTAACTATAACAAAAGCTTGTCTTAGGTAGCACTGCATTCTATAATCGTTGGGTGGGGTACCAGAACACAATTTACGAAATTATCCCCTAGGGATATTCCGAGAATCGAACGCGGACCTACCCGATGCGCAGCCCAGCCCACCCTTAAAGAAGTCGTTAAAGGGCACATCCATTATTGATCATCCTTTGTTGCTCTTTGCCCTTTATCGTTTTATGATAAAGATTATGTTAAGTCGCTGTAGCTTTCATACATTATTATAATATTCATGGAATTTTAAATAAATAATCCACCCGCCTACGCACGCACTCCTATCGGGCTTATCCACAGATTTCGATCGTTTAATAATACGACCTACTTTATTCATGTATCTCTGAAATTCATGAAATATTTTACCCATCGGAAATTTACTGCATGTTAACATAAATTATAGTAGGTAGCGACACGCTGATATCCTTTAAGCCTCCCACACATAGGAACCTCAAAAGCCGAAATGTATCGACTCTTAAAAGTTCATTCCTTAAAGAAACGACATTGAAAGCTTTTGACGCGTGCGGGTGTGGTGTGGCACAGAAATTCAGAGTTAGTTTTGGTATTAGAAAAAATACGCCCCAGCGTGCTTTATATCTTATACTTCTATACTATACTAATAATATAATATTATAAAGAGGAAAGATTTGTATGTAACGAATAAACTTAAAAACTAGTGGACCGATTTAAAAAAATCTTTTGCGTTAGAAAGCTTTTTTTTTTGTTGACGGGGAGGAAATCTTCAGAAAGATTCTCAGTTCTCTGTGTGGGAGAAGACGAGGATATGTGGGATTCTTACCCACTAAAACCTCCCCGATGGCCGTCTTCGACACGTTAGAGGGACTCCGGGATCTCCTACCGGAACGCACTGGTGTCCCTCTGTGCCTCGCTCCCAAGCTTTGTGCCCAGGAGCTCGTCTCGGGGGGAGCAGATGTTCGCTCCCCCTGCACCCTCGCAATGCATACAGCGGCGAGAGACCACCTCTCGCCGCCGTCCTCCTCAGGGTCGTCGTCTACTTAAGAGCGTCCAGAGCCCACACCCCAGACGCTCACGACCCCAAGGTTGCGTTAGAAAGCTACATTATCTCTTAGTAACATAGGCTATATTTATAAACCCGTGCGAAGCCGGGACGGGCCGCTAGTTGTAAATATATTGTATTGGTGCGAAGTAAATAAAACAACTGTTTTACATTATATAATATCTATATTCAGGATCTTAATGGTTTAATTTGTCATACTAACTAGTCAATAATTAAATTAAAATCTACATGTACAAAAATTGTTTTATATACACGAATTATCCATGCAATACTATGCTTAATCTAATTGGTAGGTACGTTATGACCGTGACGCTCGTTACTAGAGCAATATACATTGCAATCAACATTATTATATGACGAAATTCATCATTTGACACATTCAAGTAAGTTTTTCAAACTTCCACACTTATTTATATTGTTATTTACTTAAATTGGGCTACGCTAGTATTAAAATTACATTTATCTTTGTGAACCTGAATGTTGACTTTCGCAGCAAAATTGACGATCAACAGTTTATCCTTAAACATTCGCTAATCTAAGGGGTTTCACATGCCACTGGACAAAAATTATTTAAAATTTTATTTTTTTATTCATGAAACAACGTAGACACATGACATTCGACAGTCACACGCTACCCACCGAATCATTGAAAGATACTCTGTGTAATAGTGTCCATAATCGCATGATTGATAAAAATGTGAATGATAATATATGAAGGAGTTAAATTGATATTTACATACACAGACGTACGAACATTTGGCACAAGGAGGCGTCTCACGCTCGAACACAGGCCATTGCACGATCTACTACAGGTTCTGAGCAAATATAGGTATGCAAAGAGATATCTACACAAACACTTCGTAGCGTCACCAATCTCTACTTACAATATGGGTGAGTTCTTATTCTTACATATTTACATCTCACAATCAGTCGTAAATAGTATAATATTTTGGCAGATAATTTCCACATTAAAAATTATTTAAATTACAGAAATATTATTGATACAAAATAAATGTCTTACGCGAAAATAACTTTCTGGGTTGGCACTGTTGAGTCATTAATAGGCCGGACTAAAAGCAGCATAAAAATATCATGCAAAATGTAAAATCGTATCGTATAAATTCCGAACTACGAGTCTAATTTCGATCTAAAACGCTCGGTTACTATGATAAACATATTTCACAACCTGTTACAGTATGTTCGGGGGCTAACTAATCTAGATAGAGTGGATGAACCTCGTGAGGTCGAGATTTTTATCCAAAAAGGGGGTATTGTCAAGGGTGTGTTGAGTTTCAGGACGATTCTAGAAGTTGCTGTCGTATTCGGAGCGGCGGCGCGAGTAGTGCGAGCGTGGATGCTCGCCCGTGTAGCCGTACCCCTGGGAGCCGCCCCCGGTCTGCCCGTACAGCTGTGAGCCGCCGTAACTGCGGACAAAGCTCATCATCAACACACGTGCGATTAAAACGAAGCAGTCATTTAGAAATGGTTCTACTTGTTGGCTCAACATTTTCTATCTACCTTTTTATACACCATGATCATTTAGAGATATTATGGTTCATGGGAAATTTTGTGACTGCCATGTGTTTACTCGTTCATTTGGAGTCGCAAGTCACTAGCGTTCACGTACAATATTTGTATAGCGAATCGGCACACATAATATTTTTAGCACCGCTGGCGAGCAATTTCCAAAAAAGTAGTTACCACAACATGGAGTTCCAAATAAAAGGCCAATGTACTTGTGATGAAACAGTTATAGTAATATTTTTTATAAGAACATCATACCCGTATCCATTGCCGGCCGCGCCGTATATCTGCGAGCCGCGTCCAGAGTCCGGCGTGTAATGTTGCATGTACTTCTGAAGCTGCGGGGTCCACTCTGACCGCCACGAGTCACCCGGGTTGGGGTAGGCCAGCTGCTCGATAAACGCAGTCGACATACGCTGCGAAAGAAAAGAGGTCCTTAGTTAAATAACGTAGGTGAGACATAAACATTATTGCGCCAATATCACAGTTAGAAATAGGACAGAACAAGGACTTTTGGTGACATATGGGAGTGCATTTGTCTAGAAGTAAACAGCTCAATTAAGGGAACTGACAACAACAATACGAACCTTAAATTGTCAAGCACTCGTAAATAGTAAAACTGAGATTACCTTTCCCGATGGAAGATAAGGCAAGTCCCTTTCTTTTAACTGGTGCACGTCATCAAAGCCTCCCATATGACTCTTGTCCAACTCCCGAAGCATGTCTTCGCTGAGTGGTATTGGCTGTTTCGCTTTGGCACTTTTTTGGCGATTCACCAACTGTAAAATTCCAAATATTGTAACGTAAAGTAGTTTGTGAAGTTTGTGCTAGATGAAATAGCAACAGAAACTTACGACTGTGACACCAAATATCACCACGAAAAGTAGAGACGCCATTGCAATAACAATAACAGCGATACCCCACTGTGGTAGTAATGATTCTTCATCAGCTTCCGCAGTTTTTGGTTCCTCTCGTTTTGGCAAGACTGTAAAAACAGAAAAATCATTAGTCACACGTTTTATACATACACTTGAAAGTGAATCGTGTCAATAGGTTACCAATAAACTCCGTGTACGCTGGGTCCATGACAAATTTGCCTATTTCCAATTTTCCGGCAGATTTATCTATCGTTTTAGTCATTTTCTCATTACTTTTCTTCATCCTTTCCTCGTCTGGTTGATCACCCAACATCACATCGGGATCAAAATCGTCCATCGGTTTTTCTGTCACTATTTCAGTAACTGATCCTGGTTTTGCATCATGAAGAGATTTGTGGAACATTTTCTTCAAATCAATTGTATCCACCCTTTCTCCTACTTCCTTAAGTTCAATGAAGTAGTCTACAAGAACAGATCCTTCGCTGAAGCCATCGATTCTAATGCCTTTGTACCATTTTCGTAAGTAGTCAGATTTAGAATAGACAGAGTTAAGCTGAAAATATATAAAATTAAAAAAAATACACACGTTACTTAAATAATTATTACCACGTTCGGCAAATTTAATATTCCACTTACTTCGTCTTTAACATCGTTAGCGAGGCGTTGCCATTCGTCTGTGTGGTGATCTAATAATTCAGGTATCCATTTTACTCCTGAAATTTGAGATAATTTTGTGCTTACAGTAAACGTGTTGGAGGTTTTACAGATAAGTAGCTTAAATATGCAAATTAAGAAACCACACCTGAAACAATCTTGATAGTGGCAGCAATATCACACTCTGTCTGGCATATGCCGGGAGTCGTAGAAGGCGGCGGAGCGGCCGTGGTCGTAGTCGTACTCGTAGTGCGTCGTGTCGTTGCCTTAGTACTAAATTCTGGCATCGGACTAGTAGCGGTCGCATTTCGTTGCGCTTCCAGGAGTTTTTCAATAGAAAACGGTGTTGTAGACGGTGAAGGCCATCCAGTGAATTCAGTCGAAGCTCTGATAACAACAAAAACACATTCAAATTACAATTAAACACGATACCACGATGTAGATGAATAATAATTTAATGAATATTACCTTGTAGGCCAACCCTTTTGAATTTTAGGCGTGACTGGATTGGGGCCTAGTTGTTTAGGTGTAGTGGTTTGTTGTGATCGAGATGAATCAGCACCTGGCCTTGTAGGAAATTTCAATTTTATTTTACCACCAGGTGCTTTTGTCGTAGAAATTGGGGGTGCGTCCTTGTCAGTTTCGTTTAATTTAAATCCAGGAGGTAATAGACTTGAAATGTCGGGAACCATAAACTTGGATAGAGGGATTTCGGGAACATCTTTTTCTGTATTGTTAAGTTTAAAACCTGGAGGCAACAAAGCAGTTATATCCACTGGAACTGCATTTAATGGTAATTTTATATCGATCTTTGGTTTTTCAGTTGTTGCAGAGATAGGCTTGAAATCCTTAGGTAACAACGCTGATATATCAACATTCTGAACTTTATCTAAAATATTAGCCTTTGTTATTTCTTTCACATCGGGTGTTTCTGTGCTTGAGGGTTTGTAAACACTTGGCAATAGCTTACTGAGGTCATCTTTCTGCTGTTTATGCTCTTTTGGTTTGTATTCTTTAGGAAGCAAAGATTTGTAGTCTAAGATGATTACTTTATTTTTTGCGCTTATACCAGAAGAGCGTCCTTGGGTACCATTAATAAGTGGAACTCCACTAGACAATATAGGTTTTCTAGTCGTAGTAGTAGTAGTAGTAGTAATTGTTGTAGGAATGGCTGTGGTACTAGTTCGTTTGTCTTTATAAGAATGTCTAGGTCTATAGCCCGCTGGCAATAGTCCAGCAATATCATCCATTACTGTAACTAAAGACGGTTTCTTCTTTGGTTTAGGCGTGGTAGATGTTGAAGCTCGTGGTGTAAACTTTTTGATCATAACTGGTAAGGGTTCAGGCGAAGCCCTTTCAGTGATGGCACTAGACTGGGTACTTTTAAGTGTAAATATGTTGACTGGCAAAGGCGTTGTAGTAGTCGTAGTAGTAGTTGTAGTGGAGGTCGTCGTTTGCTCGGTAGTAGACTCAGTAATTAATTCAATATTCTTGTTCTCATTATTTAGTGATCCAGATAGCACAGCGCTCGATAATTCCGACTGAATACTATCTAACTTATCATTTATGTTTTCGGTCGATGAAGGAGTACTTACTAAACCAAATTCATGTCTAGGGTCTTTTGTTACAGTTTCTTCTTCATCATCTGTCAGTACTTGTTTCTTCTCTTCTTGTTCGACTGTTGGGAACGGCAGAAATCGTGCTCCTGATACACTTCTGCTGGTTTGAACAGAAGCAACAACAATCCAGTTTTCAGTTGTTACTGGCAGAGATGTATCATTATTTTGACTACTACTTGCCGAAGGTAAACTTTCTGTAGTCAATCCAATCTTTGCCGTACTTGGTGCAAACGTAAAATCAGGAATAGATATAGTTCCATTGACAACACTTTTTGTAGTCACAACTGAAACAACCTCTTGCCCTAAAATTGAAGGGGTTTCAATAGATGTAACATTCTCCTCTGATGCCGATGTTTTCAGTTTTGGGTCTGGATTTTTATCTTCTTTGTGTCCGTTAATTTGTTCAATCTGATCTATGACAGTTGTATCGACAAAGTGTTGGAAATTGTCATCCTTGACCATGGTATTATTCGGTTTCATAACAAGTACTTCAAACGATTTTGTGGTATTTGGTTTTACTTGTTCTGTAGATATTTCCGGCTCATCAGTCGTATCATATTCATCGTAGATGTCTGTGACGAGTTCCGTTGAAGACGGTAACCGTGTGGTGGGCTTAACTTCGGGAGTTTCAGGTTCATCATAATATTCCACATATTCTCCCTCGTCGTCTAAATCTTCATTTTCATTATCGTATTCTAAATGTTTACTGCTCTCTGTTGAGGTAGTAGTCGATGTACTGGTAGTTGTTGTAGTTTTGACAGGTTTTTCATGCAGATAACTATCAGCATTCATAGAACTAGCATCAGGCTTACTATCATCCGTCGTTTCGGCTTCAGTTTTATTGGACTTGATGACTTCTACATCAAACGAACCTTGAGTATTCTTCATCAGCTCTCTAAACGAGCTGATGTCGCTGATATCATCTTCGAGTAAAGGTTCTATATCTAAAAGAGCTTTGTATTCAGTGGAAGAACTTTGATATAGATTACTATTTGGTGTTGGTGAGTTTTGATTATTGTTTCTATTGAAATCGTGGTTCGGTACATTTTTATTCTCATTCGATGGTGATGATGACTCGAAATGAACGAATCGTGAAGAAGTAGGCTTAATATTCAGTCTTTGTTTGTTCATCAGCTTGTGCGGATTGTAAGTGGTTACCTTATGGTGTTCAAATAAATCTTGATTTTCGTTTTCGATATCCTCATCATGCGAGATATGACCGCTTTGTCCATTACTTTTTAGGCTATTACCATCAAATGGTATGTTCTTAAATCTGTTGTTTTGTAAATAGTCGATATCGGGGTTATTCAACGTTATTTGTCCCAAAAATGTTTCGGGCTTCGATGGATCATTTTGATACGCTACAGAATGTATTTGTGGCACGTCGGGCCTCTTTGTTGAAGCCGGATGAACCAATTGAAAATTGTAAGGTAGAGCCGGCCTGAACCGTTGTCGCTGTGACGTAAATTCGGGTTGGTTGACATAATACTGCGCTCCGGATTGACTCCTGCCCGTAGGTAATTGAAAGGGCGATGGGTTTTGATTGTAGTTTGGACTTGGGAATCTGGTTTGTCCCTCGTTATACAATTGTTGTTGCGCTGTTTGCACAACTCTATAGTTGTCCCCATTTTCGTAGAATGAAGATGGACGACTGTTTGGAAATAAAGGCGGTTGAACTTGAGCAAAACTTTTTTCTACCGGTGTAAAGTAAAAGTGGTTTTCATCTGAAACAAAAGAATAACAAGTATTAATAAAACGAATATTCGTATGTAGTTAAATTAAATAATGAGAGGGGTTATCGACTAACGTTAACAAACTGCAGACTATAAGTCAATTGACATTAAATTTACAACATACTACATTACATTAAACAAATGGAAGTGCTTGGCCCGCTAATAAATGAGCGTCCGGTAAATATAATATGATATGATAACTTAACACTGATAAATGAAGTAAACTAGCAACTACTGAACGAAATGTTTTGCATACTCAATATGTAAGTAAATAATCGTATAACAATCTGAAGAATGCATTGAGTGTTCCCGTTGAATGCAAATACGGAGAGGCTGGTGAAGTGAATGCAAATCATACAAAACAAAATTTTTTGGACATTTCTATCACAGTATATAATATGTATAGTATAGTATATCGTTATGATATAAAATTTGGGTGGTGTATGAAAAGATCTCGTAAAATTGTAGTCTAGACTAGACTATGACCTTTTACTTAGTAAATAGTTATTTGCACAAAATATTCAATACGTACATATTATTTTAATCCCCTCAAAGAAGAAATGGTTTTGCGAGGCAAAATACTAATATCCTATATAATTCTAGTCTCTAAGATAAATGTTTCTGTAAATACAAAACCTGTCAGAACGATTAACCTATTATTGAAATGTTTAGGTGCTTTTAATGTTAAACTGTATCGATGGTTAAAAGACAAATTGAATCAAGCGCCGTTTTCGTACCATTGCACAAAACCCAGCTCAAAGAACGGAGAAAAAATAGCTTCCAACGAAACTTTATATAACTTATATAACTCAATATAGCCCAACATGGCACTTGAGTCGCCTCGCCTTACCAATCGTGTTAAGAATGGAATTTCCTGCTGCATTCAGAATGTGTGGTAGAGTTTACATAAATATTTAATTCTGATAACAAATTCATAACTACTTTTAAGGTTATTTACGCTACAGACCTTCGATTCATTTACATCCCGTAACGTAAACATAATAATCATGAGGAACAAGTGTATTATTCAAATGAGATTTGATTTATTAATAATTGCTACGTAACGTTAGTTAGTAAACCACTAAAATGTGCAGCCAATTAAAGCTGTGAGGTCACGGCGCTGTAAAATTATGTGCAAATATTTCACGCGAGACGTGAATTGTAGCCTTTACATGTGTATGTGCTATAGGTACCTAGTTCATATTGAACGCTCATTTTGACACCTCACAAAGAATAACGCACTAACTGATACGCTTATTATACAGTGAACTTAAAGTGCAAATAATTATAGATACAGTGTCATTTTTAAGCTCACTCTCGAGTTAAGATTATTTTTAATTAAGTTATTTCTATAGCAGTGGTAGCCGAGTGGTCGACTGCACGACAACGGTGAAGAAAAACATCGTGAGGAAACCTGCTCGTCTGAGGGAACTTGACTAGTTCTCGATAGATGTGTGAAGTCTGCCAACCCGCACCGGGCCAGCGTGGTGGACTATGTCCCGAATCCCTCTCGCTTTGAGGGGAGGCCCGTGCCCAGCAGTGGGACGTTAAAAGGGCTGTAGTAGTAGTAGTATTTCTATATGAGAAGATGTTTATTTGTCCAACCGTCTGTTAAATATGAAACTGAGTACTAATAATTTTGTGAAAGAAACACGCGCGCGTCGATGGAGAAGCAGTATGACTGTAAAGAGACCTAATCCATATCTCATAGATTACCTGTCAACATTGTCTAAATCTTCGAATTGTGGAAAAGCGGATTCTTTTTAAACTATTTAGCAGATACAACGAAATTCGTGAACTTCTGAACACAAAGATACGTTTAATTAATTTTAAAACAGCATTTGTGTTTTAACTAAGGTATCAGAATACATTTTTACGAAGGTCCCTGTATAGTTAATCGAGTACCTATATAGTTTGCAAAAACGGAAAATACATCTCCGAAAGCAAAGACCACAGCCTAATTTCGTTTTACGGGTCTTCTAGTTTATTATTATGTTCTCGGTTTGGCCTCCATATCGTTTGGGGAGATAATCTCGAGGAAATTACTTTCTTACGGATCATATCCCTAATTAAGAATAGCGTCGGCTCTCATCAACTGGGTGTGAGTATCGTTGGGGCTAATAGGAAATCGATGAGCTTGATATCGCATAAACTACAAGGACACTTACACTCTGCACCCACTGCGAATTAACTTTTTTGAATGTACTCTGTATCTATACAAATAAAGACTAAATTTCTATGGTATAAAAGTCTTGCGACCACATGTAGGTTTCGGTCACAACATTGATAGCAATGCGTTGAAAAATGTGCTTCATCTGCGTGTTAATACAGTTCGTTTTGGTACAGTTTGTTTTAAGAAAAAAGAGGTCTGGAACGTTTTGACGATCTGTTTACGCAAAGAGAGCGCCGTTTGTTGAACTGCTAGTTAATGGTTAGCTAATTAAGTCTTCAATGTGTCCTTAATATATGTTATATTATACTTTTCCGTATCGCCCAAAACTCCGTGCGAGTGTATACACATTTCAGAGTACTCCTTGATCAGGCGTGATATTGTGTATTTTCACTTTAAGATTGATATTTTTGCGTAAAAATATTTTTTTTATGCATTTATCAAAGAGGTGTCATGTATTTGACACGTTTTATCTTCAGACTAATCATAAATCATATTTTATGTATTTTGTAATAAACTTTTTTTGCGCTTACGTATTTAATATACGTAAGCGAAAAAAGCGACAGAAAAGGTAAGGAAAATTAAGAAGATTTATGGTTCGATTACTCTTCAGAGCACGCCCCTCAGGTCGCCATTTTTAAATTTAATATAACGAGAGTCTAGAGTGCCATTGAGGCGTTATGTAGATGTGTACAGAAAGAGCGTTTTTATGTTCAACATAAATAAACAAATCACTTCGCTAAGAGATTTACCATTGCTGTAAGTTAAAATTGAGTATCATGCATATTATGTTACATAAAAATATAATGGAAAAGTGTAGAAATACGATATAAAAATCCAATGTATGTGGTCTCTATCTTGAACACTATTCTCTGTCAATAAGTTGGTTAGTAAAAAGGTATAAACTCAATTCTCAAATTGCATTAAAATCCCTTTCAATCGAAACTTCTGCGACCATAAAGCCGACAGCCAAGTTATTCTTGATTAAACAAATCCACCTTTTATTTCATTTCCGTGGCTTCCGATGTAAGAATATTTTCTGATTAGCCCAGTGGTTGCAAGAAACTGGAATTTCCCCCGGGAGTGGCCGAGTTTCGCGACTTTATCGTTGATGTCAATGTTTATACACATCCCTCGAGGACTGCTTGTTTCCCACTATTTTTTTTGATCCCATAATTTAATACCACGCACTGTGCAAGAGGATTGACTTTTTGACCCAATGCAAAATTATCATTCTACAAGTACACAGTGGTAAAGAGTCACATAGCGTCTTACAACCAATTTTATTAGTAACAAAATAAGTATGTAACTTTTTAGTATTTGTATAACATTGTAAACAACTGAGTTGGCAACCTTACTCCTCTGTAGAGTAAGCCAAAGATGTTTGTCCCTTCAAAGTTTCAGACGGATCGCAAGCGCCCTCGGAGACTCCGAACAAACAAACTATATAGGTAGTTCGATTATTTAAATTGCATTTCTTCATAAAGACTTAGTTTAAAATCTTTAGATACTATGGGACGATTCATTCATAAATCATATCATCATCGAATATTCATATTTAATACGAAGAGTCGAGATAACAAGTAGGTTAAACGGATGAAGTTATTGCAAATTTACCTTTCATCTAACGTCAACAGACGTTTGTAGAGCACTAAGGCTCATAAAAAAGCATTCTGCATGAACCTAGTCTATTAGTTGCTTATTCAACTAAATATAATAATTCCTAAATAGTTACAACTATAATTTATGAATACATAAAAAAATGCACACGTCTTTATGAAAACTAACGGAATTTACGAGCGCCGGGGGAACAAATTTAACCCTCTAATCTCATATCTACGCTTCCGCTCCAAATTCTGTTTGCATGGAATTGCGCTTCCCGGACGCGTACTTCGCTGAAGTATGTTTGTTTTAAGTTAATGTACTTATTACATTTTGAAGTTCATAGCGCTGTGATTATTGAGTAAGTTTCATACTTAGCTCTGTATAGTATAATATTTGTTTATACATATACTAAAAATATAACGGGGTTAATAATGTTGATTTGGCGTCACAGGTTAATGAAAAGCTTTTATCAAGCACCACATTTTTAGTAGTAGTAGTTGTTAGTAGACAGAGACGACGCGGAATTACCCACGTTTAAAAAAAATAGGTTACGGCTTTGTGTAGACAAAAAGTCTCATTATACAGATCGCTAGTCCCAAAAATACAGTTTCCATTACGGAGAATAACTTGTAATTAATATAAGGGGCGGGGTACGCGCCGTAAATCGAAGGTAATTAGGCGGACACACACGCTAGCCGGGCCCGGGGTCTGGTCGTGACGTGTGTGTTAAGGCCTTAAAAGCCCTTTGTAATAAGAAGCCGCGCGCGTATGAACCCCGCTTAAAGGTAAACATTTTACTTTTTTATTTCCACCATAAACTGTTACATGTATTTTTTTACGAGTAGAAATAAAAAAGGTATGTTGTGGGTTCTTATTTGATATCTTCATTTGGGTTTTGGACAAGATTATTATCATAGGCAATACGTGGCTTTACGTAAATACTCCATAGCTATCTTGGCAAATGTGGTTGCACTACAATATACCTTTCTAAATTGTGTACTTAAATTACCTAAATTAGGTCATTAAAAGTCACATTATCGAAACTACTACATGTTTAATTACCTACTGACATTAAATGTGAAAGGGGAAGCAGGATTAGCTACGCTCTTGAGTACTACGCCAGTCTTCAAGGAGCTTTAAAGTGCTCCATAGTCTGGCTAAGTGTAATCCCGGGGCTCACAGTATTTACAATATGGCTTCCCTGACAAAAGTGGCGTATTTATTTGTTTTTTACATAACTTAAGAATTTTCTAAATAGGTACTCTATTTATAGACAGCTGTGATCTATTGAGAGTGGTATTGTAGGACACTGTTATACATAAAAAAGGCATTGTCAATGTTAGTTTGTTAAAGAATGATCTTTTTCGAAAGTCCTTCTCCGTGTTTATCACATTTATCAACATTTTTGTACTGCTATAAGCAATGAGGCGTATTGAAATTGAAACCAATTAATTTAATAAAAAAAGTATTCCTCTAAGATTTCAACCCTTATTTCGATTCTAAGCTTCATTATAGAAAAAAAAAACCTTAATCGTCAAAGGATTTCTTCGAACGTTGATTCCTGAATGAATCAATTCGATATTGATACTTGTAACTTCTTGATTTCAATCGTAAAAATTAATTCCCTTTCTAGACGATCCGTCTTTGATTTTTAATTGTGTGAATGTCCCTTGCTAAAAATTTATCGGAAAACTTACTAAGATACCTGAGAAATAAGACATTTTATTTTATTCCAAAGACATTTTGTTTCGCAGAATAATGAAGACGCTGTTTACGCTTATTATTCATTTCATGCAGTGTCTTTTAAGTTATCATGAACTCATTGTATAATTAACTTAACCCCCTTAATGTTCTATAGTACTTACCTATAGATAGTAATGGTAATAGACATTTTCGGTGTCTTAATTCAAAAAACTGCAAGCCAAAATGTATTAACAAAGTATGCATCCAAAGGTTGCCTGGTAGAGATCTCTTTTTGTGTTTGTTGCATTTTATTATAATTTTTATCGTATATCGCGCTTATTCCACTTTGTACGCTCGAACCGGTAGTAGTGAGACTTATAAGCGAGATAACTAGCTTATACGCTTTTATAAAACGTTAGTATATAAGGGCTTTTAAGGTAACTCTATGCCCGATCTTACAACCGTTCGTCTATTTTTAAGTCAATGTCGTCACGCGCTCTCAACTACGAAGAATTTCTCGTTAACCTAGCAGGAATATTTAATTCCAATTCAACAATGCAATCAATCTTTCACATAGGAACTGTGCGCCGGCCACCACGGTATCACCGACTCATCTGTATGCAAACTGGGTAGTCGTGAACACTACTAACCGTTATTATTACCGACGGGAAATAGACCGTATGCAACTCACGTTAACAATTTATGAAACTGGAGGAATCTACTTTGTCGTTATTGGGAGTTGAAGAGCCTATTTTATAACACAAATAGGAGACACGGGGAACAGGTATAGGGAATGGTGTAATACGTAGAATAGTAGTCATACTTAATAGGTCCTTAAATCTTGAAACGAATTCCGCCTATTTAAAGAAAATTAGTATTAATAGCAGCATTAAGTCAAGCACACTGGGGCGTCGAGCTTCGCGCGTAATTTTTTTTTTCATACCGACTAAATCAAACTCTATTGTCTTATGGAAATAGTTCACTATTCAACTAAATGACACTGACAGTGCGAGCAAATTTAAACGCGTGGGGCGTGGTGTTTACCACAGAAATTAAATCTTTATGCATAATGACACAGAGTTTGTTTTTGTATAGGCTTTTCATAGCACTTTTGTTCCAAAAAGTGTTGGCGGATTTATTGAAATTTCTTAAAATTTTAGAGATTTCTCTCTTGATCATATTTTATTAGTTACTGCATTCTTTCTATGATATTATGATCGTATAAACAATCTAATATATTTTATAATGTGGAGTGTTTTATGAACAACAAATGCTATTTCAATAACCATTAAACTATGTTACATAACGATGGTTATGTAACGTAAATTCCGCTTTTAAAATGATGGTTACATTTTTTATAGCTAGTTATGTCGACTGACCGAGATAAACTGGTACTCTCCAAAAAGTGTACTAGAATTATTTAGATATGTAGATAACCTGACTATAGATCTGAAGAATTTATTACGCAATAATTAAATAATAATTTTTAATTTAGGACCTGTTCGATGTTTTGAAACAATGTTTACAAATTCGACTGCTTCAAAAAATCTTAGCCTGGTACTTTATATTAAGGAAATAGAGCTATTTTCTCATAAACGCCACACATACGAGTATACATTGATAATAGGCTCACGTTCCATAGCGTATATTTCTTACCGCCGCGGTCGCGGTATTCAATATGGACAAAATAAATTGTATGTCATTAAAAATCTGTATGTATCGCCTCGCGTAATGTACGAGATCTGTTTTTGGGCGATATCAATTTTACTGTAATATTTACTTAGTTTGTCGAACAGCTTTATCTGAGCACCCACTCCGCTGAATGTGATACTTAAGTACATATAAATATTACAACGCTTCTATTCTCCTACGTGTATAGGTGGTAGTGGCGCCCAAGGATTTTAGTCTCAACTTAATATGAGACAAGCTTGCCTTTTACAGGTCACACTCGCCTTCAATTTATATAGGATTCAGGCCATAGTCGCTGACCATAGAAACACAGGTTTCCTCACGATGTTAACCTTCATTTTTTAACAAGTGATAACCATTATTGAAAATGACATTCGCAAATGTGACGCTGACCGCACCTGTTCGGTTCTTATTGAATTTTTCGTCTAAACCAACAAAGGCCACTCTATATACTTGGCAAGACCGTCTTAGCTAGACGAGAGTGACTTTCAATATTGGAAGTCAAACTAATTTCAAAGTTACATTGAAATAAAACTTTTTTACGTATTTTATCGCGTTTAAAATAAAATAGTAAATAAACGCGATAAAATCCGTAAAATAGTTTTATTTCAATGTAATTACAAAGTTTTTTTAAATACGCGCACGATTTTGATGGTCCGATCTTTTACAGAAAAAATGGTATTACTGATGTCATTGAGCCTTAATATAATGTGGATACTTACTTTAATAAAGTTTCTTACCTATTAGTACCTAACTTCTTATCCCTCAGAATCAGTGCAAATTTGGTACATAAAACATTCTTTCCCCACGTTTAAATAAGTAGGTACGTTTTTCAACAGTTCGTAATGTTAGCTAAATTCCACAAAAGTCGGCGGGATTAGCATTTCAAGGTTTAATGGTTCCCTAATGACGAGGACGAAAAAGTATCTTATACGAAAAGGTTTAATATCGTGGGACCGTTCATCGACGGAACCCTAAAAAAGTAAAGTAACTATCGTTAGCGCGGCTACTGATGGGCGGGGAGAGCGTAATAATTAGCGATGCTTAGCCTAAATGTACAATTATTTTGTTAATATGTTTTATTAAACACTGTACATTTGTTTGTATATACAGGCTGTATCAAAAAACCGAATTACATTTTAGGTACGTGGTAGACAAATGGTCCAAACCCACTTAACTTTAAAAACCTTCCCACATCTATGGCAAGTCAAATAATAGCCCAGGACCGAGATGTGTGGAGAAGTAAAGGGGAGGCTTTTGCCCTGGAGTGGGACATGGAAAGGCTAGAAAAAAAACGGTAGCTAATGTGCAGCTGCATAGTAAAGGTAGATTATACATATATGAAGTAAGATTATAACTATCATATTTTACAGACCTTTTAGTACTTGTCACACGTATTGTGTTGTAGCCTTAGGGAACACCTATACGACACTATTTAACCGAGTGAACTACATCTACATGGGGTGACTACGAATATTCATAGAACAGAACATCTAAATTTTGCATAGGCTTTGAGATATTACAAGATATCTAAAATTAGTTCCGTACCCAAAGGATAAAACGGGAACCCTATTACCAAGCCTTCTCTGTCCGTCCGTCCGTCTGTCACCAGGCTGTATCTCATGAACCGTGATAGTTAGAGTTCAAATTTTCTCAGATGATGTATTTCTGTTGCCGCTATAACAACAAATACTAAAAAATATAATAAAATAAACATTTAAGGAGGCTTCCATACAACAGACGTAACTTTTTTGGCGTTTTTATTAGATATTGGTACGGAACCCTTTGTGCGTGAGTCCGACTCGCACTTGGCCGGGTTTTTTTTTCATTATGTTTGAATTTCAATCAAAAAATACCATTCAGTTGTATATCCGATACTAGTGCTGACGTTAAAGTATTATATCGGACTTCTGAAACACCCTGTAGAAAATAAACAAGCATTTGTTACAGTTAACTAAACTAATATCTAAATAAATATTATTGAAAATTACGTTTCACTTGCAATCTGAAAGTGCCAGAGGTGCGAGCCCAAGGCTTTAACTCGCCCTCCTTGCATCCAAGGCGAGCGTTCTACTAACAAGGCTTCCGCTATTTAATTATCTAGGAACTTAGTTTAGTAGTACGGCTTTGACGGTCGGGTGCCGGCACCGAATGGTTGTGGGTTCTATAACCGTCAGCGATACATTTTGGAAATGGTCTTTTAGATGTAATAGTCGTCGCAATACTAGAGAAGCCAAAGGTATACCGTCTATATAACACAGTGTAAAATAAAGTTTAACTTTTATAGAACTAGTAAACAAAACTGAAAGTGAAAATAGAAAGTTTACGAGTTTGTTTGTTCGCAGCAATATCAGTAAATATTAAACTGATTTGAATCAGAATTTTGCTTTCATGCAGAACGATAACCACAAAATTTTAGTGAAATTTTTATTATCTTTATCAGGGTTTTACATCTTGAATTTTAAGAATCTTGATATTTTGCCTGCTAAAAACATATCGGCTTAAGCGACACTTTTGGACGATTTTTACTTAAATACATAATATATGGAATAATCATTTTTTTCTGCGTCGAATGAGTATGCTCTCCTGTAAAGTAAAAAAAAATCGCTTAACTCAATTAACCTTTCAGTCCTCGATATATTAATTGATATTATCACATATCCGAAACCTCTGGGGTGCGAGTCTGGTCTAAAACTGCACTCCTTCCTTCCATGTTGTGTGTTTTATAATATATACATAAATTTATAAAGTGTTTAATTAAATTGAATAGTAACTAGTAACTCTTAATAGCAGTGGTAGCCGAGTGGTCGAACGCACGCTTTGCAATCAAAGTGCGCAGGTTCGAAACCCGGCTCGCACCTCTGGGTTTCATGTGCGAATCTCATTTTCATCCGAGATTATCACTTGCTAAGAAACGGTGAAGGAAAACATCGTGAGGAAACTTGCACGTCTTAGGGAACTTGACTAGTTTTCGTTAGATGTGTTAAGTCTGCCAACCCGCACTGTGCCAGCGTGGTTGACTATGGCCCAAATCCCCCTCGCATTGAGGGGAGGCCCGTGCCCAGCAGTGGGACGTTAAAAGGGCCGTAGTAGTAGTAACCTATTGGGTTGTGCACAGTATCTGTTTTTGTATAAACACCAGACTGTGTCAAGTGAAATGTTTTATTGTAAGCGTACTCGGTTTTTATTAATAAAACTCTCATCCACACGGGAACGCTAAACATATGAACTTTATACCTACGCAAAATATTTTGTCCACACTGGTAGAGGGCGGGGGTGGCGGCGACATTGAGCCACTTGATCCTTAATTAGGGAGGGCTCTCACGTACGCACCTCTCCAAACGTTTGAATAAGAGATGCTTCCACGATCATAGTTTTATACACGCGAGGGTCGTATAAACTGCTTATTAAAATTGCGATTACCTTGCAGCTATGTTACTCAATTAGTGATAACTAAAAGAGACTCTATCTTCAGTGTGTTATAGTGTAGTATTGAATGTAAGGTCCATGCTATTATCATCAATAAACTGGGCAGAAGCTTATTTAAGATACCTTATAAGTAGAGATCATAGTTTATAGTATATTATCACACATTACAGTTTATGTATGTTTTAGGATAGGTAAATTCCATCTATGGTATTGACTCTACACTTGACTCTACACAGAATGATCCTGTATTATATTGTGCCTTATATCTATAGTGACAAAAACAATTAATGTAAAAACGTAAAAATACTGAGCATGTTAAACAAAATGCATTGTAGATATAACGACAATTTTATTGTAGGTCAAACCATGTCGGTCACAGATTATGTTGCTGCATGAAAATGATTGGTACAAGCTTGCTTGCTAATTAGCGCAGAAACCTGCTTATGAAAGAGTATCAATAACATATATCGGCTCTAGCAGGGTGTTTTGCAATAGTGTCACGTTATGTTCAAAACTTGTTTTTAGTAACAATACGTAAAGTTAGGCTCTACAAAATTAAATTTAATGTAGAGCTTCAAAATTGTACATAAAGCATACCTCATCTACATAATACATATTACATAATATAGCTTTATTACATCGCGGCCGTGGTTTTGATACCTTTAACAAAGATATTTTTTCTCTCAGAGTATTTAATTTTACTTTATTGCAGTAAGCTTAAACGAACTAGGAAATTGCCGTCTCACTGTCTCTCGTATTTTTCACGTTCTTGACTACGTCGCGTTTCATTCTGAACTGGTTTGTGGCTGTGGCGTTATAGTTAGCACTTATATTTTATGTAATTATTATGTATCTTCTTATATTAGTGTTACGTTATATTTTTCACAAAAAAATCAAATTGAATGAATAGTACTTTTATTTCTGATGCTTGTCTCAACTTTTTTGTTTAATAAAATTATTCCTGGAAATAAGACACTTAACAAAAACGTTTTTGTCGCCGAACTAACTACTTTATTTTATAATGATTAACAATAATTGTTATACACTATTAAACTAATGGACTCAATAAAATGATTTGCGGTTGTTACTTAATTGGAAGCTTAATTTAAATACTTTTGCCGCGGATTAAACTAGTAAATAAAACTTACGGTTGGCTATACCGCCAAATGTAGAGCTCATGTCTTAAGTTTTTTTTTCAGCCCGACCCCGTTTTCAGCCGCACTGGATTTGGCAACGACTTTTAGATATCGCAAGCAATAAAAAAATGACGGACTAAAATACGATAGGCACTATCTCACAAACATCTTTGCCCAATAGCACATTGACCTACATACGTCACTTATCCCTTCAGTTGTGCGGAAAGACGGATAATTTATTTTGTTTCCCTTAACTATCACTATGTCCAAAAGTAATAAGTAAGTAAGTAATATAACATATACTCATTGTATGATCCCAAACTAAGCAAAGCTTGACTATCGTTACCAAACAATGGCTTGAGGGTTCCAGTTACACCGAGACAAGAGTCAATTGCGAGAAGGACACTTACAAAATTTGCCACAGACGGGAATCGAACCCGCAACCGCACGGTGCAGTAAGACAAGTGACCTACGCTCAAACCACTAGCTAGACCAATCCGACGTAAAATAACGTACTTCATTTGTTTTAAGTTTTTTATAATTTCGGTTTTATAATTTCGTGCTCAACACTCCACTATAAAATTTGCAATTACTATTTCCATTTTTCCATTTTGCTAAATATATTTCTGAAATGCCACAATATAACGTTACACTGTAGCAACATTATTTCTAGTCTTGTAATATAAATGTCGAAAGTTAATATACAGCTGTTCATTTCAATATTTTCTGTGCGCACACCGGGCGGGCCGTAATAAATTGTTTGTCAAGGGAGAAAATGAAAATCTTTCGAATGATATTTTATACAAAGAGCAATAGTGCAAATAACTTCAGTGCCTTTTATTTGTTAGATTCATCGCGTCCATATTATTGTGCTGCTAATAGATGGCACTTTTCCAGTGCACCTTGGAGGCTGGATGAGAACAAATGCTATATAAATCCAGGACATCACATTATATCAAAATATCCTATATTATTTTTTATATCTACTAGGTAGGTTTCGTCTGAAACTTTAGGTTCTTATAATTAATTTTTTCGCCTACATATACAAAAAAAGTTTTAAGAACTGTTGTAATCAATAACTGATCCTATTTCTAGAACATAAATATTAACAGTGTAGTAAAAAAACATAACGCCTATATTCCTCGAACGTGTAGACAGAGGTGCACTGTGTTCATACTGTGATAGGTAATAATTTCACACACAATATACTGACAGTTACCGCCTATGCATCACACGAAGGTACTGTAATAAGCATCGTTGAACATTATTTTTTCAAGAAAATACACGATCCTTATCTAGCTTCGTAGGTGTTTTATCTAGACTTGACAGTGCCTATGTTCACTCCGAGGTTGAACTTAAAGGCGATCAAAGGCGGTTGGTTTGGTATTCACACTGACTTTTGAATAATAAATGGGGTGGTTTGTGCGCGTGGGCGCCGCATTGTCCACCCACACCAGCCAGCTGGTACAGGTACCGGTCTTTTTATGTCATTTTACACTGGCCACGACTCTTTGTGTATCTAGTTCCGAACCGGTTGATATATTAACGTACACGTAACCCTCGACATTTATAATGTGCTATTTTAAAGTTTGATTTACTATGACGATGGTAGATTTCTGTTAGCGAGATCTCCAAAAAAATTTACATCGACATTGATTGGATCTTTACATATCAAGGTAGGCAAGCAATTGATTCATAAAATCCGTTGTCCAACGTCCAAACTTGAAGCTTGGTGGATGTTCAATCAATCAAAATTATCTTTGTTAAATAAAGATCCAATAAATGTTGATGCACATTTTTTTAAGACCTCGTGTGTATGTTAGCCAACTGAAAATTCCTAAACATGTTAGATATTTACAGGAATTTACGTATATACGAATGGAATGGCTTATCAAGTCATATAGCAGCGCCTGTGAGCAGGCATCAACTTTATACTCAATACTAGAAAAAAAAAATGTTGAATTATTAGTTTTTAAGTAGACAGAGAATGTCCAGCTGTTTATACTTGCTACTTGTTTTCTTGCGGTGCGCTCAAATACTATATATAGTACTATATATATAATTCAACATTTTTTTTTTCTAGTATTGAGTATAAAGTTGATGCCTGCTCACAGGCGCTGCTGCTCCCAAGAATGTATATTATTCACAAAACTTGTAATTTTTATCTAGAAAAGAGTAACCATTGCATTTCCTACCGGCTCTTCTCAGTGGAAGCAGCATTCCAAACCAGTGGTGGAATCTGACTATTTGTAAGTGCTTTTTGGGCTACCCAGATAAAAATAAGATTTAGCTTTTGGAACAGCAGAGTGAGCTTACAAGTAGACCTAAACTTCCAAGTTACTTGATTACCTTTAAATGCGTACTGCCCACGAGTATATGAGCCGATCTTTGTACGTAAGATACATTATAAAATAGCCCTTACCTTGACACTGCGTGTCTTTAATTATAAAGAGCAGGAACGCCGCAATAGCGACGAATCTCCAACGTCGCCTCCCCATGTTTGTGATTAATTTTCACCTTGTCATTGACACTGTCACTCACTAGCACACGTCACTTGAATGTGAAACTTAAATTTCGACGAGAGTCCCCCGAGTTTTGGAGATGGCCATCTTTGGCAGTGGAGAAATTGGCAGTGTTATCAGACACTATGCCATGTTGCCAACACTGTCACAACTGGAACAAAAAGAAAAAATGCGTTAGTCTATTGTTTCTTGGAAAATTCGTTTCGATGCTTTTTTTTTTCGAATTGAATTTGTAATACAATACAAACAATAGAGTTCCAGTTTCTCATTGGAGTCTATTTCCTAAGAATTTGGAATGGATAATTTAATAAGACTAGGATTATGTAAAGAATGTATACAGCCGACTATACAGTTTTATATGCCCTACAGAGTAATCATAGTAGTCGTGACGCCATACATCAAAAATATAAATTTCTGCAATAAAGTAGGTTAACAAACCGTTCAGTTAACAGATTGAAATCACGTTAAAATATTTTACACGCTCTACAAAATTACTAGATGCGTCACGAAAAATACTTTGTGTACTACGTACGTATCAGTAAAATACAATTAAAAGTTATTATTGGTGATATTTTAATAGTATTTTGCATTTACAATAATGCTAGAATGACTGTTCTTATTCCGACAAAATTTAGTTATACCGACAGGTAATCTGTGCCCTTTGGCAACTCAAAATTGAGTGGAACCCAATCGACGGAACCCCTAGACGAGGTGTCAGGTGGCGGTAAAACTTTACAGATTGCCTCGTGGAAATCTATTGAGCGTAACGTTGTTAAACTGTCGTAAGTACTTGTATTAGTGTTGGACTCGACTTCGCCTGTAAATTAAGATCTTATTAAATATATTTTCTGTTTGTTTAAAAAATAAGTGAATACAGAGTTAATATTATGTTAATAAATGTAGTTTTCATTTGAATAGTGGTTAATACTACTTAATTCGGAGCGGAAGAGAGTTTTTATATAAATTTTCATTAGAAACTATCCAGTATAATTTTAATGTTATTAGCGTTTAACTTAACGTTTTAATTTACAAATTCTTTATCACATAAAATAGTATCGATTATTTTGGCACCAATCTTAGGTACACTGAAGGTCAAGATAAAGACGGTCATATTATTAGTGTTGTCATATAAAGTTTATTTGTAGTTGGTTCACAATGGCATCAACATCATTGCTATTTAATTACATCTGAAAATGTAAAAACCGGCCAAGCGCCAGTCGGACTCGCGTACTAAGGGTTCCGTACAATAATCTATAAAAAATGGCAAAAAATCATGTCTGTTGTATGGGAGCCCTCCTTAAATAAAGTAATTTTATTATTTATTTTTGAAGTGAATAATATAACTCAATATTCGCATCTATCTGTTACCGTTATCAATATAAGCAAAAACGAGAAAAAAAACACGTTTTTTTTTTATTGGGAGCCCCCTTAAATAGTTATTTTATTCTGTGTTTTAGTATTTGTTGTTATAGCGGCAATAGAAATAAATCGAGTGTGAAAATTTATATTTTTAACTGTCACGGTTCATGAGATACAGCCTGGTGACAGACGGGCAGTGGAGTCTTAGTAAAAGGGTCCCGTTTTACCGTCTGGGTATGGAACCCAACAAAATACGGCTATTCAGCTCGAATTAATCGTGTAACGTGTGGTACAGACAAACTTGGCACTCATATTCATGATACGCCAAAGTTTATGCGACAGAATTGAGAAGTTAAATCGTTCGAGGCATGACCGCAAAGATGGTCGATATTAGGTTTCCACCCGTTGCCAGGCAGCTTGATTTGTTTGGCGGCCGGTTCATTAGTCCGTGGCTTTGGAAGGTACGAGTGCTTTTAAATTTGATCCCTTTTGTGGGAACACGATGTTTGAAAGATTACAAATTGGATTAATTTCCATTCTATCTTTACTTCGTTTAACAACAAAGTACTACTTAGTAAAAGTGTCACTAAAGTTGAGATTTAAGAGATCACATAAACAATAATACACGTTGACATACCTATAACCTACAAATGACAATTGATGTAAAGAAGATAAATACATTTCTTGAACGACTGTACTTACATGAAACTACTAAAACTCATGTACTAAAAGCGCATAATAATAATAATTAAGCTTTATTTAATTCCATACAAATTACAGATTGATAAATTTATATACAATAAACATTATAATTTAGTTAATTTTATTAAACATTTAACACTTTTAGTTTGTATGAGTAAATATCATGCATTTAATCTTAATTTTAATTACATATTTGATTTGTTTATTTTTATTACTTTATTCTATTTGTATATTTTTTATTTTATTCATATATTTATATTTGTATGGACCCCGTTCGGGTAAGAGCCTCCCCAAGGAATGCCACACTTCTCTATCTTTGGCTGTATCTGTAGATTATTTATTTATTTATATTCATTTAATTATTTATATTTAGATAAAAGATATTTAGATAAAGCGCATAAGCTTTATCAATAGCCATTTTAAATGCACTAATTAAATATGGATATATCTATACTCATAAATGGCACTAGAATACTAGCTGTCCCTAGTGACTGCGTACGCGCATAGTTAGGTCCATTCTCAGGGGGCCCGGATTGTCTGTAGGGCCTGAGTGAGTAAGTGGTAACTTACATGTATAGGTAGTCTGGGCTGACAAGTCTTATACTATTACTTTCATGCAGTTACTAGAAGTAAGACCGGTTATCTATTTAAAAGAATCTAGAGGCGACAGGACGGAAAACATTCCAGCAAAGTACACGCTTAAATGCCATGATGCCGCTCTTAAAAACCGGAAAATACTTATTTCCTGTCGCGACAGACTTGTACTGACATTGTACATATTGTATTACTAAGAATTAAATGTATGTACTACCTGTATTACCGGCTTTGCCCGACTTCTTGACAACTCAAGGTAATCGGTAAAATTAAGGCACATTTTACTCGAACTTTATTCGTTATTAAATAAGTGTCACAACACTATTACGGAATCGGGATAAATTTTATGTAACATTCGATAAAACTTAACCTTTCACCACTTACAACAAAACAGTCAGTATTCCGTATAAATTCATATACATTGATTAACATTCACGGTTCTGGAATATATTTTTTTTATAGCTCTTAACTTTGGAGCCGTAAGGGCTATAAAGGATACAACATTAACAATAAATTCAAATTTATTTTATCAACCAGTTTCATTATTATGTTTGTAATTAATGCAGAATTGTCATTTTGTAGATTTTTGCTAACCTACAATTTAAATTTATAGTTTTACATCTAATTACGATATTACTCTACTTCCAGAGACCTTAGTGTTAAATATCCGGTTATCCGGTTCATTAGTGTTAAATAATGTTTACAGTCACTTTATTTGGAGTATGTAGTTAGGTTACATTTCTAATCGCAACCTCTATTGGACACACAAAGAACTAACAATTTGCCTTGCAATTATTTAACGTATTCGTTAGTATCAGGCGTAAAGTTCGTGTCAGAATCGTCGTAGAGTCACGGTTTCTAAGTACCCTAACGTCAAAACTAATCTGGGTTTAGGGGTTTCGGGTATCTGGCACGGACGATTAATTGATTCTGCCACTAATCCTGACAAGCTGCGACGCTTTACAAAGTTTAAACCAACTTTACTATGCATCAAGTGCATACTTTATTTACGAGTTTATTCGTCATGAACCTTGTATCTCCCGGAGGCTTACTGCCATAAATAAATAATTACATATCGTTTATATTCTCATCAAATTATGTTGTTGTCTCTGGTTTTGGTAGCACCAAATAGAGATAAGAAGAGGAGAGGTTGGTCGACAAAAAAACCTTATGAGAATCCAGTATAATTTTACCATTTGATTTTATCATAATAAATTTAATTTTCTTAACACGATTATGCCTTAGTTACTAACGTTAGTGTTACCAATTTGCATTTTTCTTAAATCGTATAAAATCGACCGGTGCTACCTGCATCTCGGAAACCATGATATATGTGTAAAATCTTTCATCGACATATCTTTCATCCTACCTGGTTTACACATGCTTAGATAATAATGTCGATCTTCTCACATATTGTATAAGTAAATTCCACATCTAGCACTTTCATCGCTTCAACATCTGCGTCCCTATTAGTGGAGGTAGTGAAACGTATCGCCACGTCACTACGCGTCACGTATACGCGCCGCGGCGGCCGGGCGGCCCCGCGCCGAGAAAGCGGCGCGTTCCGGCTGGTCGGGCCGTTTCTCGCTAACACATCGCCATTGCCGATGAGCGGCTAATGTTTTTCTAATAGCTTACGTAAGGTGTGGGAAAATGGTTAAAATCATTGCCTCTTGATTATCCAAGAATGTTTTGTTTGAAGACTAGACGTCATAGATAAGTAGGTAGAGCCGTTGCAGCGGTGTCTCTCGATCTTAATAATTGTACTCATAGCTTGTAATAGCAGTAACTAACATCAGTCATAGCGTCACGGCGTCGTTATAGAAATGAACTATTTCTTTTGGTGGAGGCGTTTGGATTAGCATTCCCGCTCGGTCCAATAGATCGGCACCCTTACAATATGGGCGAGGTCGCATCTCGTATAGCTGACCAAAAACATCTGACCTTTACATGCTTCGTCGCACGCGTTAATTAAGTTGTCATTCTATCATCTTTGACATTCATTGCGTCTTCAGCCTAAAAATTCTGACAATGAGGCGTAGCTGTCGCACTAATTAGTTTAACTGAGTATAGTTTGTATACAACAGAGTCAATAACCTTGACGTGTTCTAAATACAAACGAAATATGGCAAAGTTCTCAAAACAGGTGACTATCAAACGCTAGGAACTAAGACCCGCGCCTATGAGTTTCCTGATTATTTTGTGACCTACTAACTGCGGCGTTTTCCGGGAGATCGACGTCATTTCTATTTGTGATATGTCAAAACAAAACGTCAGTTAGGTCGTATTTTTTCGACATATATCGAATAGAGATGATGTCAATCAAGCTAAAATTGGGGTCCTGTACTGTATCAATGAATTTCTAATTGACCTCTATACTCATATTAGTCTATTGAACACTTTCGATGTGTTAATTTATTTCAACCCACAAAGTTATGAAATTTATGATAAAACTCGAGCTGCAATAGTGATAATTCTGTTACAGCGTAAACTAAACAAGACTAAACTATTTGTATCGCCAACTTTGCCACATATGGATAACACCCATGAAAAGAACCGGGAGATACTATCAGTTTAGTCAAATCTGCACTAATTAATATATATTTCAACCATGTAGTACAAGACTATATACTCGTACATACAACAATGTGCTCTATGATTGCAATATTAAGGTTGTCTATGCATTATGTGACTTGCACGCTATAGATGAAGTTGGCAAATTCGTGAACAGAAACAGGCCTTCTTGTCAGTCGGCGTCGGCCCATTGCTAACTTGAGCAACCGTGTCAGGGTTAAACCCACTATCTGTTACTATTAATATTGGGACCACGATTAGTTTCATTAGATGATTTTTTTGCTGCGTAACTAATTTAAGTCTATCAGTATTCATGAATAGTTTGATGAATTAATAATGTCTGCTTCCGTAGTCAAGACATCTGTTCACAAGCGCTCCAACAAATTATTGCAACAAAGTCTATAGGAATGTCATGGGCAGTGAATACGGATATTAACGTAGAAGTAACGTTACAAAGTAAAAACTACTTTCATTACACTGTGGACACAAGATTAGGGGGGCAATTCTCGCAAAACTATTGTAGATAGACTTCTTGACTAGGGCGTTGCTATGTCGGTAACAATAGAACGAAGTTTAGGAAAGCTGTCAGGATTTTAATAATAACTGTAATTCATTTTCAATTACATATCTCACATGGTCCCAAACATAATTCTGAGCATTTATATAATCACGACTACTTGATGTAAATAAAATAAAATATATTAATACGCTGGTTATTATTGTAAGGATTAACCCAAATAATATTTGTTCATAATACATCATCACGCCTGTATTCCCCGAAGGGCTAGGCAGAGGTGCACTGTAGTGCGCCCACACTTCGCCGATGTATTTTTCAATAAGTACACCGTGATAAATCCATTGAAATCTCCAAAGTCAATGCTATTACGTTAATTAACCTTCAAAGTCATAGCAATCGGATACAGATAAAGGAATGTCACTACATACAAGAATTAATTACCAATGCCAACGGATTAATAAGTAGGTTAATGGTTATTAATATTTCTATAACGCCGGTCGATGCATCGAGATGAAAACGTCAGAATCGATTTGCATCGTATCGCTGGAAAGCATAAACGTCGTAACTGACATATATCACATGTGTCAGTTACGACGTTTATGTTTTCCAGCGTTGATATATAGTCGAGAAGTATACAGCGATAACTACAATACAACAAAAATAAATCTCGAAATCGATTTACCGATTAAGCCACCTCGCTTGTATAAGTATACGACTATCTCGCACACGCTTAAATCATTATAATTCAATAGCCATTCACCAACGTTACCCGCTACGCATTGGATTTACACACACATAGATCGACCATGCTTCACTTTCGACGTGAGTGACGCGGAGTCTTTCTTCTTATACGTCCATGGTTGTCCTACTATTTTAATAATATAAATGTGATATTTTGTGAGGATTGATGGATGGATGGAAGTTTGTTACTCTTTCACGCAAAAACTGCTGAACAGATTTTGATGAAACTTTACATTATTAATGTTTATACATCAGAATAACATATTTATAACGATTGGTTTATAGTTTGCGCAGACGCAGTCCCGAGTAGAAGCTAGTTTCATATAACGCTAGGAATCCTCATTTAGTTCATAAGCTGTACCACCCCGACCTTCAATCGGAGCCAATTCTGCGTGGGAATGTGACAGTGAGGCAATTCACGATTACTAACCTTATGGGTGACGTCATTGTGGAATTCATTATACGCTGTTTGACATCATCTCGGAATCCCATTATTATTTCCGCACTCGGAATAAGTGCGAGAAGGTATTCGTAATAACAAACTATTGGTATCCATGAATACTTAATTTAATGCGGTTCTCAAGACCATTTTTTGCCGATACCAAAACGAACTGTATTATGTCAAAGAATAAGCACATTTTTCAATGAAACGCATGGATGTCGCGAGCGAATTAGACGCGTGGTCGCGTGGCTTTTGCCACTGGTATTAAATCTATGTATAAATATTGTCATATAGTACATTTTATAAACAATTAACTGTTTTCCTGGGCACCGGCATATAAACAGTTATGAACAAAGAGTAACCACTTTCGCTAGCCCGTTTTCACCAATAGGAATGCGTCTAAAAGAAGTATTTACGTAGCCTCAAAGCTTTCCTAAAGTTTTCCATTTGAATTCAATTGTTTACCGTCTTATATCACTTTAAGTTAAAAAGCTTTTGGTGTGAATAAATAGAAAAATGTTTCAATATTTTGCTCTCCACTCGCACAACGACATTTCTCAGATAGTTCACCGTAAATATTCCGCAACGTGCTTAATCATTTTAACAACTTGTTGACCTTAACTTACACATGCATTAAAAGTGAATTTTGCAATTTCCTAGGAGGCGGTGAAAAATTTATTTTTGACCTTATTGGCAATTTGCATGTGTGTTTACACTCCGGGGACATGTTCTACGTGAATTAATTTTATAGATCTTGTTAAAGTGTTGTGTCACATGCAAATAGAGCCGGGCCGTGTCTGAGACGGAGTTAAATTGCCCCTATTGTGTGGGTTTCAACATGTTCGCACGGCCGTTACTACGCGTGTGTTGTGCCCATGGGATTTAATACCATAATAGATAGCCGAAGCAAAAAAACAAATAATACAACATAGATTACTAACACGTAGTCCGGTAAATGGTATTATATACATATACCACCTCTGTCTAGTTTCTTTGCTATTTCAATTGCAGACTAACCACCAACATTGTTATAAGCAGGAATGATGACTTATAAGGATCTCCTACAAGTTTGGGGATAAGTCTTATCCGAAGAAGACCAAGGGGTTATATCTGTTGCGTCAGAATTAGTATTGTTTACTCTAAGCAGATTCTGGTCATGTCTATAATAAGTGATTTCGTAAGTTCATATTGCGATATGCAAGATTTATAATTAAAATGAATGAAAGTATACTGACGAATGAAATATACCAGGCAAACGTGAGTGGAAATGTCGGAAGAGGGCGCCCGAGGAGGACCTTTTAGGACCAGATTAACGGTCTCTTCCAGAAAGGTCAAGTCCGTAGCACCCTAACCCGATGGAAGTGCATGAAAAGATGTATGACTGTGGATGAAGCGAAAGGGGTTTGTCGGGATCGTAGCGTGTGGCAAACGGTAGTCTCTGCCTACCCCCATGGGATACAGGCGTGGGTATATGTATAATTAAAATCAATGAAATGAAATGAAAGTAATATCACCTGTAGGTTTCAAAATCTCAATCCAAGGTTCGCTTGTTATAATTAAATGTACCTAAATTTCACAATTTCAACGTATTTACAAGTGGGTTTCAATAAAAGTAATTAATCTGAAAACATGTTTGTGAAGTTTAATTAATCAGAGAAACCTTTGTAGCCACAATTAATATAAGCCGAAAATTATTTGAATTGAACGATTTAATATTCCAATTGATGCTGGACAAAATTAAACCTTGTGTTATTGTGGTTTGTTTGATAGAAATTTAGTTAGATCCCGATTACGGAAATATAATATACAAAGTATTAACTAATAAAACATATTGGAATAGAAATTAATGGCAACAGCTGGAACCAAATAAAAATACCTAAAATATTATAATACGCTCTATATATTGTACTCCACTAACTACACTACTCCACCACTAACTACACTGGGACTATATGCAGTGCGTCTCTGCGTACCCCTTCCAGGGAATACACGTGTAATGATGTTTTATTTACGATATTAAAAGATCCACTAGTTTATATTTTCTTTCAAGTTTTTCCTCTTTCTTTATAAACGTTGCGTTTAATAACATCTTAGAAAGATAATTGTCGTTGATTTTCTCAAGTGTACAACTCACTAATTAACAGTCGCCTTCAATATAATTGTTTATCAATAATATTGTTATAACAATTATCTAAACAACACGTATTTCACAATCTAACACTTATATAATACGCGTAATGTCAAACTGTGCATGAGGGTCATAGAGGACAAGTCATTTATGAAAACAGCCTGACTCAAGCCGTTACTTTATGCTAACAGTAGCTCTACCATTGGTTCACACGTCTGCTATGAGCCGTTACTCGCTAGCCACTAACTGATCGCCAAACGTTTGTATTTAATCACCAAACATACATTCGTCATAAGGCTCTAAACTAAGCAACACCAGACTATGGGTATCATAGAATCCACTAAGAACGAAGCTACAACTAGATGAAGGCAGATTCTGAGAAAGCCATTATCCAAATTGGCCACAGATGGGAATCAAACTCGCAACCGCGCCATGCAGTGAGCTGAGTCAACTTTACTCAAACCACGAGACGAGTCTTCGTCAAGTTATCGTATTGACAATGTTAGTTGCATAGTTTTACGTAATCGATATCGAATAGAGTATAAAATAAAAGTAAAACTCATGGTACAGCTCTTTGAAGGTCCATTTGGCAGTCAACTTCTAAATAAATCACGATTCACAAATAACTTATACTTGGGAGGCGATAAATATTTAACACGCGGCGACCTTTGTGTTCTGTTAATAAAAAATAGCCCTCAATTATATTTTATGTGAAATAGTTTTTATGTCAATCGTTTTATTTTGGCCGTGTAAATTTAATATGTATTCGATTGGATCTACAAGGTTGTTGTTAATTAATTTTATCTATTTTTAAACAAAGAGTCTTGGACTAATTTTTATTTTTTAAATCTAAGACTAGGTATGCCTGTATAATCCTGCCGATAAATATAAAAAAATGTTCTCTTTGACCTAAAAAGTCTCGTATTTTTATTATGAAACAAGATACGATATGAAATATTATTTAATTTGTTGTAGGCACTCTTTGTTTCGTTGACAAATGTCGCAAAGGTCGTCTGTAGATTACTTTCGTAACATCAACTAACACGCCTGGCGGACTCCAAAAACATTGGAAGTTATAAACAAGTGTTATTATTTGTACAAGCAACGGGAGCAATACATACCTCTTACGAGATTGATATACGTTTGTAATACTGAAATGCTTTTATGATAGCACTTACAGTCAAATTAATTACTTATACGCTCCACATTTCAAGGGTCATACAGAATGGCCTATTTCAATAGTTTCTGGATTTCCATGCGTAAATAATATTTGTCATCGCAAGACCTAGTTAAATGAAAACATTCACATCTAACAAAACAAAAAGCGATCTACCACAATGAGCCAATTCATAGAATAATAATAAACAGCTTTGTTGACTTCCATCAAAACACTGAGTAAAATAAAAATGTATGCTACAAAAGCTCACATAATCTACGAGACTTTTGTTATTATCCTAGGGACGAGAACTCAACACGCACACACTCGGCGCGCACTGTGATGTAGACGTGAACAGAACGATGAAAGCTATAACACGTGAATCTGAATAAAGGACAAATCACATTAATCCCTCGCTGGCGGGTTCGTTACCTCTCGCGAACCGTTCTGCGGCCAAATTAGTATTCCTCCGACGAGCCGACACTAATGCAAACCTCTCTCCACTCTACGGCCACTGTTTTTTAAAAAATGTTATTCGCCATATTATTTTCCAAACAAAAAAATCTATCTTCATCATTATAATTTCTTATTATGAGTTTGTATGAAATTACCAAAACGTTTCTCTAGATCTCGGCTGATTTCTCCAAAATTAGTTCGTGTAATTTACGATAATGTTCTGTGTAATCTGTTTTGTTCCTTTGGTGGGGTTAAACGGGGTCATTGATTGCCGTTGTATATTAATTATTGTCAATTCCATAAATGATCTATGACTTCAAAACTCTGTCGACACCACTGTTACTTATGAAAGGATCTCTTAGGCTCTCAGGTGGTCTCTAAATAAGAAAAAAAATAGATTTTTCAATTGTTTATTTGGTACACGGTACTTTACGAAAAGTTTGCAGTCAAAGGAGCTAACTTGAAGCCTACATTTTCGTACACCGAATCCTCTTGGGAAATTCCCGATATTAAAATATTATACTTCCTTACATTGGCAAAAATATCGCAACGTTTTCCACGTCCCAATGCACACGGCCACACATAACTGGAGCGTAATAAATTCTCGCTTCGTTTGAAGTAACGCAAATCATATTATTTCACAGCCCAGCCCGACTGTGCAAGCGACCGATAATGTTCGTTACTCAATGAGATTATTTTGTGTGATCACACTGATTGAGCGGCTTCAGGTCAACCGCAAAACAATCCTATTTAATACTTTAAATTGCATGCGATTAAGTTTAAAATTGGTTGGCTGCACCGAAATTGGCTAGTTCATTTGGCAAGCGCATGCTTTCAAATTTGAGTATTGACATGAACCCGTGCCAAGTTTGGAGTGGTCAAGTCGGGTTTTATTTACAAATATCATATATGTTTTATACTTTGCTTGATATTAATGCGTTATGACAGCCGCCCGATGTCAGTTATTGCGTGTAAAGTACATTAGTGTATTAAGCATAAAAAATTGTACAGTTGTAGAACTTTGCTTAATCATAGTGAAATTGTAAAATTTCCTGATCTTATTGTTGATATTAATAACGTTATGGACTTTTAAAACGTGTAGGTAATATTAATGTACTCATGTTTTTCATATGCGTTCCATATAATCAAATCATTGACGCGAAAACTCAATTTACCGGGTACCACCTCAAATGTTGTTTAATGTGGTTTTATCTCGTTTACACGGTTACTTAATTCTTGAGTAATTACATTTCCTCATTTTGTATAAGTAACCAGAACTTATAGTTTTCATTCAATTTTATCAATACTACACCTGGTACTTCAAACGGCGAAGATTCACAATTTGCATGTTATGTAAATAAATATAGGAGTATATTCACAGTGGAGGGATTATTTTTAGCCGACTTCCAAAAGGAGGAGGTTCTCAATTTGGTTTTATATTTTTAAGTATGTACACAGATTACGCTGAGATTTATGATCCGATTTACGTGATTCTTCTTTAGTTTGATGCGGAATATATGCAATTTGGTCCCATACAAATTTAACATAGTTTGGCCAATCAGTTTTCATTTTATGAATATTTTTATATTTATTATGAACATTTTTGTTTACGTGGATGATGTAACTATACTTTGTGTACGGCTTTTTTTGGAGTTTTAATTTAGGTTGATTATTAGTTTTTGTTTAATACGGATTGTTAACAAAAATCGAATCTTACCCCGAAAGGAGTGGAAATGGGGGAGGTTACTTTTTTAGCTGTACGAAACTAATTAACCTTGTGACCTAATCCGAATAGTAGATTATCATTTGTCAACATCACAATAGCACCATACATCACCGAACTTAGACAGGTAACGCAACGTTTATAACTTATTACTCAATGCGTTGATTGGCACTTCTGAGGCTGGTGCAGCCGGTTCGCAAACACAGAACACAAAAATAAATGAAATAACCTTCGTTCGCAATTCATTTTGAAACCTATGTCGACTGCATGGAAGCCTTCGATTGTGAAACGGTATGTTTTACTGGCTTAAACCAGTCGATTTTAATTCATATTTGAATTCAAATAATCGACAATATTTGGGTTATCATCTCTAACGGCCGAACACAAAAAATAGTAAGGTAGTGACAAAATATAATTTACACAGTGCAATGCGTAGCTAAGTAACGTGCCCTTTCCACGTAGTAATTATTCTTTATTCTGTGTTTATAACTTATTACTCAATGTGTTGTTTGGCATGTCTGTGGCTGGTGCAGCCGGTTCGCAACCTTGTGCCGCCCCCCTACCGCGCCCAGCCCCCCTCTCCCCCACTCCCTACCGCCCTCGATTCACTTTCACTGGTTCAGGCTGCTCAGGCCGCGGATTCGGCCTTCCTCGGCCGTCTTCGGTATTTGCACATAGAATTTGAATAACAAAAATGTTTCCTTGTGGCGTGATTTCGCAACTTTTGTCGTTTTTCAATGGATGTGGTTGAGCGTATGGTGGCAAGGACGTTTCAAGTGCGTTATAACAAAATATATAATTTTTTAAGAATGAAGACTGTGATTTTGAAATATATGGTCGCATCACCTGCACGTACATTCTGGTTCAGGGGTTATCTACTAACTTTTAAAAAGTCTAGTTTATAGAGAGTTAAAAAAGTAACTAATTATTTAGGAACTATAAATTGTCTATAAAATGAACGTACTTCTATGAGTAATCGTGTCAAATTGTACAAATGATACAAGTTTATGTAAAAGGTGCGGTTCGCGGTTGTTTTATTCCATGACACGTGAGTCTATAAAGGTCAATTTTATACTCACTAGGAATAACATACATATATAATCCACATAAGTAAGAACCTTGTTAGTCATACTTTGCTACTAACAAAAGATTTTTAGACAAAAATATCCATTTCCCACCTACAATTTTTTGAAATGACTAACGCGTTGATGTCTTTTCAATGACTACGATGACTGTCATAAAAAATACCGTAGATTTCTAACTTATATGTTAGTTTTAGGCAGGGTTTCTATAAAAAACTAATCGTTATCGTTAGGAGCAAGCATCCGTTTTTAAGGAATAAGTAACTAGTCATAACATGCTACGGAAAATTATTTTTATAGCAACAGTATTGATTAATGTCTCATTACCAATTTTATAGACCGTTAGAGAAACGGGGCGTATCTTGAATAAAGGAACTGGGAATGAGGTACTAAGCGATACTTATACTGATAATTCTCAAGGTTTCAAAAACATTATTTTCGTATTTAGACGTATTTTGAGCTGTTTGTATAATAGTGAGTAAAAATCCAACATGGCGGGCCGGGGACCGGTTTATGCAAATATATCGTACCAAATAACGAGGCACGGAAGAACATATTACAAATGCCACTTGATCACCTTCTGCAGGAGACAACCAGCCTGGTATTAATACTGAAGTCAGTATCACCGGGCTAATGCGCACTTGTTTATTCACGTGGGAGTTTACTACTTGTATACTGGGCCTGCCTTATTGGTCCACTTTTAAAACCGATCTGTCATTTCGTTAATTATCAATGATATATTAATTGATTTTATTTTATTTTGATTGGTAATACAGACATTATCTGATGTATACTAGACTATACTACCATTATCTTCCGTGTAGGTATATGTATTCACCCGTATATCCAGCTGTTACTTAGGAGCGAAGTCTCTCAAAATATCAAAGCATAAAAACTATTATTCAGTAAACTTGAGTTTAATATAACAAGCTTTATTTTTGACGATCAGATATAATTATATTCAGTTCTACACGTTGCGACCGTCGGCCTTGATTATCAACTCTGATAAAACAACGCATTTGTGGTTTTTCATTTATCGGATAGGCCTTTATTAGACAAATAACTATATAAAATTGACAGTACTCGACATTGTGTATATATGTATACATACTAGTAACTATCGTAAATAAAAAGGGGACACCGGTTACGTACTCAACTCGTGTGGTTACATCTATTAAGTAACATAATATTATTTGTTAATATTCGTATAATAAGACTTTACAAAATATTACGCGTACATGAAATTGGAATTCGGATATGACGTCAGCTAGCGACCGGTGCAGCGGCGTCCTTGCACAAGCGGACTCGAATACCAACACTTTATACGTGTTGTGAACCAGAGTACTAGAATAAATGTAGCGCATTTTTTATAAGAATATCTGCAACATACGGCTGGCGATATATTAATTACTAGCGGTCCGTCCCAGCTTCGCACAGGTTTATAATATAGCCTATGTTACTCAGTGATAATGTAGCTTTCTAACAGTAAAATATTTTTTGAAATCGTTCCAGTAGTTTTTGAGTTAATTTGTTATATACAAAAATACACATATTTTCTCTTTATAATATTATTATAGTATAGATTAATTTCTAAAGCTTCACTATCAAAGGCCACTATGTTATACAGGCACAGGTTAACTAACAACTTTGGACAATTGTCTAACGGACCTTGTTTTACATCATCATCATTAATTCACCCGAAGTGTAGATAGAGGTGCATTGGGGGCGAATTTAATCTATTGTCATTATACCGGTCACATTCCTCCGTAATACGAGAGTTTTGAGTCATAATCATGAGATTATTATTATTTTTATTATTTTCCGTGTAGGTATATGTATTCACCCGTATTCACCCGTACATCCAGCTGTTACTTAGGAGCGAAGTCTCTCAAAATATCTAAGTATAAAATCTATTATTCAGTAAACTTGAGTTAAATATAACAAGCTTTATTTTTGATCAGATATAATTATATTCAGTTCTACACGTTGCGACCGTCGGCCTTGATTATCAACTCTGATAAAACAACGCATTTACTGTCAATTTTATATAGTTATTTGTCAATGATTATTATTATGAAATCACACTTACACAATGTGGGTTGGTGAACTTCACACATCTTTTTTTATGTGTCCTTACGATATTTTTGGTTTGCTGTACAGCAAGTGGTAATCAGTTTTTGAATCTTACTCGCAAATGAAATCCCGAGGTACAAAGGCCGTGGTTTAAAGCTACCGTATTTGAATTGAAAGCGTTCTCAGATATAAATAACACCTATGCCTGTAAGAAAAGCTCTAACAAGTAAACATATTTCCTCTGCAAAATGTTTAATAATTGAGCTCAATTTGAGAAAATCATTACCGCATATTATGTTAGTGAAAACGCTACCAGCTATTATCAGATTAAAGCTTCCAGGTCTGCCCCAATTAGTAGTACAACGCTGCACTGGACCTATTCATCGGCTTCTCTCCGTGAGACGATGGACCGCATTCAACTTCGGCACTCTTTCTATATTATTTTATCGTTTCAACTCGTACCAAGAGCTTATTCAGCTCAATAAACATCCAATTAACTTTAAATAATAAAAAAAAAGTTACTTAACTGTGTAAATATTCAATTTCAAAAACTGTACATTTAATTTACTTTTGGCATACTTTATTCTATAGATGTTTACAATGTAACAGTTACTGGTTTGTCCTATATAAATAAATAAATAAAGTAAGTTAAAATAAGTTTTTATCATATATATGCGTTTAGTTTGTATTACATCAAGAGGTTGAACAATAAAGAGTTATCTAGTTAACTATCTATCACGTTCAACAGTTGTTCATAAGCGCTTACTATAAAAACAATACAATTTTAAGCAAATTACGAGACAAAAAGGATTAATTATATAATAATTATGTACATTTAGTACGTACATTACGGCGGTGTTGTGGAAGAGTTTTCATTAATGTAATTATGATTTCCGAGGCTCCGTGATCCCTCTAATGAAATCTGTAAAAAGCATTATCTCCACAATTTATTACGGCCTGAATATTAGCTAAGTTTTAGAGTTATATTAACTAACGCATAAGAAACTTTTATACCCGCCTTCATAGGTCGCTGTCGACGGTGAAAAATCGTTATGAATCTTTTACAATCCCCCCCTAACAGCGTTGGAAACATTTCAAGCAAACTCTTGCAAAAATGCCTCTTTCGAACCGACATAAAATAGTTGGCCGGTGGTTTACTAATAACGAAACAACATTTCAGCGGCTCCCGACTGTTGCGACGTCTGAATCAATTACGTATTATACTAATTTATTTACGTTACCTAACTATTGTTGTGGCCGTCTACGTGTTGATCGCCGTTTATTGGAGAGCATAATTGCTAAAGCTGACACTGATTGTCACCTTCCTGATTATGTTCGATTGTTATAACTTATGTAACCAATCGTCTTCAATACACAACAATTTGCTGTTCGTTGTCGCGCAAAACTCAAAAACGTTCAACATAAATGAGGTATATCTCATAATGAATAAAGAATACATTTCGATTAAGTAAGGGATATAAAATGGAATGATTATGATACAGCTTTTAGAAGCGCCTAAAGTTTTCTACATTAGACTTACTATATGTTGGTGTCTAACCACAAACATTTTCGGCTGTAGTATTTGCCATATCTTATTTTCCCCGACCGGCCTACAAGAAGGCTTATTGGTCTCGAAGATCTAGTTATGATACCGCCATCTATAGGCTAAAGTGTCTGACTTGAACAATATCCAGGAGCATCTATTTGGGGAGCTAGGATAATCACTTCAGTTTTTTTATCGAATATTAAGGCCATAAGACACTAGTGTTTCTCACTCAATATTTATACCCATATTTCTAAAAATATAAAGAAGAACAAGACACTTGTATTTCATTCGTAACAATCCAATTCTTTGATGTATCTCTTAAATATTTAAACCCGTTACATACAAAACGTTTAGCATCAATCAAATAATGGCGAATAAAAAAATCCGCACAGTGAGGTCACGTTCCTGTCGATGCTGAGTGCTTATGTATGTATCAACGCGTCCTTGCTGCGGCGGTGGCGGCGCCGTGGTTCATTAATGCAAGAATTTCCTATAACAAAGACTTACTTTATCTGTCGCTTTTACTCGCATGTACTGAAGTTATGAAATAAAGTTTAAGACGGAATCTTTACATAATAGGATTCGGCTTGGTAAACAAAGATAATGATTATTTAATTAACTTGAAGTATACAACTGATTTTGAATAAAATAATGTATAATTAACATGATACCTATATTTTTATAGCCCACGCGATAAAACACAACTGCATAAGCCAAGCTCGTATGTTTCTAGTGAAATCAAATAAAGGAACTTCCCTTCTATCCTGACGTTTTATAAAGAAGACCTTCTCAATGAGATATATGGAGGATAAGCCACTACGTTATGTTGTATATATTTCTTACACAAAATAAACATGGCAAGCCTAAGGCGACGCACAAAAGGAAGCTTTTGTACACCACTTCGTATATTTGTTAACTTGTGTTTTTATTCCGCCGCTCACCGGATGCAATCGGTCTTCTCTACGCGAGCGAATGTTAAACATCAGTACGGTTTATATAACTCTATAGGGTCGGAAGAACGGAAATAATTTTATACGCTAGATCGATTTACCAATCTTTTAATATCTGCTTTGTTGAACTATTACTTTGATATAATTGGAAACTTTCATTATGATTATATTTATTGATTATTAACAAGTTTGCATTAATATTTCAATATATTAATGAAGAAATCTTTATCGCACCTAAAAACTTAATAGCACTGTTTCATAATTGACAAATACAATAGACTCGAGTCACGTACTCGTGGAAATTTTCTAAATTGTAAAGGCCAAAGTAGCAGAAACATTGCAATATTGGACTCTATATATCGTAATTTAATAGCAATTAATTGTAGAAAATTGCTAAAATAGTGCAATTAGTTGCACGGTCCATTCCTGGAGTGGTTCGCCTCAGCCGCGGCGGACCCTCATTGGACGCACTTTCTGTTTCTCAGCAGCCGGCGACCTCGGCCCGCCGCGCCTTGCCTCCGCTCACATACCATACCTGCTCGTGATCTAAACATGTTTATCGACAACTATGGTCCGAGCACTGACGGTGATTATGCGTGAGTTATATAGCTAGGTAGCCTCTGGACAGTTCCGATCGTAGATATTTTTTTTTAGATATTTATAGTATTCTAGGAGCGTAATATATTTATTGTAGTTACGAATTTTAAATTATAAGTAGCTCATGTTAATAAAACATAGTGTAAAATAGTCAAAAAATAATCGTCACGGTAAATCTTAAAGTAAATAGAGTGCGAGCGTGGGTGTCAGGTCTAAAGCTCAAAACACCGTCTAATAGGTACCTACCCCGTATGTAACAATACATTAATTCCGGGAAGTAAACGCGCCAGTTTTATATGGTGAAGTGGGAGTACATAAACAACAAAGTTTACTGAGGGCTCCGCAACAAAACGGGGCGAAAACAAAATTTATCATTTCTCCGAAATACATCATGCAAGTAGACATCGCGAAGGGTCGAAATATCGTACCGTATACCGCGGGCCCTTCCACGGTCTCTCAGTAGATTTTCGTCTAAAAGAGACGCTGCCTTTTGTTAGAACTAAATTAAATTACATGACTTACGGGAAATTCGAGATTTGTGAAACAGAATAACATTCAAATCTTTTATTGAAGCATTAACTCCAAGTCGATTCTTTGAGTAGCTAAAATAATCATTTAGTTAAGGTGATAACTAGAACGTTCTATTGAATGAAAGGTTCGAAATTCGTACAGTCACTCGGTCGATTCACAATGTCATTAACAGAAGTGAAGAGCGTCTGTAGCCAGGCGGAGGGCATTCGTCCGGCGGGCGCTCTTTGTGAATTTCTCATCTCGTCATGGGGACAGCGCGCCGGCTTAAATGGGAAATGCTTCACAATGGACGAGGAAGTTCCGGTGTTCACCAGCTGTGTCCTGTCCAATTATTTTCGCAAATCACCGTTCGGTCGGTGTCTCCCTTTAATTTTATCTCTTTGTCTGATTGAGTAGAGTCGCGCTATGACTTACTGATACAAACTACAGCAAAATTTGCTACTCAGCTACTTGCTTTGCTTGGTACGTTAGGTTCCAAATAGTTACATATCGTGAAAGTGACACTTTTTAGTTACAATAACTAATTTGATGAATAGGTATTATTTGCATACCTAAACTATAAACATACGGGTCGAATTCAGAATGTAAAATATTTTTTAAGTAATCATCAGATAGTAATTAACACTTGTTTACAACTAGGTTATAAGTTAACTTCAAAACATAATCCAGTTGGCAGGTCAAACTTATTATTTCAAAACTCAATTAGGGACACAATAGCAATCTAAGTCAGAGCTTAGTCGCTCGCTAAGTTGCGCCTGTAGCTAACAACTTTAATTGACTTTCGAACAAAATAACCTGGTCTCAGAAGTTGAACTGTTGGGATTATGAGTCAATATCAAAACAGGGTCATAACAATAACACAGAGTTTAAAAAGAAAATAATAACATATTTTTATAGAAAATTATTAACAGCAAGTTTCCTTTAAATAATAAATTAATTAGTGTCGTGACTTTACGCCGAAGTCTTTCTAGGTCACTTACCAAGAAAAACAATTAGTTTTGTTTATTTTCTATCACCGTCTCAAGAACACGAGTGAAAGAGTAAAGTGACGTAAAATGTACCAAAGAAGTTGTTTTATAAATAATTTACATGATTGACTGAAATGTCACTAGTAAAATGTTTGTTTACTTTAACTACACAAAGTCACTAGTGAGTGACTCTATGTCGGTAGTGCGCTGAACTACCAGGCTAATTGCTCTAAACAGCGCACAAAGGCATATTTTCATTTCAAACAGTTCACGGTGTTAAGCCCGCCCGCAATGTTTCACTACATAAATAAATAAGTAATCAAATTTTGTCTCCATTTTGTAGGATTTATCTCCTTTTAACAATATCAGTTTTACAATATAGCCGATTTTCATCGCCGATGGGTTTAGATAAATTTTAATGTCTTTAAATAACCAAAAACTTTTGAGATTGTTTGTACTTCATAAAACGCTCTTATGGATTTCTATGGCAAATTAGCCATGTGATCGGATACCTACACTAGATCGTCAATCCGTGGATATGTGATTTTACCTTTTCTGTCTCGAAATGGTTACAATTGTTAGACTTCTGTATACACACATAAAGCTTTTGTGCGTGCACAAAGGCGTCGAGGACGACGACGCCATGATCGAACTACATTCCTGTGATCCAGTTCTTGTTACTTCCCCAACTCCTTCGCTCCTCGCTCCTTTGTGACTTCCCTAACTCCTTACTCCTATAACTGATATTTCTGTTTCCCTTATGTATGTATTATTTGTGTGAAAATATCATATTTCAGTATTGATGTACGGACCAAAGAATGTTTTTTTAGAAGTAAGTAAACAAAGCTGACATGTTTTGTTGGGACGCCCATTTGAGTATGTTCAATTTGTCGATTGGTAAGTGCTTTGCTGGCCAAGTGAATTCATATAAATCCTTTTCGTCGAGCGATATATAGTTTGCGAAAATGATAATCATAAGCACAACAAAAAGTATTTGATTAATATACCACTTACAATATATTTGAAATAGCTACATTAATTGGGAAATTTAAAGTTCGTAGTTATAAAGTGCTGATGAAGTAGAAAGAAATATAGTATGTATTAATTGTTTGTTTATTTCGGAATACAACATGCGTCAAAATAAAATAAAGCGCACATTACAGGGGGGCATTCTCGCAAAACCGACATTATCTGTAATTCGGCATAATAATATGTCCAAGCAAAATTAAAAAATACGACCAATTTTACGTTTGATTCGACATATATCGAATTAGAGATTATGTCGATCGTGCGAGAATTGCCCCCCCAATACCCATGCTATGTGACATATGACGTAGGTAAGACACAAATGATAAAAACAAAACACAATCACAAAGGACATGGAGCTATTTAAAATTATGAACGGCATTTATATCAATACGTACATATTAACAGCACAGGGAAATTCAATATTGTCCCCGGAGGTCTGCCGCTCTTTTGGCTAGGATTGACGCAAAAAGTCAAGTAAGATATTTTCATATATCGAGAAGCCAAGCGCCGGGAACCGAGGAAGTAATACGTAGCTGAAAAATACCGGCAGCATCATATTTATTGGCAGCGTGTATTTTTCTTCATTTTAATAGAAAGTCTCGTGACGAAATTAACTCTAAGGAAGTTAGTGGTGCTGCAATAACAGCGAACTATAATAATTTGATTACATAATGTTGTGGTATATATAATATGTTGTATCGAATTATTTCAACCGCAATTTATAACCTTCAAACATCATCAGCTTCGAATAAAAAACAACTGCATAGACATATAAGTAATACCTACCTACTCAACGCACAAAAAGCATATTGCGACAGCAAGAAATACCAATATCTATAAATGTCTAGCACTTATCTAGCTTGTGTTGAAATGCTTAAGAAATCAGACTGAACTCTTTGGAAACAAGCGCTATAGTATATGTAACACTTGCTGTGCTCAAAAATTTGAGCCGCGTAATATGTAAACCCCTAAATTCACAAAGATGACAATACCCCTATAAGCCACTCCAAATAGTTTACAATTTTCAGTGATGACACAAATATAATTATTACAAAATGGTGTCTTATAAGAACTACATACTTCAGCTTCTCCTTTAATAATTACTTAATACCTGCTCAAACTTGATTAATTATTTGTAATAGATTTAACACTCCTGCACAGTTTTCGGTTAAACTTTTCTAAATGTACTTAATATGGAATTATCGACAGCAAAGTCTAAGATTCATTTGATAAGGGTTCAGAATAGACGATAGTAAGATCTGAATTGAATGATTCTAGATATTAGATCGTGCAGCCTATATTTTTTCATTTCCATTTTGAGACTAACGTGTGTGATTTAAATAAACTTAACCTCAATTATAACAGCAAATATAAGCACGTCACACATATTTTACGTATCGTAAACATATTTTTTATTTATAAAGCCACGTCGATTGAACCGAATAAAAAAAACTTGATTTACGTCTGACAAGGGAGCAAAAAATGTTTTATATCCGTTGATATGTGAATGATTCATGGGTTCTGTTGTGCGCAATCAGTTGGTAACGGTGGGATTACCATACTCTGGGGTTATACAGTTACTTTATAACATTTGAACCTTGAAAATTATCCGGAAGATAGGTCTCTATATTCTAAAATGTTGTAAAGTTTGTTGTTGTAAGATAAGACTTTTATTACTGATTATATCGGACCGAGACACTCTCTCACTTTCGAACAAGAGAAAGCAACAAAACTGGCATATCTCACATTTTGTCTTGTCACGACCGCTTACTCCTAACGTGCCTTTCGCTTAACCCTCGTTCTATCCATAATGTCCATAATTTCAATGAGGCAGAATCACTGTCATAGCCTCGGTACGGATAGTAGGTAGTCATGGGCAACGGAGCGTATGTGGAACCGCAAAATGCGATGCAAGCACACCGCGGCGAACGCGTCGCGGGCCTTTCCGCTGCGATGCACGCCGCGCGGCATTCCGCAGCGGCCGCATTCCACGCGCACTAACAAATGTTACCCTATCGGTACATGCTCAGGGACCCAATCCTCGCATGATTGACATATGTCAAAACAAAACGTCAAAATGGTTGTCTTTTTTCGTTTTGTTTCGCCATTATGTAGAATTGGAGATTGCGGGAATTGTCCCGCAGGGCGTCTATTTGCAAAATGACAACTATTTAAGTACCTAACTAATGTTTGGATTTATTTTCAGTAATCGTATTCACAGATTAAACAATATTGTTTTCTCTATGGTCCTAATATTATATTATGTATGGTCCTAATACAAATATTTTTCATTGTACTCACAAGTAACAAGTATCAAGAAGTGACGTTTAGTTCATTGTTAAATTTGAATATTCATAACTGACATTTACTTACTACTTTGAATAAGGTAACGATCGTTATTTTAAATAATAATTATTATTGTATCATTGACAAGACAAATATGACGATATATCGATGATCGATTGAGCGAGCATGTCATATAATCTTGATCATAATTTTGTATATTGTCCAGAGATAATTATTAAACATTTATTTTTATAAATATTTACATAGTCAATAGAGATAGTTTAGATTGAGAGCCGTTGTAAGACGGTTTGAAGTTACTGAAATATAGTACAGGCAACAAAATGGAATGATAACAATTACTTAACTTTAGCCAAATTTATACACAGCTTCATACCTAATACTTATCACGTAAGTGCGGTCATCATTCAGTTTCATCTAAGTAGTTCGTGACATAAGCAAGTCATAGCGGAAGTGTGATGTGACCATTGTGATGAGAAACCAGTTTAACTTCAATTTTAAATAGTCATGGCCTCGTAATTATTTTTACTCATCTTATTTTTAGTTGACTGTCATCGCGAGATAGTTTCATAAGATTGAGTTTATTATATCCGTGTATGAGAACAAACTTTTTTTATAAATACTCGTTTATATCCAAATTCCAGTTAGCCTGAATATAATGAAATCCTAACGTACCTAGGATGAGGTAAGTCTTTTAATTGCTTTATTCTTCTCTTAACGTATTGGTTATAAAAATTAAATGTATAGAAAATTATCGACTAAAATAATCCGTTCTAATTCGCAATTTATATTCTAAATCAGCCGACATTTGCATTGCGAACGTTTCCCCATAGGCTTACATCATAGTTATTAGATTACTAATTATTAACGACGCATGATAATTTGAGGGCTCCGATTCTATAATAAGCAGTGAAAGTGAACAGACAAGTTAGAAAGTATGTTCGCCAACTATTGATATTCGCGGTAGAAATCTGTTAGCATACACGTGTCACTTTCTCACGAAGATTCGACGAGACAAGGGCATTTTTGAAATAGTTAGCTAAATATTCTGTTTTCACTGAGAATATTGAGCATCTAACGAATATATTTATTATTATTTCTACAACATCCTGTACCTATGATAGGTATCGAATGTAGTCAGCTCGCTTGTACAATCTGAAGCAACTATTCATGTAGAAATCTAAAAAACTGGATTATGTTTCAAAAGCTGTAAGCGAATGCGAATCTATCTTACGTAGACTGAGGAAACCGTCCTACAATAAGTTCGCGGTTCAGTGAAAATTCACAGATCGCTGCTTCGATCAGAATTATAAATAGCGAGTAGACAGGTACATAGTCGGTGGCACGCATGGAAACTAAAAATACGTAGACAAGCGATGTCGATTCTGAGAAATTTGGACTAATCTATATTTGACAACACAACAAATATTGCTATCTTGCTCATAAATTCTGGTCGTTAGAAATACGCTTAATTTAGTGTAGTTAAGTTTGGTACCAATATAAGCGACACCAATGTTCTGTTTCTTTCATTATTGTGAGAATATTTCAATTTTAACGTGACCGTGCAAATCATGTATAGTAAAAGCCTTAACTCCTCTAGCGATGAGTTAATGAACTAAGTTTCCCAGTTATTTCCGTTAATATGGCGACGCGTTTTGTCCTTTATAAAAACGTTGGTTACAACCACAGTTATGCTGAGCCAGCTTTTATCCCCGATACGATGGACCGGTGCCTCGAAGCAGTTGGCGTCGTCGCAGACAAAAGAAAAAAGGTTCAAGACGAGAAGTGTTTCTTACACACCGACGGAACGCGATTTACCATTTTATTCAGTTCGTTTGTTCTTGGGCTTATTTTATAATAACGAAAATTGTTCACTCGTTAAAATTCGTTTTTAATTTATGGTAAAAGCATTTGTGAAAAAAAAAATATTTACGTTCCCGGCCCGGGTGCACGGAGCTCGCAAATTGCCCTTTTTTATGAAAAACGCCGGGAGATAATGTTATTGCGGACTACAAAGTCTAAATTTCTACGCGGCGTGGAGTGTGAAGATATCTCTTCGCTTGATGAAGTTGATTTAAGTACCTTTCTACTCAGTTCTTATAAACCTTTGTTTTTTAAAAGCGAACGTACTTTATTAACTCTGAATACCAACAAAGAATTCGGATATTAGCATAGCGCTATATAGTTAAAAATCACGTTATGACGTATACTTTTGAAGATCTCATTTATTATTGGCTGAAAGGCAATAATAACAGAGCACCTAATGGCAATATAATTTGGTACCAACAAAATGCTACAAAGGCTACACTATTAACAGACCGCTGTATATGCATTGCGAACACTAAGAATCCATCTATTTAAAGATTTCGTACAACTAAGGAAAAACATCTATGAAACAAACCCCACATTATTCGAGAATGCTTAAAAATAATTGAATGCGAGAGAATCCGCTGTTGTGGGCGAAATTAAAAAAGGCCTCTACTGCAATGTCTTCCGAAAATAAATGAGCTTTGCTTTCAAGTGGCGTTTATTGCCTTATCTCAAGGAGAATTATAGCATTATCCCCGGACAAAAAAAAATTACCCATGTCTTTGAACCTTGGCGAGACATCTTGGATGCGAGCCAATGTCATTGCGTGAGTCCGAACCGTTTTAAAAGGCAAAAATATAAAACGAACGTGTCGATTATTTTCTTTATAGCAAAAATGTTCAAGAAATAGGTATCTAAAAGAACACTTAACATAATGAATTTTTAGTTACAGAAAGGTATTTTATTTTTATTTCAAAAATAGAACGTCAAATAAGAAGTCCTGAATTGAATATTGATGCCGCAAAAGACAACCAAAATGACGATCGGCTTAGAAATGACGTTAACTGGTCATCATGTCTAGTTCAGTCGCGATTGGTTACCAATAACATCCATGCGAAAAATACTTGCGAAAATTCAGTAAAAAATGCAAGAAGGATTATGTTTGATGGAAGAAGAATTACAAAGTGTCTATTTTATTTCGTCGCGTTAATTTCGCAAAGTTGTGAGAGCGGATCGTGGAGCGACGCGGTACAAGTGAACAAATCGATTTCCCTCACTTGTCGTTAAATAACTGGCTGACGGTTTTATATTGACTTGCAGTTACACTATTTAAATAAATACGATAGTCATTTTTATTTATCGGCATCAAACTAATGATAAGTTTGATGCCCCTAGAGGTACACACATTAGGAAATGAGGTTTGAACATGACCTAACACATACGTACTACTCGAGTTCAGTCATATTAAGAAAATTATGAAATATTAAAATTCCAAAAAAACAAGAAATATTGTATCGTTTAATATGTCACGTTCAATATGTACGTTTCGAAATGAGAACTTCCTCCTTTTTTAAGGAGGCGTAAGCGTCGCTCACTGCGAAAGTGAAGCAACGTATACTCGTATATGTGTGCGTTAAATGAGACACACCAACCAATGCGTGTCTCGTGATAGCGACGACCGACTTACTAATATAAGTGTGTGTGAGAAAGACGTTTACGTACAAGCGAGCCGACTAACTTACCTTTCTGTATACGTTCAAGTTATTAGGTACATAAATTATAAAAAAAAAACATATTTGTATCCTCATCCAAATATAACAGAAAATGCGATTGTGCAGCTTTACTTACAATAGAACTGACATTTCTTTAACCATTGACGACGGCTTGGTCCAGTGGTTTAAGAGTAGGCCGCTTGACTCACTGAACCGAGTGGTTGCGGGTTCGATTCCCGCCAGCGTCAAATTTCGGAAATGGCCTATTCGAAATTTGCCCTGGTCTGGGTGTAACTGGGATCGCCCCCAGTCCATTGTATGGTACCCATAGTACAAGCTATGCTTAGTTTGGGATCATACGATGAGTATGTGTTGTCTGGCGATATTATTATTATTATATTATTCTGTTAGAGGCTTTGTAGGTATTTGGCAACGTAGACGTTATTGAGTGTCAGCCGTTCATCGTAGTCACTAGGGCGCGTCACGTTGTCCCGGTACATCACGACAACGTGACAAGAAACGCCCTCTATACCCTCCTAGGATTACACACGTTCAAAATTTATTACTGAACGTGCACCGTTCACGGTAGATAATGTTTTCTCAGTTTAAAATGCAGGACTGATCCATTTTCACTTTTCTGTTGACTCTCTTTTATTTTCTGATAACCTGGTACTTTTATCATCGTCCTTTGCCTTACCTTGTTCCATTATTTGGGGTCGGCGCAGTATGTCTTTTTCTTCCATTCATCTCGCTTTTCCGTCATACTGACATCCACTCCGATCTCATTCATATCACCCTACAAACAGTCCATCAATCTTTTCTTGGTTCATCATCAACCTGGTACTTTTATGATAGGTTAAAAAGAGTTGGGCTATTTATAAGCCGCCAGCCAAAAAAAACTTCGACATCAAATAACCCTATAACATTCTTCTAAATCCTCTTGAAAACATCACCCGATCTTTGCCAAAACACGTTAAGGGAATATGAAATTGTGAAAAAAAAGGAATTCAGTAATATGTGTTTATTAAAAATACGCCTACATAATACCATATTACCCTTGACATGGTTATATACGAAAAATATAAGTCTTATTAGGCGTTGAATTTATGGACCGTGTCGTCTTTAGCATCCATTATTCTGCTTAGACTGTATAATTAATCTTCTTCTTAGCCTCATACATTTTATATTATGCTTGAATTAATAATAAGAAAACAAATAAAATACTTACTTTATATTATACATACATTTAGAAAAGCAAAATGATTGAATGTGGAATAAATATAACACGTAATAAGTTTATAGTAGTTACGTGTAATCAAATGACATTGGACCACTATCAGCCCGAAGAAGTTATACATTTATGATTTTAGTGCGTGTTTTACGTTCAGTAATGCATCCAACAATCTGAGACTAGACATGCCTAGTAATATAGAAATTAAAATGACTAAATATAACTAACAATTGGCGGAAAGATGAAATCATTGTAAAAAACCGGCCAAGTGCGAATCAGACTCGCGCACGAAGGGTTCCGTAACATTATCTATAAAAACGGGAAAAAAGTCATGTTTGTTGTATGGGAGCCCCCTTTAATATTTATTTTATTCTGGTTTTTAGTATTTGTTGTTATAGCGGCAACAGAAATCTATAATCTGTGAAAATTTCAACTGTCCTACTATAACGGTTCATGAGATACACCCTGGTGACAGACGGACGGACGGACAGCGAAGTCTTAGTAATAGGGTTCCCGTTTTACCCTTTGGGTACGGAACCCGGTATCTCGACCTATTATTAAACCTGTTATTAATAAAGTCTCTGAGAATTTGCTTAATAATTACCGGGAAATGCTTATCAGACATTAAGGTCCCTTAATTTATAGATAGATTTCCTACACGATGGTAATTACAAAAGTACCAAAACAATAATACCATGTCGGAATTTCATATGAATTACAGTAATTTATGTGAACAAGGTGCACTCTATTACTACCCAGTTCTGTATAAATTACACACTCCAATTACTATTTAGGTAAGTATTAGTATAAACTTGAAATATTTCGAAATCAACTTTTATGATTGCAAAACTCAAAATTTAAGTTTATTTCATAGATACTCATATAGTTTTCATAACTACTTGAGTGTTCCATAACTTATCCTCATCATCATTTGCCTTACCTTGTCCCATTATTTGGGGTAGGCGCAGTATGTCCTTTTCTTCCATTCATCTCGCTTTTCCGTCATACCGACACATCCACTCCGATCTCATTCATATCACTTTTTACACAATCCACCCATCTTTTTTCCATAACATAACTTTGTTCCATAGCTGATCCTAATGGACATATTTAATTTTTATCTAAAATTCTCAATAATTTACTTTTAATCCCTTAATTAATTTACAATATATATTTACGAATAGGCACTGTACTGGAGTTTATATGCGATATAATACTAATAACTATGTTTCAACAACATGGCAACATCTGACTTTGATGGGAAACAGTATTAAAAACTAAACCTCATATTGGTCATATTTTTCGTTTTGTATCGACTATATGAGTAGTAGACTATATATCTATATGAGAGATAATGTCGATAATACGAGAATTGCCCCCCAGTGAAGAAATGCCAAACGCTTCCAATAAAACCGCTCCAATCGAATCATTCACAGTTAATATTTATGCGTAAGTTATTATTAATCATATTCAGCTCACATCCCGGTCCTTCGGTTCTATTCACTGACTGAAAGTGGCTCACGTAACAAAGGAACGGTAACCTAATACGTGACGAGAAATATGATGTATTAGTCGAGCCGTATTCTATTGTGATGGACCCATTAACCGACTAATTGGTTCCAACGGTTCCAGAGTTATGCTCTCGGCGCGAGCGGCGCGGCGCGCGCGCAGTGAAATCGCGATCCGCTTAGCTGACGCCCGCTAATAGAGTAACATGCATGTATAGCTCGGTACCGAATGGCGAAATTCTCCGAGGAATAACGAAAATATCAGTTCTCTTCTTTATGTTTAATATTACAGTTGGTACACTAAGCACTTATGAATTGTCAGAAATATACAAAATGGTAAAACTACTACCACCCAGAATGCTGTTCTTATAGAAAAGAACGAGCAATACACGTTATGGTTAGTCTATTCAAAAGGATCATTTTTGAAAATAGGATAAGGCTGACCGAAGCATATCTGATGGCATACAAGATACTTTGTAATACTGACATAGTTTTTTTTTTAAGTTAAATGAAATGTGAGATACGTAAGCATTACAAAAGGTAGAAGAGTAATTATACATATCATAACAACGAGATTAACTTTGTAAAAAAATCTCTAGATTTTTACTCAACACTCAACTTACATTTTACAGATAATTGTCCATAAACTACGAGTAACTATGAAACATTTATGACTTGATGGACAAAGTGGCCTTACGCAACAACTTGCGAGGCTTGTTACGTCACTTGGCAAGGGAATAGGTGTATATTACATACGAATTGCACTGGACAAGGTCGTTTTGTTGACTTTTGTTAGTAAAATACTGTTAACGCATGGTCTAATTTGTTAATCTTTTACCGCACAAATCAGGATATTTTTGTGAGACATATGCTAAACTCTAAACTGGTTTCAATTTAGTTTTGTTAGTTCTAAAACGCTGTATTGTTGTTTGTCGCTCTGAAGTTGTAAAAACTAAAGTAGCAGATGTAAGCTTTATTGGTTTAAGCGAAAGTACATACAGCGGGTACAACGAGAACCAAACTTCTCCCCGCAGTGCACGCCCAACTTTACGTGTAAATAAAATGTTGGAAGGCCGTACTATTGGTATTAAGTTTTTAATGAGATTTACGATGCTCTCATTAGGCTATTTCCTCATATTATGATCCCGAGGTATATTTTTTTATATTAAAAATCTATATCTTATTAAAATTCTGGTAATGATTCAGTTGTTAAGTTAGTATTTACGTATGTACATACTCGTATATGGAATCAGCTAATTCTTCTGCGTCGAATGAGTATTCTCTCCTGTAAAGTAACAAAAAAGATCTTTCTATTTTGCGATTCCGTAGTTTAACAAGGGTCGTATTATCCACGCACAGTTATAAATGAATTGTTGTCACGGTATGCAGAATTGTTCGACCGCGATGGGCGTTTTTGGCTGATTTAAAATGCATTTTAAATTCATATTGAACGATGCATCCTAGAGCTAATGTCTAAATAAACACACGAATATAAATAGGTTTCTTAAGCGCATAGTTTATATTACTTAACATCCTGCAAGTTTAAAGCTAAAGTAATCAGTTCCCGCTCAAGGAGCGACTCTCATCAACAGCGAAATTACCTTTAATTGAACTAAATAGAAGCGAATATATGTTAGTTTATGAACTAATTTGCAATTAGGACTTGAGACATCTGCTATCGGATACGGCGTGCGGAATTTAGATTACCTACAAATGTATCTTATGTTACAGACATGGATTGACGTCTAGCGCCCAGAGCACACCGGAGCGAGCGACTTCACTTGACTTTCTCGAAAATGTACTCTCTGTACTTAACGATAAAATTTATGTGAAACAAGCAATGCGGCGTCTATATTCATACACGTCATGGATGACATTTCGTTTAAAATTTAGCTTTTCTCTGTGTCAATATATATATAGCCTCAGTAACTTTATATTGTAGGTATAATTGCACACAAAAATTTAAATCCTAATTGGAAAAAAGCAACCCATTCTTCTCCATAGGAAATGCATTTCGAATGGGTGGTAGAGATACTATTATTATTATTTTTACTGACGATTCATAAGTGTCTGTCTATATTGGTTTACATGAATAAAAAAATTCTGATTCTGATTGATGATGTTTTGATATTAGCAAAAAATGTATCCTGCGTGTTTTGTCGCGCGTATCTGCGCAGGGATCAATGCCTACTGTACCTATGCAAATTAGAATAGTTATTTGTATACCTCATATTACATACAACATTAAGGGAATTGGTAATAGGTAACATTAGTTGTGTTAGATTATTCATGGTAGCTTAATGTTCAAGGTAACAGTGATGGTACTGGTATTGTTGAGAGACATTTGGAATTATCTGATTTTAGTACTGTCGTACTAGGGCAGTCTTGCTTGGCTTGAAAGGAGGCTCGGTTACTGTCCATTATCTAACCATAGTGCATCGTTTACTTTTAATATGATTACATTTTGACAGCTGTTAGATTAATTTATTTATGCATAAGTTTGCACTTAGAATGTTACTCACACAATTTATGTTGCGTATTGTTTTAAAAATCGCGTGTAACATAGTCGTATTTTTAATTAGACGAAGTCAACTGACATTTGCTGTGGTGTCAGTTTTTGATGAAATAAAAATAGTGTTTTGACAAAGTGAATGATTGAAAAAACTCCTGAATAAATGAAATTGCCTCGATTGTCTGTTATAGTTTGAAATGATTAACTATTCACACTGATTGTTCATTCATTTGATTGAACGTGAACTGAACGCATCACTATTATCACTATTACTTTAAATATGGCAACATTATTTTACTAAGTGACATTAGCTACTGTCAGTTGACTTCGTCTATTTAAAAATACGACTATATATCTTCACATTGTTTTTTATATGTAATATGTTTTAAGTTAAAAAGCAAGTACTTATTGCAATTCGAGACCATACCTACAGAGGTATGGTCTCAAATTGCAATAAGTACTTGCTTGAAAAACTTAAAAAGGTATTAGAACTACTTATAATAACTTTTTAAGGAAATTCACCTCTCCGCTCTCCAATATCCGAGCCTCTTAAATACACAGAAAGGTGATTCGCCAAGCCCGGCACGTCTCGCGTAGTCACCGCATTTTACCTTACACCTTACTTTTTCCGAAGGCCCTAGTTTTTGTGCGTGATGTCTTTGCCGATTAGTAGGTACGGAGCGTCGGCAGTGACGCAATCACCGAAACCCGTGGGTAATCGGTGTGCATCGAAGGCGGATACGGACGGCCGGCCTCGGATCAGTTTCCAATAATGACTCATTCGGGTATAGAACCCAACAAAACACTGGCCAAATTTTGAACCTGCCTTCAATGTCACGCATGAGTCTAGTTTTTATAATGCGAATTAGTTCTCTATGCCAGTGCTATTTTTTAAAATATATTTTTCTCATGAAACCTTTGTTTGCTTGCTTTTGTTTTATTTTATTTATTTATCGCCAGACAACACGTACTCATCGTATGATCCCAAACTAAGCAAAGCTTGTACTATGTGTACCATACAATGTACTGGGGGCGATCTCAGTTTAACCCAGATCCAGGGTCCATTCCGAAAAGGGCATTTTTGAAATTTACCCCTGGAAGGATTCGACCCCGCAACCACCCGGTTCAGTGACCAGCCTACACTCAAGCCACTAGACCAAGCAGTCGTGGAATTTAATAATAAATAATGCAATATGTTTGTCTTAATGTATTTTTGTACTTACTAGCGTATAAGACACATTCACATCAACCATTTGTTTCATCGTAATCCTAAATGTGTGCTGAACAGATACACAAGCCCATAATTAATAAATCTCTTTTGCAAATCTGCTAAATTAAGTAGCTCCAATTCGGTTCCAAATAATTGCTACAATCCTGTATAAGATTAAGAAAAAAAAAGGTACATAGGAATTGATTAGGAGTACAAGAAACATAAATTACCAGAGCCAAGTGAAGGTTGAGCCGAACAAATTGGATAAAGCTTAATCGAAATGCGGCCCTACTTGACCGGCTAACAGGGAATAATGCTTTATACCTAGTTCCCGAAATAATTCGAACACTCTCTCATGCAGGCCCCGTAGCACGACCACGAAGATATAAGTTGTATCACTTTCAACTGTCAGATTCGTCGCGAAAATGACGTCACATCGAGCCATGTCCAGTACAAAAAGCTCGAAGTGACGTCATTTTCTCGACAAATCTGTCAGTTGAAAGAAATAAAACTTGTGTCTACACGGTTATGCTAAGGGTGCATAATAATACTTTAAATCATCCAATTAAACCATCACTACAACAAAACCTCGCCATTACTAAAACGCACTATAAAGTTTATTTTTCAACGTCATTGACGGCGAAGCGAGCGAATTTTGACCCGTGGTCGCGTGACTTTTACCACAGGAATTCAATATTTATGAATATTGACACAAAGTTCGTTTTGGTATGGGCAAACATTTTGACACGCGTGTTTTGACGCCCCAGTTTGCCCAAAGCTTGGAGCTCGCAGCAACTGAATACCGTCTAATATGTGAAACCAAAGATGCAAAGATCTTTTATTCATGGCCTAACATTTCAAACTGTTTTTTTAATATGATAAGCCTCGAAATATTTCCTAAAAAACAATGTATAATATCGGCGACAAGTGACTTGTATAATATTTACAAACAAGATCGTTTTATTGGATCACGTATTGTGAATATAAAAAAACTTGACTCTACTCAATAAGGCCGTCGACAGTGACGAACAAAATGACATTCGTAGCCGGATCTAAAACCTGCTAGTGCAGTTCTCCTCGCGCCGTGTATCATTATGGAAAAAATAACTTTGAATGATTAAGTTATGAAACGTTCGACGTCAAATGATTGCTTATAAAATACAAATGACGTATCTATCATGAGATATCTTGAGCAATAGGCAATCTTAATTGGGATTACTGAGATACAAAGCATTACAATTATGTACCTACTTATAATATATATCTCAGGTCAGGTATAATACTGACGCGATATTATATATTATAGATTTTTTTTTATTTAATGTCATCGATTCAAGATTATCCATTACTAGTAAACTCACTAGGCTCTCCAACTAAACCAAATGCTAGTGCTAGGAGTATGTTTACGTCAATAGTATATAGTATATAATAGCCAAGGTGGAAATCGAACTTAGATCGTTTCGGTTAGCAAGACGTCCGATTTACCGCTCGGCTATTGATGCTTGAACTCTGACGCCATACACTCACTGGGGGACTTCGGTTTTTTGAAAATGTATTCTGTGTTAATATACTTAAAGATTTAATTTCCGTGGTAGAAGCCATTCGACCACACATCCAAATATGCTCGTATTAGTAATGGCTTTTCGTTGAAAAATGAGCTTTATCTACAAGTTAATACAGATAATTTTGGTATTGGCAATTGTAGCGCCATGGTGTGAATATTTAAATGGTTATATTTATATTAGATTCTCTTTGTTATATCATTACATCGTATTTGAAAGCTTTCCGATTTAATTCACCTCAACACCAAAAACAGTGGACAATTAAATAAAAACATATTTTATCAGCGGCCCAGGTAAACGTTGATTTTAAGTAAACAACCGTTTAATAACGTAATTGTGTTTTTGTTTGTAGCAGAGAAGTAAATTGTTTTATTAATCAAATTGGTCCTTCCATTATTTAATCGCCCTTAGAAAGAAAACAAAAGCCCTCATATATTGCTCTTTACCACCTTGCATTGATGTTACCGAAATTGTCGTTAGTGGAGAATAATCCATTAGCTTCAATTTTGAGATGCATAACCGTTATTACATATAGCTCCACGCGACATGCATATGTACATACATACATATACATACATCATCACGCCTGTATTCCCCGAAGGGGTAGGCAGAGGTGCACTGTAGTGCGCCCACACTTCGCCGATGTATTTTGGTCCCAATGTAATAGGGGGCGAGCCTATTGCCATTATACCGGGCACACAGGTTTCCTCACGATGTTTTCCGTCACCGTTTCTTAGCAAGTGATAATCTCAGATGAAAATGAGATTCGCACATGGAACCCAGAGGTGCGAGCCGGGGATAGAACCTGCGCACTTTGATTGCAAAGCGTGCGTTCGACCACTCGGCTACCACTGCTATGCATATGTCTATTAACAATAGACAATTAACTGTTTCAATTACACAAGGTCGACAAGTAACGAACGCCAATGGATGAATACTAGGGTAAAATAATTACTTATATCCCCCGTAGCACTTAGATGTATTTATATTATATTAGATGCTATGACAGTTTATGTATTGTTTGTACGACAAGTCGGAGAGAATAGAAACCAATGAATGACCCCTCTTTTATATACTGTCTACTCATTTGTATATTCAAACACATGGCTCTTGGTTCATGATTCCTGGTTGGTTAAGATACCATTCTTACGTAATTTTCAAGTACATAGGTCTTCAGCCAAAATATCCTAATGCACAGAATTGACGTTCATTAACTACAACTCGCTCAAAACTTTTCTTTTTTAAATCTTAAGCTGTATTTTAATATTTTTATGCATTTGCAATTCCTTTACAAAGAGTTTTTCAGAACAAAAATACTTTATAATGTCAATGTAATAAGATTACAACTTTAAATGTAAGCTTATACCTAACTATTGAGGGACCTACTATAATGATTTATAATTTTATTTATCTACGGTTTATAATGTGTACAGTCATTGTCTGGTTTTGTCAAAGAAAAAAAAGAATGTTTTGACGAAACTCAAATATAGTGACGTTTCCGGAGGAATTGATATCTAAAGCAGTTATTATACAATGTAGAGTTTGCGGTAACAGCATTTCCACACGAAGGCAGCGGTCGAGATCAGGGGGAGATTAATGAGTAAATCGAACTGTGAAACATATGGCTCATACAATACTAAAACATTCTACCTAATCTAATTACAAAATTATTATAAAAAGCATTCATTCGGTAAAGGTAATTGATGCTTATCTATAAATACATTAGTTCGAAACAGGCAAAATCAATAAGCATAATCCTTGCAACGGGTAAACATAAAAAAATAAAATTAATTGTCACAACAAAAAAAAAATACGTTTGTTACTCACCAAAGGCTCCAGTGACAATCCAATGATACAGATATAAATCACAACAGAAACACAGAAATTGAGGTTACAGTGAACACCACGGGAGAGGGTTACAAAACAATATCATAAAATAAAATCACCAGGTTCCAACGGGAACACACAATCCAAGCTAACGCGGTCGCACCATGCACACGGCTCTGTCGAGATGTCCCGGGATACAGTTACAGCCGTTTCATAATCAATGCGTGGCTGTTGTAATATTTACGTAATTTTTTTTTCAGGTTGTCAGATGTCGACGCGAAGTAGTGTCGCCACAGCCGAGTGTACCACTCCCGGTGAACGCACAGGCCGCACTGCCTGCCCATAGAGGCAAAAGGTCGTTCGTTACCCACATTCTCTTTCCGCGCAAGCCTTCTCAAGATAGAAAGAGATGAAACACAGGGACCCGTTCGAGTGAAAGAGACGGATGCACGCAGTACAGCCTCACAGGAAAACCCGGACTCGAGTCTTGATAGTTCTAACTTAAGATCGTGCTTTGCGTTTGTGAATTATTTGAAAGGTATATTTTTAGGCTGCATTATGTATGAACGGAAGTCACAAAACATTCTAATTGTCGTGTGAACTTTACAAAGCAATGTAGAAATTTCAGTCCAGCTACAAACACAGGCTACAAACCAACTACAGTGACATTTATCAGTACAAATATATTCTGGAATCCCACTGTTTAATGGATTATAATCATAAATCTCAATAATCTTGTAAATATTTCCCCTGTAGTGAAAAGGCACATTAAGAATGTTCTTGGTAGGTAGTTATTTTGTAAATGTTATTCAAGTATGCTCAAATCTACAAATATTTATATTGAGCAAATATTTAGTTAATGAAAGCTTGATTAAACGGAGGGACTCCGTTATCTTTATTTTAACAGTAGGTACAATTTACTCAAATCCCCCAATTTGATATATTGGGTAAACAGAAGATCCCAAGTCATATATAGACTATCAAGGTATAAATAATCTCTTGAGCGTAACGATGGGTTTTCGACAGCCGAAGGCGACGGGATATTTCGCCGTTTTCCCAGCGAGTTGGTGTCGAGGCATATTCACCCGCCACGTATAGTCAACAATAAGGTCGTAAGATTGAACCAATTTGTGGGTTTCACATATCAATAGTATTTATTCATGGTTTTGTAACTTGGCAAAATGAAACATGGAACTGTTGAAGACACGATAGAATGACTATCGTGAATATTTTCAGACAGGGTTTGGAATAACAGCTTTTTTTTTTTTTTTGAAGGACTTACACTGTTGGCCGTGAGATGACCTTTACAGCTTTACCGGAGGAGTGGCGAGCGCAGAATGCACTCCAACCAAGGCCTTAAGGGCGAAAAGGGGTGGCAACTAGCTCAAGGGCGCCACAGAGGGCACGACCTCGGCTTGGGCAGTTACCGTGAGGGGAGAGGTGGTGACTGCGCTCCTAGGTGCAAAGATGCACCTACGAGCGGAAGAGGGGGTTCCTCGACCTCGCCGGCGAGATCGGTGTCTGTTTGAGGCTGGTGTAGGTGTGTTGGTGGCCCTCTCAACGCCCGGGTCGAGGAGGGCGGTGATCGTGTCGGGAGGATCAATCAACACGTGCCACGGACGGCGGCGACGAGTTGATGATGTGTGCGCGGGGTCTGGCTCGTAATTGCCGGCGGCGACAATTAGAGGATTTAAATGCGACGCGGCTTTTTTAAAATAACGTTCGGACGCTATTTTTAAGTGTTTTTGAATTGAGAAGAGGCCAAGGTCGGAATGAGGAATAACAGCTCCTGGCCCCAACTATGTTAGTGGAAAAAGTCTCAACAAAGTCAACACCAAGCCTTGTTTTTGATGTTTTTTATTTAAATATTTATTTATTCTAATCACTCCTAATTCATTATAATATTTATTATTTATAAACAACCCTGTTATCTAGTTGAATATGATATACCTATATATTATATTGTTACATTAGTAATTTTGATATTAGTTTATGGTTTTTACAAGTGAAGTGACTAATTATTAACCAGCCAATATCAATAAGCAAAAAATGTATAATCACTAGATAAAAATACGGTTTTATCATGCTTTGCAGCCGAGATAATAATAAAACTAGGCTACAGTAGTTTATGTAATGTTGTGACAATTGCATAATCCCTAATATTCTAACAAAGAACTTGTTTATAAATGATCGATTAATGATTTAGAGCGCACGGTAGCCGTTTGTGCATCACTGTTTATTCAACAGCTGCTTGCATCACTCGTGTTACGGCAATTAACTAATAAGACTAGGCGCGGCTAATTAGCAATCATTATAATGACGTCACTGGGCCAGGTTAAACACGTCGCACTTTCGACCTCACACTATACTGGTCTTATTAAAACTGGCTAAACTGTAAATAATAATAAATATATACCTAGATTAATATACTATGTGAAAAATATCGGTTGGGAATAAAATAACCCACGTACTTTACGTATTTAACTTTTCAAAGGATACAAGGACCCGGGAAGTTTTCCTTTTATGTAAATATGTAACAAAATATCAGTTAACCTAAATAAATAAATGTGAATTTCAAGAGCTAGTACTCAGAAAAAATGAGAGTAGCAAAGTACAATACATTTAAGATTTGTTTTTGTGCATCATTCGTTGTTAGATTATAAAAAAAACTTATCAAGATTTTTATTTACCACTAGCATAGTCTAAATTTCGAATGTATTTGCATATTGAAACTGATACCGTCCATTGTTTTAATTTCTCACGGTTTGATACGGGTGAGATTCATCCTTATACATATAGCATGGAATCTATTTCCTTATCATTTGTTTTGTCACGCTTTAAACCCTGCGGCAACAAGCGCGTCAAAATACGTGCGATAATTTTTTTCCAACACCAAAATGAACTGTATTTACCTCGTACAAATGGCTCATTTTTCAATGAATTGTCATCGATGACGCGAGCGAATTTTGAAGCGTAGTAAAGCGGCTATTACCACTCAAAATTAATCTTTAAATGTATTGACATAAAGTACACTAACAAAAAAAAAACAAGTAAATTCGCTCGCCACAATGGGTGCAGGACGTTTTAGTTCTCTCATGTTACATTGTCGTGTTTTGTTTTTGTCCAAGTCATACCGTCCTATAAAATTGGGCCAGCCTGTTTGTATGATATATAATTTAAATTATGCGGAAAAATGTATCCAAAAAAATAACATATCAGATTTTTTCAGAATGCAGCGGTTTGAAATATAATACACTTCCACATATTTCATTTCGAAACGAATCAAATAAATACTATTATTTTTGAGTATTAAAACGTGGCAATACAAATTTATGCAAGCTATTCTCGACCGATAAAAAGGCCACTCGTTAAATACAATGTCGAAATACGCGGAACTAGTGTTGAATGGTCCAACCTTGCAGTGCAGCCATGATGCAGCCTCATATATTAATTATTCTGAGGTTATTGTACAGAACACCCCCACTTTAACACTGATTAGAATGAATGTATTTGTACTTGAGTCTTTAGGAACGCAAGTTCCTTAGAATGTATTTAGTTTCGACTGAGCGGTCACGTATTAAGTAATAAATCTACTCCAAATACATACAACCTACCTACGCATAGAAATAACTAGTTTAATACATAAAATCAACTCTGTTAAGTAATGTGTATAATTTTAATGGAACAAAATAAATCCCTATATTCTGATTACATTTTGTACAGAACTAATACGGTGTTAAAATTCAACCAAATTGAGTTCTCGGTCTACTTATTGCCCTTGGAATGAAGTAAGATGTCACATTAGGGTCGTCTGAAGTTTAAACCAAAGCAATATTATTATTATGTAGGTATGTACAATATTTTTTTACTCATTTTCAGTCGAGTTGACATCCAAGTAATTTTCGACAAGACAGAACTCATTGCTCGTATTTAAGTAGGTGTAGATATCTATGTACTTCTAAATATGCAGGCTATGACTTACAACATTATTGGTAGCACTGCCGGCTGTGGGCTGTGACAGGAAAACATGATGTACGACTCAGTGCGACGTAATCCGTGAGATAAACCATGTTCTGGCGTGTATGCTAGTTTTACAGTTTTATCCAAATTCAATTAAACTAGTGGGGCGCATAGTTAGGCGTCAAAGGTCGCTTGTTGAAATTGTTATCTATACTAAAACGAACTATGTATTAATGAACACAAAGATTGAATTTCTATGATTAAAGCCCCACGGCTCAAAATTCGCTGTCACTGTCAATGACATTTTTTTTAAGTATTATCTTTTTCTATGAATCTTTACAGTTCATTTTGGTAAATGCCAAAAATTCGACGCGCGTGTCCTGACGCTCCAGTGACTTTATTTTCGCAAAATCACTCTAGCCGTTATAATTATAATTGACTCGAAACAAAATGAATAGCATCTAAAGAATTTAATTATCAGTGATAAAGCACTCGCACGGTGTTATTAATCTCGATAAAGTGATTTCATTCATCGTACGGACGCAGGTGGCGCCGCGCCCGGCCGCCGGCCGCCCGGCGAAAGTAAATCGAGGGCGCTCCAAGGTCCCGATGCGGGCGGTTTTTTGCGATGATCTAATAGTAAAACTACCAAAAGCATACTTTAGCTATATCTAATCGCTTAAGAGATACGGACCAGTCTATTTATTTATAATTTTGTTATAAAACAATTGGATAAAGCCCTGCGCTCACAGGCCCGCCAAACTGCACGCGACCATTTTTTATGCCAATTTTCAAAGAAATTTAGTGTGTTGATTCGTGATCATATAAACTATATCTTTATTAATATTACATAAAGTGCATTTTCAAAAAAGTCGCTCGCAGTGTCGCAATTTGTGCAGGTTGTAAAGCAGCTAGAACAAATGTTAGATAGTGCCTAGTTTTTATCAAGTCGAAGTGTGACCTTTTATACGATTCGTAATTCGTAAACTAGTTGCTAAGAGCTATCAATCTTTGAATACTCGTACGTCGCGTATTGTACGATTTGTCAAAGATTGCCTCACATTAGCCATACAGCTAGTGTACAGACTTCTTTATTTGCTAATGTTAGTACATCATCATCATCATCACGCCTGTATTCCCCGAAGGGGTAGGCAGAGGTGCACTGCAGTGCGCCCACACTTCGCCGATGTATTTTGGTCCCAATGTAATAGGGGGCGAGCCTATTGCCATTATACCGGGCACACAGATTTCCTCACGATGTTATCCGTCACCGTTTCTTAGCAAGTGATAATCTCAGATGAAAATGAGATTCGCACATGGAACCCAGAGGTGCGAGCCGGGGATAGAACCTGCGCACTTTGATTGCAAAGCGTGCGTTCGACCACTCGGCTACCACTACTTTACCGTTAGTACAGTTTACAGTAATATTTCATTGGGTTCCATAAACATGGATATTAAGAAATACTATAAGCAGAGTACGTATACACCTTTAGGAAGCGTGATGACATTATTTAAGTGAAAAAAAAAGACTCAAAAAAAGGTCATGGTAATTTTCCCAATATAAGCACAATTTTGAAAAGATAGTCCTTTTGGAACAGGGAAGACGGTTTCGGTAACGGTTTCGGATAATTAAGGGACGCGTTTATAAGGGGCGAGTGGGTCCCAGATCGGATAAAAATCCTAGTCACCAAATTAGCTCTACGCACACATACGTAGCCTTCTATCACAGGGAAACCTGCGTACAATCGAGGTTCGAATGAATGTGCTTATAACCTTATGTAATATAGCAGATCAGTGCCCCGCCTTCCGCCCGAACGCATCGTTATTTTATTGTACTCCGTAAATAAATCATAAAAAATTATTTACACGGGTAGAAAAGTGTCCAGAGCGTCCAGAGTTTTATCGTGCAGTGTAACAGTGTTGACTCGCCTGGATACATGGAGGCAAGTCTGTGAGCGAAGTGGCTCCATAGTTGAGGACCCAGGAACCTGAGGACGCGCGTTTGAGCACCAAACCGAGCCGAGGCAAGCGCACCCACCTAGCGCCGGCACACCACTACTAGTTGCCGCCGTAAAAACGAGGATCCGACAGACCCTCAGCCCAGAACAGCATATCCAGTTCTGGGTTTTTTCCACCTCGGCAAACACGCGTCGTAGTTCAGGGTGACGTCACGTACGCAGGTGTTCATTTGGTCGGTAAACACCGCGTCATCGAGTACGTTCACGCCGTGCCGACCAGCAACAACACCGCGTCATCAGCAGCCAGTGACGTCAGACAGGCCTCCAGACTTGCTCCATCGGGTACCTGCACCTGAGGGGGGGGCAGTAACGCATCAGGCCACCGCCATTTCAGCGTGTGATCGACCGCCGCCCAGCGCGTCCTGTGAAGTGTGAGCGCACCCGATAAGTAGGTTCCCCCTCCACCTACCTTCCCCTTCCACCTTACCCCCCCCTCCCAAATCCCCCCCCTCCCCCTTCCTCACCCCCCCTCAAAAAGTCAAATTTTTGGGTCCCCCCCCCCGACCCCCCTCGGAAGAAATTCCCCCTCGGGCCATAACTTTTGACCCGAGAGTCGCAGAAGAGTGGGAGTGGTCTTGGCAGGTTGCTACCATCTGGGCGCAACTTCTGGCCCCAAAAACCTGCCCCCAAATTTTGACTCCCCCCCTCCCCCCAAATCCAAAAATTCCCCCTACAGGGTGCCAGTGCCACACTGGTCATCTGGGCGTGCGCTCTCCACCCGGGTATCCGCCGCCGCTGCTCCGACCGTGGACTGCCTTTTTGGGCGCCCGGGTGTAAGCGACCGGAAACACAACCGGCGCCGCTTTTTACCACCATCACATCGGGACCTGAGCAACCGACCGTCGAGCGACGTCTTCGGGCTCGACATTTAGACATAAGACAGTTCCTAGACTGTTGTCTAGGAACTTAGTTTTAATTAAGTTTAAGTTTTTAACACTTATTGACCGCCTGCTAGTCAGGTTTTTATTTTTGACTATCTTAAAATTATTTATTTTTATTTTAATTTTTACCGAACTAGCCGCTTTTTACACGGCTAGTCCTTAACCTGTCGGTCCACATTTACAACTTCTACAAACTTTTGGACCGACCAACCCGCGGACCCTCTGTAAGATGTTCGTGGCCCACCGCACACCGGCAAAGCGACAGCGGGGAGTAACAACTCCCCCGGACGGAAGCCGGTCTGACCAGCTGACTGGGCAGTCAGATCAAAGGCGGAGTCCGGAGGAGCAGGAGACCCGAACGCTGAAGCGGACGCCACAAAACCCCTCCACCCCACCCCAGACGGCAAGCCAGAACAAGACGGTGGTGAAGCCATCGAAGGCGGCTTCTACCCAAGAGGGCAGAATAGCCACTGCCCACTCACCATCCGCCACCGTCAGCAGTCCACCCGCTAACTCCAAGAACCCGTCCAGAACTGCTGAGGCAAGAGCCTGCCTAACCAAGGCAAATGTCCACCTCAGCAGTTCTAGAAACATAAAGGCGGAGATTAAGAAGGGAGTTCAGGCGGCCGTAAACCGTCTGTACCAACTCGTCGAAGAGTCCGAGTTGGAAATGAGTGGGAATTCCAACCAAGGAGAGGTACAACAACCTGCAAAGGTCGTACAAGACGCCGGAGGCCAGGACCAGATGGCCGAACTTTGCCGGAAGATAGAGGAGAACAGCAGACTGTCGAGGGAAAATACTGACAGGATGCTAGCTCTCCAAGCCTCAATTACACATCACCAGAAGGTGATGGACGAGACCACACCGGCGGCGGGCGCCGCCGTAGGATGCGATCACAAGGACCTCATGGCAGAGGTCCAATCTCTGAAGAAGACGGCGGAAGAGATTAGTGGAAGGCTCTCCGCAATGAGCGAGAAGTCTCCCTCATATGCGGAGACGCTATCGAAGCCACGGCCTTCAATAAGTGGGCCAAAACACTCCGTGATCGTCTCCTCCGACGACGCCATGCATACCGGGGCAGATGTGGTCGACAAAGTTCGGCAAGCACTAGATGCCAAGAAGTGCGGCCTTCAGATTGAGCGGGTCCGTAAGATCCGAGACCAAAAAGTCGTTCTGAGCTGTGCCACCAAGGGAGAGATAGAGCGGACGGTGACACAGCTCAGAAAGGACAAGACGCTCAAGGTCCAGGAGGCGGTTAACAAGAACCCCCTGGTCCTAATTAGAGATGTCTTCAAATACAACACCGATGAAGACATCAAGGCCGCACTTGTCTCCCAGAACATGCGGCTGGTAGGGGACCTTTCGGCTGAGGACCAAGCCGTTACCATTAAATTCCGCAAGAGGGCACGGAACCCCTTTCAGAACCATGTGGTTCTACAGGTGTCCTCCAAGATGTGGAAGCGGCTGACCACGGCCGAAAGGGTCTTTATAGACATTCAATATGTCCAAGTGCAAGACCAGACGCCGTTGGTACAGTGTACGCGGTGCCTAGCATTTGGACACGGCCGCAAAACATGTCGGGAGACCACTGACCTCTGCGCGCATTGCGGTGGGCGCCACCTCAGGGCCGACTGCCCGAAGTGGGAGTCAGGCGAGGCGCCAGTGTGCCGAAACTGCGATAACGCAAAAGTTTCAGGCACTGCCCATACTGCCTTCAGCACGGAATGCCCGATCAGGAAGAAGTGGGATGCCTTGGCGAGAGCCGCCATAGCCTATTGCTAAGGTGGTGCCGGGGACCCCACTTAGTACGAGCACCCAAGCATACAGAATAGCCCAGGCGAACCTCCAGAGAAAAGGGCTAGCGACCAACGAGCTAATGCTCGAAGCCAATAGACGGCGTATCGCGGTTGCAATGGTCCAGGAACCTTACGTGGGGGGGCAAAAGGAAATGAAGAATTACGGCGCGGCGAGAGTTTACCAAAGCGCGTATCGCGGTGAGGGCACTGTCAAGGCTGCGATAATTGTTTTTGACAAAACTATCGACGTTTTGCAGTGCCCGAGCCTAACCACCAATAACATCGTGGTAGTAAAATTGCGAACGAGTGCATGGGAGATTCTCGCCGTCTCGTACTACTTCGAACCTGACCAACCCATAGGGCCATACCTGGACCATCTTAACACCATAGTTCTTTCTCACGCAAACTATAAGATCATAGTTGGGGGCGACGCAAACGCCAAGAGCTCATGGTGGGGCAGCACCACGACGGACAGCAGAGGCGAAGAAATGCTGGGTGCGTTAACAGAGATGAACCTGCACGTACTGAACAATGGTGACGTCCCCACGTTCGATACGGTGAGGGGAGGACGACGGCTAACTAGCTTCATCGACGTCACAGCCTGCACGGAGGACCTTTTAGCGCTGGTGGAAGACTGGAGAGTGGCTGAAGATCTCACCAGCTCAGATCACAATGGCATACTTTTTCAAATTCGATTGTGTAAGGCAAACGGGATTAACATCAGTAGAACCACGCGGAAATTTAAAACTAAAAACGCTAACTGGGACCGGTTTCATGAGAAACTGGACCAGTTAAAACTAGAACGCAAAATTAACAGATTTGATATAGCCAACATAACCAGTAAAGTAGATTTAGACAGCCATGTAAATAGCCTTACACAAGCAATCTCAGATACATGCACCCAAACTATAGTAACACATAAACCAGGCCAAAAATTTAAATTGCCATGGTGGTCTGAGGATCTTGAGAAAATGAAGCGAGATGTCAACACAAAAAAGCGTAGAGTCCGATGCGCAGCGCCATCCCGAAGACCTGGAGTCGTTGAGCAGTACCTGCAGGCAAAAGGAAAGTACGAGGAAGAAGCCAAGAAGGCCCAGATTCAAAGCTGGAAGGGATTCTGTGAGAAACAAGACAGAGAAACAGTATGGGAGGGCATCTATAGGGTCATGAAAAACACTACCAGAAGGAAAGAAGACCTTCCATTGGTGAGAGACGGCATTTCGGTGGGGCAGAGAGAGTCTGCCAAGCTATTGGCGGACACATTCTTCCCGGGAGACCTGGAGACGGAGGACAACTTAGACCACCAGCAGACGAGAGCCCTAGCAAACCGTGTGAACGACCATGTCGATGGTGAAGTCCATGATCGGCCGTTCACAGTGGAGGAGCTCAGAGCTGCGGCGGAAAGTTTTAACCCGAAGAAGGCACCCGGAGGAGACGGCTTCACCGCTGACATATGTTGCCAGGTCATCAACAAGGATCCGGACCTTTACCTGGCAATCATGAACAAGTGCCTCGAGTTGAGTCTCTTCCCGGAACAATGGAAGGTAGCAGTGGTGGTCGTTCTGCGAAAGCCCGGTAAAACGGACTACACGAGCCCCAAGTCCTATCGGCCCATCGGCCTTCTGCCGGTCATGGGGAAGATTTTTGAAAAGATGGTAGTCAATAGGCTCAAGTGGCACCTGATTCCTAGGCTCAGTCTACGCCAATATGGCTTTATGCCCCAGCGGAGTACCGAGGACTCCCTCTATGACCTGATACAGTACATACGCGGCAAAGTACTTCAGCGAAAGATCGTGACCGTGGTATCACTGGACATAGAGGGAGCCTTCGACAATGCATGGTGGCCAGCCATAAGAGTGAGACTGGCCGAGGAGGAGTGCCCGGTCAACCTCCGACGAGTCGTCGACAGTTACCTGCAGGATCGCAAGGTCCGTGTCAGGTATGCTGGTGAGGAGCACATAAAGGGCACTCAGAAAGGGTGCGTGCAGGGGTCTATTGGCGGACCGGTACTCTGGAATCTTCTCCTTGACCCACTGCTGAAAGGACTTGAAACGCGAGGGCAATACGTACAGGCTTTCGCAGACGACGTAGTGCTCGTTTTCGACGGCGACACGGCACTGGACATACAGAGGCAAGCCAATCCCACCCTTGCCTATGTGCGGGATTGGGGTGTCAAAAATAAGCTGAAGTTCGCACCTCACAAAACAAGCGCGATGGTTGTGACAAGGAAGCGTATTTATGACACCCCCCTACTTACCATGGGCGGGATTGATATTGGCATGACCAATGAGATTAAGATCTTGGGGCTCACTATCGATCATAAGTTGACATTCAACAGCCACACTGCGAACACCTGCAGAAAGGCGTTGAATGTCTACAAACAGTTGGCAAGGGCCGCCAAAACTAGCTGGGGCCTCCACCCAGAAGTCATCCGGGTGATTTACATAGCCACTGTTGAGCCCCTCATCCTGTATGCCGCCGGTGCCTGGTCGCCGTCGACAAACAAGATCACTATACAGAAGCAGCTGAACACTGTCCAGAGAGGCTTTGCGCTAAAGATGTGCAAAGCCTACAAAACGGTGTCCCTGAACGCGTCGCTCGCTCTGACCGGGTTACTACCCCTCGACATTCGCATACGCGAAGCGGCCTCCCTTTACAAGGCCAAGAGGGGAGTACCTCGACCAGAGCTGAGAGACGTCGAGGTAGAAAGCAGACTGGCGTACACGAGTACTCCGCATCCCGCGAAACATATGGACCTCAAGTTCATAAGCCTGATGGATCAGCGAGACGTGACCATCAACGTATGCAGCGCAGTACGAATCTATACAGATGGCAGCAAGATTGAAGGCAAGGTCGGCGCCTCACTATCCGTATGGAATAGTGAAGTGGAGACCAAGTCGCTCAAACTCAAGCTGTCATCTTACTGCACGGTCTACCAGGCTGAACTTTTGGCCATATGCAGAGCCACGAAATTCGCGTTAGAGAGTGGAAGCGCCAGTTTTGCTATCATCAGCGACTCGCGTTCGGCACTCGAGACAGTGGTCAACGCACTCTCTCATCATCCGCTAGCCGCCGAGGCGCGGGACAACATCGCCCGCTGTAGACTCCAAAACAAGGACGTTTCCTTGTTTTGGATAAAAGCACACGCGGGGCTGGCGGGTAATGAGAGAGCAGACGAGCTGGCTAAACAAGCAGCGCTGCACGTTAGGTCCAAACCTGTGTACGACAAATGTCCGGTTTCATTCGTCAAGCAACAAATCCGCTCGGAATCGCTTGACGAATGGAATCGTAGGTACCAGACTGGCACCACTGCATCCACGACCAAAATGTTTTTCCCTGACCTTCTGGTAGCGTACAGGACGATTAGAGAGATCGTGCCCACTGCCGTGCTCACACAGGTTCTGACGGGGCACGGTGGGTTCTCTGGGTACTTGAACCGTTTCAAGTGCAAGGAGGACCCATCGTGCATCTGCGAACCGGGTGTCAGCGAGACAGTGGAGCACATCTTGCTTCATTGCCCTGTGTTTGCGCGCCGAAGGCATGATGTTGAGATGACCTTAGGCGTAGCCTTAGTTTTATCCAGCCTAAGTAAGCTCGTCATGGACAAGGATAGACGTGATACCCTACTAGGCTATTGCGTGGAGGTGGCGACCAGAGTCATTGATAGAAATAAGACCTAAGCAGAAAGAGGCCAGCTGCCAACTTATTTGTCAATAAGCGACCAACAGCCGCCTACACTACACTGCGCATCAATGGCTCTGGTTGCCGGATCCGCGCAATGGATAGTAGGGAAACTCTGTTATTTTGTTATTTTATTTTTATCATGTTTTATATGCTGTTTATTATCCTTGTCCATAGCCTTTTGCTATTTTATTGTCTTTTTATATTGTTAATTTTAAGACGAGTTTACTTGTTTTTTTTTGTCATCATGTGTTTTAACTGACTTTTTAAATAAATTTTGTTGACTTTTTATTTATTTTCAATAAAAATAATCCAGGCTGGAGAAATTATTTTACACACATTAAACTTAAGGCTAATTTTAAGAACTCTGACCCCCACATCAGAGGTGAGCACGCGGGCCGGGCCGATAGAGGTCCGGATAAAAAAAAAAAAAAAAAAAAAAAAAAAAAAATATAGCAGATCAAGTTTATTAACCGCACTGTTCTGTATAGTACAGCAGGTTGATCGCATATAACTTCTATTGTAAAGAGTTTAAACTCGTGTTGTAATCAGTAGACGGATATTAAATAAGGCCCAATTCGAATAACGCACAACTGTAAATATACGAAGCCGTCCCACCTTCATAAAGTCACGTAGAGTAAGGGTTAACCCGTGACATGAAAGATAAATATTTCTACTGGTGACCGGCGAAGCACGGCCGCGACGCGTAACCGTGTATTTGCCCACAATATTTCGGTAAACATGAATTTATTTTTCACGTAATCGTGTATTCGTGTTTGCTACAAAGTTTAACGTGATTTTTGTGTCCCTTGTGGATTAAAAGAACATCACTTGTGGGTCCAAAATGAACGTGCCAGTCATAATATTGATTAAAATTATGCATAGAACCTGAAATATACGGTAAACTTATAGATTCTAGACTTCTACCAATGATCAAATCAACTATACACAAAATGACACATCCAGTTGAATGCAATTGTAAATAAAGACACCCATGGATATTCTTATTGTCCTATCCTCCTGTATATGACAATTCAAAAGTAGGTACTGCAATGGTTTACGTGACTGAAAAAGTTTTTGATTCTGACTTAACTACGATCCGAACTGAAACAAAAACTCTGTTCTTTTTTTTTAAAAGCTGACTAACTTTAGGTTCGTGTTGTTTAATCTTCAGTAATTTGGTGGTAAAAAGACAGCAGTTCGTAACGCCGCCCGGCTCGGCAAGTCGACGAGCAGGGAGAGGTCCCATTGCGTAGGTAAACTTTTATTGTTTCCGGGCCACAGCGCGTCGACAATTCGGTTTTCCTATCAACATGGTTTATAGTGATGGAGAACGTGATACTAACGGCTATAAAGAGCTTAGTGTGCGGATCACCATCCGTGACATGGTACCTTCGTAGAGAATGAAAATTAATAAACGTAATTAAACTTTACGCTATTGATAAGTATTCATGTTATTACAGATACACTCAAAATAACTTTACTATCCGCAATTAAATATCACCTGACAACACTCATCATACGTATGACCCCGAATTAATCAAATCTTGTACTTGTCCATTGTATGGTAATACCATGGACTAGGACGATTCCAGTCACACCCAAACCAGGGCAAATTCCGAAATTTGCGCTTCTAATATACATCATCACGCCTGTATTCCCCGAAAGAGTAGGCAGAGGCACTGTAGTGCGCCCACGCTTTGCCGATGTATTGTGGTCCCAATGTAATAGGGAGCGAGCCTTTTGCCATTATACCGGGCACATTCCCTCTCAATACGAGGGAGATTTGGGCTTTAGTCCACCACGCAGTGCAGGTTGGTAAACTTCACACGCCTTTCTATAGACGTGCAGGTTTCCTCACGCTGTTTTCCTTCACTCGCGCTGTCAGTGTTATTTAGTTGAAGAATAAACTTTTTCTATGAGTTAATAGAGTTTGTTTTGGTGTGGTAAAAAATTTGACGCGCGAGGGTTGACGCCGCAGTGGCCTTATGTATTCGAAGCACGAAAGAGGTATGACCCTCAGTAAAGGCAGCCAATCTTAAGGAGCGGTTGTATCAGCTAGACGAAGTTCTGCTTCACCTACCTACCAGCCTAGGTAATCGTTCATAATTCAGCACCACATTCGAAGTACTATAAAGGGGTTAGTGCGAGTTTTAAAGGACGCGTGTGCCACTGTGACACGTTATTCACTTTGAATACATCCCAAGGGCAAGTAAACAAACAACAGTGCGACCCCAAACTACACGGAAGGGTTGTTAGCATTTGTTACCCTTTATAACTGTGACCTAAAATTACGAAACGGAAAAGGGCCTCAACGCATTTACGATTTACGTTTACGCTTAAGAATAAACATTTAGTTGCCCCAAATTTATACAACATTTAAAATGGCTATGGAAATCGTTTTTCAGAATAAGTGGTGGTTTAATGAAAACGATATTAGATAACTTTTTATACATAAAGGGACAGAACCCTCTTAAAAAACTTTTGGTTTGGTTTGGTTGGTTTTAATAAAATATAATACACTAGTTACCACACAAAAAGTTTTTTAAGAACATAAATACAAAGACAGGTCGCAAGCTAACTTTATCTTTGCCTTTCTTAGCCAAGATAAACTCTGGTTTGTGACAACTTCCATAATTGATTTCCAAAGTTCTTAATTGAATAAAGAAGTACTGTAACGGAATTTCTGTCGTTCTGTTTGAAATTCATACTAGACTAGACTAGACCTTAGTCTCGGAATATGTTACTTTTGGTCTTTTCTCTCGTATGACATAAGACAGAGAGCGAGCTAGTGAATCCTTGGCAGAGGTCTAGCCTTGACATGCGTGCCAACCCTACTGGTCACAGTAACTATAGCTGTCGTGGTCAAAGTTGTCATCTATTTTGCACATTCAAAAATAGTTTCTAATACTTTAAAATAAACTTCTAATAGGGTTCAAAGTAATCATAAGAAATTTTCTATTAATACTCTTTAAGGTTCAAACAAAGTTCAGTGAACCTCACCGGGGGCCCACAATCTGCTGGTACCATACATGTAATAGGGTTGTTCAAAGGAATAATATTATCTGTGTAGCGTTGTGTATATTTCCCCGTTGTTCATATTGATTTTGATATTGGTGCTAGTTTTCATGATGGATTTGAAAGGAAAGCGGCTAGCCACTGACGTTCATTACCGAACATTCCATTCCCGTAAGAATGTTCTCTACTCCCAATTATTTTTGTCGGATTATGTATCGTACAATTTGTATAAAAACACAACCGGTACATTAAACTTAAATAAGCTTGAGTTTAAATTTATGGAAATTTCAATCTTCAAATTATTTACAGTCGACAAACGCATGTTTAAACACAAAGGCCACTGTACATAACTTAATATAATTTAGCTTAAAATGTATATAGGTACATATTATGAGAGAAACGAAAGATTTGAATATTGATTATATAATTCTGCATTAAAGAACGATGAAGAATAGGAATCTACAATATTCTTTATATATACCATATTATATTTAATCATAGGAAAATAGGTACCTAAATGATTCAAAGTATTAGCCAATTCTGTGCATTTTATAATCAAAGTTATCCTTCTTTATCTGAAATGATAAAACCCGTTTATGGATCCGGAAGCAATCGCACGAAAGACTCCCGGATCACAATATCGCGGCTGGTGAGGTGTATGCGGGATGCAATAAGGTGCGGTCGTATCCTTCCCGGCCCAATCCCGGCCCCGGGATCCGATCCCGCGTTAAACTCGCTTGATAGTACCGCCGGGATTGCACTAACCACGAACTTGTTTTTTTTCTTTTGGCGTACTGGTTATTGCATTCGCAGAAAATAGTAAAAATAATTTTCAAATTGCGGCTTTGCATTGTTGTTTTAGGATCGTATATGTGGGAATTAACTTCAAGCTTCAATATTTTTTTGTTGCACTTATTCTACAGGTTATTCGAGTCGATAGTATGAAGAAGCATCACGCCTTGTTCTGAACAATATCGGAAAATCAATTAAACATTGTGTACTTGTAACGTTTTTAGAGATAACATTAATTTAGACTGTATCCTGTATTAGTAGGTAGATAGCTCTTACAAACGAGTATGTATGTGCCTATTCTATATATGAAGCTCATAAAAGTAAATGTAAGCTCTAAGCACATAGTAAAGCGTCGTAATAGTAAATTAACTGGTCGCCACCGGCTCTATCGTGGCGCGACCACGCTAATAACTTGCGGGCGGCCGCGGTGACGCGACACAAGTGGCAATTGGCTCTACTCGACAACGTTGCTTATTACGTGCCAGCCTTCACTCTTCCAAGGTAAAGTGTGTTATAGAGCCTATAGTTACAGTATAATAGGTCAGTTCTATTAGGGCGAAAAGATCTCTACTAAAAAGCGTACAATCCTGACGCTGAGAGTGAGCGATGACAAAACTGTATGTTTTAATTGAAAAGAGTTCTTCCCAGCGTATATCAGTGTTTCAAACAAAAGTAAATTGAAGTAGCAAAATTATTTTTACTACACATACCTTATATACTTTTATATGTAGTAAATTATACTTTTCACTAGTAATTTTTAAATTTTTTTTTAATGGTACTATTTCTGGCCCACATTCTCCCCACTGTTACTGTTGCAAGCCAAAATCCATAGACGTTTTTGTCTATTATAACTAAAAATAATACATAAAAACATTATTTGAGACTAAATGGAAGAAATTAACAGAGGTACCTTAGCAGTGGGACGAATACGAAACATTAATATATTGTATGATAAACCGGAAAAGAGCAAGTACATGTAAACTCGTATTTTAACGAGCTACATGTACCTACATTGTTAGAGATGTTTGAAATACAAAATGCTTCATTCATTCGTTTTACTTGTTAGAACTTCAGGAAATAATCTGTCAATGTAATAGTAGCTTTCAACTTTCAAAAGTATTTAATAAGGTGTTTTTAAAATAAAAATGAAATCCTATGAAATTATAATGATAATTGCATTATATTTCAATTCCTACTGTAATCCTTATTAGGGATAGTCTCCTTCCATGATATGGGAAAATTATTAATATGCTGAGCCCCGCGCGGGACCTATATGTCCTAAAAGAGTAGAACTTCTATTATGCGGAGAAATTATGTAATTATTGTTTGGATTAGTATACGAGTAGTTATAGAGATTACTCCTAAACAAATTATAAACTTCAGGTACTTGAAATAAAACTGTTTTACGGATTTTATCGCGTTTATTTACTATTTTATTTTCCCGACGTTTCAGGTACTTATTTATAATATAAGAATTATAATATTAGATTTATAAAATTTGTTGCTGATCCTAACATCGTCATCATATTTTTGGGTGAGATGCTTAAAAGCGAGAGACCACTTCATAACTTGGGTAGGAAGCTACTTAACAACCCCTTAAAATATGCTGAATCTCGTCATTTTAATGACTCTTGAATCAGAAAATGTCAGGAGCAATTAAAAGGAATTAGAAGTCGGAAGGTTATCATCATTATTTGTGGTTTCAAGCAAACTAGACCGAAATTTTGTATTATTAAGGTGCATTTTTAAAAAACGTCGATAACATCTATGTTATTTCTTTGGAATACCATCATGATACAAGTTAATCCGAGTAATGGACGCTAAACTTGTCACAACATCGAACTTTTGATTTCTTGAATAAACATAGGTAACTGCTACTGGTGGTTCCGTTAATAGGTAACATACAAACGACATTTCGGCGAACCCTGATCTTCAAATAATTTGGTGCCACAATACACATAATAGAATGGTTCAAAGGAATTAAATTATCTGTGTAGCGTTGCGTGAATTTTCCACTCGTTAGCGAATCCGCTGTTCGTGAAAACCAAACGTGAGCTTAAAATTAATTCGTTGGTACGTGAGTTTTGGATATTTAGCGCGCAGAGATTTTACAATATGAGGTTTAGATAAGTATATAAAATAAATAAATGTAGAGATGATAGATTTGAGTATGTAAGATTTTTAGGTCTGTGGTAGAGATATTCTATAAGTATTGTTGTACCATTTACAAATCAAAACAAGAGATATATAAGTATATCTTGAAATTTGTGTTACGTACAGGCCCTTTTTTAGGACTGTACTTAGGTATGTTATATGCCAATTTAACTTGAGAAAACGTGCTATATTAGAGAAACTTACAATAGACGAAATTACAAATTACTTTCGTTCGTATTGAAAATGGTTTGTTGGTGGATAAATTAATTGTGATACATTATGTGTCGCTTCTGTTATATTATTTGTACAACAAAATTTTAGGCTGGTTGTATACGAATTAAAATAAACGCATACCTCTAGACCACACTACCTATACACATTTATACTATAGACGTTTTCTATGATTGAAATGTGTTGATTGGAAAACTAAATTGTCGACGCGGAAACAATAAAAACTTGCCAACCTGCCACCATGCGAGCTGTTTAGGTACCCCTCATCATCAGATAACTGAAGATTAAACAAAATACACCATCCTAAAGGTGAAAGAGATTTTCAAAAGGTTCTTGGAGCTCAGCGTGGACGCTCGTAAATTTTTGCCAACTTTATTTACAGCTGGGTTCTGTTCGTGTTGAGTTTTAAGTGGACACTATGTTAAAACTTCCGTACCAAGTGGTTGTTTTGAACTGTTATTTACGATAAACGCCGTTTTCAAAGATGATAGTCAAGGAGGCTCGCTTGTGTTAGGTACTTGCTTTTCTTTTCTTTCGTAAAGCGACATTTTTCAAAAATTATGAATGGGTTCCTCGACCATTGTCGTCATAATGTTTAGCAATGTTGTATAAAATATTCTAATCCTTTATTAACTGACTGCAAAAAATAGGATTTTGTCAAAGCGACTTGTATTTTTTTATAGATTTCGCTGTCTCTGAAGTAATGCAAAAAATACACAATTATAAATGTACAAGTAAATATAAAAGTTAGAACCCATGAGTTTAGTAGGTACCTTACGATCCGATTTTATATATATTCATTATTGATTCTACATTAAACATATATGAATACATTTCAGACATTATTTGTGTAAACTTTTGGTTCAATGAATATTTTTATTATAAACACCTACAGTAGAATATTCTACGAAAATTCAGTTCAAGTTTGAATTTGATCTCAGCTTAATTATGAATTTTGAGTTACATAGAAACATTGGCATGGATTCCCTAAGTCCTTTGATGCGAAGTACGCTATTGATCTCCGAGCGAACATTGGGTAGATACCAAGAGCACGCCTACGAGCTTAAAACGTTGTTACATTATAATGGAATTGATATTCATTTGTATGTAACTCCTTGTTAATTTCATATCAACGCTCTCGAATAGATACCTATAGTAATTATGTGTCTATTGGTGGGTGAAATATCGGCAAGGACACACATCATTTAGAATATCGGTTCAGCAACTAAATCATCATCATTACTATAATATTCAATATATATATTAGATATTCAATAATATTTTTGATTACAAAACTTCCTATATATTTGTGAGGGATTCAATCTATCGCTCACTACCCAGAGCGTCTACTAGCAAAGTCGATATATTCACAATGAAATCAATGTCTCTGAGAGCAGGATTCGATATGACAATTTTCATTATATATCGATTTTAAGCGTTGAGTCATTGGCATCCGCCATCTTTATTACGCTCGTCAATCGTCACCCATTGTATTTATTATGTGAATTTTTCGAATTTACTACATACATACATCATCACGCCTGTATTCCCCGAAGGGGTAGGCAGAGGTGCACTGGAGTGCGCCCACACTTCGCCGATGTATTTTGGTCCCAATGTAATAGGGGGCGAGCCTATTGCCATTATACCGGGCACACCGGTTTCCTCACGATGTTTTCCGTCACCGTTTCTTAGCAAGTGATAATCTCAGATGAAAATTCGAATTTACTCTTGCTAATAATTATTTGACACTGGCTGAAATACCCGCTAACCGCCGCCTGTGGAGCCATTCCTCATCTTATACAGTAAATTCCATCAACTCATTAATTTTGTAAAAAAGAAGAAACATGATTTTGAGAGTTGACACCGTAAAATTGCTTCCACTATGGTTCGGTCAGAAAACGATAATGACTGACGTCATACGACATATGTCGAATTTTAGAATTTGTCGATCATGCATGATTTGGGTCCCTGGCCCAGCGTGTGCTGTGATGAGTGTCACCGCAGACGCCTTACAACATTTAGATTTCACCACGATCTTCGACATCCACTACTTCGACCAAAGATTCGAATAATAAAATTATATGGAAGCCGAGAATTAAACCCGAGCGACTTTTTATGAGACCAACTTGGTTATTACAAGAGAACGTAATACTATTTAGTATAAATGTACATAATATGTAAGAGTAGGTAACCACCTTCGCGTACTGAGTAACTGCACAATTCACGTCACGAGCTAAGTCTTGTAGTAAGCTGAGCTAAGCCTTGTGATAAAGCAGCATTAATCACGTTACTAAGCAGCCGCCTTCAAGATTCGTAATCCCAAGTTGATTTTATAACGTAAACAGAATAGAAGCCTGAGGAATACTTGTAATGTTTACTTTACTAGACTTTCAAGTTTATATTTTAATCATACAAGTTTATGGGTAACTAAATATAGGTACGTTAGCCAGTGTATTGATCGTACCATGATAAATCCCTCATTAAATCACACACCATTTGAAGAAGTTTAAATATTGCCACCAAACCGAATTACTCAATAAAAAAATCTCATTCTATCTTATTTGAATATCAGTGTTGGAATAATTCATCATACAGGCAGACGATTCTTTTTAATATTACTTTCCTCAAACGCTCCACTGTTGCGATCAATCAAGAACTTTAGCGAAGTTTATGCGTTTTGCGAATTGGCGTTTATCTTGGCAGCGAAAGAAAGGCAAAGATAAACGTCTTGTTACAAAAACTTTTATTGAAACTTGCCCGCTTAGGTAAAACTTCTTTTAAATAACGTGAGTATTAAAGCATAAAGAAAAATACACGTTGCTCTGGAATCATTTTCTTTGAACTTTTGGCTGAACTTTAAAAGATGACCAGTCTGTATTTTATCTGTATTTTAGCCGCGTTAAACAAAAGGCGTGCGTTTTTTTTACCAATACGAACACAAAATCTACCAACTCATAGAAGAAACAAATTTTTCAAAATAGTTTCTATCATAATTTATAATATAACATAATATCATACTTTTTAAGTGCACCTAGGTTTTTGAAGTCGATTTTTAGTTTTTTTTTTCTATACATTATTTTTCTGGCATGATAATGAAAAAGAATCTTTTAAAATACTTGCTAAGCAGAAATAACAGCTACATTGTCCATGGCCGTTAATTGAACGGGTAGTGTATTATAGATGGTAAATATCGGAAATATCAGAGCGAGAGTGAAATAACAGTGAACAAGATGTAGGTGTCGTATCCTTGTTTGTTCATTTGCCCTCGGGTTATATTAAAAAAGAATAACGAAGTACGACAGCCGTCCATTAGTCCGCTTGCAGTTATTGACGTGGCTCTGAATTATGGACGTATAAGCCCATTAATGGACGGCATTGTCGAGAAATTTGGACCACACTCGTGTGCCAGAATCAATCTGTAGCAATTAATCGCACGAAGGGCTTACGGTTATTGGTTATTTCCAATGTTGGATTATCCAGGAATACTGTTTCAATGGCTATTAATATTAATGCTACATTCGAGTCTATTTCACGGAAGATTAATTGGGTACATAACTACGTCCACGATTAGGACGTATACGCCCCATAAAAATTGAAAATCTATTGTTTCAATTATGCTGGGCTAGAACTAGTTGGCGTATATTTAAATACCTATTATACTTATAGCCCATTTAACTATTTAATAGGTAATGCTATTCCGAAATAAAGCTTCGAAACGTCATTCGGCACATTTCTTTGTTTTTATCACCAAACAAGACACTCATCGTATGACCCCATACTAAGCAACGCTTGTACTATGGGCCACATACAAATAGACTGTGGGCCATTCTGTTACCACCGGACAACCAAATTCTGGAAAAGCTATTTCTAAAATTAGACGCTGACGGGAGTCGAACCCCCAACCACCGTGCAGTAGGTAGGCCAAGTGTCCTGCGTTCGAACTACTACACCAGGCCGTTGTCAAATGATGAAATTGTATGGTCAACATTACCTCTCTAAGACACTCTCCCAAATGGCTGATTCCGCATTGGAAAACCATTTTAGTGTTTCTAGTAAAGATTGTTCAATTCGAATCATGAATTCAGGGTGGTACAGACAGGTTAATTTCGAAACTGGAAATATATGAAGCGAGGTCACCACGAGGTCGTTTCCCAGTCCGAAGCAGACATCCGGTACAGTAGGTAGGCACCATCGGGATTCCCGCCTATTCATCTCACCTGTCGATATTGTAATCCGAGAGTCTTTCGTGCGATTGCTTCCGGATTCCCGAATGAATTTCATCGTTATCGATTTAAAAAAAAGGTAAACGCGAAGTTCATCACATGGCAGTTCATATATTTGCGAGGTAGCATTTTGATCGTCGGTATTTCAGATTTAAAATGTTGGTATTACGTTGTGTAACCACACAGCGTAGTACCAAACTGGTATTTACGTATAAATTGACTTTTTTGAATATGTACCTACTTGTTTCAATAGACATAAAGATTGAATTTCTGTGATAAAAGCCACATGACATGGCGTCAGAATTCCCTCGGGTCTTCGATGACAGTTCATTGTAAAATGTGCTTCTTGTGCGAGCTAATACAGTTCGTTTTGGTATCGACAAAACGTTTGGTCCGGTCGCGCCCGTTGTAACGGGCCTGTGGGCGCAATGTTTTCTCTAGTTACATTTTATTGAATTTACGTAACATCATTTTACAATGTTCAGCTAAAACCATTATTATTATTTATTCATATAATTTGGCAAAATGTTAATATACCACGAAAATATATGTAATTTGCAATCATCTATCTCTATTTCCATACACATAAGGCTTATTTCTCGTGCTCTATTGATTTTTTATTGTTATCTCACCGTACCGTTTCACCGGCAAAGCCTTTTAAGTTCGCGACATTAGGGCTCTATGTGAAAAATCGCTGCAGGCATTAAGGCTCTACCGATCGTAGCATCAATCATACGGGTTGTGTGGAATATGTTAACAAAACACTTTGTATTCCCATCACGTGCATGCCTGTGAAGGGTGAAAAGGCACAGGTAGCTCTACCACGAGTTTTTACGTCTATTTGTCGTCTGTAGTCACTTAAATGTACGTAAAATATAGGGTGCTTTACTATTATTAAACGTTAACACATTGACATATTAAATAACGCAACCACACGGTTAAAAGGCATGTTAAAAGGTTCTACTAAATACTAAAGAATCTTAGTTAACGTAAAGGGGGCAGAAATCACACACATTTCGCGTAATTTTGTCTTATCGTCCAGGTTTCTATTTTTTTAAGTAAGCAATTCCCCACTTATTAACATCTTTAGTTTACGAAAAAGACACCAATTCAAGACATAACTTTATAATATGCTATTCAAGACAAAATTCCATGAAAAGTAGATCTTCGTTATACTGAGGCATTCGACTTACGTTCACATTCACGAGTTTAAAACAAATTGAATACTTGAAAGTTGAGACGAGACGAGTATTCGAATAATTCGTCGTGTGCTCAAATTATTTCGAACTTGATATGCGGGGATATAATTGAGTTAATTATAGAAAATCTTGACTTGCCTACTTGACATGCGTATCTCACGGCCGCGATTGAAATTCTCTCATAATTTAATATCTCTCTTTACTCGTGAGTTGTTGTCATTGTTAGGCCTGCACACTGGTTTTATCTCGTGCGACCTAAGTACGGAAATAATTCTGTCATTTCTATAATTAATTAATGGAATTTGTATGTCGGGACATTATAATATAATCAAATGTTGTCTTTCTCTTTTACTAATGATTTGTTCGCGAAAATAAACAGAAATATGTTAGAATAATCTACCTGTTTTCGATAATACTGAGAAACAGTAAATTCTTGTAATTATAATGTATCGCGTAAACACGTCAACACCGTTACGTCACTTCGAATGGACCAAAGTTCGTTGGTAGCATGAATGTATGTCGGTAGGTACTAGCTACTAAGTTTAACAGACTCGCTAGGGAGCGCAGCACATGAGATACACCGGTACATTTCCCTCTGACATGCTGTAAGCGGCAACCTCAGACGTTTCAGTGCCCGTCTCCGTCTCTCCCACACAGAAGACTAAGAATCTTAAGAAGATTTTCACCCCGTGAACAATAAAACGTAAGTACTCGAATAACCACCCCATAAAAGGGAATAAGTAACATCGTTACACAAAATAATAATAATTACACCAAGGTCAAAATTCAACGTAATAACGGAAACTGGATTCGGGTTTGTTTGACCGTATCCGTAAAATGGACAAGCATCCGCCCATAACATTAGGTGGGGCTGCACCGCAAGCTGAGCGAGTTCGGCAGCTTCGCTAACACCCCACCCCGTTTGATAACTTTTACAAGAACAAAATAAGATATCACTATCAAACAGTAGCATATTAATTGAAGAGCCTGTAACAATTCAAAACAAGTCTTTATTCCCAAATTCAATACATAGTTAGCATTTTAGGCAAGTGTGACTAATGAATTAATGATGATAAATCCTAGTACCCTACTAATAGTACACACGGCCGGAAGTATCTTTTTATTAAAAAAAAAACAAAACATACGAGTCGAATTGTTAACCTCCTCCGTTTGTCAATTTGGTTAAAAAGGTGCACTTACCGTAAACATAGTGACGAAAAGAAAATGTGATTGTTGCTCCAGTGAATATTTATCATAATATTTATTATATCCAAGGCATGGGTCCGGCCGGTGTTTATTTTATTCTTTCTGGATTCGCTCACCTTTAGTTGGTACCGTACCCTAAGATGTGATTAGTTTGTGCAGACGTCCGTAATCTTATAACAGATAAACCAATTTGTACCATTCCTGGCTGGTACTGACAAGCGAATAATTGGCTGGATAGAGGCCTTACAACCTAAATGGACTTAATAAACGTATAAAGAGATACCGTTGCATTGTTTGGGGGTTTACGAACATAATTGTGAGCGCTTATCTGCTTCGCATTTGAAAGGGTCACTAAAGTTATACGCATTTCTGGTAACTCTCAGTTACCATGGTTTCACTGATAACACTGACTTCGATTTCACTAGTGACATAGACATTTATCTTAGCTGGTGAGGCTAACGGGACTACGAGTAATGTGATATTCTCACATTGCTACTAATCTTAAATATATATTTTTATATACTCTGTACGCCTATGAGAAACTCAGGCTTTAAGCCCCGCGCATACTGGGGAGTCAAGACGGGCGCCATGAAATATTTGCCAATACCAAAGCATACACTGTGTCAACATCGAATGGTACAGATTCAATTAAATTTCAGTTTAAAATATTAGAGCTTCAAGAGTCTCGTAGGCCATTGTCGCATAGAACCGGCCTTATCGTTTTTGCCATGTAACTGGATTTGTGGGTGCATTGTGAAATTATAATTGCCTTCAGCGGTGGATTGTAACGTCACAGTCACACAATCGTACATGATGACTCGTTTTGCTATTGAATGAATACATACAGATTGAATTTCTGTGTTAAAAACCACACGACCACGCGTCGAAATTCACTCGCGGTGACAGTAACATTTCTTTGAAGAATGAGCTTTATTTATGAGAACATAGAGTTATTTTTTGTATTTGCAAACATTTTGTAGCGCGCGTCTTAACGGCCCGGACACAGGGCTTTAATATACCAATATACAACAACAAACTGTCTCGTATCATTGTACACACAGTACGTAGCGTATAATGGTGGTGGAATTTATTTATTGTGTGCGTTCACCCGTTATACCGTTTTGTAGGCTCTTTTCGTCCGAATCGTAAATTATTTTTCCATTTTATGTTATCCGCAACAACAGCAACCAGAGCCTCAAGTCCCCTAACACTATCGTTGTGGAGTTCCTATGACTTAATTTTTTTCCTCTTAATGACTTATCATATACTCTCCCATACTGCGTTGAAGGCATCATACCAAAGCAATTATTTCTATTTATAACCATCTGTGGTTTAGATTAATCCCTTCATTGTAAATGGGAGTAGATGCAACTTACTGTACTAGCTTCCTAAGCGTAAAGACTATATTTGTATTTAATATTAGACTACCGTGAGTATAATTCTCACTCTGCTCTCATGGTATTGCTGCTCCTGAGAATGTATTACTCGCAATTATTATTTTGAAAAGAGTAACCATTGAGTTTCTTGCCGGCTCTTCTCCAGTGGAAGCAGCATTCCGAACCGGTGGTAGAATCTGACTATTTGTAAGTGCTTTTTGACCAACACGAATAAAAAACCTTGATTTTGATTTTTAAGGCACGAAAACAACAACTCTTATCAATGGTAGCTCGTATATGACTAGTCTAATAGCCACTGGTCTTAATTTAGCTACCATAAAAAAATATGTTGTTTTCATGCCTTGAAAAATTAAGTCATAGCAACTCCGCAACCATAGTATTAAGGGACTTAGGGCCCTGCTTATTGCACGGTCGCCGCCACAGTTATCCCATACATAAGAGTATTTACAAATATATGGTCCTTACTAACATCTTTTAAAGTATTATGTTTTGAAATTTACAGTAAATTTTTGACACCTTTTGGATTATGAAAGCAATAGTAAAACATTACTGACGCAATGAAGATTGTTTTACCTTCTGACTAGTTACGTATCCTTTGAAGAGGTGGCATTGAATCTGAGGGCGGATTCCTTCCATTCAACATTTTATACCAAACGTGACTTCTTTCGCATCTTTCGTGTCATGTGTTCAGTGAAAATGCGTTGTATTGTATCTCGAATGTACAGGATCGAAGTAAAAACTTACCTTTGAAGTGGCGACAGCCGAATATGAAACAAATTCGAAATTAGGTGTTATGTATGACAAAATACGAACTTTCATCTGAGTTTCATCTGTAATTGTATGGTGTAATAATTCTCTTTATTATTTCAATAATCGAAAACAACACTTTTAAAAGAGACACACATACTATATGTTCCTTATACCTACCTGTAGACTAAATAAAATAACCTAGCATTATTTTTAATGACACCCTTATATATAAAAGTAACGATGTGGTGGCATAACGAACTCATCGAACCGTATTCCACCCTGTGCTAACAACCTCAGCTCTCATAATGAGTAGAATCAATCAAAGGTGAACGGAACCTGCTTGCTATTGATTGATGATTTTGTGCTGAACTTAATTGGGCAATCAGTTGCGAGTGCTCACCTACGCATCACCGTGATTGCACACGCATGATAGCACTCGCTCAATGATAAATACGGCTTGCGCCCTGCACTCACTAGTGCGACCGAATTAATTTGCCTTTTTGAAAATAAACTATATGAAATATACATAAAGATTTAATTTCTACGGCAAACGCCATGTGACCACGCAATTAAACTTGCTGCAAGAACGTTACTATACCTACATTCATGACTCGCTCGGGTCATTGATCATATTTCGTTGACAAATGTGCTTCTTCTCCGATACATAACATTGACCGTACGCATTTTGACGCAACTATTTATAAAAAGAAAGATTTTTTTTAAACTTCTTTTAAAATAATCGCCTTAAAAGGACTCCCGTAAACCGACAGCTTCTTTGCGTTTAAGCCGTATAAAGAAAAGAGCCTTACCAGTATAAAACGGGCTTCTATCCTTTGAAAAATGAATACAATATTTATTAATTAGAAAATGCGAAATTAATGCGTGGTTTTTGCCATAGCCATTTAGCCTGTTTGTACAATTCTAATAACACTGAGTACATTTCCAAAAAAGACAAGTAGGTACATTTGCTCGACCCAGTATGTTCAGGGCATAATGGCAATTTTTGCATCACGGATTGATTGAATTTTATTTGTATGTTGTTAAAGCTGTGTTTCCATCTTCGACGATCTGTCATAAAAAAAGAACATCAAACATTTGTGAAGGAGCGCTCCAAATGGTCCTCCCTCATTAACATAAGACGAATGAATAATTAAAACTCACGAAAGATTCGTGTCCCGCGTTCGTAACTTCAATTAGGTAGGTCTACTTGGTCTTTTGGCAACGTGTTAGGTATAATACGACACTTTGACACCTTAAAAAATTAAATACATTTAGAACTCTTCCGCCATCTTTTCACCTATAATGTTGTCTGAAAAACTGTTTAAATATAAACTTAATTTGATGGGGCGAAGCGACCGATAGGATGCAAGCGATTTCTGACCCATTGCTATACCACCGCCGCCTTTAGAATGTATGAATGGGTTTTAAACGCGCATTAAAACTACATTTTTCACAATGAAAACTAATACCAGAACTTTCAAACAAGCCAATGATCTCTTTCAAAACTCTCCAATATCAAACTGCGGTTAAAACTTTTTCGTTCTCATTACCCGTTCTTAAAAAAAAACTAATCTCGTTCCTTTTTGCATTTCCTCCGATTCACAGAAGAGTTTAATTAAACAGTCTTGCTTCTGACATTTTAATGAGTTTAATTTTGGTTCCCACTTTGAAGTTCACAAGCAAATTGGAGTGGTATTTTAATTTGGAGATCAAACACGCGGTTTTTTAGTACTTCCTAACATAGGTAGGTTTGGATTTATTTGTGGGTAGATTTATTTTACCCTTTCAGACGTCATATCCACTCTGCATCCATCCAAGCAAGTCTTTCTGTGTTTCGCGCTCGCAAAGTTGTCCGAAAAGCAGGGTTTCACCTTTAATTAAAGACGTTCTATAAATGATAATGAATATTTACCCTTATTAAAACATCAAAAGCGTATGAATTATGATTCAATTATGCACCCTCTCCAACAACACTGCTGGGGCCAACATTGCCGAGCTTCTATTCGTCAAAAGCTCATGCATGCATTCTCGAGCGTTTGGGGGCCAATTCGACAATTATTTTTCTTTATACGTGTTCCACCATCATGACTGGCTGTGTAAACATGTCCAATGTACACTTCGTGTAATTGGAGCGTCGATATTCGTAGATATGTTTTTCATATTGCATACTTCAAAGGGGAACACAGGACATCCTAAATGTAATATAATAAATTAATGTTAAAAAAACTTTTAAAAAACAAGCTTTTATTTAATTGCCCTTAGTTTTCGTGTTCTCCTGAGCAAGCCTTTTTATTTGATACCCATACTGTGGTAGTGCAGAAAAAAAAACTATTCCGCCATCTTGGATGATCCGCCATATTGGAATTAGAATGACGTCGCATAGCTAAGCATGCATTGTCGTCCAAAATAAGCGTGTATACCAAATTTCAGCTCAATCGGTTAAAGATAACTGATTTAAAATTCAGTTGCAAGATTCCACCCGGACATACATATGTTGCAAGCTAATATAAAGCTTGTAATAAAAAAGCGTTTCAATTGACATGAGTTGACATGGCTGTTATTTCAGAGCTGGTAATACCGCAAGACTGCATTGTTTAGTGTAGAGCATTGAATCAGTAAAGTTCGGAATATAGTTTGAGTTAATAGCACTTGGCAGTTGACTTCCTCAAAATGGAGGACAGCACAAGCTAAGCGGCACGCACTGCTTTGGATAGTAAGTACATAGCTTGGTAGCTATGTTCTTACGTTCGTTCTACCTGTATTTTTAAAATAATTTTAGGAAAAAAAATCAACATTCACGAAACTGCAGAAAATCAAAATGAAACAACATAACGCTTCTTAGAAATGTCCATTTGATCTTACATCCGACAGCTTTAATCTGCGGAAATTACGATATTTAGTCACCGCGAAAATGGAATCAAATCAAATTGACTGATTCTCATGGTTGGAAGAAATGTCATGGTTGCAGCGTCATCGCTTGGTTAAGTTATTCAGGATACTTTGATACTGTTCGTGAAGTCAGTAAGCAGCTCTTAGTTCGACCAACAGTCAGTCAGGCATATAATACCTACCTATTATGGCCATAGTGAGTTTCACCTAATATTAGAGTTTTGCTTCCATAAAGTTGATTTATCAAAACGCTGAGACTTCGTTCCATTGTTACTGGCTAATGATTATATTAAGGGAATTCGATTTAGCAGGGAACGCTGAGCCTGTAAGTCAATATTGGCCGAAAATTGTTTTGCGATCGACGACCGATAATTTAATTATTTCGGGATCCAATTTAGCGGGGCTCTTGTTTGGCCAACTTACATCGACCGCCGCCGATGTGATGACCCGGCCTAGGCCCGGCAGACTATTTGACTTAATCCTCAATATTGTCATTCGTCACTTACATTGTATCTCAACAATCTGTAACATACTCTAATTAATGTTGACGCTCAAGATTAGCAGCAGTACATTGACTGAATGGTTTCTTGCTCTTACCATTGAATCAATAGTATCGATTCTGTTGGCACTAGACTAAGCTTAGCGTCTTGTTTGCGACTGTAATATGTGAGCAAGATAGCAATATTTTAGTGCAGTCAGTATAGTTTAGCTGTCTCATGACATGATAAAAATTTTATATGTACCTACTTGCTTAGATTTTTTTATAGGCAGATTTCGTCACTGCGAGTACTACTCAATTAAATTTCGTAGCATACGTATGTGGCTGGGTTTTAATATTCAAAATGCATAGACAACTATAACCACGGCACTTAAGTGAGGCCCCAGACACATTTAAATCTTATCTGTTTTACAAATCTAATGTCACAAAACTTCTCAAATAGGTAAACTGATGTCATAGTACAGGATCTTTACACTCCACAATTGTTTTAATAGCTGGCGCAAGGTCTGCACTATAAATTGTAATGTTTTTCACAAATAACCACAGAGAAAATAGCTAGGAACATTAACAGCCGAATAAGATAGATACACAAACGAGCCTACCCGCCTTAAGCCGACGGAGATGAAAGAACCACTAAAGATAAAGGCTAACGAAAGAATAAAAACAAAAAAAGAACTCGAGCTATCTCCGGAATGCATTGTAAAGTCTACAGATCAACGACATTTTGCAGCTGTTAATTAGGTTTTGATAGCCACCGTCGACGGTCCACCAATATACCTTGACGCGATAGACTAGGCAGATACACATGAATTGGCACCTACCTACTCCAGACGTTATAAATTATGAAGTTATTTGTAGCTTTTTAGTGCACCTAGGTTTTTGAAGTCGGTTTTTTTATTCTTCAGCGATATTTTTAGTTCACTTAATTTTATATAATTGATATTTTACTTTAGCGAATTAGCAATCAATAAAAAAAATATATTACCGAGTAGAGTGGAGGAAGGGAAGGGAGGCCTTTTCCCAACAGTGGGAAGACACAGGCTGATAAAAAAACATAAATAATATATTTACCTCTTTGAAACTTCGGTATAAAACCAAAAATCTTGTGTAACTGCCGCTCGTCTGTATAAGCCAAACCGTTATCCGCGGCGGCGTCCTATTGAATGTTGTTTATCGTCAGCCCCCTCATTGTCTATTCCTCAGGAGCAGTGGATGCCGTAAGCGGAATCCAAACACGACTTTTTAATTAACGTTTTGTGGTAAAACTTTTTGGAATGCCCCACAAATTCCCCGAGCGTGCCATTAAGGACGATTTGATTTTGAACTTCCGATGAAAATTCTTAAAACATTGCGAATAAAGTTTATAAGGTATAAAATTAATCATTTTGTCGTAGAGTATTATACAAGTACCTACTAACCTTATTATAACACTCATTAGCGATATTATTTTTTTATACGACGCATATACCTCTAAGTGTAACTCCTAATTCATAAAAAAACCACTGTTAAATATTAATAATACATCATCATCATCACGCCTGTATTCCCCGAAGGGGTAGGCAGAGGTGCACTGTAGTGCGCCCACACTTCGCCGATGTATTTTTGGTCCCAATGTTATAGGGGGCGAGCCTATTGCCATTATACCGGGCACATTCTCCCTCAATACGAGGGAGATTTTTGGGCTATAGTCCACCACGCTGGCCCAGTGCGGGTTGGTGAATTTCACACGCCTTTCTATAGACGTGCAGGTTTCCTCACGATGTTTTCCTTCACCGTTCAGCAAGTGGTAATCATTGTTGAAAATGACATTCGCACATGAAAATTATCTCAGAGGTGCGGGCCTGGGATTTGAACTTGCACCCCTTACGTTCAAGGCGGGCGTTCTTGCCCGCGAGGTTAAATTTTAATAACATAAAAATTGTCAATGCACTTGGTTTGCTGACGAATTAATATTTTCTATATATTTGGGTGTTACTCTTTATCATTCAGCGTATCTTGTTAGGAAGCTAACAAGTAAGCATATATTGTCAGTTTTGCGTTTATATTTTTCAAGATCGCTTTTATTTTATTCTTATTCTTTAAAAAAATATGGAGCATCACCGCCAAAATGAACAAGTTGGTACTTATCTCGGCAATCGGGTACTTCCCTAGAGAACTAAATTATGTTCTTTTTCCAAGACCGGGACAGATATTACATTTTTAACTTCCAAATTTATATCTTGAAGCTTCTGATTCATATCGTAATGGAATCAATTGGGAAAACCCAATAGGATTTGATTTTATTTTTGGACTTGTTCTGGGCTACTTCTAATAGTAGGTACATAGTATCTAATCTAATATTTTAATATAACTTCAAATTTTTAAATTTAAGTGTAACAATGTGGAAGTAATTTTAAATCAATATTAGTCTATAACTATACTAATATTATAAAGAGGTATGATTTGTATTTTTGTATGTAACGAATAAACTTAAAAACTACTTGACTAATTTCAAAAATAATTTTGCCTTTAGAAAGCTACATCATCACTGAGTGACATAGGCTATAAATTTAAACACGTGTGAAGCCGGGACGGGCCGCTAGTCTATACTAATATTACTACAGCTCTTTTAACGTCCCACTGCTGGGCACGGGCCTCCCCTCAATGCGAGGGGGATTCAGGCCATAGTCCACCACGCTGGCCCAGTGTGGGTTGGCAGACTTCACACATCTTTCGAGAACTAGACAAGTTCCCTCGGACGTGCAGGTTTCCTCACGATTTTTTCCTTCACCATTTCATATCAAGTGATAATCTCGGATGAAAATGAGATTCGCACATAAATCCCAGAGGTGCGAGCCGGGGTTTGAACCTGCACACTATGATTTGCAAGGCGTGCGTTCGACCACTCGGCTACCACTGCTACCACTGCATTATAAAGATTAAATATTTGTATTTTTGTATGTAACGAATGAACTTCTACTGGACCGATTTCAAAAATTATTTCACCGTTAGAAAGCTACATTATCATAGGCTATATTATAAACCCGTGCGAAGCCGGGACGGGCCGCTAGTATAAAATATGGCTGTAAGACTGCAGATCAGTTTGTTTTATAAGTGTTTGGTCGATCGTAGTTTTCGTATTTTCAGCTAAAGCTCTAAATACCTTTCAGTAGAGAAAAGTTAAAGCCCAACTACGTTAGTTTACGAACATATTAAGTGCTTAAAGCGCTAAGTTTATAAAGCGTTTATTAAACGCAGGGATGCTCTAACGCAGTTTTGAACGTTCAACAGAAAGCTCACAACTAGTTAAGTTAAGAGAGTTTCAGGACGAGCTAAAAGACGGTAGGTACATCAAAATTCTCATTAGGTACTTGAATGACTTCTTTGAAAATATTGTCACAATATTGTATAAGCTTACCATTCTACAGCTCATTGACATGTGGTAATTAGTAGTTATATTTTGTAAATAACTCTGAAAGCAGTGGTAGCCGAGTGGTCGAACGCACGCCTTGCAATCAAAGTGTGCAGGTTCAAACCCCGGCTCGCACCTCTGGATTACATGTGCGAATCTCATTTACATCCGAGATTACCACTTGCTATGAAACGGTGAAGGAAAACATCGTGAGGAAACCTGCACGTCAATAGTAAGGCGTGTGAAGTTCACCAACCCGCACTGGGCCAGCGTGGTGGATTATAGCCCAAAAAAAATCTCCCTCGTATTGAGGGGGAGTGTGCCCCGGTATAATGGCAATAGGCTCGCCTCCTATTACATTGGGACCAAAATACATCGGCGAAGTGTGGGCGCAGCACAAGGCACCTCTGCCTACCCCTTCGGGGAATACAGGCGTGATGATGTATTTATTTAACTCTGTTATTCTATGGTTAGGTACAGCCATATTTCACGGATAAGTAATATCGAACAAATTGAACAGCCTGTAACGCAACAAAAAGACGACATTATACAGAAAGGTGCCATCACAAAATTGGAGTTTAAATTGCCTGCAAAATGGCAATATTGAAGCCTTTATATTGCATAATGTCGTCTCAGGTCACGAGCCGGCTCCCTGAGTAAAATAACGAAAATAACTCTCACTTACTAACTCTTCAACATCACTTCAAAGCCCGTAGATATAATGTATTTAGTTTTTTTTTTATATAACGATATAATGGCAATAGGCTATTTACATTGGGACCAAAGTACATCGGCGAAGAGTGGGCGCACTGCACTGCACCTCTGCCTACCCCTTCGGGGAATACAGGCGTGATGATGTATTGATGATGATGTAACAATATGTCAACGAGAGATTAAGTATCATACTAAAAATTATATATTAATTGTCTTGTAATAAATTGAAGCTGAACCTTTAGCTGAAATTCTCATTTCTCTATGAAAATATACTTAATCCATAAATCAAAGTAGAATCCTCTTAAGTTAATCCAAAACAAACGAGCATGCAGGGGACGGAAGTCTACGGAGGAATTAATCCCATTTGCAGTTTAATTAATGATACTTACTTACTGTCTGTCTTTGTTTTATTTACTTGAAACGCTTCCATGCAATACACAAAATAAATATTTATTCATCTCGTTTAATCATTCTTCTTATGCGAGGAGATGAAGACGTTTATTAAGAAATAAAAAAGTATTATAATAGACTCCCAAAGATAATCTTGCTCATTGGGAGTAGGTATTTATGTTACACTAGTAACCAAATCAATTTCTTTGAACTAACTTTGTATTACTCGTTTTGTACTAACCAATGATCACTTTAAAAATAGTGATTTGCATTTAACATTTGCAATTAGCAAATTAATTTAATAATGATAGTAATGGACACGTGCGATCAATAGAGCAGTTGGTAATAATACATCATCATCACGCCTGTATTCCCCGAAGGGGTAGGCAGAGGTGCACTGCAGTGCGCCCACACTTCGCCGATGTATTTTGGTCCCAATGTAATAGGGGGCGAGCCTATTGCCATTATACCGGGCACACAGGTTTCCTCACGATGTTTTCCGTCACCGTTTCTTAGCAAGTGATAATCTCAGATGAAAATGAGATTCGCACATGGAACCCAGAGGTGCGAGCCGGGGATAGAACCTGCGCACTTTGATTGCAAAGCGTGCGTTCGACCACTCGGCTACCACTGCTTGGTACTAGTCGATTAGGTTCCTATAATAGATTTAGGATAAGCGTAGTGACTGAATTTTAGGTTTGTGCTTCCTACCGACCGTATGATGTCCCGAGCGCATGATCGTTAGATGGTTGGGTCCCCGTTTTTATGATTTCTACGAAAATTACCTACTTGTTTTTTTAGAGTTGGTGTCCCTCACCTGAGTAAAGGTCTCCCAACCTATAAGATATTTCTATATCACAACAGCCGGGTTCACACTGACATTAAAAAATAAATTTACAGAAAAATGCGACGCAATTAGCGACCCCTGAGTTGGGGTGTATGTTAAACTATAAACAGCACATTTGGGAGAGCCCTTCAACATCCCGCACCTTTGTACCAATTCAACTTTCATTTGGTATACATTCACACATTAGGAGAGGTCTCCGTTTATTTTATTGCGGTGTCTGTGGGTGGCGCAAACTGCCAGTTAACTCGGACACTAGTGTCCGAGCACAGGCACCGGACACCGCCACATATTATACTGGTAATAGAATTTACTCGCGACAATTTATCTTTGGTACTGGTATCGTGAACACCATTGCTAATGGGCTCGACCAACCCACGCCAGCGGCCCGTGCGTGTATTTCAAATTGTTTTGCTTTTGCTTCAAAGTTATATAAAAGCAGTAGGTACGATATGAAACTAATATATATGGGAGTATTGAGCAGACATACAATAGTTTTGGGTCTATCTGTACCCAAATTATCTCAACTATCAATGTCATTTTTTTGCATCAACGAACGCGTCATACACCAAATAGCTTTCGTAATAAAAGAGGAATAATAGGGATTTTCTTATTTCCTTTTCAAGGTAATCGTACCGAACAAAAGTGAACGAAATTGAATGTGTCCCGTGATTGGTCCCGTACAAATGGGTCAACGATGCCTGCCTGCTGAAAGGTAACGAATTAGGTATTCATCGGCCCGGTGGTTGATTACACCATTCATTTAAAAAATGGGACAGGTGTAACGGAATAAGAGCGGAAGTCATTCCGCTTCTATTCAACACAAAGTCTCAATGTAACCTTTTACGATACACGTAGCGTAGTTATTTATTTATAAGTAAATATATATTATTTAAGTATGTTACAAAAACATTGCAATGGCCCGCTTATGTGTTACAAAAAATACATTTCTAGAAGTAACAAAAACCAACCCTAAATAATGTTTTTTTTTTTTTTTTTTCTGTGACTCAAATGAGTGTTTACATATCTGAAGAACTAATATGGTAGCGATGAATGGGAATAGACACCTACGGCAAATGCACATATCGCGTATATGGGGTTTTACTTACAAGTAATCATGCTATATAATCCTAAGACCATTTATAATGCTCTCCTAACTAATTACTTTGTGCAACATTAATTTCCAAGATTCCGCTTACGTCAGAAGTATTAGCGGAATGTTCCGAAATTATGTTATAATACTTATCACAGCGCCGGTTGAAATTTAAAGCGAGGGTGTGTAAACATTTTGAACAAAGAGCCCACAAACACGGAAGGGTTGAGACCCAGTTACTTTCACGCGAACATACGTAGGTGAGCAATTACTGTACAACAATGACCGTCCGTTACTAAAATGTAATTATAATAATTAGGATGTGAGAAACGAAAACCAAATAACAAAAAGGCTCGACAATTTAATCTTTAATCAACGAACTTTACTGCTTGTATGATTAAAGAAGAATAAATAGCAATTTTATTTGGAATAGGTATTTAGTATTTTTTAGGGTTCCGTACCAAAAGGGTAAAACGGGAACCCTATTACTGAGACTTCGCTGTCCGTCCGTCCGTCTGTCACCAGGCTGTATCTCATGAACCGTGATAGCTAGAGAGTTGAAATTTTCACAGATGATGTATTTCTGTTGCCGCTATAACAACAAATACAGAATAAAATAAATATTTAAGGGGGCTCCCATACAACAAACGTGATTCTTTTGCCGTTTTTATAGATAATGGTACGGAACCCTTTGTGCGCGAGTCTGACTCGCACTTGGCCGGTTTTTTTTCAGGATTCCATCCTAGTATATGTATTGACATATAACTTGCTAAAAGCAAGTGAAATCAATAGCTAAGAAAAGAAAACAATAATCTTAAAATAACAGTGTCTACCTTAGCGACATTTCAGACAATTTACTTGGAAAGCGTGTCGCACATCAAAGGCAAAACAACATCCTATCTTCGCGTGCCTTTCTTTTAGGCGCCTTCGAATCATCGTCCAATTACCCTTTAATTTATCGACTTATTTTGTTCGTTCCCAGTGCTGAAAATATAGCTTCGATCTGTTTTCGTTTTCAATAGGGACGTTCACGTTGTTTCTGAGAAGTGTTCATTAGGGATATTTTGGTTAGAGAGTGTTATTGCCTCTCCAAGATCTTGGGGTGGTGGAGGGGAGATATGCGTATACGTATGTAGGCTACACGCGTATCCACCCGTAGTCAGTTGAAACATGTGTCGCGCTCATAAGTCATCGCGTTTATTACCAAGTTCACAAAAGAAAAGTATATATTGTTATAAAAATATGAGGGGCAGTAGGTACAGGGTAGGCCTATTGTAGTGATTCTGTGATTATATATATAGCCACAGGTAATTTGTACTGAAAACTGTTGACGTAAACACAGTTGTTCTATTTGTATACTACATTAATTAGCAGACAAAGATCACCCCACACCTAAATTAACATGAAAGCGGCACCTTATCAAGATCGGAATCGCGACAAAGTCAAGACCGATCCATTGTTCGTCTCACCTTCACCGGTCCATCAAAATGAAAGGAATATTTTATTGCCAAATAATTAGAATAGAGGCTACATCGATTGCCCAATGAGCCTATTCTCGGGTGCTCTATTATTCCAGCTTCCCGCGCTATTGCAGCGCTTGCATCATGTGTGCACTCAGACTCCGAAACCTTCAATAATTACAGATTATTTTCAACGTACTTAACTAAGTACTTACATTTGATTTAAACATAAAAGTTTGCCCTTGAATTAAATCACAGTTTCTATAAATAAACTACTGTTAAAATTATATCCATGTATTGTGTTATTACAATTAAACTACCAAACTTTGCGTGTACAAAGCATTTAGGATTGCACCAAAATTATTTTCTCAGAAATAATCTCTGCTGTAAAATAAATGAAATACTCTCCTGTAAAATAAAAAAAAATTCGCTTACGTCAAATATTTAAATATCTATGACCAAAACATATTTAACCTAAATCAAAACAAAATGAACTTACATTTACCAAATAAGGAAACCGTAAATGCTATAGACGTGGATATTAATTATAAATATTATTATTAGCTACGAAAATTCCACCTCAATGCTCGGGAACTCCAATTTGCGAAGTTAAAAGACAACTTCTAAATAGGCTAATGGGGCACAAAACACTTTTAAACTTTTCAACGCATTAATTAAACACAATGAAGTTTCTTATTTGCCTACCGACTGGCAGTTAATTATTGTCAATTACCTTGCGAGATACCTTGTTTACGACGACGGCGGGACCTGAACTTATTTATTGCTATAAAAACCTATACTGCTTTAAGGGTCGGTTAACGCTCGATCTTCACCTCCAAGCTCCTTAAATAAATAAGTGCACTGAACTCTTTAGTCCTTAAGTATGCAAAGAGAAAATATATAAAGTATTTTCTCAAAAAGAAAATTGTGAATGAAGAATAAATCTGGGCAGAGATAGAATACTATTTGCTTACACACTTTGCACTTTGCATACGCTATTGCGTATTTTTCTAATTAACAATTTAATTACACAAATACCTTTTGATGGCATTTAAAATATTGCTATCTTGCTTATACATTAAGGTCATGAGAGTGACGGCAATACACTTAGTTTGGTAGAATCAAGATGAACACCATTATCAGACGTAGGTAAGTATCTACTTATAGTACAAACCACACATAAAATAGCAACAAGGACGCCTTAATTGAAGCCAACCAATTTGTATATAAACCCTATACGTTACAGACTGGAACGAACCCAACAAATCCGTTCTCCGCCTTCCGTACTGTTCTTAATTATAAAGTTTCCCTACAACACGTTCGACGTTGAAAAAATAAAGTTTATTCCCTAAGAAAGTCTCTAAATAAAGGGGAGTCAAGTCGTCGGCTGTCAGTTCCCGCGGGAATTGAGGGCACGCCTTTAGGATTTGCTTTTTCTTTTCCAATTGCTTAACGTTGACTGTAAGCCACAAACTGTAACGAATTCAAGTCGCTTTTGTTTTTGTTTTCTGAATCTACGGCCTACGCATTTTGTTTTTTTTTATTTTACCAATCAGTGTTGTATAAAATGTACCTACGTGTACTATGACAAATAAAGGATGGCGTATGTTACGTGATATGTATAACATAAATAAGAATAGCATGATTAAGAGCGCTCGTATAATTGTACCGTTTCAATTGTATTCTTTCCCATTAAGATCTGGAAGCTTTACAATACAATACAATATTTTTATTTGCACAAAACACGGGTAGGTTACAAATATACAATAGCTTGCACATATTTATACCTCAATGTTTCTTAAGGATCAAATACCGATTGAGTAATGGAATATGTTCATTTGCACACCTGTACTTAATTGAATAGTTGAAGTATCAAATGTATAAAAATACCAATTTCTATGCATTAAAATAGCAGTGGTAGCCGAGTGGTCGAACGCACGCTTTGCAATCAAAGTGCGCAGGTTCGAACCCCGGCTCGTACCTCTGGGTTTCATGTGCGAATCTCATTTTCATCCGAGATATCACTTGCTAAGAAACGGTGAAGGAAAACATCGTGAGGAAACCTGCACGCCTGAGGGAACTTGACTAGTTTTCGATAGATGTGTGAAGTCTGCCAACCCGCACTGGGCCAGCGTGGTGGATTATGGCCTAAATCCCCCTCTCATTGAGGGAAGGCCCGTGCCCAGCAGTGGGACGTTAAAAGGGCTGTAGTAGTAGTAGTAGTAGTATGCATTTGGCAGTAAAGCAATCACCCCATCAGTATATGAACACGTTAAAAACTTCCTGTATCTAACATTCGTGAAATGGAACGTATAACAAAACTACATCTGTTTTAAGCCAGTAGGCTTAGCATGACTGTGTAGAAATAAGTTTTATCTCTTTCAACTGTCAGATTTGTCGAGAAAATTACGTCACATCAAGCCATGCCCAGTACAAAAAGCTCGACGTGAACTTAAGTCTACGCGGTCATGCTAAGCATACAATTTGGAAATGAACTGATATCTATAAACTACCTACATTAAATGTCCTTGGTTCATACCTATTCCGCATCAGCCGCAAACGCACCGGCACGATACAGCAAAACGATTCCTTTGAGCAATCGCCGCACCAATTTGGAGCTGGACGCAACCCTTTTCTCCGTCGCGAAATATGAAATCGCCGCGCCGTCGGCAATGTGCTTGGAAATAAAAGGCAGGCCACGCCATCTGGAAACGACAAATGGAACTATTTGTCATGTGAATGTATGTGCTTTCGATTGACCCGTGCTGATGTACACCTATTTACTATAGGTTTGATTGTGTAGTCTACACACCGATATACCCAAATTACTAGCTGTTCTGTAATGTGAAGTATTCAAATATGGATCAAATGTTTCTATACAATTTGATATAAGGTACAAGCGACCGAACTGACCAGTAGTTGTAACATGTGCGCCAAGACTATGTCACGGAATATGTTGATTTTTTCTTTTCTTTCGAACGAAATAATACATGAATAAGACAGAGAGCGAGCGATTAAATCCATGGCAGAGGTCTATTCTCATAATATATTACTATACTCTTTGGGTCTAGTCTTGACACGCATGCTAACCCCTCAGGACTAGTCTTTTCAAAGCATAGAATAAAATTATTTATTTATTTTTGTGTGAGAAAATAAAATGTTGTCGATATTCTGTCTTCATAAAATTATTTCATATACTGTATGTACCTACACGACAAAGGGGTGTAGACTTGTTATACCCATTCTAAAACACATTATACACTTGACAGTAAAACATCATATTTATGCTAGGGGCATTGCTTTGAAATATACAGAACGTTTCGATCACTCGAGATATTTTTACGCACGAAGTCCCTGAACACCAGTGGGGAAAGTTAGGGAGGCCTTTGACCAGTAGAAGGACGACACTAGCTGATAAAAAAAGTTCCACAACATGTGTCCAAATAGTATTACATAGTCATTTCCAGATATAGTTGACTGAACGCAAAACCACAGCTACATACTCAAATAACTAGTCTTCTCTTGTAACTTCTGCAAATAAGAAAAAATAAATCCTTCATTAATACACTCATTCTTCGAAGTTATATTCAACTAAAATCATCATACCCTAATGGTCCCGTCGTAAAACCGTATCGTATTTTTTCAATTAAGGTCCCGTCACAACACGTAACCGCCGCTGGAGCAGTACGAATGGATCATAAAGGCGCCACGCATTGTCCCCGTAGTACCGTGCCCTTACCGGCCACACACGACAATGGCGCCATTTTTCATTTACAGACCATTAAATATACAATTTCAGGGGCTTATGTGGTCGCTGTTACTCGTGTCATAAATATATAACCACGGTCTATAAAGACGTAATCGATTACAATGTCCGGTAATAAGTATGGTACAACAAAAAAACTAATTATTCGTATTTTGCCGTCTCTACGTCAACACAAAGCCCAAGATTCGTTAAAGTTTGAATTTCAGCCTATATTTTATTGGCTCGTGAAACTATTACAAAGAAATAAATAAGGTATTAAGGTATTAAGTACGCAGGTATTAAGTACTATATTTGATCACGGGGACGAAAAGTATTCTCGACAAAAGTAGCTGTAAAACCGCATTAAGTACATAACCGCTCATGCGAAAGTCCTGACAACAGTTTACCACTTTAACAGACATATTTTTGGACAATGTAAATACCCTGATAGATGAAAGGGGAATTGGGGACTGGAAGAAGAAGTCAAAACATTTTGTTTGCAAAGTGTATCTACTACCACTAACCGTGGTGGATATACTTTTGTATCTACATCAGAATGAGAATTCATTATTTTATTAATGTAAACTACTATAAAGGCACTTATGAATAGTCAAACAATAAAAAAATATAGGATTCTACCACATCAAAGCTTTCTCTCGATTTGACAATTCAATCATGATGTGCTATATTCAGTACCAGCCACTATACGTCTACGCTTTTCGTTGTAAAACTAATTTAATAACGGATTACATTTTATTTTATAACATGCTTTATTATTTTACGAAGCAGCTTTACAACTATGAAATATCATACATTGTGAAAGTAAAATAAGATGATGGAAGTTTCGGGGTAATGACTCGTAGTCCTTAAATCTGTCGCGGTTATAACTCAATTATTGTTAGTATTAGTTGCTTTTTTCTGTCAGGATGCAAACAAAGCTGTTAACAAAAATACCGATAGAAGAAAAAGGCGTCTATTTTGCTTGCCAGTATTGTTTTTTGCTACTACCAAATCTAACTCTGTCCCGATAAATATAAAGATTGAATTTCTGTGTCAAAATTCACAACGGTAATCTTGACAATTCATTAAAAACCGGCCAAGTGCGAGTCGGACTCGCGCACGAAGGGTTCCGTACCATTATCTATAAAAACGCCAAAAAATCACGTTTGTTGTATGGGAGCCCCCTTCAATATTTATTTTATTTTGTTTTTTGGTATTTGTTGTTAAGCGTGTTAAGTACTGCCTTTTAACGTAAATCGCCGACGCTGCATCACCTTCAAGTTATTAGCCGGCGCATAGAAACAGAATCGATGACGTCCGAAACCACGAGTCGGCGGACTCAGCGACATACGATGAACTCCAATTGACCATTTTATTTTATGTATTAACGCATTCCTAATTCTAGCATCGAATAGGTTTCACTTATTTTAATTGTAATTTAATTTTAATTAAATTAGTATTAATTAATTTTTGTTTTTTTTCCGATCCTCTGGCTGCCGGAAACGTAATGAGCGGCAACAGAAATAAATCATCTGTGAAAATTTCAACTCTATCACGGTTCATGAGATACAGCCTGGTGACAGACGGACGGACGGACGGACGGACAGCGAAGTTTAGTAATAGGGTTCCCGTTTTACCCTTTGGGTACGGAACCCTAAAAATGTACTTTTTCTATAAGTTTATACAGTTTGTTTTGGTATTGGTAAAAATTAGTTGAGCGGTTTGAAGCGCCTATTGACGCCTTCACTCAACAACTGAAAGTTTTGTGATAATTGGTTATTAGATCATCATTTGCCTTACCTTGTCCCATTATTTGGGGTCGGTGCAGTATGTCTTTTGCTTCCATTCATCTCGCTTTTCCGTCATACTGACACTCCGATCTCATTCATATCACCCTTTACCGTCCATCCATCTTTTCTTGGGCCTTCCTCTCGCTCTATATCCGTCCACATTTATACACATCACTCTTTTCGTCACATGATTTTCATCTCTTCTCATCATGTTTGAAATGGTTATTATACTTGGATGGTATTCTGTAAGTCCTACTGGCTAATTACTGATGGTGGCTAGTTATACCCTATTCCAATCACCTCCCGGTTTCTGTTCAATACACGAATAAGCTCATTATTTGCATAGGCTGTATCAGTAGATTACTCTTTGATATTTTACATCATTGATGATAGCTCTGACCCCAGTGGATGTAAAGTAATCCTCGCTACCGATGCCCTTTTGCGGGGATACCAAACCTAAATATGCAAGTGCCTTTAAAAAATATATATTTAGTTTTTAATTCCTAGTTAAATATAAAGTTATACACACAAACGTTAACATAGTCTTAATACTATAAAATTAACTATGACCAGATTATTGATAGCTTTGCTAAAATCTTAGTCATTACTGCTAAATACTTGTAGTGAAATGAATGGACTTAAACAAGACATCACAAGGACTTCTTTCATACATTAATTATATATAACTTAATAAAACACAGTTAATAGAGATCCTTTTAAAAAGGTGATGTTTTAAATTTTTGAATAACAATTATAATTAGAAGAAGGAACCTATTTTCTTTTAAAATGCCCAATATGTGGGAAAATATCAAGTATAACATCCCTGGGACACGTGTAGATGTTCGTTATGTTTATTTTTACCGAGGTACGTAATCGAGCAATTCTTTTCGTCAACACAGAAATATTATATGAAAAGGGAGGTCGCCCTTTGAAATAAACATCAAAGCAATGGTTTCGTATACACGTCACACGATTTTATTCTCTTCAATGTGGGTACTTTCATTGAGCGGGTATATTATTCATACCATTACCAAACATATTTCTGTTGAACGAGTGAACTTACGAGTATACAGGATATTTCATAAGTCCGAAATAATACTGTCGCTTATGCATGAGTACCGAATTGTTTAATTTTTTACCGAAGTTGGAATAAGCATGTTTTTTTGGAACGAAGTTCCTTACGGCAGGCTTGGAGGGAATAGGGATTTTGCTAGGCGACCGAACTGAAAAAAATGTGATAGTAAAACCGTAAGAAAAAATCCGTGGAAAAAAGTGCGTGGAATAAAACCGTTAAATGAGACGTCTCTTTATTTAATTATTTAATGCCTACAATTTTTTTGTGTATAAGAGTCCTGTGCTTTATTTTCATGTAAGCACTGCCTTTAATACATTAGGTACCGCTTCTTCTACATGTAATTTACACTGTTTTTAAAGCCAATGGGCCTGCCTGAAGTCCACAATTTAAAGGTCATGATAATATTCAAAGGCCCAATACTATGAAACTATGGGAGTTAGGTAAAACCTGGCCTCAATAATAATCTACAATCAGGTACCTTCTCTGCCTATACAGTGTGTATCAGAAGTCCGAAATAATATTTTAGGTACATATTTATATTATTTTAGGTGATATGTAGATGTTTAGTGAAGGCACACTATACCTAACTGTCATAGTTTCCAAGTTCGAATTTTTGAATATTGAACCTCAAAGGTTATATTTGTTACACATTTTTGTTGGCACATCTTTAACCCTATTAAACAATTTAAACTATAGCTACAAGAGACGACTATTAATATTCTGAAAACAGAATTAGAAAATTTCGCATAGGACTCCAGATATAGCTAGATTTCAAAATTGGCGGCAACAAAAAAATCAAAAAATCATGTTCTCTGTACGATAAAAAAAATATACCATTCAGTTGTATACGCGACACTAGTGCAAACGGTAAAGCATTATTTCGGACTTCTGATACACCCTGTATATGTAGATAACAAAATATATTGTTTACAAGATCTAACAATATTATATTTTGATAAACTTATTTGCAACAGATCCATCATGATTTCTGCGTGTAACTTACCTAATGGTACGATATAAGTTATAATTTATGACAACACAATAAATAAAATACTAAACTTCCAGTATTCACGTATAGAGAGTAACGTCGAACGGGCTATCGAACAATGCGTAGAAGGCAATCGCGTAGTCAGCTACGCCATAATATATGGACGGAACAACAGCAATTTAAACTTGTGCCGTATCGATCGTATTTCTGAAGACTTATATGTCTATAGATACCACATACCGAAGCATCAGACCAAATAAATTATTGAATGAGACTTTCCCAATTTTCTGTAACAATACTTATTACCGCACATAAAAACAAGAGTAAACTAGATATGCTGAACATTACCTCGCTATCTTCTAAATTACAAAACATCTAATACCTCGCATTTCACGCAGGATCTTACGGGAGCCTAAAATATTGGTTGACCTACGTAGCAGACGGCTTCATTACAATTACAAGCATTGGAGTTATCTTTATAAACGTCGGTAAATTTTAAATAACTGACTAAAAAAACGTTAATTTTCACTGTAATTTCACAAAATGTAAAATAAAAATCATGGCTTATGAAAACAAAGCAGAATATAAAGTTTTATAATAAAAGAGCGCTTTTATAACTGTACAGCCGTTTAATTTCACCAAATGTTTCAGCGGCTTAATTAAAAAGAATTTCGACCGAATTTTTGTGGGTTACAGCGCTTTTAATAAAACCTCCATAATGATCTCTGACAGAAACCTTAGGAGTTATTAGGGTAGTCTTTTGTTATACCGAAAAGCCAGCGGGCTTTATTATTTTTAGACAAGCTTTGTACTAACATATCTTATACGTAAGCGCAGAAAATAATGATGCTGTACCTACTTGCCTCTTACCTCTTGCAACCAATGTCTAAATAAATTTGAATTTTTCGCCCAAGATACGCGACCAGATCTTAAATGCAAAAAAATGGGATAAATTTATTCGCAGGCCTCTAGATACTAAACACAATTTCCACATTGCAGTTATATTAAGCCTCGTAAGTATTGTAAGACATTCATAAATCAAATCTGATATACCAAATAAATGCATACAATTACTGTAACTATTTACCTAAATATTCGTTACGCGTTTTACTGGAAATCATGTTCCTATCATTACGTGCATATGGCAGCAATATCATATCCAATAGGAGGGGCCACAGTAATATATGAGTAGCATATTATGGGCCTACATATACTTCCATATAGCCTATTATACTTCCTGCATCCACAGAGACGACCGAGTTAACTTGACTTTTTGTTTAAATGGACCTACTTTGTATCAATATACATAAATATTAAATTACTGTGGTAAAAGCTACCCTACCACGCGTCATCAACATTTCGTTAAAGAATGAGCTTTATCTGTGAGCTAATACAGTTTGTTTTAGTACTAGCAAACACTTGGTCGCGCGCGTTTTGGCGTCTAGTAGACGTGGTGATATGTATTATGTATTGCTTGTATATTTAGTTTTAGTTTATTTCAGTGGATATTATTTTTACGTGAGTTTAGTTAGAACCCATTTAGGTGTAGGTTAACAATCAACAACCTTCCGTTAAACAATTTGTAAACAGCCCCAAAATACAACAGCCGGTACACGCTACGTCAATCAACGTGTCGGCGAAACCCTTTGACAACACAGCTAAGTAATTCATTCTATGCAAATGTAACGATAGGAACCAATGAATAGCGTATTCAATACACACAATGTGCTACAATATATCCTTTGATGTGGTGTGTTCGGGGGGAAACACGGAGTTGGAGCAACTTTAAATTATATTTGGATGAGTATATTAATACTGGCGATAGGGAAACCGTACATAGGCTTTCAAAACAAAAGAGGTTACGCCACCCAAACTATAAAGCCTCCGGCACACTGGGATATCAGATCGCCGGCGTAAATATTTTTGCCAATACCAAAACCAACTGTGGGTCTATTGTACATAAAGATTTAATTTCTGTGGTAGCAGCGACCAGGCGTCAAAATTCGCTCCAGCTGTCAATGATATTTCCTTGATGCCCCAGTGTGACCGGGTCTTAAACATAAAATATACCTACTTTATTAGAAGGTAGAACTATCAGTCAATTTTAAAGATGTCCTAACCATATGAAAACCATTTTGTCTCTATCAGTTCCTACAAGAATTTTGCACATCATTGCTGAAGAATATAAAAGTGGGTCAGGAGAGATCGCTGCAATTCTACATACAGTTGGAGCTTACGGAATACGCCGCTAGTACCTTATTGAATAATTAATTTAGGCAGCGAGACCTTGGCATGACAGAAACTGGAATGTCAAACTAAACAAGTTTTCCTGTTTACTGCGTAGATACTATAGTATTAGAGTTAATTTAAAGTCTCTACCTGCTGAATATGAAAACTGCTTATCGTCTGAAATCTCTCACAAAGGAGCTGGATATTGAACAAGGATAAACGTTTTAACGAGCAAAAGTTAGACAAGTAATTCAAAAATACTTATTTTTCCCGCTGGACACTCAAGTTCGTAACACAAGTTCATATGACACAAGCTACCGCTGAAAGAATTTGATATGTCAAGTTATTTTGAGCGTAGATATATACATGTACGAGAACAAAAGGAAAATACTATTTTCAGATGAAATACAAAGAGAATACGAATCTTTCACTCGGAGCACATTGTATGTAAAACAAAGTGTTTATCTGCAGCTTTCCGAAATGTGTAGATTTTACTTAATATCGGACATCAGATGAGTTAGGTAACGATATTTTAATGTAAGTAGGAGTTTATTTACTACTTTTGCAGACATTTTTGAGAATAAAAGTGTACCTATATAAAAGTGATGAAGGGTACCTTACCTAAGTAAAGGCCCGAAAGAAATATAATATTCACCCACCCACGGTTCCTGAGATCGTGTCGGGTGTTTGTCATGTCATAAGCGAGTAAAAGTCATCCTTTATTATTGGCCGGCCGGTATATTAATTGTGTCGAGAGCTCATATCGACCGCCATAGTACCCCTAATGACAAAAAGATGAGACCCGGAACGTGATACATTAAGTATTTCAGAGAATCACAATGTGTAATATCGTGTTAGTATTTTTTTTGGGTACCGTTATATTAAGTTAAGGAAATATTTGTTTGCCTATACTTTGAGTAGGTACTCTTACTTACTGGAGCCCGATTTTCGTTAATAGAGATCAATCTCTATTAGAGATATGTCGAAACAAAAATAAAATACGACCAATTTGACGTTTCGTTTCGACATATCTCGAATAGCGATTGCTGTCTATCGAGCGAAAATCGGGCCCCTGAACTGTATACATGTAGATTGTCTAGGTTTTATAAAGCACATTAATTTTCTACTACACTCAACGCTCGCGTTTAGCCTATAGGTAGACAAATATAATGATATAACTAACATCTTAGTATAAGAATTTGTATCATAACAAATGTACCTTGAGTAAATCTTTACAAAATTCAATATAGGTTCATACGAGCCACAGAGGAGCATAAAATAACAGTAGGCCATCACATTATAGTCTCATATTATCGAGGTTGCGCGATAGGGGCACGTCGCTATAGCAACGCTTCCGTGGAGGAAATTTCCACACCCTCTCACGATTCATAAATCAACTCTCAGGTAAGATTCAATATCATTGCAGGAATCACGCTCATCTTGCTAGTTGACATTTTGTTTTTAAAAGTGGCAACGGTCCAATTTCCCCGGAGGCATTGTTCGATTTTCGTCGAGAACATTCTATCAATTTTGTAATATAAATAAAGCCATTTTTATTTCATTTCATATTTGCTCGGCCTTATTACTTGCTCGCTTGTTTGCCGCGGGCTATACGAGTCAGCTATCTAAATAGGTAGCTTGCTTTTTCTTAGTATGGGTTACCTGTTTTACCGTTATTCTAATATTGTAGGTATATATATCTAATAAAGCTCTGTTTTATGTCACTTACTATTTTTTGGCTACAAGCTATTTCATATAGTAGGTATACGTACAAAATCTAATTATCAAATTGGTTCATCCAATAAGAAATTACATCTGAATGTCTAATGATAGTAAAAAATATATAAAAATATATTATTAGCTACTAGCGGCACAGAGCACTTAATAAACCCAATAAATGCCCTCAAACACGTGTTTGCGTAGACTTCGAAAGTTTAAACGTTCATAACCGTGGTTCGAAACAAAGGGAGTAATCGTCTGGGCGCACGAGGCTCGCGCACGGGGCGTCGAGTGCGGCTCGAGATGTGGAGAACTATTGCAGTTTGGAGATAGAGCCAGCTGAACAACTCCGGTTTCTCGGCACGATGACACTCTAACCGACGTCTACTTATCTGCGCTGCACCGGTGCACTACACACGGCAAGACTGATCGTCGAATAATCTAGTGTTTACTTTCTCGGTGTATATTCACGAGGAAAACTATCAGCTATCAGTCCACCGGTTTATCTTAAATTTCCAAACTCACCGCGCAGTATTCGATATTATAATTTATTAAGTTAATATATGTGTAGTACGTCCAAAAGAACTAGGGGCAATAGTGGCCCTAGTTCTTTTGGACCAAAATACTACAGCGAAGTGTGGGCGCACAGAAGTGCACTACTCCTTCGGGGAATACAGGCGTGATAATGTTATTATTATGTTTTCTGTATACGCGGCAAAGTATATTCTAAATTAATAAAAACTTTTTAACAAAAAATTAAACCGCCGAAAATTTTAAAAAGCAAAAAATAATATACCTTTTTTATTTAACCTTAATAACAAAGTTCTTAAACTAATGTAAGTATACCTAAGTCATTTTGAGTCGGCGCCAAACAAGCAAATTAATTAATTTAGTAAAGTGTGATGTAGGGCGGCGGCGCGGCGCGACACGCACCTTCGCTGGAAAATGCCGAGCGTTCACGAAGTTAACGTCAGCGAGACAGCAATACACAGCGAGATAGCGATACACAATGTGTGCGAGTGGTCGTACGGAGAGCACATTTTTTGGAATGTTAATGTTTGTCGCTGAAGATTTCACGTTGCATTGTTAATTTCATTTGGTTATTTCTTTAAATTTATTGTTCATTAATTGTTTGGCGCCGACTCAAAATGACTTAGGTATACTTACATTAGTTTAAGAACTTTGTTATTAAGGTTAAATAAAAAAGGTATATTATTTTTTGCTTTTTTAAATTTTCGGCGGTTTAATTTTTTGTTAAAAAGTTTTTATTTTATATTTTTTTGTGGCTAAAATCTACTACTTAATCTGAATCTACTGTTTGTTTTTTTGTAATACACTACTCAGCATTAAAATTTGAGAATTAACAATAAATCTCTCCCTATTTTCCCACCTTTCGGGTAGGATTTTTGTTCCTAATTTATATAGGACCAACTTCGAAGTTATACCCTAACCAATACGTGTCGAAACGTGAACCTCTTCTGTTTTCTTCGTTGGTTAAAAATGGGTATAATTCCATATAAAGTCCACGTGGGCGTAGGTATATCATGGTGTAGGTGCCAATCTATATCAGACTAGGCAAATACACACATGAATTGGCACCGACTACAAATGTAATGAATTATAAGGTAGTTAAGGTTAACTTTTTAGTGTACCTAGGTTTTTGAAGGCGAATTTAGTATCTATTTTGTGAAAAGATGCAAGTATTAGCACCTCATAACAGCCCAAAAAAGGAATTCACCCCCCTCCACCCTTTCCATCCCATTGTTTCGATATTTGTTAACTATCCGTATTAAACAAAAAAAGATTTTTCGAAATCGGCTCACTAACGCCGAAGATATGCTATAGTCCAGAATGCAAACTTTATCAGCCCATTTCACCCCCTAAATATTTTTTTTTCAAATTTCCTAAAACACGTGTTTCTTTATTTTGTATGTAAAATACATATACAAAGTTTCAGGTTGATCAAAAAATATTTTTGAAATTGCGTGACCTTCAACCCCCCATTTCACCCCTAAGGGGGTTGATTTCTGATAATGTTTTGAAAATGGAACCACCCTCGAAGAATTCCTTAGCAAACGTCATAGAAAAAATCGAAATCGGTTTAGTGACGCCGGAGATATACATAAAAAAGAATGCAAACTTTATCACCCCATTTCACACCCTATATATTTTTTTTTTCAAAATTCCTAAAACACGTATTTCTTTATTTTATATGTTAAATACATATACAAAGTTTCAAGTCGATCAAAAAATAATTTTTAAATTATGTGACATTCAACCCCTCATTTCACCCCCAAGGGGGTTAATTTCTGATAATATTTCGAAAATGGGACCACCCTCGAAGAATTCCTTATTCCTAAAAAAATTCGAAATCGGTTTAGTGACGCCGGAGATATGCGTGATCATACATAAAAAAAAATAAAAAAAAATATATACGCGTCGAATTGAGAACCTCCTCCTTTTTTTTTTTCGTCGGTTAAAAACATTTTACTGTGGGGTCTCTGTTTCAAAATAAAAGCTTAAGTAAGTTTTTCTAATTGACGAATAAGATCCACATTAAATTATAATTTATGTAGTATAATATGCAATGCTAACAGCAATGGGAGCCACTTCCAAATCATAAAGCTAGGTGCATACGTGTGTCGCCAACGCCGCGCTGCGCGTTGCTCGAGTGCTTTCAACTTACGCTCACTCACTCGGCGTTCTTACCCATTCGCTCACTCCCGGTCGCAACTTAAGAACAACAACGTTTACATTTATTTTTTTCATTTGTACTTAATTAGGCATTAAAATTATAATGATCTGAAATCTGATCTTTCTCAGTACATTAGGTAATACAAAACATACAACAAAATACTGTGATCATAGCACCAAGTATTACTAATTCGACATTAAGCTTAACAGGAAATGGTAATTGATGAAAAATTTAACTCGCCGCCGTACAAATGTCCGCTATAATGGATCGAGGGCCCGGCCTTACGAAGCACTTTTAAATTTACATGTGTTGGATATTGCACCAAACCCTTACCAGAAATTATACAAATGACTTAATAATTATGCTATTAATTCAGAAACATTATGGAGCCGAAGGCAGGATACCTTCACCGTCGTCATATTGTACGAACCTACTTATGAGTGTTTGAATAATTTCCGCAATCCGGCCCTCACAGTTGCGACCGGATATTAATAATAGAAACCTGTCAGTGATTTATAAAAGTTTTAGCTTAATATAAATAATTGATCAACAATAATATAATATTCTTAGCAATGGGATCTGCTGTTATTAAATAACAAAACTAGTTTGACCAAAACCTCTACAGTAAGTAAGCAGAAGTAAATATAATCATTACAAACGTTTTAAGGCTTAATTGCCAGAATCAATAAAAGCTCGCATAATTCTTTCCCAAACCCACTTAACAGCACCGCAATAGTCGTGATTTATATCCATCCATTACACACTAAACCACAAAATCTTAAAATGAACCGGCTCATAAAACAACGGAACGAGCGGCGGGCACTCCCCGATGGCTTTATTTTGCCGATTCGGCAAATGACGTTGATAAATGAACCACTCTATCAATCAACGTAATTGTACGCTAAGCTTTTAACAGGTAGCGCGAGCGGCATGGTAATGTCATAACCAAATCTAAGCGAATATCTGGGCTCGGCCAATAATGGATTATTATTGGGAATCTCGTCATCTGCAGATTAATTCGACGTGTAATACCTTTCTAATTTCACCGTCTGCTATGCTCTCGTCTTTTCGTGTCACATTGCATGACTGTCATGACATGTCCTTACTTTATTTTTGTGGGATAATCTTAGTTTTTATAAACTTTGTACAGTATTTTTTTCGGTAAAATACCCACGATAAACATGAAGCTGGCGCTGGCAATTAAAATGTGTAATTAGTAAGCCCAACTCTAACGAGCCGTAATCACAAAGGCTTGAAATTATTACAGATAGAGTTTCTTAGAGCGACTGCCATCTTAACCTTAAAATTGGAAATCTGATTCATCGTTTAGTCTAATTAAATTTTGCAAGCTTTTCCGGACAGCCCTGACGTAATAAAATTTGGTCCGATCGAAGGGGAAACTTCTTAATTAGCGCCGGTCTATAACGAAGGGCTTTCCACGTGACGCCTCGCTTCGCCGACCGCTAGACATTTTCAATTCGTAACCAATTCGCAAATCGATAAACTCATCCTTAGCTACACACTTTGGCCAACTGTTTGCGAAACTCCAATAAATATTTCACTTTAGAGGCGCACTTTGGGCCACTTAAATGAATTGGTAGCAATAGCTACCAAGCTACCAAGCAGTTCATAGGAAAAAAAATCAGGTAATTTATGGAGTGCAGATTTTATATTCAATAAATTCTACGCACAGAACTTAAAACGCAAAGACTTTTTATATTTAAGCGCTTTTATATAATCAAATAATAATAGCAGTATAATAGCAGTGGTAGCCGAGTGGTCGAACGCACGCCTTGCAAATCAAAGTGTGCAGGTTCAACCCCAAATCTCATTTTCATCCGAGATTATCACTTGCTATGAAACGGTGAAGGAAAACATCGTGAGGAAACCTGCACGTCTGAGGGAACTAGTTCTCGCTAGATGTGTAAAGTCTACCAACCCGCACTGGGCCAGCGTGGTGGACTATGGCCTGAATCCCCCTAGCATAGAGGGGAGGCCCGTGCCCAGCAGTGGGACGTTAAAAGGGCTTTAAAAAAATATATAATTAAAAGTTTTGTTTCACTCTGCGTACATATCTCATACTATGCGATTGAAATGAGATGAGGATCAACTTTGTGCCATATTGTGACGTCATAGCTGTCAATTCTAACCAGTTAGGTAGGGTGAGCAAAACAAGATATTCTTTAAATAAAATTTATTTACAGGTTGAGTGTAAAATGCTCTCAGTCTCACGACGAAACACACTGACATCGACAAAATGGCGAGTGGCGTCCTTATTTTCTTTTCTTTAATAATTTTGGCATTACTTCTGGGCCTTTGCGCCAAAAATGAAAATAAAAAAGGTTATGGTATGGTTTTAAAAAACGAATTATAAATATTATATTAAGACAATTTACTACTAATTTAACCTTTTTATTTAAATTTGATGTAAGACTATTATTATTAATATGCAAATAAGTTTTTTTGCAAACCATACTTTTCAAGTGACATTTGACAGATAGAGGTTATTGACATTCCTATTCTTATTTGAATCGCATAGTACAAATATATTACGGATGAGAATTTTCTCTAATACTGGAATCATCTAACCAACGCAATCAGCGTATCCGCAGGTAGTCATTCGATCAGCAGCGCCGGCAGCCAGCACACGGATGTAATCGAATGATCAACACGTACAATAGTCCCCAGCTCCATGAATTACACGTGTAGCAAGCCCGGCCGGACCGTGTCCGACACAGATTGCCAATTTATTGCCGAATTTTGACGAATCGGACACTTTACTAACAAAATTAATGTAGCTTTAAAATAACTAGTTAAAACATTACAAAAAGTATGCGGTCAAAGCTGATCAAAGTGAAACATTTAAAAGTGCTCGAAGTTTAGAATTTTAAACAGCGCGTGAATGATTTATTACCGGCCGGGGCTTTTCATATTTGGGAGGGAGCTGGTTCAGTGAACAAGTTCAATATTAAAAAACTTTGGTGGCCTGTCGATGTCATTATTCCTGGGAGCCGCTCTACGGTGTACGGTAATACGTTTTCAGACATTTTCTCATAAGTTGCCTCACTTGGGAGTGTTTTCAGTTATGAATGAAAACATGGGAAGGTGCACGTCAACTTGTTTAATTGTATTTCTTACATGCAGCAATGTTTTTATTATTATTATTTTTAACGAAATGAGCGAAATAATGATATTTAATGGAATAAGATGAGGAATGGCATCACCTGCGACTAGCGCGAGTATTTCGCCAATGTCAAGTAATTAATAGCAAGGACAAATTCAATAAATACACATCTTCTATATCTATACATCTATACATATACATACATACAAATAAATAAAATTGGAGTGTCTGTTTGTAATATCAAAATAATATATTGTTTTCTTATATTTACGCGAATACTATACATTGAAATTAAACTATTTTACGGATTTTATCGCGTTTATTTACTATTTTATTTTCCCGACGTTTCGGCTGCTTTACAGCAACCATGGTCACGGGGGGACTGAGGTGTTAGACGTCCTGATGTCATAGTTAATAACTGGGTACCCTCATATTTAGTTGTTGTTTGCGGTCCGATCCACGCAGAAAGTGCTTACGGTGTCCTGAGGTCTTGCAATGGTACACTTGGTTTTGGATTTAATCATATTGATTACTGGATCCCAAGTTGGTGGTAGCACCCAGCCATCTTCCCTATTGAAATTAGGATGTTTTTTAATTTCAATGGCCTCACGTATCATCCTTGGTCGGAGTCGGTGTTCTTTTGCGAGGATATGCGGTTTATCAAATCTGATATAATGGCGGGTGCGGTCCTGTACATGTTCACAGATTGCAGACTTCGTGGAGCGTCGGTGTTTCACGTGAACGGTGGTGCTACCACCAACTTGGGATCCAGTAATCAATATGATTAAATCCAAAACCAAGTGTACCATTGCAAGACCTCAGGACACCGTAAGCACTTTCTGCGTGGATCGGACCGCAAACAACAACTAAATATGAGGGTACCCAGTTATTAACTATGACATCAGGACGTCTAACACCTCAGTCCCCCCGTGACCATGGTTGCTGTAAAGCAGCCGAAACGTCGGGAAAATAAAATAGTAAATAAACGCGATAAAATCCGTAAAATAGTTTAATTTCAATCAAAATAATACTTTTTTACCAAATGCGTATGAAAGTATATACGATACCTATAACGAAAACGCAATTTTAAATTTTTTTGTCTGTCTGTCTGTCTGTCTGTCTGTTTGTTTGAGGTAAACTTCAAAACGGCTGAACCGATTTCAATGGGACTTTCACTGACAGATAGCTGACGTTCCAAGGCGTAACTTAGGCTACTTTAATTTTAGAAAAAGCATTAGGGTTCCGCGGGAAAAACATAATACCCATATTTCCGGGTAATCTCCCTAAAGTCCACGCGGGCGAAGTCGCGGGCACAGCTACTTATAAATAAAAATGGATAATGACAGTGATAAAGATGACGGATGAATCCAGCAATGTTTTAAATATTACTTTCAGTTTTTGACAATGAACCATAGAGTATCCAGACTCTAGATACTCTATGGTTTATTCTAGAGTACCCATATCGACTCCACTCTTCGTATGGCTCTGCAGCGATTTTTCCGACATTGTTGTTATGTCTGTAGTACACGGCAACTATATGGGAAACAACAATGGGGGAGTCAGATAAACCAGAAAAATTTACCGCGGCACGGGCTCGAAATGCCATCTCCGTTGTAATATCTCCATGCAATAAATTCAGTATAAAATCTGTCAGTTACTATTCGAACAACAATACTTTAAGTGGTGGTGTTAAGGCCCCTGAGTAGATAAATAGATGTAATTCAAATGGTTTCTGCAACTAATTTACTCTGTCATTGTTTTCTTTAGCTGTTGACCCTTCGGAGCCTGGATCCAATATCCCAGAGACATGTGACGCGTAGTTTGCTGTCCGTCCGCACATTATTAATGTGTGACGCAGACACGTGACCGTCCCAGGGCATGACATTGTCGCGGACGGCGAGATCTCGTTAACGATGGGCTGCTATCAGATGTTGACATTGTATTTATATTAATAACATCTGGATATGTAGGAACACGTGATAAATTTGTCTTAAATGATTAATTATCAAGGAAAGAAATATGTTTCTCCTCCTTTTACGATATCAAACATGTTGATTTATTGCGCTATCAATAATTAATAGGTAGATATTATTGTACTAATACTATTACAGCCTTTTTTTTAACGTTCCACTGCTAGGCACGGGCCTCCCCTCAATGCGATGGGGATTCAGGCAATAGTCCACCACGCAGGCTCGGTGCGGGTTGGCAGACTTCACACATCTATCGAGAACAAGTCAAGTTCCCTCAGACGTGCAGGTTTCCTCACGATGTTTTCCTTCACTGTTTCATAGCAAGTGATAATCTCGGATGAAAATGAGATTCGCACATGAATCCCAGAGGTGCGAGCCGGGGTTTGAACCTGCACACTTAGATTGCAAAGCGTGCGTTCGACCACTCGGCTACCACTCCCTCGTTGATTTTTACTTACGTTTAAATTTACAGACTCGTTGAAGTTATAAAATACTATCCGATAGGAATCCAATTTAACTGGGAATCCCGAGCGAGGTCGAACGAGAGCTAAAGTGCTCTCGCACGACCTGAGCTATTAGTTTTAGGTGCTACAGCTTAAACCTCCGTATCGATCCATCAAATTTGTAAAAAATATGAACTATAGAAAAACCTATGCCCCAACTAAACTTAGCATTGAGGAGTTTAGGATTGAAGTTGATGCACTTCGTTTTTTTCTAGCAAATGTGTAGCTTGATGTTTACCTGCCTACCCTTAAACTAGAAACAAAGAATTCAGTTAGACATCAGGGTTTAGGCATATCCGTTCTAGGAATTTGAAAAACAACGAGATACAACTTAGCAATACTCTTAATAAGAAAATTAATATATATACGACTGAACTAAAAATATTGTTGCCATGCGCATAAAGCACGCGTATGACAAAGACGGTCATACATTTGTTTGTTTGGTACTAACATAATCAGCATCACTGGAGATGTAGGTAAAAGGTGATATATATTACCAAATTGAACATCAAAAATACTTTGCTCATTAATACAATACAAGTAAGGATTATATTCCTATGAATACATAAACAACAACGCGTCGCTAGTCTATTAAATAAATTAGATTGCAATTCAATTTACGTTCACAGAGACAGATAGGAAAGAGTTTAATGTAATCCTATTTCCGATACTCATTTAGCTCGCACACCCGAGTTTTACAGTCGCTTTATAGAATCGTATTATTAAAGTAAGTGTCTTTTAGATACATTGTTCTCTCAAATTTTACTATAATACTTAACTTTCTCAATACTATCTTAAAAGCTTGAAGAGATAGATAACCCAAAATTTATATAATAATCTATAATCGATTTATTGTACAATACTTTTGTACCTAAAAATGCTAATGTCTTTGTTTTTTTTTTTGGGACTAAGCCTGCCACACATACCCACCATTGTTACTCCTGTAAGCCAGGATTGACAGCGGTGTCCATTGAAGACACCGAGGTTTGACCCTCGGCGAATCCCGGGGAAACATCTCGGTTTTTTTACAAGCTTTATATTAACTTGCAATGTATGTATGTCCGGGTGGAATCTTGCAACTGAATTTTAAATCAGTTATCTTTAACCGATTGAGCTGAAATTTGGTATACGCGCTTATTTTGGATGACAATGCATGCTTAGCTAAGTGTCGTCATTCTAATTCCAATATGGCGAATCATCCAAGATGGCGGAATAGTTATTTTTTCTGCACTACCACAATAACTGATCAAATGAAATCAAATGAAGGGAAAAATAGTAGAAACGTACCCGTTTGCACGTTTCACATTTTTAAAGTATTTAGCCCAGCTATATATGGATTCCTCATACACAAGGTGGATTAACGTTATAGCCTATTCCAGCGAGTAACATGTCCGAGGCAATTCCGTAAATGCACATACAGAAACGCTCGTGGGTTAGACCGTGTAGCTAGAAAAGCGAATATTAATAATGTATTGGATTTCCTGTGTATATCTGGCTGGACGCTACGGAGGAACATGGAACGGATATCATTATATTACCTGACCATCATAGGACTTCTTTGACAACAATACTCTACCATCTGATGTACGGGAAAATATTACAATAGAGATAGTCTTCATGTAATACCTAAATGTGTATGTAGATATCAGATCGGGGAAAATAATACGTGTAAATTAAAAGTGGCTTTATTGTTTTCTCATATTTACGCGAATACTATACATTGAAATAAAACTATTTTACGGATTTTATCGTGTATATTTACTATTTTATTTTCCCGACGTTTCGGCTGCTTTACAGCAACCATGGTCACGGGGGGACTGAGGTGTTAGACGTCCTGATGTCATAGTTAATAACTGGGTACCCTCTTATTTAGTTGTTGATTGCGGTCCGATGGTACTCTTGGTTTTGGATTTAATCATATTAATGACTGGATCCCAAGTTGGTGGTAGCACCCAGCCATCTTCCCTATTGAAATTAGGATGTTTTTTTTAATTTCAATGGCCTCACGTATCATCCTTGGTCGGAATCGGTGTTCTTTTGCGAGAATATGCCGTTTATCAAATCTGATATAATGGCGGGTGCGGTCCTGTACATGTTCACAGATTGCAGACTTCGTGGAGCGTCGGTGTTTCACGTCAGCTATATGTTCTTTTACACGGGTTTTTATTGATCTTTTAGTTTGTCCTATGAAGGAGAGCCCACATTCACAATCGAGTTTGTATACCCCTGCATCTTGTAGAGGAATGTGACACTTGACAGGTGGTAAGAACTGACTAATCTTCTTCGGTGGCTTGAAGTAAGTTTTGATTGAAGCATGTTTCAAGATGTAGCCAATCTTGTCTGTGCCACCTCTTATGTATGGACCTCACCTCACCTCACCTCACCTTACCTCACCTCACCTCACCTCACCTCACCTCAATACACTGTGAGCATTTTCTGCGTGGATCAGACCGCAAACAACAACTAAATAAGAGGGTACCCAGTTATTAACTATGACATCAGGACGTCTAACACCTCAGCCTCCCCGTGACCATGGTTGCTGTAAAGCAGCCGAAACGTCGGGAAAATAAAATAGTAAATATACGCGATAAAATCCGTAAAATAGTTTTATTTCAAAAGTGGCTTTTCTTAAATCATTATATTGGCCGCGGTGATACGGTAATGTAAGCAAAAGTACCTCTTCTAATTTTTCATGTTTCAACCCTGAACTTTATTGGTTGATGACGTGGGTATAAGCATGACGTCATATTCCTTCGTAACGTTGGTTACAGGCTCAGCTCGGAAATCTCGGAATATAAATAATTGCTCACGAATTTTCCTTGTGAAACACGTCGGCGCGATAAGAAGTTTTCGTGGAACACGCGCTGTGGGCGAATATCGAGAGAACTTGTCAAAAGAAAGTTACCGACAAGCCCCATAAGTCGGGAATTTCATAAAGTCTGCACCGTAAACACTTTCATCTCCTGTGCGCATGTGTTTTAAGTAGAACATTATAAAATACCGGCTCCCTGTTTGTGACACATCCATTCCACGACTTTAGGTTTCTATTTCGTTAAGTGATAGAAAAGTTTTCTGATTTATGCGTAGATTTATGGTGTCAACTATACATACTAAACTATATCTTCTACATTGACATAAATCCTTAATAATAGTTTTGGACTGACATCTAAAGTGTTTCTTTTAACACTTAGGTAACTACACTGGAAATGGTAGTAAAATCTTAAAAATAAATTAATATTGAGACTGGGTACCATTCCTAGTCATACAGAATTTATATACCTGTCTCAACATAAATTTGTCGTAATGAAAAAAGCTAATGGTGGATAACCAGGAATCAGAAAACGAGGAGCCGCTGGTAGGTACTTTATATTTAACTCTACCAACTATATCCCAACTTGTTTGCTAATGAAAAACGATTAAATAGAACTGGAACAAACGTTCACCCCATTCAGTTGAAGCAAATAGCATACCTCGGATCACAAGTTCGCCAAACTTCAATTAAAACAAAAGTCGAGTGAGATTACTACTCGAGTAGTTCCTCTTCTTTAATCCGCAAGAACTAGCTTTCTCGTAAGAAGATTAGTAGATATTTGTATATCACATTAGTACCAATGAAATCCCAAATAAACATGACTGAGCGATTGTGTAACTTATATTGCTATCATTTTGCAACAGAAAGCAAAAACCATGACAGTGTTTTTATACATTTTGACAGCAACAACATTTTGACATTTGAAACCGGTTTTGCAACAAATTACAGTCACACGGCGGATACGAGGAAAGGACGGGAATTATAAATTTAAATGGGTGGCTATTTATTTTTTTATAAAATTTAAAAACGAAAGTTTCGATATTTCATTTATCTCACATGATGCTCCGGATGTCGAAACTTTTTTATAACTAGACGTACCCAGTCCCTGCGCCAATTAAAAGTTGTTACTGAAAACGGATATTCGTGTCGTAATTAGCTTGTTAGCCTCCACACGAGTTCTGGATAATCCACAGTAAGTACTATTAAAAACATATTTCTTACAGGGATTTCCTTTGTCAATGTTCCGTTAATAAAATTTTCATAAATGATATTATGATAGTATGTATACGACAAAAACAGTGAACCGAAATAGGTCTCACTGTAGCCTTATACGTCTTGACAAAGACAATTTAAACAACATAGACGTCAAAGTCACACACATAATTGGACGTGCGAATATGTCAAATGTTAGGCAAAGCTCTCTGTTTATTATGATAATAACGCTAAGTCATCCGCCATCTTTATCACTGTCATTATCCATTTTTATTTATAATGTGTATTTATTGAATTTGTCCTTGCTATTAATTACTTGACATTGGCGAAATACTCGCGCTAGTCGCAGGTGATGCCATTCCTCATCTTATTCCATTAAATATCATCATTTCGCTCATTTCGTTAAAAAAAAAAATAACGCTAAGTTTAATGTTAATTGGATTTATCGACTTCGAATCTTATAACGAATATAGCCAAGGAGCGTATATACTTAGCACTTATGACAAGACATCGCTTTGTGTACCTACAGATTAATTTAAGGCTAGTATCAGAAACAGAACTCCAGAACCCATCAAATACTTCGCATAAAACAATGTTGATACTCCAGTTCTGACATCAAATGCAGCGAAAAGCTAAAGGAACATTTGCAAACTTCCCCTTGAATTACTGCGGACGCTCCCAACTCGAGTCCTCAGCCGTTAAAACTCCTTAACTACCCACTCCATATTCACGCAGAGCTGCCCCGCCGCTGTTTAAATCTCCATTACCGAAATATGACCAACACCTCGCCCTACTAGAACTTCGAACGAGATTAAAACATCATAGGAAGGAATTGTGTATAATTAGAAAGCGTTTCTATTTTCCTTTCAATTAAATAGGTAGATATCGTTGTATTACTATTATTTTACTGAATTTTACTAAAGATTTTCTGTTGCATTGAAAATTCTAGAATCAGTCTTTTTTTATCATTTATATTAACCAACACAGGTACAGGTACTTATGAATCGTCAATACACAAGAAAATTATATTATAGTAACTCTACCACCCCAGCTAGTTACGAGAGCGCTAAAATATGATGTTATTGTGTACCTATAGATCGCTAATCACAACAGGTTCAAATTGTCAGGAGGCATACGCTGCAAATAAATGAAACGCTTCTTAGATTCCCTATTAACAGTATAATAGCACCCTCGTGCAGAATTAACGAAGTTCGCCAAAAACAATTTATCACAGCGTCGATCTCAACGAGTGGAAGAGACGAGATCCCCGAGGCTATATCTTGGCCAAGATAGTCCATTGTGATCGGGCCCGCGGCGAGCCGCCGCCAGCGCAACCCTAATTGATATCAATTACCCGACATCTCTCAAAATCTCTTTGAAACCGTCTTAGATCTCGAAATATTCGTGCTCTCGGCTCGTGTTTAATTTTATGAAAGTTTAATAATAAATTATTTTCATCTTCCACAAGTGCGGTGTCTATTGAATTAAGGAGTTTGTAGAAATTATTAATTCATTCTAATCCAAACAATTGAAACGTCTGGCATTGACGATCATCTTCACTATTTGTATTCGACATAGCCTACCAATTGGACAAAACCACCCTACATTATCAAATTAACAAAATACCTACTAACCTACTTTTTTTTTTAAGGTCTTAGACTGTTGGCGATCGCAGAGTGCACTCCAACCAAGGCCTAAAGGGCGGAAAGGGGTGGCAACTAGCTCAAGGGCGCCACAGAGGGCACAACCTCGGCTTGGGCAGTTACCGTGAGAGGGGAGAGGTAGTGACTGCGCTCCTAGGTGCAAAGATGCACCTACGAGCAGAAGAGGGGGTTCCTCGACTTCGCCGGCGAGATCGGTGTCTGTTTAAGGCTGGTGTGGGTGTGTTTGTGGCCCTCTCGACGCCCGGGTCGAGGAGGGCGGTGATCGTGTCGGGAGGATCAATCAACACGTGCCGTGGACGGCGGCGACGAGTTGATGAGGTGTGCGCGGGGTCTGGCTCGTAATTGCCGGCGGCGTCAATTAGAGGATTTAAAAGCGACGCGGCTTTTTTAAAATAGCGTTCGGACGCTATTTTTAAGTGTTTTCGAATTGAGAAGAGGCCAAGGTGGGAATGAAGATCTACGTTCCGTATGTACCACGGGGCACCTACGGCCCTACGGAGAAACCGGGACTGTACTTTAATTATGAAACTAATGTCACGTTAAACAGACTGCTCTAATTCGCAGGTATAGCGTTATACGCTTAATGTTAGCTCTATAATGTTCGCAATAAACTGATAAATCTACATGTAGGTAACACACAGTGCCTACCTGATAAATACATAATAAATCTTAATCTACAATTAAACTAATAATTTGAAACCAAATAGCAGAAATTTAGTATTTTACTAAACATAATTCTGCCACTAACAAGTTACTACCTATGTCAGCATTAAAACCCACATTGACATATCATGTGACCCTGACTGACCAACTGAATAAAGTGACGTGGTTCGATCCCTGGCTTACCAAACTCCCTGAAAACATTTGTCACTCTCTTTCCGGCGGAAACAACCACCGTAAAGAAAATGTGAGGTCGAACTAGTCAACGTACAGTATAATATATCAATAGTTCGGACATATATAGGCATTTAAAAGAATAAATCGTGGTTGGTCACTATTATAGAGCCACCACGATGTCATTGATGTCGATTCTGTTGTTGTGTGTTGATTCTGAAATACCCGCTAATCGCAGGTCGAGTCATTTCTCATTTTATTCCTATAAAATATTGTTTGTAGTAACCTATACAAATAAATAAAATTGGAGTGTCTGTTTGTAATATCAAAATAACATCTTTTACACATATGCATATGAAAGTATATACGATACCTGTAACGAAAATGCAAATGTTCAATTTTTTGTCTGTCTGTTTGTTCCAGGTAAACTTCCAAACGGGTGAACCGATTTCGACGGGACTTGCACTAGCAGATAGCTGATGTTACAAGGAGTAAGTTAGAGTATAATCATTTAAAAAAAGTCTAAGGGCTCCGCGGCAATAACCCTAATCTCATTAATTCCAAGTGATCTGCCAAACGGCTATTTTGATGAGACTTTCACTGGCAGACAGCTGATGTTACAAAGAGTAAGATAGGCTACATATTTTTTTTTTAATTTTAAGTTTGTAAAATTCCACGTATACGAAGTCGCGGGTACAGCTAGTAATAAACCATATAAAGATCAGCAAAGTCACGGCTTTACTCCATTGATTTAAATCTCTTTCACATCCCAGGGGGCGATGTTACATAAAAATACGAGACAAACTTCATCCCATCCTCGAATTCTCCGCAGGCGGGCGAAATAATGGCTACGTAGGTATTTAGGCAACTTAAAAATAAATGGGTCATTCCACATACTGTGGCTTAGTTGTTTAACTGCCGTTTAAACAACAAGGCACATATTAATTGCCCCTAAATTGGTGATTCGCTACAAGTTAAAACGTTTCCAGGGTCACAAACTAAAGCTGGACTGGACCCCAGAAAGGTGCAGCACCCAAAAGTTGTGGTAACTGACCCAGTAAATGGTTGTTAACTGTACGATGTACACACAGATACCTAATATGGTCTGTGGCGATATATTATAATATTCATCTAATTATGTACCTACTAACTTCTAACTTCACACAGAATCAGACGCATTTTAACTTGAATAAGTGCTAATCCAATAGCAGTGGTAGCCGATTTGTCGAACACACGCCTTGCAATCGAAGTGTGCAGGTTGAAACCCCGGCTCGCACCTCTGGGATTTATGTGCGAATCTCATTTACATCCGAGATTATCACTTGCTATGAAACGGTGAAGGAAATCATCGTGAGGAAACCTGCACGTCTGAGGGAACTTGACTAGTTTTCGATAGATGTGTGAAGTCTGCCAACCCGCACTGGGCCAGCGTGGTGGACTATGGCCCGAATCCCCCTCGCATTGAGGGGAGGCCCGTGCCCAGCAGTGGGACGTTAAGAGGGATGTAGTAGTAAGTGTTAATCATTACAAACCTACATATAAAAAATTTAATCGGTGGGTAGATAAATTCTTGTACTAATTCATAAAAGATAAACTCAAACAAATATATAGTTTCCGGCCTACGCAATACAGTACACGCTCGCCATACTACAACTGCCTGTATTCTGAATCGAATACAATATTTCTACAACGCGAGCACGGAGCACATAGAAAGTATGGTAATGGTATTAATAATTTTGTAACTTCAGTTTCTACAAGTTTCGGATCCTCGGGGTCTTCAATTTAGTATGTGGACTCGTGTAGAAATCTGAATCGAAGCTAACTTTAAAGAAAGTCTTTCGTTTCAATTTCTAGCTATGTAGGTATGTGGTTGTTAACTTCAAATTACCGTTGAAACTAATTCATCCTAGACTATAGGGATTAACATAATAAGTCCTAGAACTTGCATAAAGAAGTTATTAGGTTCCTTCAATACTCGCGAGATTCAGAAACAAGACATGCCATTGACATACATTCAAAGCTTCCACATAATACTTCACTTATTAAAACTGCCGCGCAGTAGAAATTCATTTTAAATTAGATATGATACAATTTATAAAATGAGTAGGAATGCAAAAACGGCTTTCCCAGCACTCGAGAAGGTAGAGCGAAAAGTAGTTTTCCATATTATGACAAATTAAAAAAACTAAGCAAACTTCCATATAGTGTGCCTAACTGTCAGGTCTTGAAATTCTTATGAAGGCTATTGTGTTTCCTATAATTCCTTACTTTAAGCATTTTATCATATCGTTATCTCTCACACACATATAGGAATGCCATCCGTATGGTACCTATTTACTTGAATTTATCGCAGCCTTGCATCTCTCATCAGATACGCTTCTGGTGATGGTCGTTCCAGATGGCAGACGATGCGTCCAAATCTACAAGCAATAATTAATTTTCAGTAAGGTATATTGGAATACGCATAAGAGAATACATATTTATATTATATGATATAATACTCCAATGTCAATGATTAAATAATAAGAAAATTGCCTCGACGCGGCGGAAGATAGTTTCCTCTATCTATGAATTTTCAACGTCGGAAAAAACTAAACTAGATTCCTAGCAAAGCGGACCCATTCTTGCTGACACATAATACCCAGGAGATCAAATATTCTCAACCATTATAAATAAAGGAATTAGTGAACCTCATTTACATGCAAATTGGCGTAATATAGGAATGGCGGGTAATCTCATCAGCCGACTAGGCCCAAATATATTCAGATACGATTGCTATTTGATTGCATACTCCCAGTAATCACTGTATAATTCGTATCCTATTAGCATATGGCATATCTGTGGCATAATTTGTAATGCTAAGTCGTGATTTTGATGTCGATCTTGTGTCTTATTAAAATAAAAATATTCAAATAGGCCAACAAAGCAATTATGAATAATCAAAATCTACTGTAGCCGGCAATAATTTCAATGGAACTTTTACCAAGAGACCATAATTTATTAGTATTCTTATATTGACGACTAGTTGGGTATATTTTGTTCTTAGAAACAATAACTTCCTAATGTAGGAACAGCATACAAAACATGTACCTAATTAGGCTCGGTTTTGCTATTAGTAGGTGGTATATGGCCTAGGAAAAATTCAAGACACAAAAGATGTTGAGCGACGATATGCAGGACAACCTCCCAAATAGAGCGATTGGACATTTTATTTACGCAAGCCTTTGGACAATCTTGATATTCTTAAACATGATTTAAAAAAACTGCCCCAGCTAAAAGAACAATGTACCTACCACCTACGATATCGTATTAAAATTATATTTCAGTCCATCGCTCACCGATAAAACTTCTCAAACATTACGTTTAAACACTACAACGTATTGCAGAGATTTAAGGTTCATATTGCCCTGATATAGAAACCAAACTCCTTAGTTAAATGTCCAGGGTCCGAAACAAAGCCGGGCTTAGGGGGGTACAATATATCGCGTCCAAAGGACATAGATCGGTTTCTACTGTTGACTTTATCGGGGCACACCGTAAAGGGCGATTAGGGAGCGAGCTCCTTCATATTCATGGGACCGAATTCCGTTAGGTAATTTGTCGCATTTAATTGGCCATAGAGATAAAATAAACCTTTTTTATCATTCTTGTTTTGTGACTTAAAAAAAATGCTTCAATTGCAAATTATGTTGATACGATACCTTTAACAGTTTACAAAAGGCGCGATTCCCGAGTGGTATGGCAAGAAATTAGCATGACCATACATAAGAATCATGTTGATTGCCTAGACTCACGAATCCTTAGATAGGTATTCTTAGATCAAACCTACCGATTCAATTTGTAGATCACTTTTCGTCCACACAGAAATCGTTCTTCTAATACCCCGCTTAGATAATAACACTTCTCAACAACTTCAGCGCTTTTTAAAGCCTATGTCAGCAAGTACCAGAGTATTTGCATATTCATAAAGAATAACCCACTCGCCAATAAAACTTACCCATCCAAGAACTCAGGTCTATGTAGGGACGAATGCGTGCAAGAGCAAAATTACAGGTATGGTAAAGTATAGGTAAGGGGACATCGCCTCACCACCCTCCTCAACGGTTTAATCTCATTCAACAGCACATATAGGCAACAAATACTCTAAGCACGTGCGATATCAACGACATCATAAACATTCCGTAAGGCACCGTAGAGGGCGAGAGAGGAAGTAGGTACTCGGCGCATCCGGTCTCGGTTTCATTACAGATATTGGTACGCAAGCTTCTTCGATTCAATTTCCTCAAGACACAGCCCCTATCACTCGGGCTAAGTGACGTTTATATAATGAGCACATGCGAGATATATGCCTGCATTATAAGCCAACCCGCTTATTTACATGATACCAACCAGCAATTTCCTTATGAAACCGAAATCTTAGGCGTCTCGGATTTAATTTTAAAAACTAGCCTGTTTTTTATATAGTCCAGTCACCTTAATATTAAACAGCTGAAGTATCGGCTTATCATAGTTGTATAAACAGCTTTCAGTGTAAAAGTTTCGGACCCCTGCCACTCCGAGAGAAAGCCGGTGACGCCCTCAGCACGACACGAACGGAATAAAAATGTTGCCATTATTTATTCTACCTCTGTTGACTCGGCAGTTATAGGAAAACCGACTTCAGACCACCCCGTGCCTAAATTTCTCGGCAAATAGAAAATATTGACGGAGGCAAAAATGTTTTCGTCATTCCAAAGTACATTTATTAAACCATTTTATTCAAATTGATGTATTTGGGGGCAAAGAAAAATTGCGTAACTATGCGGCAATCGCGTATCAAAACCCTAGTTTGCCGCGAAAATTGATCAAACTCAATAATGTCGCGAATGTAAAGAGCAATAAACATTTCTCGGCGAATATTTTGGAACAGCTCTTTACCTTTATTAGAAAATTGCCTTCATGTTTCTGAAGGGAATGAGGGTTGACATGAAAGGATTCGCCATAATTGCTATTTGCGTGTAAACTCCATTATTATAGCTCCCGGCCTACGTAACAAAAGACTATTATGCCGCAGCACTCGGCGTTTACAGATAAATCTAATACAGGGGCGTCATCGCCTAGATACTGTTAAAATCTTAGACGAGGACTTTTCCCACTTTAAAGGCCATTGGGTACTTAAATAACAGTCAAAATATGTGCTTTAGCGTATTTATATTTATAAATAAGTGATAACAATCCAAAAAGTAGGTAAATGATCTCACAGCTAAAATTTATCACCTCAATTTTCGTGATTAAAAACAATTAGGTAGGTACCTACAGTCCAGCGCAGCGCTGCCAGTTTTTTTATGCCAAGTCGGGATTTTGAAACACATTTTGAGTGAAAACAGCGGGATTCTTTCGTCGAAAGCGGGACATAGTAAAAAAGACGTATATAATCAGAAGTTTTCAAATATTTATCTTTTTATTTGGATTTTAATTTTAAAATTACGTTTACGTGAAAATAGATAGCAAAAATAGCCATAGAAAATGTATTTCAATGAAAATTTAATATTTTAAATCAGTTTTACCCTATCGTTTGTATTTCTTGAGGCGATGTTTTCCTAGTTTGACTGCACACTGCGTGCATGGTCGAGTTATCTCCGAAAAGCGGGACTGAGCCTGTCCCGCGCGGGACATTTAATTTTGATTTAAAAATCGGGACGTCTGGCAACGCTGCTACAGTCATAGGTTACGTACAGTATAATATCAAAAACTGCGATACTTCCCTTAAAGTACAATATTATTGGGAAAGTATTTAACAAAGTAATAAAAATAGGTACTTTTAAGACTAAATATGTATTTCCTTACGGCTAAAACACAGGTACCTATGTAAGTGGTTACTGCATTTCAGGCGCGTATTTTCTCAAAAATAACTCAAAACATGTAGTAAAATAATCTTAGACTAGGCAGTGACTAACAATAAAATACGTGACAATAAAATATCAATACAGCTTTGGAAATGACAAAAGCATCATAAGCTAACGACCAAATTGATAAAACGACGCTGGAAAAACCCATTTTAGCAACTCACACACACAGCATGTGCAAATATTAAAATTATCACATCAACCTCGAGACCATTTAACCAGGTCAATTCCTTGAAGAAAATCTTTGCTAAATAAACACCATGTGACGCATACTCTGGGAATGGCGTCGAATTGAGTTCAAAACATACGTTTTTATACAGTCTCTAAATAAAATTTTGTAAGACGGATCAAGTGAGCAATACATGTATTAACTGTAAATTCAATATCCTAAACAAAGCAAAGATATGGGTTATAATAAGATAAGATAGATAGAATTCTAATAACTTAGGTTCTATATGTATACGAAGGTAAGTAGGTGGTATTAAAACAATTTGGTAAAGAGCCTATAGATAGGTAACTATAACTAGAATACATGAATATTTTAAATGACCAGGTTACACGATTTTCGACTAACCTAACAACTCATATCCGTTATAAAATTTAGGGTCTTAGAACAACGAAGAATTTAACCACAAGTTTTTCTTGACCTATGCTCACTGTAAAATTACTAAAATTACTACAACAAATGATTCGATAGTAATTTCAGGCTTCTCCAATTCCTAACAACGAACGCTAGAGAGAAATCTGGCGAAAATTTCACTCAATAGCATGTCACGGTGCTTGCAGAAGGTAAAATATTATTTTATTACAACAATCACTAACGCTAACGATCGTACACAAAAAAAAACCAGCCAAGTGCGAGTCAGACTCGCGCACGAAGGGTTCCGTACCATTATCTATAAAAACGGCAAAAAATCACGTTATATTAATTTTATTGTTTTTTAGTATTTGTTGTTATAGCGGCAACAAAAATACATACCTAATCTGTGGAAATTTCAACTGTCTAACTATCACGGTTCATGAGATACAGCCTGACGACAGGCGGACGGACGGACAGCGGAGTCTTAGAACCCCTTTGGTAAGGAACCCTAAAAATACATTTGTTTATGAGTAAAACACTTTTCACAACTCAACTAAGATTTTTTCCAGATTTCTCCTCTGCCCAATACTACTAATCAAACTAAGGCACAATCTTTTATATTAGATTGACGCCCGGCACCCACTGCGACCTGCAATTAACTCAACGTTTTTTGAAAATGTAGTCTATACCAGTATTCATAAAGATTGGATTTCTGTGGTAACAGCTAGGCGCGACCACGCTTCAAATTTCGTTCTTGTTATCGATGAAATTTCGTTGTAAATTAGATTTTTCTTTAGAGATAATACAGTTCATTTTAAAACTGGCTAAAACTTTGTTGCGCACGCTGTGGGCGCAGGGACTCTTATAATTTAATTATAATTATACATATATAATTTAATTACATTCCGGTTGAAGAGTTGCCCCAAAATCTATAGAAATTTCAATCCATCCACGAACCACCAACATTTCCATTTTTTAGTACAAAAATATGCTACAACGCAGTGTAAATCGATCATAATGTTCTATAAATTTGAGGGTTTGATTCAATCATCTTATTTTATTACTTGATCACATGTTAAACAACATCTTACGAATATCATACCTACAAGTCTCAATAGTTAAAGTCATAATGACGCTAATTAGTGAGTAGGAAGTTAGTACAATTATAAAGCAAGTTAAATTCCTTGCAAGTGTTATCATTGATACAGTCTTCTTTAGAAGAAAAAATATGTTTTTAAGATGAATACACATATCTTACCAGTCTATACAATATTGAAACAATCTGAATCCCAATTTGGTGGTATACATACCTACCTACCTACTTACAATACTTAGTAATAGGAAGGTAGAACTAAAATATAGTTATTAAAAGTTATAATACAAATAATTTATATGTAAAATCTTCATTATACAGGTTTTAAGCATAACACTTGTGTTCACTCAATATCAAATTTAACGCCTTATCAATAATAACCTACATATCTAATTGAAACGTCCATCTAGATAGGTAGATAATTATGTCGTCATATCCATTCCAAAAATAAGGCTAATGTAGCGGCGAACATATAATTACTTACTACGTATTTTTATTGCTCTCAAGGTATTTTCGTGACCAACTTTTAATAGGCGAGCCACAATTTATTTTGGTCTACCGATAACCGCATTAATTTACGTTTAACTTGAAGATATTGTATCTTTGGTGAAGGAAAACATGTGACGAAACCTGCACGTCTATACAAAGGCGTGTGAAGTTCACTAACCCACACTGGGCCAGCGTGGTGGACATCTACCACGCTGGCCCACGCGGGCACATGCCCGGTATAATGGCATTAAAGCTCGCTCCCTATTACAATATGGGACTAAAATACATTGGCGAAGTGTGGGCACACTGCTGTGCGCCTCTGCCACTCTTCGGGGAGTACAGGCGTTATGACGTATTATTATTCCTTTATTTCTTATCTTTCTTATAAATTACATTTTTAAATATATATATAAAAAATACATTTAAAAATATAAAAAACAATTCCCCACCGGCATCTGGAACAGGGTCCTAGTTACCAGTGGTTAGGGCTCCAGAGAGAGGAACTTCCTCACAATGCGCGCCGTCTCCAGAAGTACCGCCTTCTGAATCTCTCCCTTGATCCAGCAGCCTAACGCGAGCCTCTTTAGGTGTTTGTCGAGGCTCTTGGCTAATAAGCCATGGGCGGAAACGACTATCGGTACAATGATTGCCGCATCAATGTCCCACATGTCGACAACCTCGTGAGCCAGATCAAGATACTTGCTTTCTTTATCTTTCTCGGCCTTCACGAGATTCTCGTCATGGGGGACAGTGATTATTATTATTATTATTGTATCTCTTCTGATGTACACAAACAACAACTAAACTATATTTGACAACACTAAAAGTATTGCCATCTTGCATTACGCACGTAAGAAAGATAGCAATACTTTAATGTAGTTTAGTTTGGTGGCAACATAATCGACATCAATATAAATAAAATACCAATACAATAACGACACTTTTCAGATTGTTCCTATGGGTTTACACATTGCATCCTTAACGCGTTGCTTCATGCCCATCTGAAACATATAAATACAAAATATTAAACAAAAACTGCATAGATCTAAACATAATAACCATGTAATGAAAATACAAAATGTACACACCTTTATTCTGTTGCAGTATCATGCAATCATAACTTTAATTGTCCTTTCTATACTACCCCTGCACATTGGACAGTTATCCATTTCCTTGTTACCACACATTTGGCAACAACACATGTGTCCGCATGGGATGAATACTACTTCACATTTAGCATCCATACAAATAATACACTCTGACTCTAATATTGTATCATCAGTCCTATTTGCATTGACCACTCCTGTACAGCTCTGTGCTTCAGAAACTTCTTCAACTGGAGCAGATGGTTCTATAGTTGTAGATTCTTTCAAATTAAAGTTCTGACTTTTCGCTCCAACATAATCGTTTATTGCTCTCATAATTCCATCTCTATCTGAGCTTAATGAGACACCACTCAGTTTTAATTCATCCCTTGTAATGTTCAGCAAAGATTCACCAGAAAATAAAAACTTTACCAAAAATGGCAGACAGTGAATCACCCCTTCTTGTAAAAGATGATTTGCGAATACTGGGTCCAGAGTTTTTCCAATATCCAGCAAGGTACTTGGTGCGGATTCCATTAGTTTCTGATAATTTTTCAGCCAGAAGTCTGTAGATTTGTTAGTCTCTGTCTCCATTTCTTTTAAAGTTTCAACAAGCTGTTTTCTTCTTTTATTCTGCTGACAGAAAAGATCATCCAAGAATGTGACCAACTGAACCCTCTGCTGGAGTAACTCATTGTAATTGTATTCAATATTCAGCTTTTTCTTTTCCTGTTCAATGACACTCAACCGTGCTAAATGTGAAGAGATCAATGATATTTCCTGATTAAGGCTCCAACTTTTGGCATCAACTTTTTCAAGCAATGAAGCGACTAATGCTTTTTGGATATCTTGATCTTCTAAAAGTTGTTCCACTAATACCAAGCGAGACTGATCTTTGGCATTCAATAATTCACCTAATTTTTCACTGACTTCTAAATCCTGCATTAGGATACTCTGTTTCATAGTGTTCATTGAATCTTCATAGAACTTTTTGGAATGTTTAATAGAATAATCCTCCTCTAGGAGCATTTCCATTGCTTTGAGCACATCAGTCTTTTTAAGGTTGTCATAATTCTGACGAGTTATTTCAAGCAACCGGTCCTGTTCTGCCTGATCATGGGCAAGTTGCTGCTGTATGACTTCTGGTTTCAAATAATCTGATTGAATAAAATTCTCCACTAAACATTCAATTTCCTTTTCATCTTCCTGTATAGCCTTAATTAGTCTTTGGCGATCTTTTTCTCTTTCACTCTGTGCTTTTGCTATCTCTCCGTCCAGCTCTATTTGTTCCTGCAAAACTTGGCTTAAAAATTTCTCTCTCTGTTCTTTAGCTGCTTTATGTAACCTATTTTCCTGTTCTGCAAAAACGGCCTCTTGTTCCTCCCATGTAATTGTGTTGTGTCGCATAAAAGGATTCTGGAGTGAGCTTGGTGTTTGGACTGTTTCAATATTTTGGCTTATAATTGACAATGGTGGACAATACTCAACATTCATTTTCTCACATAAATATTTCATAATATCTTCAGTGTTTTGGGTTGCAACTTCTTGTGGAGGGAATATAAACTGCTCACCATCTAACTCAATTGATATCAAATTGGATGCAAAACATAGTTCAGGGCACAGTTCATGTAAATCCTTATTATCGGTTAAGATCAACTTTATCAATTTGTTTAGTTTTCCCAAAGAGGTTGGTATACTTGTAAGTTTATTTTTAGATACATCTAATAATTGTAAACTTTGCATATACTGTATACCTTCAGGGAGTACTTTTAATTGATTGTTCCCTATATACAACTCTGTTAGATTAACCAAATATCTTATATCATTGGGTAATCGCGAAAAAATATTGTTACTAATATCAATAACCTTAATAAGGTACAAATCTGATAGTAGTCCACCCTCCTCCAGAGTATGTAAGTTATTGTTCTGAAGATATAAACGCTCTTTTCTGTATACTTTACATATTGAGTATGTGCCGGAGGGAACTAGCCTCAGCTGGCAGTCGGACAGATCAAAATCTACCTCCGGCGACTCCTTCGCAATATACAGTTTCCTTTCGAGTACAGCTCGTGCGTCATTATTCTCATTCCCGGTATTTTGCCTTCCAAACAACGACATTGTAACCCGGTTGACGCACGACACGGCGCAACCCATTAAATGTTAAATGAAATAATTCGTACCTTATCCGATGTCACCGGTTGTGGGTAATCATTTCAGATGCTGTAGTTTAATCTTTATTACAAAGCCGTTTCACCAAAGATAATGCATTATTGACAACTCTGTTTACACAATTATCGGACTCATAGGCTTTGTAATGCTTGGGTAATGAATAAACTGATGAAATACCAAATACTACTCTGTGCCGAATACTAGGGTATCCCAATTCCCAAAACACAATGAAAATAAAAAGAATCTCACGGAACAACGACAACAAACAAGGTTTGACATAAGTGGCAAAATGACAACTTATTTGACAAGTATAAATATCAATGTTGACGTTTTAGGTTTTTTTACTACTATGGCTGCATTTTGCATTCAGCCAGTACTAAACATATTTACAAATTATAACATTTCTTCAGTTATTGCGAAAGAATATTATGGTGTTGGGATACTCTTTTATATTATCTATTATTTGTTATAAATTTAAGTATGCGACACATAGAGCGTCAATATATTCTGTAGAATATAATGTTGAATAAAATGTTATTACAGTATAACATTTATAAATGAATAAAACGTAAACGTTTATCTTACTAAAATTTTCTATATTTTTTTTTATCATTTTCTCGCCATGATTAGGTAGGTACCTACATAGATTTGTTTTTATTGAAAGAGTTTTAGATAGCATATTGAGTTTCTCTAATATACAATGTATGTATAAAATATAGACCCTGTTACCAGTCTTTACGATGCTTTATTAATTTATTTAACTATCTACATTAAACCAGAATTTATTTTGTAACTTAAATATTAGACTAATTAACTGCCTATCTAACTAACCTACATTATAATTATAATCTACTACTTAAAATAATAATAATCTACTATCTAAAGATCTTAGATTTTTTTTTACTTGTTGTGCCTCCGGTAAGTACCATACCAGTCTTCATCAAATTGTGCAGGGGTGCTGAACAATGAATATGCCGGCGATCTTTCATGGAATGTGGAATATTTATCATGTTTATTTCTTCTATCACGTGATTCATGCGATTCATCTCCAGCAAAGCCGTTACTTTTTATATACAAGTTGTCCGTCTCGGAGTCATGGTCTGAAAAGATGTTGTATTGTGGAGTGTAGTCTGCGTACCACTTGTTTGGATTTGGTGCGGTCTTATCACCAAATCGCAGATTTGACTTTGCATCATTAGCTGGTCTTCTGGTGTCTTCATTTTTGTCACGATGTTGACCTTGACGATGTTCTGGTGGTGAAAGGTATTCGGTTTCAGTGTAGTCATTGTTCGCAAATTGTTTGTAGATTGGGAATGATTCGTAATAGGGAGCACTTAGCTCAAAATTACTTTCGTCGTAGGAATGTGGTTTATTCTCGCTCCTATGTTTTTCTTCGTGTGTAGTCTCGAAGTGTCCTCGATCATGTGTACGTTTTGCATCTGGTTTATGATAAAAGTTTTCAATGTACTGAACTGCAGTGTTTTTACTTTCATTTTTTCCTTCTCCATAATCTCTTGATGACGTTGCGTCATTATTTCCTTTTTCTAGTTTCGAATGATAAGAATCCCTACTGCTGTCCTCGCCTTTCTTGTAAATATCCAGATTTGGTGTTTGTGAAGGATACACGTGATGTTTAATTATTTTTGATAAACTATCAAATGTATTAACTAAATCATGATTCAAATTCTCAGACAAGTCAAGTGGTCGATGGGTGTCTGAAATATCTTTTTTATTTTCTGTGTTTGCTGTAACACCATTATGTTGATTGTTGACTTTATCATAATTATCATAGCTATCATAGTTCGTGATAATTTGTGGGTTTAATTCTTGATCAGATTCAATTTCTGTGCTTATTACGATGGGTTTTAAATGTTCTTTCTTAGTAGACGGTTCAGGTGGGTTGTAGGTATAATCTATTTCTTTACCAGTACGAAATCCTTGGTTTTCCGGCGGCGGCAGGGTTTCCGGCGTTTTACTAAAATAATCAAACACATGAAAACTTGGCACATCAGGTAACTTATAAGTTTCAGCCGCAGGCAGCAGTTTGATGGCCACAGCTTTACCTTGATGGTATCCTATACCGTGACCTTCGAATGGCTTATTTTTAATATTCTTTTTTACTTCAGTTTTATCTCTGGCTTCCTCGTCCGCTTGTTGATTTGCTTCTTCGTTGAAATCGGCGTCACAGTACATTTTGTTCAGTTTTTGCGCGTCCTTGTCTGAAAGACCAATTCTTTGGCCAATATCAACACCACTCTGAAATAAAGGAATGCGACAGAGTAATTTAGGCTACTGTTATCTTATCTACCTATTATATTTATCCGAACTGAAATAGAATCTGACTATTCGTAAGTGTTTTATTGGCCTAATAAGCAAATAGGTACACGAATAAAAAAAGATTGCTAATTTAATCGATTGGGCAGAATAAAACATGACCACTTTCACGCGAGCGAAGTTGCGTGTGAGCGCTAGGTTGAATATTAGGTGTCACCTTCTTTGGCACGATGGTATCCTTCCCGTTGACGGAGAAAGCTCGGCGGCTATAGTGCAGGACACTGTCGTAGTCGTAGCCGACGCCGAAGTCAGACACCGCGAACAAGTTGTATTTCCGAAAGTTGTGCCTCGCAGCTGAGAATAAACAAATTAAGTTATGAGCAGGTGTGCCATGTTACGTGAAAACGATTTATATACTGCAAAAGTAGGTAGCCTTTAGTATCCGGTGGCAGAAATAAAATGGCACCGTGTGATTATCTATCTGCCTTTAATATATCGATACCAATATACTTAAAAATCATGCAAATATAGCATGCTCTACCTATATGTACAAATAAAATTCGAATATCTAGGTTATATGATTTGTTAATGTAAGTAAGAAACTGGTATCTACCTAATTATTAACAATTAAAACTCGATATAAGCTACACTTTACCTACTTTCGAGTAGATATTTACGTTGATACCTACGTATAGATACAATTCAATGTAGGCATCTGATATTTCCGGTATTGGTGCCTACTTATGTTTTAAAATAAAAAATGTATGATTTACCCTGGAATATGAAAGTATCATGGTCCACGCAAATCGAGGAAAACGAGTAGGTAGGTAGTGCATTTAGAAATAAATAACGATAAATGAATTCTCAAAAGAAATCCACCTTGTCATTCTAAGATAAATCACACAATGTTCCTACATTGTAAACTTCCTATTTTATTGCCTAGAATAGATAGTTGTTTTGTTAATTTATATTCGGATCGTGTAGCGGGAGAGCGCGTTAGCGGTATGTCAAGTGTGTATGTAATGTGTAGCAAACTTTAAACAGTAAGTAACTAGAGGTACCTGAGATCGAAACCTAAAAATATTTTCCTGTTCGTTAGTATACCTACCTTCTATAAGTACCAAACATACAAATAGATGGGTAGACCCTTATAAATTGGGAACAGTAGGTATATAAACTTGTATTAGGTAGGTATATATTTTTGTAGCAACTAGTAAATTTAATACTCACGTTCTATAATATTTTCCCACACCACGTTAACATAATCGTCTCTATCTGGACTGCTCTGCATGTGATAGAATCCCAGGGTATGGAGTAGCTCGTGGACCACGGTGCCGTGCCTGAAGCAGCCGCGTCCCGCGGGGTGTCTGCCCGACAGGTTCAGCACTTGGTAGCCGCTCTGGTAGCCCACTTGCGAGAAACAACCTCGCCTACTACCCTGGAAAGGGAACATTCTTGGCTTTACTACCTTTACACTAGTCATCAAGTCCTGTCTTTACAGTATCCTTAACACTGTCTGTAGGTATCTTCATGGTTATAGGTTACTTTTAAATTTAAAATCCTCATTCTTATCCTTAGTACCCATCCTAACCACCCTATGTAATGCCCTTAGCAATCTTATCTTAACAGCTACCCATTATAGTTACTAATAATAATCTCCTAAATATTAATTGATACCTTTTATGAGAATGTTCCACTGCTACGCAAGTTCATTATAAAAAGCTATTGCATATCACTTAAAATAAAGTTGTCGTTAATTGTGTACATTGTACAGTGCTCAATGGACTATGAAGACAATTTTTTGAAACTTATTTCGTACTTTCGAAATTAATCTGATGTGTGGCAACTTGACAACTTCTTTTAAAAGTAACCAAAGAATAGAGGTGCGTTGTTGTATTTAGGTCACTTCATCAATCAATAGATATTTTATGAAATTTTTAAGTGACGCAAATACGTTTGTAACACAGATAATGTTGAAATCACTACAAAAGTATAAACACAATATGTTATTGGTACTTGTATGACGACTGCATCTCGGTCGCCTTTCTTATAGGGGCGGAATGTGACGCACGACGCACGCGCGAGATCATCTATTCCACTCTGGATTGCTTGCACCTGATCACCGGCTGTAAATAACGGGTAATTATTAGGTATTGACATAATAGCATGGATCAAAAATACTCTATAAAGTAGATAGGTAGGCATTATTACTATTACTATTGAGTCATAGCCAAGAGGCTAAATGCACGATAAGAAAACGAAGTGTGTAGTTATTAAACCCTGACTCACACCTCTTAGCTTTCAGTGCGAGTCGCAATGAATATTATCACTAGGAAAACATCCTTACGAAATCTGCATAGATCTAACTAGTTTTTGAAAAAGGTACTGATTAAACCCTGGCAATCTGTTCTGTGCCGACGTGTGAACTATCACCTGATTACCTCGGGCATCGCAATATATTTGCCCTACAGGTTCCAAAAAGGTACTAGGGGCAGTTTTCTGTGATCTACGTAAAATTACCGTTTACTTATGTCCGAGAAAACTTCCCCTAAAACATTATTGGAACCAAAATAGGACCCATTGGCATAACATTGGCACATTACACCTCTGCTTACTCCTTCGGGTAATATAGTGTTCTCTTTAAATAATAATATGAGCAAGATTCACTAACTGAAATGCTCTCTTTGGATGAAGTAAATGACTTCGTTGTTGGGCCACCGCTTCGTGCCGTCTACGATTCCGTTCCTGGACAGCCCCTCAGCGACGTCTTCCACGATGAGCCGCCGCTGTCGCTCGTTCAGCACGAGGTCGCCCTCGAACTTGCCGCTATCTTCCCACGCGTGGTCGGACACCAGTTCGTCTTCATCGTAATCATAATCAGGTTCTGCTCCTTCTGGAAGATATGGTTTAAAAGCATAGTTTGGAACCATGATAGATGCAAGCGGTAACGACAAAAATGCAAATTGTGCATTTTTTCGTTATAGAACGGGCCTGGGAAATCTAGGTCTTACTTAATAACAACATACCATTTCACACTATTATTTCTTGCGATCTACGCGATACAGTTTCTTTTCCATCCGTGGGCCAGATGATTACCTACATATTTGAATAACCGGATTGTCTATGTAACGCTATAGGTACCTACTTAGTCTCGCGAATATTAATGTTTTCTATTCTCTTCTAATACGAATAAATATAATATTTGTCTATTGCAAGAATTTCCAATACAATATGTTATTGCTTAAATTAATATGTAGGTACGCAAACTTTTAAAAGCTCTTCATAAAAAGAATATTATCATTACGGCTTTACTATTTGACGGAATTTAGACTCGTACTCGAACTCAATAATATCACAGAATCTATCACCCTTGTTTTTTGGGGTAATTACAAAAAATAAGTGAAAAGAAAAATCACAAGGTGCTAACGAATCTTGTAAATTTTAAATTAAAAATATAAATGGGTGTCCCCTATTTGGTAAGACATCCCCCAAAGTAGATAACAAATCTTAGTTATCTACTTTGTAGGAAGTACTTAGTTACCTACTTACAGTAGGTAAACAACAGTAACTCAATACATTGTAAACTTATGACTTACTTTTTAGCGTTGGGCTCAGCTGCGATGTCTTTTTGAGAAAATCCGCAAAGTCTTCAAGTTCATGATGGTTCATCGCCAAACACTTGTTCGCACAAACAAGAATCAGTAGCACCGCTACCTCTAACCGCGCCATTGCAACTTATAAAACTTACACGAGCTTATTAAAAATTAATCTAATACGTAAATGCATACGGTATTGTTTTCGTTTCTCGCTGTGCAGTCAACTCACACGATAACTTTGAAAAATGTATGTCATAATAACGGTATAATGAATTTTATGGACATTTTTAAATTTTGATTTGTTTTGATATATCTCTCGAGTCGTCGGCGGCTCACTCCAGCGCCGTTTGATTTTTTCAGAAGGATAAAACCCGCCGGAGTGGGGCGAAGTTTAATATAGCTTCGGATACGACCATTTCACAAGGTGTTAGGTCGCAACTGCCCCGGCGCCGCTTGCGACAGCGCACCCGGTGACGGAGACACCACACCGCGCTCGCCACCACGCCACCACCCATGAATCGTGCAACATCGAGTTGCTACACCAACCGCTGCTGTTATTTTGACGTGACCGCCGACCAACAATAACACTGACTTGTCATTTTTGTAATTGAATGAGTGAAATAGTAAAGGGAAAGTAATAGTTGTCCATAACTGTGAAATCACAACTGAAATCTTGCGAATAGCTCAGCATAACCCTTTCTGGTGCAATCTTACATGCAACATCCATCCAATGTGCTCTATTTGTACTAACTTCTGATGTTTAATATATTCCTACATACAGCCCATTCGTGTTATCATACCTGATTACGTGTAGGTGATCGTTCTAGATTAAAAAATTTCGACCATGGCCATTTATAAGGTACTAATGTACCTAAGTACCTACTAAGGTAGGCACTAATGTTCGGAGCAGGTAATGTGTATAGGCTATATATTCATAGGCACAAAATGTTTTTAATTTACAGCCCCGCAACAAGGACTTACTTACTGCGATTGATTGAACTATCGTGACCAAAATAATAACATTACAGGTGCTCTTTTTTATGGAAGTACCTATAGATCTCCAATCTTGTCGAATTAATTATACGCTTATTAAGTATAAGTAGGTACTTTGAAGAAGTTAGCCCCGGGTCCAAATAGTTACCTACTTTTCATTAATTAAATATTATACAATAAAAACAAACTATTATCGATCTTGTTAAATATTTTGCAATCAATCAATGCCATTGTCAGGTGCATAAAACCCGTGTAATTTTGAAGAATGCAAAAAAATTTAACCGCAATTGGGTTTTACTGTCCTTGATACAAATTCAGAACGATGTCGTCAGGAAAATTGACCGTGACTACGACGAGCAAATAAGTGACGGGTATTTTAAAGTTACCTATAATTAAGTAGCCAGTCTAAAATATTTTCAGGCGTAACTCGGCGTTTGCATGAAGAGATTGATAATTGATTAGTGCTCAGGTCTTTATCGCCACGTGGAATTGATAGTTGACCTACTAACTGTTAGTAGGTCAACTATCAATTCCACGTGTGTGGATATGTTAGTAACTAACATGATGGCGCTACTAACATATCAGTAATTTAACAAACAGAAAAACGAACAATCCAAATTTAAAATTTAAAATTACATACAAAAAGTCGGGTAAAATATATAAAATTCGTTGTATTGTTCGCGTGTTTCAATTACATTTGCGATTACCAGCAATGTATATATTACTAACAGACGCGTTAGCCTCTTAAACTAGGCTAAATGCTTGTGCTAGATATGAGCTCACGTCAATAGTTTAATGGTAAGGGTGGGGATCAAACCCGGAACCACTCGGTTACCAGGGCAGGGCAGTCTAACCACTAGAATTTATTTTAATGGGTAGGTATGAACTTTAAGCTTAAGGCTCTAGCCATTCAGCGAGGGAATGCAGCCAAAGTCTTGGGTACGCTTCCACATCGGCTAAATTTGCCTTTTTTTAATCTTTGTTTATTTAAGAGAGTTTAATCACGACGTGATTATGCCACCCTCATGGTGAAATACTTTAAATACTTTTTTTTTTATTGGACTACGCTCTTGGCCCTGAATTGGCCTTTACAGCTGCACCGGAGGAGACTTTAAATACAGTTATCTTATAAACTATTAACAAAATCAATTCTAGCCAAGCTATAAAACATTCGCGCTTCCTTAGACATAGGGGATGAGAGTATACTGTTACGTTTACCAACATTAAAATAAAGTTTATAAAATATTTGGTCTCTTTGATCTGCATTTCGGACACATTCCATGACGACATGGTACGTGTCTCCAATACATTACATGCAAGACAATTTGGTGAAACTGCTTTACCCATGGGGTATGCGAATCTGTTTATTGGTATATGTGAAGAAGTGGCCCACAAACGGTTAGAAAAAAAAGTTGTTGAGTTGTAGGTAACCTATACACTAGGTACCTACCATGTGCTAAATATTTTATTAATAGACAGACACTGACAGCTTTACTCGAGCATGTAGTGAATTTAGGACATGGCTATTGGCGGAAGTGAATGAATAGATAATGTTTGGTGTTTTCAATCGTTACGCCTGACCGAGACCTGATTGCGCAGATGACGGTGGCCAGGTTGCCGTGTTGATGTTGCACCTCATTGTTCTGCATCGTATTGCATATTAGCTGCGACGTGAGACCCTCAATATCATTAACAAAAAAACACACTTTTGAAATCAATGTCTTTATTTGTCGAAATAAAAAAAAAACAAATTGTAATTTTGTTTAAAGCTTAATAAATCGTTGGCTTTAGGGTTGATGATACAGGCATGACGAAGGCTAATTAATTTGCATAATTTGCGGCAGGTTCAAACCCCGGCTCGCACCTCTGGGTTTCATGTGCGAATCTCATTTACATCCGAGATTACCAGTTGCTATGAAACGGTGAAGGAAAACATCGTGAGGAAACCTGCACGTCTGAGGGAACTTGACTAGTTCTCGATAGATGTGTGAAGTCTGCCAACCCGCACCGGGCCAGCGTGGTGGACTATGGCCTGAATCCCCCTCGCATTGAGGGAAGGCCCGTGCCCAGCAGTGGGACATTAAAAAGGGCTGTAGTTATTTAATTTAAGGATGAGAATACCTACGATAGTGAGCATGATAATTAAGAAGACATCGATAACTTATTATCGTTCCACATCTTAGAGTAGTACAAACTACCTATACGATATGCATTTTAAGTGTTACAATAGGCATTGTGAACTGAGATTAAATAGAACAGAAATTGGGTTTTATTTAGAACTTCCGAGTTTAATACACAAAAAAAGGGATAAGTAACAATATCTCGAATTTTCCCAATCGAAAAAAAAACACAACACACACAATAAACTCCTCATCAACCCTAAGTATGTAAGTAACTTAAATGTTTTTTAAAGATCAATGGGATAGTTTCTTGCTTTCAGTTTCAGGCAGCTCGCAATACATTTTGTTCAACTTTGTAATATCGCTCTCGGACAATCCATTCCGCTGGCCAATCTTTACATTTTCCTAAAAGTAAAATACTTACTTATAGCTCTACCATGACTTTAATAGTTTCATAGGATTCGCTTGTCGCTGGCGTCTACATTAAATATTGTATGACATGACAACTTAATAAAGGTATGACTATTTCTTATTTCCTGGGTGGCAGATGGTAGCACACTGTATTTTTTTTCATATAAATATTTTACGTAAACGTCAGCGACTAACGAGCATAAAACTCACTGTACAGCTCCAAATCAGTAAAATAAACAAAAATTTTGTGTAAAAAAAATTAGAAGCATAAATTTATAGAGATGTTTAGCTAATTACTTACAGAGACAGAGACGGTAGGTACTAAACACTTATATATTTACCGAAAAGAAGATAGATTGAACGGCAATCAAAATAGGTACACAAGGACAAATTATATATTTACCTGCATAGGAATGATGGTTTTATTCCCATTCTTGGAGAAGGCAGTCTCAGGGTAATGCATCACGCTATAGTAGTCGTAAGGCACGCCGTAATCGGTAACTGTGTCGTTGTTATACTTAGCGAAGTTATACTCTGTACCTAAAAAAACAGTCACACAGTTAATCAATCTCCTACTTTAAACTGTAACTCTACCATGAGGTATCATGGTAGAGTCCTACACCATCCTTACTGACAGTAGGTACGGCTCAAGATATAAGAAGTTTACGAGGAACTAAAAATCTTAAAAAAAAATAAGTATCTGTTTAATTATATTAGGTATCAATCATCGAGTCTACTAACACTTTTGTTGTTGGTAGTATGTCAATGGCAATACCGTCTTCACCATAAGAACACACGGGGCCCGTGCCCAGGGCCCCCATTCTCAGGGGGCCCCGAAGAACCGACAATTTCTCTCACACATTTATTCTCAAAACATTTTGTCGGGCACATTACACTTTTTTCACAAATCAGTAATCTTACCAGAAGGTAGAAATCGGAAGGTAGTAAAAAAATGTTATACTCGTATAATTAGCTTTTTTTACTTTCCAAAAGGGCCCCCAAATTCAAGTGTGCTCAAGGGCCCTAGGCTAGCCTAGTTTAAGACGGCTCTGGACAATGGCTTCACTTTATAATGCCTAACAAACATTTTCGTATCAATGATAATTTTATTATGTAAACATTAGACAGTGTCACTTTGAAGCCATTAAGTCTTATGCTACCATCGATAAACGACGTTGTTTTCAGTACTTGTAAAATAATTCCATAGTCATACTACAACACTGAGCCCATATTTATCTTTTTCAATTCTGGCAAGTAGTAACACCTTACTAATGATGACGTAAAGGGTATGCTTACCCTCTTTAATGTTCTCCCAAACAATAGTAATAAAGTCGTCTCTGTCGTATGTGCTCTGCATGTGGTAGAAACCGATGGTGTGCAGCATCTCGTGCACCACGGTTCCGTGTCTGAAGCAACCCTTCGCCAGATTCAATACCTGGCGCACCTCGCTATCCTCGTCTGGACTATTGAAGCCCACGCTGGAGTAGCAGCCGTTATTCGAGCCCTGTAGCCCGGACACAAATGTAACAAATTCATATCATTTCACTTACATTCCGATTTAGGATATTAGATGAGAACCTATCAATCAACGTATAGGTAATGCTTATGAGAATGTAATGTTATTTATGCTCAGATTACTTACCGCTTCATTAGCCAATTGTTTCGTTAGAAGTAACAAAAAGTGAGCAATATGCTAAATTCTACTTAGGTCACAGGCCAAGGTTTCGCACTTACCGAAATAACTTTAATAAAAAAACAATCCGGCCTTATGCCGCTGAAAGAGCAGGAGTAGGACAGTAAGTTAGTACCTAGTTATTTGATCGTAAAGGTCATTGAAAAAACGGCTTATCTGCTACTGCCACTGTAAAACTGAAGTATGTTCTCATACATAGTGGTTGCTTTCTTTATACTTTCCACATTACAAAACTTGGATACTAGACCTGTAATTCTCAAAATAAACTACCTAAGTCCCTTCTAGCAAATATATACACTGTGACTTTTAGTTTAGTTAGCAATGGTAGCCGAGTGGTCGAACGCACGCCTTGCAATCAAAGTGTGCAGGTTCAAACCCCGGCTCGCAACTCTGGGATTTATGTGCGAATCTCATTTTCATCCGAGATTATCACTTGCTATGAAACGGTGAAGGAAAACATCGTGAGGAAACATGCACGTCTGAGGGAACTTGACTAGTTCTCGATAGATGTGTGAAGTCTGCCAACCTGGATTGGGCCAGCGTGGTGGACTATGGCCTGAATCCCCCTCGCATTGAGGGGAGGCCCGTGCCCAGCAGTGGGACGTTAAAAGGGCTGTAGTAGTAGTTGTAGTAGACTTTTAGTTTTATTCTCAGACAATTATTAATGAAATGTGGTCAATTAACATTACTTGGATGATAACGGAGTGTTCATCATCGTTTTCCCTTCGACGGAATAGGAGACAAGACTTGTTTGCAATGTCCGCCATACCTTCCTCTATCATTTTCACGTGATCTTCATCTGTTGGCGTCGAAACATGAACATTAAAAATATTATCAATTCAAACAGAACTAGGTATACATAACAAAACCTAACTCTATCAAATTGTAAATTAGGTACATACTTTACGTCACATGTTCGTAACTAGGCTACCCCCAAATATAAAAAAACCGGCCAAGTGCTAGTCGGACTCGCTCACGAAGGGTTCCGTACCATTATCTATAAAAACGGCAAAAAAATCACGTTTGTTGTATAGGAGCCCCCTTAAATATTTTATTTTATTCTGTTTTTAGTATTTGTTGTTATAGCGGCAACAGAAATACATCATCTGTGAAAATATCAACTCTCTATCACGGTTCATGAGATACAGCCTGGTGACAGACGGACAGACGGACGGCCGGACAGCGAAGTCTCAGTAATAGGGTTCCCGTTTTACCCTTTGGGTACGAAACCCTAAAAAACATATTAGGTACCTATTTAGGGGTGTTGTGGAACCTTTTTGTAGATACGTCAAATGTAATTGTGGATGTGTTGTATTGTATATATTTGGGGATTTATTTGTAGCTACCCTGTTTAGGACTTCTCTCAATTATAGATAGGTATTCAAACACTAAAGCACCTTAGCATAAACTGTAAGAAGTAATCGCATGCAACATGTTGCATGCGATAACTTCTTCCATTTGAACGATGTGACTCATGAGTCACATCGTTCAACACCAAAGATTAAACGCGAAATGGATACCTATTTTGTATTCAAGTGATAACGTACCTAGGCAACCACAAGCATGTTCCGTTATAATGCCCTAGGAACTGCAATGTGGGAACGACTACGACATGTCATGTATATTTTCCATAATGCCATTTTTCCAATGTTATAGGCTTTGCGTCAGTAGGTACCTATATTACAAATGTAAGTATACCACTAGGTATCTCTATTACTATTCTATAAATTCTATTATTACGAATACCTTGACCGACACGGTAACAAAGATCTAATGGTACACCTACGAGCTGCACATTGTAAAATTGCAATTATGAAATTAATTACTGAAGTAGGTACCTACCTACTGAAAGTATTTGTAGAATAACGGTTTTGAATCTAATAAACTCTAAAGACCATTGAAGCGGAACGAGGGATCGCCTCGTGAAATTAAGATCGTTACAAACCAAAATCATCTTCATCTATGTAATACACTACAGTGCGGTTGGGCCATCGCTTGGCTCCGTCTCGCAATCCGTTGCGGGCGCCCATCGCCTCTGAAATCGCTCGACGCTGCGCTTCCGTCAGTAACATATCTCCTTCGAAATACTCTCCAAATTCACCTTAAAACAACATTGCGAGTAGCAGATCGTGTTATAGCTTAGTTATACGATAAATACGATTACCTGATTCGTATAAAATGAATATATTCACCAACATCTCGAAGGTCCTCTTCAAATAATGGTGCCGCGGCGGAAACCACTAAAACTATGCTCACTATTAGAATATTTTTAAAATATTTCATGTTGCTGAAGAGTCTTGATGTAAGAATGAACACGACTAGACACCGCACTGACGACGTATCAGTTACACGCGCCTTTTTAAACAGTTGGGACTGCAGTTTAACAACGGGACACCACAATCTATCACCTAATTAGATAGTCAGGTTATCTTTTAACGCGTTTACTTACGAAATTAAGTGGCTCTTATTTAGCCACTCGTGTTATCTGAAAAGAACCCTGGTGAGCTCTCGACAGGACACTGAATGTCGTCTAGTAGCTAAATGTCAATGGCATTTTAATATTCTTTGTTCAAGATGTGCTATCTACCGATAAAGATAATGCCCATGAGAAATGCTCGGGTAAACTGCATAATGAAATAAAATATATACATATTACGTACGTTTGTATATGTATTAAATTTACTGTTATCGGTGAACTAAATAACCTCTGCCTTTTTTAGGATAGCACTGAGTAAAAGCAATGATTTATTGTAAATAAAGTGCTATATTTATATTACAAAATAGTTACAAAAAGAACTGACACACAAAATGTTACTGTACACACCTGCAAATCAGATTAATGTGTGAAAATGCCGAACTCATATAACATAATGTACAATAACGCATAAGTATAATGTATAATATCTATATAAAAATCTTTACTTAAAGTAACATTGAAACCTATAATTAACAAACGATCCCCAATAAAGTGAAATCATAATTCATTCCATTCATAAGATTATGGCATTCTTTCAATGTAATACTGAACTTGCTAATACAACAAAAATATGTACGCTGTTCACTTATATGTGATCTCTATACTTTTTATGAATTGTTAATATGCAATAAATATAAACATTGTGACAAATAATAATAATGTATCGTAAATTAAGCCAAGGCTACACTGCTCCGCGATCATTAATGTCACATAATTATTAGCGATTGACTCTCTTAGATAACGTTGTAGTCTCATCGCGATACGTTACAATCTTGCGCAATGTCGTAAGGCATTCAGCGTCATCATGATCGCATTGATACTAACAACATAGGATACCCTTTGGTGACAAAGTAGGACATCAAATATTTCACTAATTTACACATCAAATATAGTGAATAATTAATTTAGGCAGTCTTTAATACATTAAGATAATAATTATATCATTTAACCGTTCCACAAGTTCATCGTAATCCACTAAATAAATAATATTACCAGACAAAAAATGGTAACCCTACTAACTTAATTAGCAATAAAAAAATGTTATACCATACACAATACTATATCATTCCGCACATAGTTCAGTAAAGCACTGTAAACATTCTAAATATTGGTCTAGATATTTATTGCATGGAACTATCGACGTTCCTTTCGAATATATCAACTACCAGAGCGATGCAATACGTTGCTAATCTTAAGCCTGTATTAAAAATGGTATTGCTTGTATTATGGTTCCTATTGGATACAGACACTTTGATACCAGCATAAATGTTGCGACTTGTTCGCACTAGCTCACGGCGACAATATTTATAACGTGTAGCATACTTGTAAAATCTGCCTCGTCGAGACATATTGGGGGTTTAATACGCTTACTCTAATGAATATTCCTCTAATACAATTGCCTACGCGTACATAATGTCAATAGGACTGAGTAGTAAGCGGCACGCTACATGATTAGTATCACAAATTGTGCAGCAACTCTAACAACAATTAATATTTATTGCTATTTCACTGAAGACCCAACGGTCATAAGGCAAATCAAATGCTGATTATGCTATTTATTATATTTGTCCTATAATTATTTTAAAAAGTTATGAATATCAAGGTTCATTTGAAATGACCACATCAAAGGAACCTTGATATTTCCAAGTGTCATATGGACGCCTAATAATGTCTGCTATATTCCAGCAGCGCTGTTTACAACTACTCAATCTTACAATATACTCAAGTTACGCAAACAGTGAAGAACAGTTTATAAGTATACATCTCAAAAGTACGTTATTCCGATAGCTTCCTTGCAGGCAGCAACCTATAGGAAAATATAGTTTTTGATATTCATATCAAAAATAAAATATGTATTGTTTTCAATGTTATAATGAGCATGCTCAATATATTGCATTAATACTTCGAGTCAAAAGAAATGGCTTTGACGTATTCATTGCGTCGTTATCAATTTTTTAATAAAAATAGAAGATATTTACTACAAACATATTATATAGTTTACAATTTCAGTATTATAAAGCGCTCCAATATACGAGTGACAAATATTCTGATGATCGACTAAACTGCGAGATTAATAATACAACTTTTGAAGTAACTATAAGTGTATACCTTTAAAATGAACTGGGTTGGCCTAAATACGCAACATAACGTCTCGGTACTTTCAATATTATGTTGTACTTTGTAAAGAAATAGGACAGTTCAATTTGTTTTTTCAATGTTTGGCACACGTTATATAATTGATATGTTATGTTACGTTTCACTGTATGTATATTGCACATTGTTATAAATGCGTGTATAAAAATATAATATGTACTTATTGCTTTTATGAAAACATTGCAGACCGTCACAATTACATGGTTTTATTTCAGTACCTATTATCTCTATTGGTTTCAAGGAAGCTCCCTAGAATTATTTTATTATTATACTCGTTGAAGCATGCAGATATAATTTTAATTCAAATTATCTGTCCCATTTCATACCGATACTCAAAAATACTCCGAAACACACAGTGTATAACATAACACGCATGTCGTAAGATATAAACATTATACACTCGAAACACTTAACAATCGCCTAAACTACGACCGAACAGTAGTTCTATCATTTCTAAGACTTCAAAAATGTTTTCTCTAATTCGATGTACAATTGAAAGCCAACTTCCTAAGCCGGCTTACATAATAATGTATAGTGACATCAATGGCAAAGACAACAACGAGAAAATTCAAGGTTTATTTTTTATTTTTATTAATCACCAACACCGACGGCGTCGCTCGTTTCATTAGTACACTACGCAAGTCACACGCTGATATGTAATAGACGACAGTAAATCGATTCAAATATTGATAGAAAGAATATTAACTTGATTATTATTTGTTGCACATGAAAAGCTTCGAAATAGTAAGCGAACAACCGGCATCACCCTCCGCAAAGTCCCAAACACGCATCACGCTCGCTCCCGATTCGTCGATCACAGTCGAGTAAATCGCACAATCAATAAATACACTAACATTAATTAGGCCTTTTTAGGACAGATAATCACATTTCTCTACGTCACCTTCCCGTCTACGTCCTTTTTCTCTTTATTCTTTGGATTCATATTTTACCTGTAACAAAAAAACGTAGTATTAAGTAGGCATGTGACGTGGAGGAGAAAAAAATCGATGATTAAATAATCGTTTTTCTCACTTTAAAATAAATCGATTTATAAAAATTTTTTTAAGAATCGATTATTTTTTCACATCCCTCGTATTAAGCGTTCGAAGTGGTAATACGTCAGTTTGTCACGAATAAAAGGTCGGTGGATAGTGTTGGTGTTCAACGACTAATGATACAAGGAAGAGTTGAGGGTCAACGCCCCCGCGGCAGATCACCAACAAGATGGGCAGACCTCAAGTCCTCTACGAAGCGTACCCCTAGTGACTGTGCACGTAATGCTATTAACAGAGAGAGATGGAGAAGTCTCACCAAAACCGCCATTAACCTACTAGAACAGTGATGGGCAAAGTACGGCCCGCGGGCCAGCTCCAGCCCGCGAAAGTATTTAATCCGGCCCGCCGACAGTCGTTCGACATGAACAGTATATGGCCCGCGGTAATTATATTTTGACGGTCCAGAAGTATAAAGTAGATTCTACTTAGTATAGTTCAACACAAAATGTATTTTTGCTATAATTCTGACCCTCCTCTAAAATTTCTTAAACTTTCTGGCCCCCCATTAAGAAAGTTTGCCCACCACTGTACTAGTCGATCCATGACCTCGACCACGACCACGACCACTCCGCCTGGAGTGTAGTACTAAGAAGAAGAAGAAGGATAGTGTTGGGTACATACGTTCAGACGGCGGTCTGCGCGGGCTGGTGCGCGGGCGCGGCGGCGGCGGGCGGCGCGCGCGCTCGTCCGCCGCGCGGCTTGATGCTCTCCGACACCTGCCACATGGCCTCCTCGCTCAGCACATCGTCGAACTCGTTGAACATCGCCAGAACGCGCTCGTTCTTCTTGAACTTGTACTGCCTGCTACCGAAATCGATTGTCATTTACCGACCCTATACAGGGTGTTTCAGAAGCCCGAAATAATACTTTGGGTACATATACGGTAACTCCTGCGTGGATGTTTGTGAAGACAGTTTACACCTAACTATCATAGTTTCCGAGTTAAAGACCATTGAATATTTGACACGGGTATTGTGTTGACCTTTGGGTACATCCAAGATTCTTTAAGCAGTATAAACTACATTTACGAAGGGCAGCTACCAATATTCACAAAACAGATCGTGAAAATTGTATATAGAACTCGAGATGTATTACAAGTTATATAAATCGACGACGAAAAAAAGTTGAAACAACATGATAAAATTTCTACAAAAATGTTACACCATTTGGTTATGTACCCGAGACTCATGCAAACGGTCAAGTATTATTTCGGAGTAGATGTAGATTTAGCCCGTTGGATCCGCTTTGCTCCACCTAAGAAACATTGGGCCACGACTTTTCAGATCAAACTGGCTAAGTGATCACGAGCGAGTCTAGTATTTCGTAGAAAATTAATGTTACAGCAACACATTGCGGAAGTATCGGAGACCGGCGCACGACATTGCACAAAAGGGCACGTTGTAAAACCATACTTGATGACACACTATTGAAGTTGACGCGCATAATATTCATGCGACTAGTGTTTATTATTATACAAGTGTTACTTATGACGAGTGATAATTATTAAATACTCAATGATAGATTAAAATATAAGAAACAACACGCACTCTTTGTGGAACCTCTTCATGTTCTCCATGATGTGGTATTGTTGCCACCGCTTAGTGAAGTTGATGCTACCGTCCGGAAGCAGATCAGGATTCCCGATGTTGACGAATGTCAGATCTTGAAGGACTAGACCACTGCAAAAACAAAAATGTTTAGACGAATTCGAGTATAGGCACGATTTGTTACCGTAGTTTTAAGACATACATTCAGACTAGAAGAAAAATAATAATGGAGCAACCTATAAACTTCAAATGTATTTTTTCTTCTATAAACATAAATAAAAAATATTAAACAATATGTAACTTTTTATGATTAAGTATAGCCGCACACTAGGGCGACGACCCCAGCGCGTCAATTTTTCGCCATACCAGTAGTTGTAGCATGCGCGCCAAGACTAGTCGTATGTCACGGAATATCTTGATGTTGTCTCTCGCGAGTGAATCCGTGACAAAGGTCTTGTCGTGACATGCGTACTAACCCTACTGGGAGGCTTAAAATTATAACGAAATTAGTCCACCACCTAATTGCATGGAAATCGAAGAAAATGATATTGTAAAGAAGGGTAGTTTTACATGTAAGGTATGCAGGGCGGCTGCGTCTCGGCCAGCGCCTGGCGGTAGGCGCGGAAGGAGGAGGAGGAGTCGATGATGGTGCAGTACTCGTGCAGCGTGTCCTCCACGGACTTGGAGAAGCCGAGCCGGCGCACCGGCGGCGAGTCCAGCGCCGACACCAGCGCCAGGTACGAGTTGAAGTTGTTCATCTTGCGCAGCGCCTTCATCACCTTCAGGAATTTGCTGGCGTACTTCTCACGCTCGTACGCCTTGTCCTACAACAATAACCGGTTTCATTTGAGTAATATACAAAAATAATTAGGTAGGTCGATGAAATCTTACTGATGCAGACCTCAGTCGCGCGTATCACTGGATAAACTTTAACCGAATTTATTAAATAATAAATGCATAAGGCACGGTAAGTTTTCTAGCTGTATTATTTGAAACCGCTAAGTGCTTGTAACGCGTAATATCGGACCTGTTCCAGTATGCGCGAGCGCGCCCAGTAGCTCATCTTGTTGAAGTGCTCGGTGAAGCGCGTGAGGTTGGGCGAGCTGTCCTCGGACTGGTCGCGCGGCCACAGCAGCACCTCCGCCGTGGTGAGCCGCGCGAACAGCGCCGCGTCCAGCAGCGTCATCTGCTCCGCCAGCTCCAGCGCCTTGAAGTCCAGCAGCGTCTCGCGCCGCAGCGACACTGGCCCGTAGCACGGCGTGTCGTACTCGTACCTATTCGTCTAACAATACAATCTACTAAGTATCTTGCTAAAAATATCCTACGACCGCCTCGACGTGCGGAACCTACAATAAGCGCCTGGGGCGAGGAAATTTTCTACCAAGAAACGCCCACAATACCACCAGTAAAACAGAGACAATATATAATAAAACAATGTGACTTCGAACTTTTTATTGTTGTACTTACTTGTTGGAAGTGTAACTGTTTCTGTTTGTCGACTAGAATCTGTCTCAGCGCTTTCGCAATCGGCAACTCCTCGGCGTCCACGAGCCAATAGATAAACTCCATGATCTCTTGCATCAGCGTGCAGTCCAAATCGGAAATTCTAAAATGGAAGAAACGTATTATTTGAGTCCTCTCAAAAACATAAAATGATGTCCTAGACAAGAATGAAACGATTAGATCGTCTCCCGAGGATCAATTATTATTATTTTATAGATGAATACACTTGTGTGGTGCGCGCGCCGCACGAGGCGCGACACGAGCTCGGCGGGCGCCAGCCACGTGCGGTACGTCGCCAGGAACAGTGTACTCACGTGAGGTCGGCGACGACCCGAGTGAGCAAGCCGAGCGTGGAGCGCAGCTCGTGCGCGCGCGGGCGCGAGTGGTGCGCGCGCCGCACGAGGCGCGACACGAGCTCGGCGGGCGCCAGCCACGTGCGGTACGTCGCCAGGAACAGTGTACTCACGTGAGGTCGGCGACGACCCGAGTGAGCAAGCCGAGCGTGGAGCGCAGCTCGTGCGCGCGCGGGCGCGAGTGGTGCGCGCGCCGCACGAGGCGCGACACGAGCTCGGCGGGCGCCAGCCACGTGCGGTACGTCGCCAGGAACAGTGTACTCACGTGAGGTCGGCGACGACCCGAGTGAGCAAGCCGAGCGTGGAACGCAGCTCGTGCGCGCGCGGGCGCGAGTGGTGCGCGCGCCGCACGAGGCGCGACACGAGCTCGGCGGGCGCCAGCCACGTGCGGTACGTCGCCAGGAACAGTGTACTCACGTGAGGTCGGCGACGACCCGAGTGAGCAAGCCGAGCGTGGAGCGCAGCTCGTGCGCGCGCGGGCGCGAGTGGTGCGCGCGCCGCACGAGGCGCGACACGAGCTCGGCGGGCGCCAGCCACGTGCGGTACGTCGCCAGGAACAGTGTACTCACGTGAGGTCGGCGACGACCCGAGTGAGCAAGCCGAGCGTGGAGCGCAGCTCGTGCGCGCGCGGGCGCGAGTGGTGCGCGCGCCGCACGAGGCGCGACACGAGCTCGGCGGGCGCCAGCCACGTGCGGTACGTCGCCAGGAACAGTGTACTCACGTGAGGTCGGCGACGACCCGAGTGAGCAAGCCGAGCGTGGAGCGCAGCTCGTGCGCGCGCGGGCGCGAGTGGTGCGCGCGCCGCACGAGGCGCGACACGAGCTCGGCGGGCGCCAGCCACGTGCGGTACGTCGCCAGGAACAGTGTACTCACGTGAGGTCGGCGACGACCCGAGTGAGCAAGCCGAGCGTGGAACGCAGCTCGTGCGCGCGCGGGCGCGAGTGGTGCGCGCGCCGCACGAGGCGCGACACGAGCTCGGCGGGCGCCAGCCACGTGCGGTACGTCGCCAGGAACAGTGTACTCACGTGAGGTCGGCGACGACCCGAGTGAGCAAGCCGAGCGTGGAGCGCAGCTCGTGCGCGCGCGGGCGCGAGTGGTGCGCGCGCCGCACGAGGCGCGACACGAGCTCGGCGGGCGCCAGCCACGTGCGGTACGTCGCCAGGAACAGTGTACTCACGTGAGGTCGGCGACGACCCGAGTGAGCAAGCCGAGCGTGGAGCGCAGCTCGTGCGCGCGCGGGCGCGAGTGGTGCGCGCGCCGCACGAGGCGCGACACGAGCTCGGCGGGCGCCAGCCACGTGCGGTACGTCGCCAGGAACAGTGTACTCACGTGAGGTCGGCGACGACCCGAGTGAGCAAGCCGAGCGTGGAGCGCAGCTCGTGCGCGCGCGGGCGCGAGTGGTGCGCGCGCCGCACGAGGCGCGACACGAGCTCGGCGGGCGCCAGCCACGTGCGGTACGTCGCCAGGAACAGTGTACTCACGTGAGGTCGGCGACGACCCGAGTGAGCAAGCCGAGCGTGGAGCGCAGCTCGTGCGCGCGCGGGCGCGAGTGGTGCGCGCGCCGCACGAGGCGCGACACGAGCTCGGCGGGCGCCAGCCACGTGCGGTACGTCGCCAGGAACAGTGTACTCACGTGAGGTCGGCGACGACCCGAGTGAGCAAGCCGAGCGTGGAGCGCAGCTCGTGCGCGCGCGGGCGCGAGTGGTGCGCGCGCCGCACGAGGCGCGACACGAGCTCGGCGGGCGCCAGCCACGTGCGGTACGTCGCCAGGAACGCCTCCTGGTACGCGAAATCTGTACGCGCACAACGAACGCTTTACTTCACACTATTTACCTTCGATAACCAATAAATTGAGATACTCGAGGCTAGACATAAAACGTGATGGAATCGGCTGTTTTGTTTATGTAGCGCGATTTAGAGCGACTAAAAATACATTACCAGATTTTTTTTACCGATTTGTGTATCTCATGTTTATTGGTTATCGAAAACGTTCGCTCCAGGCATATTAGTCAGTTTCGAATGCCTAGTAGTTTTTCACGTTTATGATATAAATCAGTACATCACATACGTATTGGATGAAATCATAATTATGGGCATTCGAAACCCAGTAAAATACCAACAAGCTGCATAAGCACGTAACATATTTTTGAACACAAAATTGACAACATTTTTCGATGAGACCTATTGAGGAATTTAAATAAATTCCAAAATTATGTTACTCCAATTTGCAATAAGCCGAAACAGAAAACAATAATACAACATGATTCATCTACCAGTTTAAATAATATAAAGAAGTGCTCGCTTAGTCAAATTCGTGCATTCTATGCAATTATAATGTACAAGTTGATATTTTTTTTAAAGCTCTTAAATATCTCGCTACTGAAAGCAACATTCGGCAAGCTAAAAATATTAGTAAATAACAACCAGCAAGACCGATCCAGCCCCGATTATAAGTACGATTCAACCACTTACACTCGTCCGACTCTGTAAAGTGAAAGCACGAGAGTTCAAATGTTAGAAGCGATGATAGAGATGTTGAGACTTAGATAGATTTCGTTACCGAATCGATGGGCGATTTTCATTACCGTTCGAAATATAAGAGCTTAGAGGAGCATCGTATCGTAACATACTAGATTAACCCAAAACGCATTCATGCCTACAACCGTTTAAATGTATGAAATTACGGGATGAAATCATATAAGAGAATCTGTTCGCAACCATTCCAGAGTTTATGCAAATAATTATAAGTTATGTTCCCTCATCCGGTTCAGTGTTAGTCGGTGGCGGGCTCACCTTTGGTGGCCTTGGTGGCGAGCACGATGAGAGCGTCGGGATGTCCGCCGCGCACCTCCGCCGGGTCCTTCCCGCCGCCCTTGAGCAGCAGCCAGCCGCTCACGTCGCTCTGCAGCACGATGTCCTGTCCCTGTCCCTCCCCCTGCCCATCTTCCCCCTCCCCCTCCCCCGCGCCCTCCCCGCCGCTGGCCGCCGCCGCCGCGACCTCCAGGCTGCCCACGCTTACCTACCCAATGAAGATACACCGTTGGTTGCCAGGGTTGCACACTAACTACGACTTACCGTCGCGATCCAAATAAGAATAGGAATGTCAAATAACCTTTATTTGTCAAATGTCACTTGAAAAGTATGGTTTGCAAAATACTTATTTGCATATCAATAAATAATAGTCTTACATCAAATTTAAACTTTAATATTTAACTATTTAAAGTTTATGAATTCGTTTTTTAAAACCTCAATATGACGCAAAGTCGATCCTATTCTCATTTGAACCGCATAGTACCTGTGTTCAAATTCACAAGTAAGTTTTGGCAATTTAAAAAAAAAACTATTAGCCCACTGAGTTTCTTGACGGATTTTTTCAGTTGAGGACGCGTTTCGATCCGGTAGTAGTGTAGAAGCATATAAGAAAAAAAAAAACATAACAATTTATAAGTGCCCCGTAGGCCTATAGAAAATAAATTTGACTATGACTTTGCAGAGATTGGACAAAACTTACACGCAATACATAAAAATTGCAATCAATCTACGAATCATCATAGATGGCATATGTCAAGCAAAGTGTTCTACAATTTCACACATAGTGAGTCATGATATTCTATGTAGGTATAAGCTTCGAGGTAAAGAAAGATATTGCTATTGCACTTGCAAAGATTAAACGCTACATTCCTTAGCGGCGACCTGCTAAGAATTGACACTAAAAAGTATTAATCTACATTGGTAATGTGTGCGGCAAGTGGTCAGCTCGCCCCACTGCTTGTGGTAACTAATGGATTACCTGCGATGGGACAGGTGAAGGCGTCGGCTGCTGCACCAGTAATTCCAGCTCGTCTTCGAGTGGAAATCTTCCCGGTACCATGGAGCTTGTGAACGATTCATCAGAATTCTGAACCAAAATACAGAGTTAATTACTAACTAAACAGTAATTAAACTAAATATTTTATTTACAAACAACTTTCAAAGTATGGTTATAATATAATAAAATGTTGAATAAGAGGGTTGTATTTGTAACAATTAATTGACTGTACGATTTAAAAACTGTGTGGTAACTCACATTGTTCAATAAAGTTTCGTCAGCGGAGCTATTATGTGATGATGGACGAGGCGACGGCGGCGGCAACAGTTCGTTACTCGAGGTGAACTGAAGCTGCGATGGAAATAAAAAAAACAACATCATTAATACGCAGACTTCATAATTACACGTTATTATTTGTGTATGGCAATGAATAATAAAAATAAAATATAAAAAAATTACCTGTTTACTCTTGCTCATCTTTGGTGGCAGCGCGGGCGGCTCGAGCGGTATGGGGCTGGTTCCGCTCGATGTAATCATATTTACACTGTCCTCCGATCCACTGCGTAACAACAATATTTATTAAGACCTTGTCATAGTTTAAGGCGTGAACTGTACCTCATTAATTGTTTACAAACCTGAGTGGCGGATTTCCAAAGTGCTGGATGGTGACAGATTGAGCGATTGATCGCTGAACTTGTTGGTGACGCTGCAAGCTTATAGCACCGCTTGTATGTTGGGCACTACAAACAAAAACTTTAGATTTGACAATAATAGTGACTAATAATGAGTTCCGGCTTATTAAATCTATTTAAAAAAAATGAAACTTTAGTAGGGTCTCAAATATACATAACTTCAGGTAAATCGTAATAATACGTTTTGATGTTTTTTTTTTTCAAACCAAACATTGCTTATCTTAGCAACCAGATTTTTTTGTATTATAAACTGTAGAGTTCTTACCTTGCCAAGTTGTATGTGTGTATCGAATGGCGGAACATGTCCGGCGGGGCCGCCGCGCCGTTCGGCGGGTGATTGCAGTTGCCGAACATCTCCATGTACGCCATAACTAAACAGACATACACTCTGTTACGACACAAGCCAACGACGATAATGATAAGCACAGTAAAATTTACTACTCGATATCGGAAATTTTCCAAATATTACGTTTATTTTGTGAAAACATTTATATCGGTAGAATTTTATTGCACCTCGTGTGTTAGCCAAAAAGATGATACACTAAGAGCTCAGGCGAAAATGTGCGTTGTTGAAGAAACACTATCAAATTAACATGAAACAGCAAGAACAAATGATCGTAATGAAGCGCTAAGTACATTCATCATCTCGCGTGATAATTAACTACTCCGGCAACCGAGTTCCGATAATGTTACTAACACGTATAAGCGGCGTAAGCCATTTAGTACAACGTGTACAGTGTCGAAGATTCGCACGTGGAAAGCAAGCTGGGCGTCTACCACGATACCAAACTCATCTTGTCCCATCCCATCGGTTATCAGTACGCGAAGACGAGTCCGTAGTTCATGGTAGACCGGCGGAACATTGATAGTGAAATTGGCACTTATTGTATCTAATGTGAGTGACACGAAGCCGAAGACCGCAAAAAGCAAGTGGAATCTCCAATATGTCTGCTCATGGAGTGGACCCCTGATATCTAAATGTAATTAAAAGTCTCGTATCGTCGGGCGTCGTCGGTCGCAGCTAGATAGCGCGTTGCATGCAAGATCCACTCACCGCTGTACGCGACGCTTTGGAACACTGCCGCGCCGCACCGGCACAACAGAACAAACATGCCGTTATAGCCCACATATCATTCATAAACCAAGCCGCCCAGGAAATAGAGGAGATACGATGATTTTCAAGTTTACGAGCAACAGTGAGGGTAACGGATGCATTATGATTGTCGACTAGACACAGATTGCACGTAACATTCCTTTCGGAAATAACATATAGACAGTGACACCAAGAGTGTAGCTGCCAGTCGTCGCGGGGTGAATACGAAGAACATTCCGCATACATCGGTATTCAAATCAATCAGACATTATTTACACGTAAGGATCTAAATAAAACATAAACAGGCATTAAATTAAGTAGATTGTCATCATCTATCACCGTTTGTTTATTCCTTTCACCATTTTAGCAATACTGCATTATAATGTTAGCCCCTTATACCCCATTAGAGTAACTCAACACTCGGCCATGTATTACGGGGACTAGCAAGCTCGGCATGATCGTGTACATATATTAAATTTAATAGCTTCTATTCGCGACTTCGTCCGCGCAGACTTCGATTATTCAATATCATATTGTAATAATACTGTAAAGTTTCATCAGAATACGTTCAGTAATTTTTGCGTGAAATTATAACACAAACTTTCACATTTATAATATAAGTAGGATATTTTCCAACTGACAGATTTGTCGAGCAAATGTCGAGTCGCGTCATTCGCTCGACAAGTCTAGCAGTCGGAAGTGATAAAACTTGTGTCTATGCAGTCACGCCGAGCCCGCAGAGGTTTTCCTCGTTGTTACGGCGGTGACAATACATTGTGATGGTCCCGAGTGCGAGTGAGACGGTAGGTGGTGCGGTAGTGTGGCAAGACAAGAGACAGCAATACTGACTGTGTTTCTTCTTGAGCGGCAGCGGCGGCGGGCGCGGCGGCTGGTGCACGGCCAGCGTGTGCGGCCGCGGCTCGCCGTGCAGCGAGCACACCGGGCTCGACCTACACATTCCGCACTCAATATATGACTGTATACCACTGTTTCGTTTTTGATGTGATCGAGAAAGTAATGAGTATCGATGTGGATGGATACAGAGCGAGAGGAAAACCTTGGAAAACATGAATGGCGTGTATAAAGTGCTATGAATAGAGATTGGAGTGTATGTCAGTGTGGCGGCAAAGCGAGATGAATGGAAGGAAAGGACATACTGTGCCGACCCCGGATAATGGGAAATAGTAAGACAAATGGTGCCCACCGTTTTGTTTTTTGTAACTCGAGGAACAGTGAATTATGACTAAACTATATGTGAAAATAAATATTTCCGTCTTATTGATGCATTGCGACTTTTTTTTTTTGATTGACTTACGCTGTTGGCCGTGAGGTGACCTTTACAGCTTTACCGGAGGAGTGGCGAGCGCAGAGTGCACTCCAACCAAAACCTTAAGGTCGGACTAACCAAGGCCTTAAGGGCGGAGGGTGATGCAATGCGTCTATGAGAAGGTCGACGATACCCTTGGTTTAGTATGGAGTGTAATAGTCACCTGATCTCGACGGTGGGGAAGTGTTGCTGCACGTCGACGCGAATGTTGCGGCGGGTCTTGGCCGGCAGCTCGGGCGGCGTCTCGCTGTCGTCTGACGCGATGCTCGCCAGCCTGCGCCGCACGGAAACATTTAACGCAATAGTAAACATTTCCATTCTGCCGTTTCAATTTGAATTTTTAGTACGAAGCATTAAAATTCAATTTACAACGAAAAGTACTAGAGTTGGTGGTTGACATTTTACGAAATCGCTCAGCTCCACTGTTCTAGTTATGTAAAAAAATGTCGAGTATCGCAATGTTGAGTAACAAAAATTAATGTACCGATGTATTATGTTAGTGTATAATATAATTATGTAGATTAAATCTAAGTACACATTTTAGTAATAAAACAATGGTAGGTATTCCACCCGTCACCCGGTTACATTTATAATAGAGACAATAATTGCAGTGAAGATTGGTGTTTTTGTAAGTTTTTTTTTTAGATTATTCGACTATTGGTAATCACATCAAAAATTTGCATTAGAGGGTGTAAATAGTGTGAAGGATGTGCGTGAAAGTAGAGAGGAAACACTCACTTTGTAGAATGGTGCGCAGTTATACTGTTCATATTGGTTACATTCATGCGGCTCTCAAAGCTTTGTGTGCACACTTTCATTTCGGTCACACAATCTGTACTGTTAAAAATACTGCAAAAACAATAACAGGAAGCATGAAACCAAAGACAATACAATATACTCTGTTAAAGGTTGGCAACGGAAACTTCAGAATTTGGTGTTACTTTCAAGTTATTAATATCAACATTGCTTTAGTCGTACACCATTGTCGCCAAACCGACATCCAAAACACAGTATAAGTATTCAACATCTTTGTAAAACAGGACAAATGAGTGAAGATCACATCACAGTGAGCAGACAATTATTAAAAAAGATGTGGTTTTAAAAAAAAATGAAGTGAAAACAAAACGTTAGAACATAGATTTCAAACCAATTATAATGTTACAACACAGAATAAAAAAAAATACCTGTCTGTATGGCTAGAGTAGTGGTGTGATGAGAACGAGGAGGTGAAGTTATGCTCTGCGGTTAACTCCGCGTGGCCGACCGATACGAAACCCGACTCGTTGGAGAAACTAGACAATATAATCACGTTATCTAGCCATTGCTTCGTCACGGTACACATCTAAGAGTGTTAGTATAGAATGCCATAAATTATATTTGATTCATCTATCTTTCTAGCCTATTTTACTAATGTCAAGAAGACTGTTTTCAGTCTTGCTGTTTACCAAAACTGTAGTCGCATTACAAAGGACCTTAGTTTTGAAATATACTTTGTAAAGTCACCGGAAATGCACTAAAACTGTAATACGTTTGAGTAATTAAACTGTTATTGCAGTTATAGGTAACCTGGGAGTTACTAACATAGCAAACTTAATTCTGTCTAATCTGTAAATTTCCGTTACTGAGGATATATTTGCCTATACTCTCTAGGAGACATATTGCGCCCCTACATTTATGTGAGTTTACTTTAAAACCAGGCTTCCATTTTGGTTATCCATAGAAACTTCTTACATATACTAGCGGTTCCCTAACTATCGCTCATTAATTATGTCAAAAAAAATATTGGTTGTAATAAATTACGAGGGACATAGCGATAGGCGTTACGAAATACATGCTACATCAGGGAAGGAACATTATTAACCTTTGTACTGTAACAACGTATATAATAGGTACGCACCGATTGTGGTTGGCGTGTGCGTGCGTTAGAGTCGAGTTCATGTGCGACTCGTGGGACTCCACCGACGCGCGCAGGTCGTTCACGTTGTTGCAGATACACATGCCTGCAAATAAATAAGGACATTCATCAATACATAACTTCATGGACGAATAAAAAATATCGGTTGTTTACTAGGTACTGTAAAATGGGCGTGTCCAGACCAGAGAAAAATAACCCTAGTCACAAAACTTTTTGGTAGGCGTGACATAGAACCCAGAAAAAATCTAGGTGTTCCAACGCGTCGACCAAGATGCTTGCATGGGGGTATTTTTATCTCCTATCGTGTGACAAATTGCGACAGTAGAACAGTTTTATTTCTTCATCAATATTATACGTGGCTGTAGTAATGAACGCGAAAACTTTATCGCCAATGGAGCGTGCTCGTAAACCAATCATCATACTAGTACTTTTTTTGCACAGAAATCCCTTATCACTCTCACATTTCTTAAGAGCACGATATGCATGATAATTACGTAAAATGAAACTATCAGTAACATGGCCAAACAAGTTTCGCAATAAAATTATAATATAAACGATGTGTTATGTAAATATGTACGCGAAACTGTAAATCATACCACGCATCTTAGACTTGTCGTTTCAACTCTCACTTCTATGCGAGAGGAATACCGGCGCGTACTACTGAAACAGTCTCGATCGATCTTTAATATCGACGAAGGATCTTTAAAAAATACTCAGACATAGATACACTAAATTCATTTAGGCAAAATTATCAGTTTCAAAGATTGTACTGAACCTTAGACAAATTAACACATCTAAAGGACTTCTAAATCCGTCTAAGCCTGCGCCGAAACCAACATTGACTACGAGCGTGCCTAACGCATTTGCGTTTTGTGTTGCTTTGTATAAGGTTGCATTTCGCGATTATTTAAAGGAATGGTTAAGTCGCACACGAGCTACAGGAGTCGATTCGCAAGAGTGATAGACCAAATCTGTAGCAAATTGATCGTGTTTCAAACTTCACATTATGCTAACAACTGTTTATATATCTGAATGTCTGTCAATATGGGAACGAGTAAAAGTACAAGGGGTAAAATAGTGAGTGTGAGTGAGTGAATGAGTGTGAGTGAGTGAATGAGTATGAGTGAGTGAGTGACTGAGTATGAGTGAGGGAGTGACTGAGGGTGAGTGAGTGTGTAGTGGGTATACTAACCTCGCAGATCGGCGGCGTTATGAAGCGGCAGGATGGCTGTCGAATGCGAAGCACGCTCGTCCTCGTGAGACGCGTTTAGCACGGAGTCCAGCGACCCGCTGCTGTGAGACACCATCGACAGCCTGCAATATCACCATTGGGTAATCAAGACATCAATATGGCTCTGTACCTTGAGACTGGCAATCGACGAACAGCTGCCCGCATCTTCGCGAGGTTTTTTAGTTGCGGCCCGTTCGACAAGATTCCCGGATTATGGAGTGGACGACAGCGAAAACGTCATACATGTCTGTATGTATAACGGACAGCACCCGAGATGGTTAAGATATTACATAGTTATAATAGTGCAAGAACAATCAATTACCTAGCACCTCGTGTCGGGTAGAAGTAGCGCTTAACCAATAGTGTAAGTTAAATTATAAGGGAGGAGACGAGAGTGAAATGAAGTCTATGAACAACAACAGATCTACAAAACATAAAGAAGCTCGTATTATAATAAAATGACAACCTGACACTTGTTTTATCGTATCATTTACCTATACGTCGTGGACGTTCGCAGGGGAATTTATTACGTTCCTTGAAAAGCTATGACATATCCCGATAACAATACTACCTACACATAAGAACAAAATATTTTCATGTGACGTTGAACTACATAAGCTGGCAGTACAGATTAACGTAACATCGAATGCATGTTATTGAACTTACCTATCAATGGACAGAGGCAGTAGGGAGTTGTCGTTCGACTTGCGCTTGGGCGGAAGAGGTGGGGCCAGATCGATTTTCCTGCAACAGGTATTTAACTCTCACTTTTATATACGAAAGCTTCTTTATGTGTTTAGATACAATTATGTACATATGTTGGGTTAATTAATACATGTCTAAGAAAGTGTCTACCAAGTTCATAGGTTATATTAATATCATAACCTATGTCGGATAGAAACAAAACAGAAGTAATGTAGCAAACCTAATCGTACGGCTATTGCTAACGGCACACACTTTGAAAGTATTATAAGAGGCTCATAAAATTTTACGCCATCCATCAATACTATTCGTGCCGTTTCTTAACTACTTGCTAGCTTTCACGTGACGGCACCTACTTATCTACCGGCACGTGATATTTGCTATAGTGTCGTCATTAGTAAATACTGGTTTCGCAAATAGTTTCGCCGCGTGCCCGGAGGTGGGATGTTTAGAAAAGTGTGGAAAGTGTTCACCGACCGGTTGGGCCTGGCGGGCTTGGGCGGCGGCGAGTCGGGCGCGTCCAGCACGGACTCGGACGAGTGCGACGCGCGCACGCCGCCCGCCTCCGCGCCCGCCTCGCCCGTCAGCAGGGACCGCTCCTTCGGCGTCAGAGGAATATCTGAAACCAAACCGTACCTCGCTCACTAACCTCTACAGAGAGCTACATTACAACGCTCGCTCTTGTCCAACGTAACGTTGCAAAGATAAAATCGTTGCGCATTACAAAATCGGCGTAAATAAACGGCGCCAATGTCGGCGCGTTTGCGGGCAAGGTATGCAGTCAGTGGTAAAAGCTCTAGAATATTTGACACACATTTTTACGATACTCTAAGTCTGACACGGAATTTACGGATCGTTAAAGAAATTTCCTTATCACCGTCGGACGAGGGTCTCGAAAGATTTTACAAAAACGCTGACGGTATCGACGGTCGGAATATTTAGTTACATATGTTTTGTAATAAATAGTACAAACCCGGTAATGAGTTTCTCTGCGTGGAGGCTCTGGGCGAGACGAGCGCCGGCCGCGGCGAGAGCGCCGGGCGCGCCATGTGCTGGTGCGCCAGCGCGGACACCTCCTCCACGGCGCTGGTGACGCCGCGCACCACCGCGCCCACGTGCTCCGGGGACAACGCCCCCGCCCCGCACTCCGCCGCGGATTCGTCGCGCGCGCTCACCGCGGTGATCTCGTCGCACAGCCGGATCAGCATCGCCAGCGCCGTACACAGCCGCTTCACCGCACCGGTCAGCTGCGGCGATCTACTACAGTACGGTTTTATTGCTGAAAGGCAAATGTCGAATAAATTGCACATCCGCGGGAACGGCTACCGCAATCATTACATAGGCGTCGTACTCATGGTGCGTTTATGATCATTTACCTTTGTGTATATTCGCAATCGATTCGAAAACGATAGTGCCGTTGTCGGGCAGCATCTCTAGTTTCCTCTTTGTGATGACGTCCGAAAAGTGTTTCAGGCCGAACGTAACCTGCGAGGTATGGAAGTCATGTTATATGATGGTGCGACGAGCGAACGGTAAATACATTTGTAAAGGGCAGTAGCTAACCTCCTTGACTAGCCGTTCGAGCTCTTTGGCGGGCGTGACTTCCCCCTCCTCGGCCGTATTAGGTTTCGTCGCCATGTTCCGAATTTTCGGACTAAGTGGCGAGTGTGATCTGCTGCCAATAAAAAAAATATATGATTCGACGGTCGCGGAAAAATATTTAAATTTGCATTAACCCCATACGAACTTGTAAAGAAGGACACATTTTGGCACTGATATTTTTGTTACATAATGCATAGGCTCGCTAGATAACGATCAAAATAAACTTGGTACAGTCATAGTAGTAATACATACAAATGATCACTTAAAATGTCATTGCGAGGTATGCGTTGCGAAAGAAACTGTTTTGCATGCAAGTCCGCACTTCGTCGTGAATACAAAGCTCGGCTAAATATGATATTCAAGTAGGAGGTGCCGGTTCACCTTACACTAGGTATGCGTGTTTGAACAAAAAATAAGATTGATAAAACAATAAACATTGCTATTAACCTGTTTCATTGACATTGGTCCATTGCCTTTAGTATATATTTTTTTGAATAAACACAAGGTCTCGACCACTTACACAGACTGAATTAATTTAAATAATTTTGCCAACTCAATGCAGTTTCTACGCGGCCTTAAATTAGAGTCCCAATATAGACTGTGTTAATATATGGTGCCAACACCATAGAAAAGAATACAGTCATAATCGTCGATAGGTACTACTACCTAATACGTTCAGTTGTATTTGTTCAGCTGAAACCTTTCTTTACTGAGTAATGTGACTAGAGTAAGCCACAGGTATAATATGACTGATAAAAAACCTTTTGATACATGATAAACAGGCACCTAGTCGACGTGTATTACATACATACAAATCATTATAGCTACATCTGTACTCAACTGAATCAGCTACATTACGATTGTATGATTAATTGGTTAGTAGTAAGATAATACCTAAGCAATGTAAATAAAAAAACACATTGGTACAAAGTTCAATATCGCAGGATGATGATTATACTCATGAATGGGTGCCCTTAACATCCGCAATGAATTGTGTACATTTATCAATTCGTACCGTTTTCCATTGTTAGCAAATCTCCGGTGGAGCTTATTCGTACGTTTATTGAACCAGTCGCCGACGGGCGATCGCACAGCGTTCGACATTTAGTGAGAACGACTCGGAAACCGCGCCTGAACCGTATAGAACACTCGGTCACACTAATACGCCTCGAGAACGTCTTGTCCAGATAACTACTTTCGAACAACCTCACTCAGTCATAATAAAAACTCGTGTCCACAGAGCGCTCAATGAATAAAAAGCGATTCGGTCACGCTGACGGGCCGCGCGCTGACATTAAAATGTAATCACTTAACACTGCACGCACTAAACTAATGAGATTTCAGCGGACAATGTACTAATGAGTGCGACAGTCGTGGGTCGCGCTCGTGACTCATAATTACTGCCACATTTAGTGCAATGTCTACATTAATAACCGCCGATAGTTGGGCTCGTTACCATGTCGTACTTCACAAAACACAATTTAGCGCCAAAGGTTACGAAACTACACCACACATTACGTGACTATATCAATAAAAAAATATTTATTATAAAAAATAACACAATAGCATTGTTCTTGCACTAGTGTCAGAGATAATACTGTTGAAATGAGCGACACTTTCTTACGGCGCTGACAGTTTGAGATAGCGAAGTTAGGTATTTAAATTTATCAATATAGATAAGGAACAATATAGTTAGTTTGAAGATTTCTTCTGTAGCGACTTGCGATGTAAACAAGCTTGATAAGGTTCGCGTCGCATCGTGAGATGCATTATGTCTGCGTTCCTAGTTCTTCAGTCTCCTTTAATGTTGGGGAGCGATAATTGAATTGATAGTTTAGCGTCATTATAATATGAGTAACACTTATATACAAAATACATATCTACGTTCCTTGTTACTTCAAATTTAAATATACCTAAACACCGACCGATCTGGAAGTGATGGTGGAACTAACCCGTGAGTTGAAAAAAATAAACGATGAATAAGACATACCACCAGAATTGAATACACCTACATAATCATTTTACTTCATGATCTCGTCTAAAAATAAATCTCATACTCACACTTGAAATGAAATGTGTACACAAAGCATATTTAAGATGTCAATGGACGGAAATACCTGACACGTAATCAAATAAAAGGTAGGTGGCGGTGTGCGTTTGACCTGTTATTGGAGAGATGCGGCGGGTGGTGCTGCTGCGCCGGGGAGCGCATGTTGTTGATGCGCTCGATCAGGTCGTCCTTGAAGGAGCGCGCGCGCCGCGCCAGCTTGTTCGCGCCGCGCAACGACCCGCGGTGCCCGGAGCCCGCTTCGCCACCAGATTCGTTCTCTGTAAAACAAATAAACTACAAATCACGTCTCTCAGTAACACATAAGGAAAATTGTGATTCTCATTTGAACAAATGAGGGTTCGCAAACATTTTACAACAATATCCAAAATAGGTAGGTAAAGGCAGATGAGGTAAATGTATGTATACAATAAGCAACAATAAGTATAGAATAGATAGGTGTGTACTCGTAGTTAGGTGAAACTCAAGTAATTCGCGTAGGTGCTGCGTATTACCACGCTTCCTCCACTAGCCAGCATCTACAGTGATCCCGTAATCTTAACATTTTATCGACTGCTTGTTGACGGAAACTGATATTTTGTTTTAATGAATTTGGAAATAAAATAGGTATTATACAAGTAGGTACTACTTATTTCTGTCAAATCGATATACCCAAAATCGATTTACATTACGTTTTACATACAATTTTTTTGGACTATGGCCCAAATCTCCCTTGTATTGAGGGGGAATGTGCCCGGTATAATGGCAATAGGCTCGCCCCCTATTACATTGGGAACAAAATACATGCGAAGTGTGGGCGCACTACAGTGCACCTCAGCCTACCCCTTCGGGGAATACAGGCGTGATGATGTACATATATATTTTTTTTGTTATATGGTTAACACTTAGTAGGAAAAATGACGCAAGCAATGGTATTATATGTACCTACCTATGTACTTAGATACATATTGGTCATCACAATATTCCCATTTATAGCCTTGGTAGTTGCTCCAACAAATAAAGGAGTACCTAACCAATTCATAGCGATAAGTAATTAGTAATTAGCTACCTAATTTACGCTGTAAAAGTAAATAGGCGATAATTCCATAACTGTTGAGTAATTAAAGTCGACGAGTTATCGCTTATAACTAGGTACAATGGTGTTAATATTTGTGACAAGGCGACTGCGCTACTGATATAGCGAAGCAAACATGCTCCATATATGTATTCCGATTCAATTCCTAAGATGACCTAATACGTGTTACGTCATCCGTCTTCGCAACGTTGAGCACAAATCTCCAAGGAAGCCAATATTAATACCATTTACAAAAGTCAATTGAACTTTGGTGTTTTTGTGTCATACATATGTCGCTATTAGGTCTATTTAGTTTGTATCCGCTGACGGAAGCTTCATTGGCGTTGCGGTTTTATTAGACTGTCATACAAGGCTAACATGTTAAAAAATAATATATCTAAGGGGCAAAACCTCTCCCCTAGAACACTAACAGTTGAACGTAAACCCTTTTAACTAAGAGCTTAATGGGCATAATGTGTATCCCCCCTACAAAGAGCCTTTTAATGTCAGAAGTCAGAACGTACCGGGAGGCAAGAGCTAGCAGAAAGGGAAGACTGAAAAAAACTCGACTAACAAGAGCCTTAAGATTAAAAAGAAGATCCTATACAGTCTAAGGGTTATATTCCAAACAAGCTCAAAGTATTTAACATTTTGACTAGGTATTATTAAGAACGGGTAAACTTCCAACAGAAATGAGAACACACTAGGCGTTTCCGTTACAGGGAAAAATAACACGTATTTACCTTCCTGCCGCGTAATGCAAAACAAAATTACTTGAATTTCTTATAAAATAACTTAATTTAACTTATCTACTTAGCAATATATTTTTTGAACTTCAACCTTTTGATTAATTAATTTACTTATGTACTAACCTAAGTTAAGCTAATGTATTGATCATAATTAGTTAAAATTAATATAGTTCATAAAAATCTCAAAATAATAAACATGTAGGCAATTTAAGTTCCAAGATAGGACAGGAATACACATAAGTAATAGGTACGCACCTACCTCAACTCAATATTGTGTGCAGTAAACAATGATGCCAAGTTGACCTTCCTTATACAGTAGTAAATTGAATACTTAGGGTGTACAGAAATTGAACCCCAGGTCACACACAGCAAAATAGGAGATAAATATATTACAAGACAACAGTTTATCAATGTGATGGCCCGATGACGCGTGAGTTTATAAATACACTCGAAGGCGACAGCAGGACGCGCCCAAAGTCGCGATGACGACTGGCGACGACTGAACCAGTGAACCTCCACGTACCGCGCCACACCGCGACAGGCGACCGACGCCGCTGTACCTACACGCTTCCCAGCACCGAGTGCGTCATACATAAGGCAACACAAACGCACACAGGCACTGATGTTACCTCCTAATTAGCATGCAAGGTCTGTTTTATATGGTATTGGTCGCCATATGCCGTCCCGACCCTGCTGGCTCCCCTGTATATGTATTACACTGATTATTTAATCTACACTTGCATAATGCAAGCGGAAAGTATTTTAATCATATTTCGTAAGAGATTTGTGTTTAGGGTCACTTAAATAACGCGAATCTATATTATATTAAAAACACACCCTTATCTGAAGACCTATTGAAATTTATCAGAACATATTTATAAAACCAGCTAGGGTGATAGTGTAAATTGGGATTGAATTTTCAAACTCCACTTTACACTTTTTTTTTGCTTAATGACCTCTTCACTTTACACTTTATCGTCCAAACTCCCATCTCAATGAGTTCGACTATACATGATTGAGGCATGTGTATAAATCAAAAGTTACTTACTCTACTACATGTAGATACATATATACAATATAATATAAACGAGAATCGAGTTTTATCTGGAAATTGCTAACAGGTTTGGAAAGATAAGTATATCAAACGAAAATGAAAGTAAATTTTGATCAATTTATATGTATTATTGTTAATGCGAGACCGTCTCGTCTGTCTGCTGTACAAATTCCATACACCTATCTGTTTACATTACTCTGCTCATCACGTGAAATCTTCAGGATGAATTTTAATAAAACTTGGCATGGTCATATGTGATATCTTGACCCAGCCTGTCTAACCATAAGAATTATTTATTCTTATCATATTCTAGCGCTTCAATCCCGATATACAAAGAGTTTATCTAGACTCAAATCAATGATTTTCTTAAATACAATTTTCCCCATTTAATTTACAAATAACATATACCCCCAAAATTATGGAAAGTTCAAATGTAAAGCACTTTTGTATTCATGATTCTATTTAATTTGTAGAAAGATTAAAATTTCTATAAATTTCTACATTTATTTAGAAATAAATAAGATAACGATTATAACCAGTAATAAACATGAAAATGTTTTCGAAAACTGGTCAATCCAATCACGAGGTAATGGACCAACATTCATTAGAATATGAGTCAAACAATATAAGTAGTAGCGCGTAGTAGCATTGATTATAAAGTCATTAGTCGCCTCTTTTTTGTCAGCGGCCTTAACATTATGATAACAAACAATAGACACAATAGCGCGAGGTTCCCGCGGCTCTTACGTCTTATTACACAAGATCAGGCATTTCATTTAAATGCACACCCGTTTTTAAAGCAAAATACTCAAACAAGGAAGAAACATCCAAAGCTTTGTCAGCTCTCTTCCGTCTTGCATTGTGGAAATAGCACACAAGTGTCTAGTTACGCACAACTTTCGGTTTTGTATTACGATAATGAAATCAAGTATTATTACTCTCTAATCTCACACGTGAGACGGAGATAAAAACTGCTTAGATTATGAAACTGTACAAAATTAAATAACTTGTTCATTGCGGCTATTTTGTCAAGATAAAAATCTAACTTTCAAATGTTCATAAACGAGATATAAGTAACATAAAATGAAATTGTACCTATTTTTCCATGAACCCCTTCGTTGTTTATTAAGCGGTAGACGCCAGGACCTGGTGCAGGCGTGCTACGCGAAACGCGTCGCTGCACTGGCCGGCTTTGAGCATCCACGATAGAGTACGACTTTTTCCCATCATCTCGGCTTGTTAAAGATCTGTCACGACCCTCCAACGGCGAACAATAATGCTTAAGGTGGCCATCATCCACTAAATTCTGCAAACTGCTGCCGCATCGTATTCTGTTTTTTTGAAAGTGTTGTTTCTTCGAAGGCTTCAATGTCAAATTATCAAAACTTTTGCAAGGAGCAAGAGTTACGACATTGTTATTCTTTAAATCATAATATTTGTTAGGATCAAATACAGTCATTCGCGGACTGTGGTCCACTATAATATCCGGAGTTTTATGGTTTGAGGGCTTAGGCATTTGACACCCATTTTGAAATTCCGGTTTGGAATGATTACCACGATGTTTAACATTCTTAACGTTGCGTTTAATGACTGATGTTCTTCTCTCGTCGTAGACATTCAAAACATCAGTGTCTAATAAATTCAACGGATTCAAACCATTTTTATAAACATGATAACTTCTTTTATTCCTTCTTTGATTCAGATTATCGTCATGAATAAAACTTTCATCGTAATGAGGCATTCTGACCTTCTTACCTTCAATATTGTTTTCCAAATTAAATATATTTCCCAAACACTTGGAAATTGTTTAAGTTTTAACAAACAACCAAGTTCTTAATTTACCATAGCAAATAGTTCGATTCTAGATGGGGTCACATTGCGGATATTACGATCGCGACCAGTGATCGCTGCAAGGCGGATGCCAGCGTCGCGGAGAAAAGGAGGGCCCTAGAAATCTTGAAAGTGGGCATTACACTGAATAAGGTGTCACTGTTTACTGGAAAACATGTGTTTAATATTAATTCACTATATCACTACGTCTATAACAGGCCACAGTATGATCTGAAATAGCAAATACGCTGCCAGATACAATTAGATCATTATTTATTTACAGTGTCCGCCGTCGTCCGTGTTCACGCTATGGCCGTCAGTGTAAGCATCACGCGCGTTTACTCTATACTGACTGATGTCCGTCCAGCACAGACTCTCAACCTTGACACTTTCGTACGCAATAAACGTAACAGTTTAAATGTAGTTACAGAATCCGCTGCACTGTATTCATATAAGTAATAGTACCTCACAACTCTTGAGTTCAATTTAGTATCCTGTACTCCACCCAAGTAAAATCACTCACAGCACATGCAAGTTTGATGTTCACAAATGGGCGAGTAGGTATATTAGCCTCTTGTTTTCAGTCACGTTTGAATTTGAGAAAGTTACGAAACCAAAACATTTCGATAAACATTTACATTAGGGGGAAAATTAACTTCGATATCTAAGTACGACTTTCTCTGTGTGGCGACGCGACCGTTTGAACCACAACTGCATCATTACCGCAATCAAACACCAATTCGTAGGTCATCCTAATTCGAGTTGTCTCCTTACACTACAACTTTAGACACAATAGAGTTGCCAAAGGAACCGCGATTGTTTTACATGATTTCATGTTATAAGAGCGGAATGAACAAACAACTAATCTAAAAATATCTGTACGGTTTTTCACAACACGATCTCGATATTCAGCAGAGCAACGAGTGAGCGAACTCATGCGCAACGGAGCGTATTGACACAGGGTGTCTATCGGTCGCGGGAGTCAGGCGGCGCGGCCGGCGGCGGCGAGCGACGGCGCGGCACCACTGCCGCGGCCTGCGACCGCTGCTCTCACACCGGCGAGAGTGAAAGTGCAGGCTCCGGCGCACATCTCCGACGCCTCAAGCCATTGCACACCTGTCCGAACACACCGATCCTACGCTAAATCGTAACTGTTACGCAACACTCGTAATCTGTTCTCACTGGGACTGTAATGTCACCTCATTTAATGCCAAACTTAAGTCTAACGGACAAATGTAGGGCATTGAAGACAGAAGGAGATGATGTAACGATAATACGTGATCGGTTGTTTTATAAATCAATTAGGCACGAGTGTAAGCCTGTTACATTCACATCATGATTGGAGCGTCCTCAATTATATGTGTTGAAATCAAATTAATAGTCGCTGAAGTACTGTTTGTACCTACATAAGTTTTAATATACCTACACTAATCTTCGTCAAAGTATATTGCGTCCACGAGGAAATCATAAACCCTAGAATATATTCAAATCCAAATTACCTGTAAAACAATATCTTATATAAGGTGCTTCCTCAAGCATGTATAAGTGCAGGATTTAAGGTATTTATCATAATCTTGTTGTAAAAAGAGCAGCAGAACTCCTCAGAAGTCGAATACAGCTGCTTCACAATATTTGTAAAATATATATTGTCTATGTGACTTCATTTTTTATCACAAACAAACGGCAACGAGATTGTCACGCCAAGAAACGCAAATAAAGAAGTGCAAATCACGGAACAAATTTAAAAAGCAATTGCTCTCTGTTATTATACACAGCTGTAAAATTACACGATCAAAATAAATAAGTAAACTGAAATTCTAAAGTAGGTAAGTGTGTTGAAATTGTATTTAAGTTAGTCTACATTTACTTCTCCGGTCTATTATATTCGATTGGCCTATGTAATTAAGTAGGTATTTGCAAATGTTGAAACGCAAATGATTTACGAAACAAAAAAGATTATTAAAGTATTGCATGAATAGTCTAAAAATTCGGATGAGGATTTTCTTCCGACACCAGACCGCCACACGAGCGCAGTGCGCTCAGCGCACGCGCACTCGACCACCGGCCACCAGCTACGGTCCGTGTAACTCACTTTCCAATAAACTAGCCACGGTCGTGATACCTAGCTAACGGGATCGGTTACCTACTTCTAGGTACATTGGCTGATCATTACATTATAGATAATGCAAGGTACGGCCATCGTCCGTTACCTTTAAATACTTATTCAATATCATTGCATATAATGACTTCTAATTATGGCGTCGAATGAAGACCTTTTATTTATTGAATGAAATTGAAATGAAATTTATTGAATTTTAAAAATGATACGCTGAAACACATACGTTTCAGCGTATCAATTTTATCACGGCGACTGGCGATTTAATGTTATGTTAACATTATGGCTGTTAGGTTCTGTATGATGTACAACGCTACGAAATAACGCGGCGAAATTTGTTCAACATTTCGGTGACAGAAATCTTCGCAATGAGAAACCGTATTATGATGAAGCGGATAAAATTATATTTCTAATGCAAGCAAGACATATGTGGCTATCTTCAATTGGCTAGATATTTACTTCTAAAAGAATAATACTTATATGACAATTAAATACATAGTAGGTGCATCATACAATAGTAATTTCTCAAAAATACCTGCCATATTTCAATTCATGGCAGTTATCAATAATTTCAATACCGGCACAGGCCAAATACCTCCTACATTTGTAGAGCTTCCTTTCTGAAGCTAATAGACACAAAATATCTCCAACATTTTGGAGGTCGAAAACCTTTCGTTCGAATAGCAATTTGTCAATTCGTGTATTTAATTGAACATAATTGCCGTATAGTAATTCACACGCGAGTGTTCACACTGCTTCACAGTGCAATACTGCAGAGGTTCGGTTAAGACATTATAACAATTTTAACCTACTCTTATTTAAAGCAATTAAGAGTTTAGCAGCATACATGTTGAGTACATGTATTGTGGTTTAGATTCGTGGAGATAAAAGACGGATAATTCTTAATAAAATGCAAATAATACCTAAAAACATGGTAACTTAAAAGCAATCAGCATGAATATACGCTGAAGAGAATTGAATTGGCGCTCTTAAACCATCATTTGCCAAGAAGACATTATGCGAACGCTCAGTAATCGCGGTAACATGTGGCAAGTGCAAATGGGCTGCGGTAACGGGACTCTATATTCAGAAGAGCATTATGAAATAGCTCAAATTACTGTAGACTTTAATCTTAACACAGACACATGTGGGGACAATATTAAAGATAGTATTACATATAGTTTCAATATGTAGTAATTAATAAACATAATTACCGTATTTCGGGTGCTACGTTCTTGCTTGGATTTCGACTTATAAATTGTATTGTAACAACAAGTTTATACAATCAATTTGTTATGTATCAGAGGGGTTTTAAATATAAGTGCACTACCCTACAAGCCTACAATCATCTTTCACCTTTGATGAGATCGTTCTAATAGTCCCAAATCAATACAGACCAAATCGCCTTCTACTTGGGTAATGAATATTTGTGGGTCTATGGTAACATCTAAAATGGTAACATCTAGGCTGTATTATATCAAATCCGTGGGTTGAACTGTGATTTGTGGCTGCAATAGTCACATCGCCATAAAAAGTCAAAACCGCAAAAACACATTGTAAAATAACAATCTGTGTAATAGAAACCGCGCTCTACACCACAACTGCACTCTCATGCCAAATCCCGTTACCTACTACCACAGAAAATCGAACATTATATAAGATTCTGTTGATTATAGGTGAGTTAACAAATGGACCCTAGAACTATTATTTATGGGAAAATGAGACAATGAACCGTTGAATGTTGGAGATCTAAACATTTATTTTAATTAAGTACAACGGTTACAAGAAATAACAGTCAGAGTACTATACTATACGAGCAGAACGAGGTTATATGACCGCGATCACGTCCCGACACCAGTCGTGACTGCTACGCCATCCATTGGCCTGTTACTAAAACGTCTACTAGATTCTCAATGGTATATTTTTAACCGACTTCAAAAAGGAGGAGGTTCTCAATTCGACCCGTATGTTTTTTTTTTTTATTTTTTTTTTTTTTTATGTATGTTACCGCATATCTCCGGCGTCTGTCGACCGATTTCGAAATTTTTTTTTAGGTTTGCTAGGGAATTCTTCAAGGTTGGTCCCATTTCCAAAATATTATCAGAAATCTAACCCCTTGGGGGTGAAATGGGGGGTTGAAGGTCACATAATTTCAAAAATATTTTTTGAACGACTTGAAACTTTGTATATATATTTAACATACAAAATAAAAAAACACGTCTTTCAGGAATTTTGAAAAAAAAAAAATGTAGGGGATGAAATGGGGGTCCAATCCGGAATACAGCATATCTCCGGCGTTAGTGAACCGATTTCGAAAAATCTTTTTTTGTTTAATACGGATTGTTAACAAAGATCGAAACCCACCCCCAAAGGGGTGGAAAGGGGGGGTGAGGGGGGGTGATTTTTTTTTTGGCTGTAAATTTTTACTTTTTTAGGGCTGTTATAAGGTGATAATATTTGCAAATTTTCAACGATTATTGACACTAAAAATCGTGAAAAAAAATTATTTTTAACAAAAAACAAAAACCGACTTCAAAAACCTAGGTGCACTAAAAAGCTACAAATAACCTTACAATTCATTACATTTGGAGTCGGTGCCAATTCATGTGTGTATTTGCCTAGTCCGACGTTGATTGGCACCTACTCCAAATGTAATGAATTGTAAGGTTATTTGTAGCTTTTTAGTGCACCTAGGTTTTTGAAGTCGGTTTTTGTTTTTTGTTAAAAATAATTTTTTGTGTCGTCCACTATAGTGGAAAAAATACAATAAGTACGCTAGTTATCCTCAAATTTATACAAAAATATCAAGCAATTAAAATGGGATATTTCAGTAAAAAAAGTGGTGTACAATATCAAAGTAAATAGAGGTTCATTTTCTATAAGTTTATTCGTTTACTGCTCATTAACAGCACTACTGCGCCTCAACTTAAGGTTCTACAACCTAACAGAATCGTTATTCTATTGAGTTTTCTAATAAAACTACAGAATACTGATATGCGCTGATTAACAGAGACAATTTTTTAAGTATCATTGAACGTATGTAAACATATTTAGATCAGTAATAGATATATATTCTTCGTTCTCATACTTATGTAGTTAGGTATCTACATAAGATTGTTCGTTACGTAAGGCATTTGTCTGGCATAGGAATGTTTAATTCAAATAGCCTCTATTGAGAATACGCGGTCCCGTTACGAAATGGAATAGGGTTAACCATTGGACCTACTCGCTTTCTAGATTTCGAATGTCTACCCAAGAAATTAATGTACGCTATATTATGTTTATAAAAAATCTATGATAATACACTGATACTAGGACTAGTACTACTAGTTAAGTAGTTTTTCTATTTTTAAATAAATCGAAATGCAATCTGACCTTAAACGAACATCGGTTACAAACACCTTCCTTGCATAATCCGAATTCGACACAACTTTTTATTTAATAATAAATAAATAATACCTTTCTGGGGGTCTTCGAGTTTACAGCTGAATTCCTTATAAACAGTTATTTCGCTATCAATTATAAGTATCGGTCTCTTTTCACTTCACGGTTAATTTAAGTGGGAAACGCGAGGAGACTTACTCAATCGGACACACATTACATTCGACTGTCAGCACAGCTATTAATGTTTATTTTACTACTTATTACCTTCTGCTACGAAATACTTATAATGAACAAATGAATTATAAGAGTTTATGGCTTGATGTTAATTTATTTAATTAACTAAAATCTCGTCATTGGCGAAAGGCGGAAACCCTCGCATAAAAAGGGAGTGGATCCAATATAATGGCAAAAAGTTGGCTTCCTATTACATTAGGACCAAAAATACATCGGCGAAGTGAGTATCTCCATCGTGTGTTCGCCACTACGTTGACATTGGCAGAATCACATTGGGCCAGACTAAATGGAAAGAGGTCATTAAACAAAAAAAATATTGTCCTGACAGGTGCTACTCATATCATCCCAATAGTTAATAAGTTTCTCACAGTTCATTAACCAGTACAAGTTGCGAAATTTGTGTGTGGTCAAACGGTAAAACCAGTATGAAAAAATTACATAAAACGTTTTCGTGCGCATAATATCCAACTACTATTCTACTCACTTTTCTAAAATAATCATCATAATGACATAAACATGCCTTCTCGAATACAAGGCGATAACTCTAAAAATATATGCTATAGGGACGTTATTATTAGTCTTAAGTTGAAGATAGTACTAAGCTAGAAATACATAATGCAATCCGATTTCCACTTGAGTTAGCGAATCGCAAAAGCTAAACTGTCATCGACAGGCAAAGAGGCTGAATTATTATTATTTCGAAGGAATAGAAGCATTTCGATACAGAGCTGACGATGCACTGGTAAGTTGTAGATTCAATAAGAATACATTATAGTACCGGGCCAAGAACATAATGGTTGGCTGGTATGATATAATATACTTAGTACTTATGTGACAATACATAATCACAACATCAATCGGATCAGGCAGGTATAACATTTTGCATGACAGTAACATGGGAAACGACTCTTTCATTGTTATTAATGCACAGATGAGTCGATAAACGTATCCCTTCGATGTGGAACGGAACAAGATTCGACACAGCGGATGCTGCGCTCGGGCCGCTACCCATAATCATTGACTACATGCGCTGCGCTGTGACTGCTGCTGTGACCAAAAGTCATCTTTATAAGCACACCTTTATAACGTCAGCCTTATTTTATGCAGATTGTACATCAGACAAATAAATAATTGGACTCCCCTATCAATGACGAACTCCTCTGCCAAATCACATTGGCCCGATTTTCGTTTGATAAACATCATCTCTATTCATCTCTATATGTCGAAAAAATGCGATCAATTTGACGTTGTATGTCGAAAGAAAAAAAAAATTGTAATTTTTTTTTATTTTGAGAAAAATACGACTAATTTAATTAACATTATTAATTTAATTAATTAATTTTAAAAAATACGACAAATGCGACCAATTTGACGTTTCGTTTCGACATATCTCTAATAGAGATTGATGTCTATCAAACGAAAATGGGGCTCCTGGGTCTTGATTAGTACATGCCGAACTTATTACGTTTTATTTTAGGGCAATGAGTTGTTATGTCACTATAGTGGTGGAGTACACCTGCGTCTATAGAATGTCAGTTATGTTTAGTGATGGTTCGTCTTAGGACTCAGTAACGCGATGTAATACTGGGCCATCCACTATCGTTATTTACGCCAAGAATCTTGTACATATATAACCGCTAAGGGTTAAACATAGCGGCTTTGCATTGCTGATACAGCATGCCGGTATTAAAATAGCTATTATACATATGTGGGCTAGGTCCTAGCCCAATCTAGCCACTAGGGGCTATTACAGATTTATTTTAACCCGTCGCCTTTCTCTATGGATGGAACGACAGTTACATTAAAACCCATATACCGCTATTTTAAAAGTGGACTATTAACTTTAATTAGTTTTGTTAAAGCAGCATAAAAGGAAAATAAAAGGTTCAGCTTCGTTCAAATGAATATACACAATATTAATATTTTTTAAGTTAGGTAAATAAAAATAAAACTTGATTATGAAAATGTAAAGTGCATGTTTCACTATAGTGGTGCAGCGATTTTACATTTATATTTTGTATGGAAATTTAAATTAGTTGTTGAGGAGGTGTGGTGCCCCTGTGGCATTTCTTCACAACTCTAATTTTAAGACGCCCTTTTTTTACTGAGGCAGGTACAAGATTTGTTTCAGAGCAGTATACATTAAAGGATATGTGTACCTCACGCCTACACCAAAATTGACAGAAAAAAATAAATCTGTGTTTTGTTTACCAACTCTGCTTATCCTCGGATAAATTAACAGTCACATAGACAAGCAAATTTATTGGTAGAAGCCTTAATTTAGTGTCTGGCAAAGACAAGACAGTACTAATGGGTGATAGTTGCGGCGTGATATCGCTGACCTAATGATGTTGTCATGATTAGTGTCCTCGTCATCCGTCGACTGCCCAGCCCTACTTGAGAAAATTAGTATCAACACTCCTAAGCGTGGGCTGCGGCGAAATCATTTCTTTTTCACACCCTTGGTAGGTACTAACTATCGTCAAAATAGCTTCATGTGTCGCGCTTGTGCCAAGTACAATAAATTGTCGTTAGATGTCGATCTAGACATTTCCGGTTGTTGCCTATCTAAAATGAGATGTAAACTCAATTTACATTTCTTTGGAAATGTGAGCTATATGCAATAGGTATGCTGTGGGCTGTTCTTTGTTCTTTGCATGGTTTTATACTTTATTTAATATATATTTTTTTAGAATATTACATGAATGTACATTGTGCTCATTTCCTTTATTTTCTTTTTCGTTATCTTTTTATACTTCTGTATACCTTAGACTGTTTAAGTTGTTAAGCATAGTCGTAATGGTGGTGGGATTGGTACACTTGTTTTCCTTTCTTTTCAATTTATCATTTTACTATCTGTGGAGACTTCTAAATGGCTTTGTTTCTTTATTATAATTTTTCCCATTGTATCTGTTTAGCTGTTAGTCTTCCTTAAAAATAAATAAATAAAATAAATAGTTCGCAGTAAAAATCTGTTGTTCACATATTATACACTTGATTCTTTGAATTACGACTTTGATTATTAAGACTTACATTGTATCTACCTTAATGGTAGAGAAAATGCTGATCAGAAACCACAACTGAACCAAATTTCACAGAAGTAAAAATGGTCATGAGCAGAATGGCACCACAGTTTAATGCCATAGATCTGCTCATGTTCTTGATATGTTTAAGTAACTACTACAATACAATTATTTATGATAATATACCCTAGCTAAGAAAAGTTTTTAAATTTTATTAATATTTAGCCCACAAGTTTTAAAAAGTACAAATCTTACAAATTATTTATGTATAATAGCACTTTTCACTAAGTGCTGCTAGTAAATTTTAACTTTCTATAATAAATTTAGGGGAAAGTAAATGCATAGAGGCGAAAACGGTAATACCAAAATGGGTATATACACTGGTAAGCTCACAATAACAGGATAGAATTGTTATATGTTAGTAATTTATAATTAGGTATATCCAGTTATCCCTCTAGTTCTTCCATTGTATGTAAAACCCACCTATTGATGGTATGTTACGTGCCTACCTATAATGTTGCTTTCTAATCATATAGCACAATAAGGCTATAAACATTTTGTCTCATATCTATCGTAAATAAGTATTATCGTATAATTATTGCCTTATATTGATTAAGTTTAGGTGAAATAAACTGCTTAGCTGAGACTCGGATTCCGATTGTAAATTCATTGGAATTTACGCTATGTAGCAGATTTATGTAGGTAGGTACTATAACCCATTGATAAAAATAAAATCACAGAACCTATAAAGATTCTTGACAGACAACCTATACCATAACGTGCAAACCAGCAGAGCACTTAATAACGTACTGGAAAATGTAAATGTACGTAGAAAACACCGATAGGTACATATTATTCCTCTGAATTCTGAAAAGCTGAATGTTACGCATAGCTTACCTTGCCCGCATTTCTCAGTCTTTGGAGTGGAAGTCATTTTTGCTGTATAAATAAAACACTATAACATATTATCACAATTTAAGCAGTTTTGATTAGTTTTAATTTAGATTGTAGAACAAAATTCACAAAAATATCATAAGCCTCGACCGACCGGCAGCCATGTTTAGAAAACAATTTTACCAATTTTCGTTTCATGTAGCCACCGCCACCTGTTCATGTATGATTGTAATTACAATATAAGTTAAGTGATCCTAGATGGCACTATATGAAAGTAGCAGACAATCTCGGCAGCAAAACGTAGATGGCTTCTCCATCTACGTTTTGCTGCCACCCAACAAAAACACAATTGTGGCGAAGATAAGTATATCCATCTTTTTCCCTATTGCTGTAACCATTTGGTGAAAGATTTCGTGTATCATCCTCTTGATAATGAACATCATAATATAACTTTGCCCTTGAATACTCAAGTTAACGACTACTTCGTGGACTATTACATGTTGTGCAATTTCAATATTCTTGATTCTTGGCATGAATTTGAATTTGAACAAGAATAGAAAACCTAAAAGAGGCATAGAGTATATTTTTGTCCTCAGCCTGGATCTATGGTTTATTCTCTTTGATATTCTGGAAGGAAAATATATCTATTAGTCTGTGGTTTGTGTTGTGTCACAAGTAGAAGTTGGTGTGTATTTTCATTTCAATACGTATTTGTTTTATTATTTCACCAGAGATCTTTAGTTAATTTATAGTTTATGTAGTAGTAGTTTATCGAATGCAAAATTTTGTTTCAGTACATATTAACAGTTATATCATATACGGTGATAACGCAAACTAGTAAATGATATACGGTGATCATGGCGGACCCGCTGAGTTTACTCCGTCAATATAACGTAAATAAAAAAGAAATAATTGAACGTGACAATCAGATTATATTTGGTGAATTCTCTTGGCCAAAAAATGTTAAAACCAACTACCTTATGTGGGGGTAAGTAAACATTTTTGGACATTATTTTTTTGCTATGCAACTGAAAAAATATGTGTCTGAGACTAATTTCTCAAAAATTTTGTTTTAGTTCTGGAAAAGAAGGTAATGACAAGGAATATTATACACTGGAGTGTCTACTGTTTATCCTCAAAAATATTCAGCTAACACATCCTGTATATGTCAGACAAGCAGCTGTGAGTAAAATTCATACTCTTATATGCTTCTACATTCTAATAACTTACCAGCACACTGTTCCTTAAATGTCATTCCTTATAGGCTGCAAACATATCTGCCGTGTGCCGTCCTGACCGTAAAGAGCTGCTAGCATATTTAAATGGTGAAACTGCTACATGTGCTTCCATTGATAAAAGTGCACCGTTAGAAATCCCTACACAGGTAATGAACTCTTATATATCCCAATATATTATGATATACCTTTGCATCAATTATATATTTGAAGCTTGAAAGGCAATCCTTACTAAGCATAAAAAAAACATAAAAAAAGTTAAATATACCGAATGACGCAGAAAAACTGGCCGTTCAAACATTTTAGAATTTTTTGTTGCTTAAAAACAATTGTCTTTCAACAGTCAATATGCTAATGGATACTTCCAGGTTATAAGCATTCTAAAGAGAATAAATGTTGCTGTCTTAAACATTGCATAACCCTCACAATATTTTTATAATCTTATAATTCAACATTGCAATGCAATGCTGCAGAGATTACTGGACTACAGGATAATAAACACCAATTAATAACAGTACCTACATAATTGTATGAGGATTATTTGGTTCAGGTTAAAAGATCCCATGACAATGATGGAGGTGAGTCTGCAGCTAAGAAACCTCGCATTGAGGAGACTCATGTGCAGAAAGTGCGCGAACAGCTTGCTGCTCGCCTTGATGCACCAAAGGAAGCCTCCGTCACAGTGGATAATATCAAGTGAGAATTACATCATCATCACCACACCTGTATTTCCAAAGGGGTAGGCAGCAGTGCACTGTAGGGTACCCACACTTTGCTGATTTACTTGAATCCCAATGTAATAGGGGGCAAGCTTTATATTGACAATTAACTGGGCATATTTCCTCCTCAATGTAAGTCACCATTAGTAGTAATTATTACTAAATACAATGTTTGCACTTCAATTCCGAAAATCTTTAGAGGTATGAGCCCGGGATTAAGCCTACACCTCTTGTATTTGTTGTATGATTTGTTGTTGTAGCCCACTGCTTCCAATGAGAAACCATAATGATGGTTCCATTAAAATAAAATGTTTACTGTATTATTCCTAATATGATTGTCAAGGAGTCAAGGATAAGGCATAATAGCCTTATCCTTACCTTGAATCCCTGGAAGAAAAGTGAAAGGGACTTGTGCATAACAATGTTTAGTTTCTCAACTGATGTCCAGAATTATACCAAGTCCAATATTATAAAATCACCACTCAAGTGCTAAATATGTTCTCTAAAGGTCCCTCTCCGAAGCTATGTCTGTAGAGAAGATTGCTGCAATCAAAGCGAAACGTCTAGCTAAGAAGAGGACCACAATTAAGAGCAATGATTACTCTGACACCCTTGGCGTAGTTGGATCAGATTTCAGAGCAATTCTCGATTATGATGTAGATCTTACCAAAGATATTATTAGCCGCGAAAGACAGTGGAGAACTAGGACAACAGTATTACAGAGCAATGGAAAGGTAAACTTTTTTATACTATGAAAGTGGCTAAGTTTTATTTTTGTCATATAATTATGTGATGGGGTTTACTGAAAAATCTGTCAAACTTGAATAAAAAAAGTAGCCGTCGCGGGATGCCTGGCAAATGTGAAACATTATGTTATTTAGACTAGAGAGAGAGTAGCGGCGAGTGAGCGGAGTCAGCCGGTGGGCGAAATCTAAGCGGCGGAAAGAACCGAGGAGCCACGGAGCTGGTCGAAGTTTTCGCATCACGGCATCAACAGTTGTTCTCACTCGCCAAACGCGCCATTAGATGTTTCACATCAATAATGTTATTGGTTTAAATTTGTCAGGTATTCGCAAAGAGTATTGCGGCGTTACTGAGCAGCATCCGCGCGCGCGAGGAGGGCCGGCCCGGCGCGCCGCGCCCGCCGCCCGTCGTCATGCCGCCGCCCTCCGCGCTGCCCGCGCAACAGACGCAGTACAACAGATACGATCAGGAGAGATTCATCAGACAGAAGGAAGGTTTGTAAACTCTTCGGCCCCCGTCGGTACTGTATGTACTCGAAACTATTGACGACATTTAGCATTCATTTCTACTATAAGTACTTTAACTAAATCCTAAAACATAGCATTCTTAAAACATTGTCATATATTAATTAATATAATAATTCGTATGTCTTCTTGTTACAGAAACTGAGGGCTTCAAAATTGACACAATGGGTACCTACCACGGTATGACACTGAAGTCGGTGACGGAGGGGCCCAGCGTGCCGGTCGCGGCGCGCGCTCCGCAGACTCCGAGTCATGCGCGACAAATGCCACGTGAGTACACATACTCCTCTAATATATAAAAAAAAAACATATATTTGTCCTTTTTGGTACCCTCATATTGATCCTTTTTCAAACCCCCGCTCGCACCTCGGGGTTTCATATGCGAATCTTATTTACATTGAAGATTACCACTTGCTATGAAACGGTGATAAAAAACATCTTGAGGAAACCTGCACGTCTATAGAAAGGTGTGTGAAGTCCACCAACCCACACTGGGCCAGCGATGTGGCCCAAATAGCTGGTGGCTATAGTGTGGTGGCTATAGCCCAAAAACCTCTCTTTTATTAAGGGAGAATGCGCCCGGTGTAATGGCAATAGGCTCGCCCCTATTACATTGTGATCGTAATGAGCGTCGTGTATTGTAGACAGCGGCGGCATGAGCATGGGCATGGGCGCGGGCGCGGCGTCGGCGCGGCGCGAGCTGCTGCCGGCCGCGGCCGCGCGCGCGCCCGCCGGCGGCGGCAAGCGGCCCTCCCGCACGCCCATCATCATCATCCCCGCCGCCGCCACCTCGCTCATCACCATGTACAACGTCAAGGACATGCTGCAGGACCTCAAGTCAGTCCCTTAAACCGAATTTACATTACGACACTAAGTTTCATGCATGATGAAATTAGTTTCACGACATTACTTTCACTACCTGTGAAACTAGTTTCATCGAAAATAATAGTGTCGTGACATCCACAGTATGTCTGTGTTCATGACTCCGTCCGACAACATCAGAGCAGTTATTGTACAAAATTAAGAAAAGGTTGTCTCGAAAGTTGATTCGAGGGTAAATTGATAAATTTTATATTTTTTATTAGTTGGTTACACGTTTAAAATATTATTTCCGACTACCACGGCCTACACCACGACTAAAAAACAAACGTCCTATCAGCGCAGGCGGTGTCATGTGTCGTGTCATATTAGTGTCATCCTAAAATCGCGCGCTAAACGAAACTAATTTAGTATCGTGAAATTAATGCATGCATGAAACTTGACGTTTACACTGTGAAACTGTTGATGAAACTAATGTCTCGAAACTACTTTCACGCCACTAGTGTCGCAATTTAAATAGGGCTCTAGTCTCCTGCACGCTGGGGCGGCGACACTCGCAATTAAAAAAGTTTGCAAATACCAAAACGAACCGTGTCAATATGCATATACATAATAGTATCGTACGAGCCGCGCCTCTATGCGGAATTTCACTCGCGCTGTCAGTGTCATACATGTATATACTATGCGTTTCAAATGAGAATAGGATCGACTTTGCGCCATATTGTGACGTCATAACTGACAATTCTAACCAGTTAGGTAAGGTGAGCACAACAAGATATTTTTTAAATAAAATTTATTTGCTAAGGTTAAGTGAAAAATGCACTCAGCCGCACGACGAAGCACACTAACAACGACCAAATGGCGACTGGCGTCCTTATTTTCTTTTCTTTAATAATTTTGGCATGGCTTCTGGGCCTTTGCGCCAAAAATGAAAATAAAAAAGGTGATTTACAAAAGGCATTTTACAAAACGAATTATGACTTTAAATAATTAAATATTACATTAAGACAATTTACTACTAATTCAACCTTTTTATTTAAATTTGATTTAAGACTATAATTATTAATATGCAAATAAGTTTTTTGCAAAGCATTCTTTTCAAGTGTCATTTGACAGATAGAGGTTATTGACATTCCTATTCTTATTTGAATCGCATAGTACATGTCAATGCAGTTTGTTTTGGTGTGGCAAAAAAATTTACGCGCGGGCGTTGGCGCCCCAGTGTGGCTTAACTGCATATATCTAGAAACTGGACGGCATTGACGACAACACGAGAGTATAGTTTGCGAGGTAGTCAGTAAAATTTTTAAAACATGTACAATGGTAATTATTGCACTAACTTTAATGTCTTGAGTGTGCTCGTAACCAATTAAAACCTGAGATCGACGGCTTAACGAGCACTATAGTACTGAGTACTGATATACTCTACATGGGTTTTCAAGAGTATACATATATTTATTTCTTGCAGATTTGTTACTGTGGAACAGAAAAAAACTGAGGGTGCGGTGCGCGAGAACGAAGTTTTATTACAAAGAAGGAAAGGGTCCGCAACGGACGTGGTACCGAATAACGCGACTACTATCACGGTTAGTGAAGTATAAAATAATAAGCATTTATGCTTGAAAGAAAATGGGTCCAGTGACATTTTTTTTTATTAAATTAATAAATTGTGTTCTAGGTACCATATCGTGTAGTTGATAATCCTGGAAGACTGTCTGCGGCGGAATGGGACCGCGTGGTTGGGGTGTTCGTCCAAGGCCCCGCATGGCAGTTCAAAGGGTGGCCTTGGGATGGCAACCCTGTACAGATATTTGCTAATAGTAAGTAGTACTAGAAAAAATCCAAAAAATATTAATAGAGGTTTTATTATTTATTGTTGTTCTCTTTTTTTCAAACTATTTTTTTTATATAATGGCCCCGTTACCAAATATCATGTATAATTAGAGAATAGCCAATCACCTAGGTGTGTATGGCAAGTCTACAAAAATATACTTCAACATTCAAATACTACAGGCTTCAAAGGGCTAGGACCCAAAGCCGTAAAACACAATATAAAAAAAACTTCAACATTATAATAAACTTTATTGAATTAGAATCAGAATATTGTATTCATGCTTACTATTACTGTACTTGTGAATCATGGAGATACACGATAGTTAATTGACAATTTGCAACATTTTTAACTTAAAAGACCTATTTACCATCAGTTTGCAGTGCATTTCCTATAGTTTTAATTTTGTTTAAGTTTGCGCCTTCCACCTGAAGTTTGACGAGTTGAAGTTGGACGCCAACGTAGCGCGCTGGGCGGTCACCGTGCTCAATCTCAGCCGCACCAAGCGGCATCTCGACCGCGCCGTGCTGCTCGCGTTCTGGGAAACACTCGACAAGTACCTATCACCACTATTTACTAAAACTATTATTTATAAGATTTCATGTAGCCCAAATACCCTACAAATATGAGATTCTTTCACAATGCCTACACAAAGCATTATTCTATACAAAAAAGTATTTGTGATGATATTGTAATTCACAAATTTTATAAAACTATGCCGCCTACAGACAATTACGACCTAGAATTTTGGCAAACGGGTCCCTTTTAGCCTCTAACTACGCCCTAATAATGGATTTCACTCTGCCGGTAAGCAATCGCGACAGCTGCTAGTGAAATATATTGTGTTTGCAGTATGTGTAGTTTCTATGCTAACATTTTACACAGTGGACTATTGTTTTGTTAGTTAAATGTAAATTTACGATAATACAAATGGTTCCTTTGTTACAGGCACATGATGAAGAATAAACCACACCTTAGGTTCTAAGTTTGTTGTAGCTACATATTTTATCTAATAGTCTATATAAAGCCATTTGAATATCAGAATGCCTTGAAAAGCAACGCGAAACTAAGTCAATTCATACCATTTGAGAAATATTTTGGCATATCATCATCTTTATGTAGTAACACATAGTAATAACCGTTGTTGATCATTAGTATATTGTGACAACTTTTGTAATTTTATAAACAACTCGACTTAAGTAAGTTGACATAGCAATGTGCAATATAATGAATTAGACAAAGTTATATTTGCGTTGCCCCATCTCTAATACCCGCATATTTTAATATAATATATACCCGATTAGCCTTTTACAGCCTTTCCTGTGTAGCCAAATCTCTCTAGTTATAAATGGTATTTGACCATAAGCGTGCCTATTCTGTGTGGGGTTTTAGTGTTTGTATCTCAAGACTGTGGTAGTGTGCGTTTATAGGAACGAGCATCGTTTGATGACCATAGATGACATAAAAATGTTTCGAACTGCATTGTATCTCCTCCAAGGATAGGGGTGCTGATTTTGGTAACAGCAAACACTACTACATATATTGCCATCCTACTCATAGACGTAACGTATGAGCAAGACTGCAATAGGTTAGTAGGTCATCAACTAATAATAATTGCAGTAGACCAATGCTGGAAATCGTAGTTCTATAGTTTCTTTCTACTCATCTACTAGTCTACCACCAATACAAAAGATAGTGCGACAAAAATCGTGCACGTATATTTCAAGTACCATTACTAAAAGAAAAATTGGTATTCAAATACGTTTTTATAGAAGTAAAGTCAATTCGCCTAAATTTTGTCGAAATTTTCTTCCATTTACACAAAGCTTTTTTAGTACAAAAAAAGTACCTTGTATTCACATTGCGAATGGATTTTTAATATATGTAAATAATAAATATGTATTTTATTAAAATGATAAGCAAGTCAAGAGTCTACTTATAAAATAATGTAAGTAGTCAGATCTATTCCGCCCACCGTAATCGCCGTAGCATCTGCTACAAAATACCCGTATTGGTTGTAAATTGTTGTTTTATTATATGATTATTAGCAATGTGAGATTGCTAATAATTAATTACTAGAGATGAAACGTATATCCGGTAACTATCCGGACTTGTTTTCAGTATCCGGCCGGATACGGGATAGTAATACTATCCGGCTGGATACTGAATACTATCCGGTATCTGGCCGGATACTGAATACAATATCCGGCCAGATACCGGATAGTATTCAGTATCCGGCCGGATACCGGATGCTATTCAGTATCCGGCCGGATACCGGATACTATATACGATAGTAAAATTTTAAAAAATGAAATTATTTTATACAAGGCAAATCATACCATAACAATAGATTATGAACACCATTTATTTTTAAAATCGCACGTCAAAAATATTTGTTTTATTAATTAATTTGGTACTCAAAATTAACGATTGGCAATTTGCGGAGAATGAATACAAAATTTTCCGCATTTATTGCATTACTAGGAGTTCTGTTGGCCCCTCCCGTAGGCTTAGTATGACCGTGTAGACATAAGTTTTATCTCTTTCAACTGTCAGATTTGTCCAGAAAATTACGTCATGTCCAGTATAAAAAACTCGAAATGACGTAATTTTCTCGACAAATGTGACAGTTGAAATAGATAAAACTTATGTCTACGCGGTCATGCTAAGCCTACTGCTGAGCTAAATGCCTAGGATGATCATCATCTAACCCGAATCCTCTCCGTTACCATAGCCCCATAGTCTCCCTAACCACTAGGCTCTAGGCATTTGAATTTGTCTCTGTCTTACCTACTCGTAAACGTTCCTCAATCAGTTATCCTTAATTTATTATTATTTTTAGACCACCTGATAATTATGAATAAGAGTTTATTGTGTGCATGTATGTTTGTTGTTGTAATGTGAGGTGACTATGTTATGTGATGCAGCCCGCTCAATTGCGCGCGATTTTTAATTTTGTGGTTAAATATGTAAATAAAAAAGGACAGCGAGACTACATCACTTTGTGCAATTCTTCCTCTACGAATTCATTTCTTTTTACTTAGATAGATAGATAGAGTACTCTTTATTGTACACACCAAACAAAGAAAATAATACAACATTCTTAGTTCGAAATATAGTAGCTGTGTACATGGGCGGTCTTATCGCTAAAAGCAATTTTTTCCAGACAACCAGTAAATCCGTAGCAATTTTCGTCAAATGTTACCTATACTTAATATGAATTATTTATGGAATGCATTATTTACAACTTATAGTTTAAAAAACCGGCCAAGTGCGAGTCGGACTCGCACACAAAGGGTTCCGTACCATTATGTATAAAAACGGCAAACAAATCACGTTTGTTGTATGGGAGCCCCCTTAAATATTTATTTTATTCTGTATTTTAGTATTTGTTGTTATAGCAGCAACAGAAATACATCATCTGTGAAAATTTCAACTCTCTAGCTAATACGGTTCATGAGATACAGCCTGGTGACAGACGGACGGACGGATAGCGAAGTCTCAGTAATAGGGTTCCAGTTTTACCCTTTGGGTAGGGAACCCTAAAAATGGTTTGATTACACTTATTCCCGACTTCTGCTCAGGTTCATGTCATCAGCGGAATCATATTTAGTATCATTTACTCTAGATCTGTTATAAATTCTAGAATGAATTCGTATGAAAGGAATTGCTCGAAGTGGCCATTTTAGATCCCCAGTTGTATTTTTGATAGAACACGTATAGGAAGACGGTTACGTTACTAAACACGAAGTTAAGTTTGTCACAATATATATTAACGCAGTGCGAACGTTCCACTTGTTGTTGTTGGAGTTGCCAAAGTATTTCGAATGGTATTGAACTGTTCAAAGATCTGTGATCTTTGTTTATTGACAACAATAAATTGTTGAACATAATACGTGCCTTTATATTTTTACCTTTAGACTTCCCTGCTAACGTTACGGTACACCAAACTTCATACTCTCTCGCTTACACAATTTAGCCCTAATATGTGATTTAACCTCTATGGAAATGAGGTCTGGGGTCTGATGATGTCGTCTTAATTGGTGTGGGTAATCCACGTCGTCTTAATTGGTGTGGGTAATAGACGTATGTTGGGTATATTAAATGAAATACCAATTTCATTTTATCTGTCTTTATTTAAAATTTCATTTCAATGGTAGTGTATAACAATAAATAAGTAATTCTGATCTCTCTCAGACGTGAGTACACACATAAATATAATGTAGATAGGTATAGGTAGTATGTATTTTTCATGATATTTTCTGTACACAAAATAAAACCATTACTTTTTTACCCATAACAATATCACGTCATTAGGTGTGTACTTTCAATGGGCCCGTTTTTCTTAGCATATTTTTATCTATAAATGTATTCACTGTTTATAAGATCCATCGATCGAATTAAACGATGGAACAAAAGCGAATGGGGAAAAATAATAATATTGTTTTATACCCTTCAGTTATATTCCTAAAAATGTAATAAACGAAAATAATTACTTAATACCATTAATAAATAAGTACAATAAAAATATTCTCAGTTACATAGCGACGGTATCGTTCGCCCCGGTAAGGAATGATAGGACCAAATTTTACCGGTCGCAAACGTCAACCATTGAAACACTAATCTTTAGATGGGGATAACCCAGCTATGTTTCTACAACAAGTATTATTTTTAATCTCTCATTAACTTTTTGTGCAGCATCGCTTAGAGCTTAGGTTTTTCTAACACCCAGTTATATTATGTATGCTGATTATAGGTACGAACTATCCAGATTCCAAAAATTGCCAATCAGCACAGCAAATAAATCTATCCCCTGTAAGTACCTATTACACTTAATCCAAACAGTATAATTATTAAGTATGATAATTATCAAAATAAAACACATCGCTATTACCTATTAATTAACTACTAAGGTTGGCTAATAATGAAAGTATGAGCTATATACTATGAGTTTAGCACAATCACTCATAGTGACGCGAACAGGGCCTTAGTCTAGACGAAAATACAAGCATGCCATGTAGTTAAACTATGGACATGCTTACTGAAAACAAGTTGTATATAGCTGGATCATGAATGAGATGGAAACAGGAATTTGATTCCGTTTCGTAGTTAGACAGGTTATAAAACTCGATTTTACAGAAAGTTACAGGTAATCAGTTTGCAGTGGCATTTTTAAATATTGAAAACGCGTTTGTAGATGATTTATAGCATAGAAATTTATATACATTTGAGATTCATTCTAAAAATTGACCCTTCCGAAAATATATTATCAACGTTACCATTATAACGCTCAGAGTATCTGTTATAGAACTCTGATCATTAAGGAGTTACATTGTTATAAATACATACTTAGTAATTATTAGTCCTACCTGTAATTAGGGCCATCTGCTACATGGCACACCCAGACTATTTCGAAACGCATGACCCCATAGGAATGATTCGTGCAAACTAATGAAATGGATGATGTCTTTACTATCTAAATTTTAACAATTAAAAAAAATAATGCCCGCCGGCTCTCATAATCATAATATGTAGGTAACGCCTAAATTCCAAATATTTTATAAGTACTATAATATTTTTTAAAACAAAACGAAATTGTAAAAAAAGCTTTACGCTGATATAACATCTATCTAAATGTCATGAAATTTCTAATTTCAATATTACTAGTAATATAACACATAGGTAGTAGTTACTTGCTTACCCGCATACACGGTACTAAAGTACACACATTTCAAACAGCAATTATAACATTTATACAATACTGGGTAATACCAATTTTGGGGCATAGAATATTAAATATTTTCAGTCAAAGTGCATCAAACTATATGAGACATCTGAAGCCGACCAAGTGACATAAAATAATATACCTATAAAATAACTATTTGAAGAGGTACCTAGATGTAAATACCAAAAAATACTCAGATATGGTACGGTAAAAACGTTGAGGATTCGTCACAATTGCTACTTTACTGTGTAGCATAGACCGCTCTCTCAGTATTCGAAGGTCGTTGATGTTGGCACCACCTCCAGCACCATTTGCAAGAATACGGTTATTTTATCTGAAATATAAATGATTACGCATCAGTAAGATAATTCACCTCTTAATAATACATCATCACGCTAACTCTGCGGGGAACATAGCCTTACAGTTGAGTTTCGTTACAGTGCATCCTTTCCCCAGATAGTAGATAATTTGGTCTCAATTTATCATTACCTGCCATTATAAAATTACCGTTATTTTATATATAAGTAAAATAAATTCATACCCATAAACGGCAGCGAGTAACCCCACTTCACGAAGGGTATGTAGACCAGCAAGCCGCCAAATATAAAACCAGTCGCGTATAGATATTCCCACTGAGGCTTGTCCACGATCGGAGCCACCACTAGGTACGTCGACACCAGCAGCACGATGTAAGGAATTATTATTGGCACCTACAACATAGAACGCAAGAACTTTAGACCCTTCGAGCCTTAATTTGCGACTCATTCTAAGAGTATAAAGAAGAAAGTGAAATGTTTATACCTTATAAGGTCGGGGAGCGTGCGGCTTCGTAAATCTCATCACAATCAATGCGAGCATCGCACCGCCGTAGAATATCCACGCGGTGAATGAGAAAAAGTCGATCAAAGAATCAATCGTCCCGTACAACACCATAGCGACCGCAATCAGGGACTAAAATCATGAAAAGAAATTGCAACAACCACCTTATTACATATATATGTATCAAAAGCTAACAAAAAGGTGTACATACGTGGAATATAAGTCCAGGCGCTGGAGTGAATCGGCGGACATGCACGTAAGATAAAATATCCAACAAATGACCCTCTCGAGATGCTGCGAAACATAACCTGTGAAGGAAAAATGTGTTAACATTGTAGGTAATTAATAATGATACCAACCAGTTCAGGGGTTAGTACTGTACCTTCCCGCCACGAACAGTGTTCCATTAGCCGAACCGAAGGTGGATATAGTGACCGCGAGCGGCATGAGCCAGGCCATGGGGCCCAGCAGCCGGTTGCCGAATGTGACGGCCACGGCCTCGCTGTCGGCCATTTCGCTGACCGACATCACAGCCAGGTACGACACGTTCACCAGCGCATAGCATAGCGTCACCAGCGGTATACCGATTATTATACTCAGTGGTAGGTTCCTAAAAATAGCAATTTAATTGTATTTGGTAGTGACAGTGTTACCTATCGAATACTTAGTAAAGGACACAATAGGTATGTGTGTGATGTTTTAAAAGTCTCCTTGTTACAAGTATAAAAAAATGCACCTAGGGTCTTACCACTAGCTAAAGTATAGTTGTTTCAACATTAACAGTATTTTTGACAGATTTTATAGGTACTGAGTTAAAACATTGCTGCAAGGTGGTAGTAAGTAGTAAGTTTAAACATTTAATAAGTGCTAAAACATTGATGAACTTAACAAGTTAGATACTTAAAAGTAGTCAAGTAGGTTTTTATATTATTCAAAGGGAGATTCCCTAAATGTAGACTTACGTAATTATTTACCCACCTACATCTGCAATATAAAAGCTATAAACGCTAATTTTTTAAATAAGTATCTTGCTGATATTACGTAGGTACGTTAAATGCAAGATGCATACGTAAATAGTTTCAAGGTAAGGATGACTAGATATCTCAAAAGAGTACTATAAATAGGTATACGCGTAGCCGCGGAATAGTGATATTGTGGACTCCTGCAAACCGGCAATTGTAATAGATGCTTATGTAGCCATCCGGCACAACATGACACCAACCAATTGTACTATTGAGCCTAATGGGATGATACTTTTAGACTTAGGTAATAAATAGAAACAAATCCTAAAATAAAAAACATGTTTTTAGAAAATGGGTGTAATGATGAAATTTAATGAAATAAGATGGGGAACGTCTTCATCTGCGACAAGAGCCGGTATCTCGCCAATGTCAAGTAATTTTAATAGCAAGGACAAATTTAATAAATGCACTATCCTATTAATATTATAAATGTGACAGTTTGTGAGGATGGATGGATGGATGTTTGTTACTCTTTCTCGCATAAACTAGTGAACGAATTTTGATGAAACTATAGGTACAGTATTATTGTTTGTACATCGGAATCACAATAAGAATATAGGGTATACTTTATAACGACATTGAATCATCGGAGTTTGCGAAGTTTGAAATAAAAATGTTTGATGACAGTGATAATGATGGCGGATGGAAGATCGTCATAAAGTATTATAGAAACTCACCTGGATGGGTTCTTAATTTCCTCAGTGACATAGTTTAGGTTATTCCAACCATCGTATGCCCAGAGGCCTGTGTAGAACGCTGTGGCAATGTTGCCCAGCGTCGCGGTGCTACTCGCGAAGTTGGGCTCCTGTAAATGTCGCGTATTACCTGCACCATACCGACACAATCGCCCATCAGAAATACTATATTTACATCCCATTAATCTTAAACTAATTATTAAGATCATCGTGACATGAACTTTCGTTACAATCAAACATTATTGGCAAAGTATTAGGATTACCAGCAATGAGGTTATCACATTATTAGCAATCCGTTAGCTCTTCCAACTAAGCTGAATATGCTTGTGGTAGGAGTAGGCTAACGTCAATAGTTTAAATGAAACCGATATCTCTAAATTACCGGGCAGCTTGTCTAACTACTAGCCTTTAACACATTCGTTTACACTATGTGGGTAGTACATAAAGGTGATGCTATATTTTTATTATTTTTTTTTTAATTTAAAAGAATAAACCCACGTTAATGTTAGTTTCATTCATTATTAATCCACTTTAGAGAACTCTTAAACAATACGAAAGTGGCACCCAATTCATTCACGTCACATACATTCGCTGAAATTAATGATTTTCCGGAGAGGTGTAAAACATTTCGATATTTATCGTTTTTTGGTTGTCTTTAAACGTTAATACATGTACCAGGATAGTGTAAATATAAATATGTTTTAAATAACGAAGATGTATTAATGAAAACTCATTTCACTAAGCGTGCTGTTTCGTTGCGTTACCTAATATCAGTTTGTAAGCTCCTCCACACACGATGATAGCGATGGCTACTAGTTTGGCCGCCGTGAAGACGTTCTGAACATTCGTAGCTAGGTTTACGCTGTAGCAATTCACTGCTAATATCATCACTGGAAAAGAAACCATATCACTTCAACACGTGACGACTTATTAACCGCATCGACATTTGAAGTCGTAGTAGGTACTTATATCAATTGAGATTCGTTTATTTCAATCTAAAATTAGAAAATTACCTTTGTAGTAATACTCGTTTCATTTCGAACGTTAATAACTTAACTATCCTCAAACTGATTATGGAGTTATTATTCGTGACTGTAGCATTATTGTAGATTTTTTGTGTGAATAAATGCTTCTGTTTGTAGATGTACGTGATTTCTATTATTATAGGGGTTACCTAATGTAATAATATATACCCAATGAAAGTAGTAGATAGCTATTTAGGTACTCACCAATAGAAATGACCGCGACAAGTTTGACGAGGCTGCCTGGCGGTTCACACTCAGACACGAACGGTTCCACCGCGTATTTGGCGAAACTCAGGCATATTATAGCCATTTGCGATGGTTTCAGCACCAGTGTCGATACCTGGTGAAGCGATCGACAAATAACTCAGTAAAAAAACTACTAATCGTATGCGGTTAGTAAGTACATACTTATAGATATACTGGCTGTGCCCGTGGCTCAGTGCGCATGGAACTAGGGACCCTAATTATTATTCTAAAATAAAAGTAGATACGCTGTATAACATCCGCTATCTGCCAGAGAAAGTCCCTTCAAAATTGGTCGCGCCTTTTCGGAGATTAGCCGAAACGAACAAACAGACAGCCATCAGACAGAATAATTTTTCAAAAGTTTTTTTTTTGTTATAAGTAGGTACCGTAAGAATATACGTTCCTATGCATTTAAAAAGCTGTCATTTTGACATAACAAAGTTGTCACTTTGCAATTTATATTTAAAATTTAAGTGTCCCTAAATTGTATTTATTTGTATAGATTACCCATGAGAACAAGAATGCGGGTGGTCCTCCGAAAGCGTCCATGAAATAGGCGTATTCAGCGCCAGACGACGTGTTCATCGTACCTAACTCCGCGTATGCGAGCGCTCCTGCATAAAATAAATTGAGATGATGAAACAATAATTAAATTGGACGTTGAAATAGCAACATTGACGGTCATTGTCTCACGCGATAGGATTCTAGAATGTCACTTACCAAGCAGCGACAGTAGGCCACAGGCCATCCATATGATAAAGCTGATACCCACAGAGCCTGTGCGTTCCAGAAGCCCAGAGGGCGAGACGAATATTCCTGAACCTGCAACCAAATCGTAAATATCATCCTCAATATCCTGTGTATGAATTCCTGACATCCCCCTTCATCTTGCAATTTGTTATTTATAAAAAATATAATCTATATACAGCGGCTTATTTTCCATTCTAGTGCTACTGTAAATCGATCTAGCTTCCCATATATTTGTGGTTGAATGTAGAGCCAGCAGGAACGGCAACGCATTACGGCGTTACTTATTAAAGTTGTGGCATTATAATTATTAACTTATATGCATATTTTATTAAGTTTCCAGTTAACATTAATACATACATGAAGGCAAAATAATCGAGCTTTCCCATTGGCCTAAATGTATATCAAGAATTAAGTAGCTACTCATATTTCGGCCTGCAGTGACGTCATTATTTTAATATGCACGTGTGACGCGGACTTATTATATTAAACAATCATGTGATGAACAAGTCACGATTCCGAGATATTTATGTAACATATTAAATTTCGTCCGAATTTACCCAGTCAATGTTTGGCCTCAAAATATTTGAAGAAGTGTTACATTGTTGATACATATTTAATGCCTAGTGTACACTGTGCAAATATAATTATAATGACCATTATATCGCGCGCATCATGACGCGTAAAGCCTCTCGTACACAGGGGCGTTAAGAGTCACGCGGCAAAATGGTTGCCAAAACTAACTCTGTGTTAATATGAATAAATATTTGATTTCTATCGTAATAGCCACGCCCCCACGTCTCAAAATTCGTTCGCGCTCTCAGTACCATTCATAAAGTAACTAGAGTACCCATAACGACTCTACTCTTCGTATGGCTCTGCGGTAATTATTCCGCCATTGTTGCTATCTCATGTACCTGTGGTATTCGGCAAATATATGAGAAAACAACAATGGTAAAGAACAGAAAAAATTACCGCAGCGCGGGCTCGATGTGCCATCTCCTTTCTAATATCTCCATGGTGCCATTTCATTGTAGAATTAACATTTTTGTATGTGTCAATTTTAAGAGCGAAAGTTGAAAGACCATGAACATGTCATACATTCTTTTCAATACTCTTTTTACCTCTGCGTACCCAAAGGGTAAATCGGGAAACCTATTACTAAGACTTCGTTGTCCGTCCGTCTATCACCAGGCTGTATCTTTTAAACCGTGATAGTTAGACAGTTGAAATTTTCACAGATAATGTATTTCTGTTGCCGCTATTACAATTAATACTAAAAAAACTGAATAAAATAAATATTTAAGGGGGCTCCCATACAACAAACGTGTTTTTTTGGCGTTTTTATAGATAATGGTACGAAACCCTTCGTGCGCGAGTCCGACTCGCACTTGGCCGGTTTATGTTTTCGTAGCTAAAAGAAATACAATATTGCGATTGTGTGTAAGTCTTACCGATCATAGTGCCGACAATTAGAGCCACCCCACTGAAGAGTCCCACCCGTCTCTTGAGGTGAACAGGGTCGTCCGGAGCTGCGCCCGTCCCCTCCAGCTGCGCATACAACCATCCATTTAGTATTAACTGGTATCAGACCATTCTAGGTAGGTACTTAAACAATATTAAAGTAATTTTTGTTTATGACCCGCTATTCAGAAAAAGGTCCCTCAAAATGGTTAATATGTGAATATTAAGGTCAAAGTGCATAGATAAATAATTAAATTATATGAGGTTAATATTAACTTATACATAGGTAAGTAATAATATAAGTACCTAGGTGTTTTATTTGTACATAGCACAAACATATGCACCATAGGTAGGGTAAGTACTTTTATTTTTTTCCCGTTTTGCTGTAGTACTTATGCAAGCAGCCTCCATGACTTATGCCAAGTACTGCAACAGCTGTAATAATAAAAATTGTTTACTTAACATACCTAGCCTCCCAATGTTTATTTCGGATTTTTTTTTACATTGAGACCTATTCTATGCCACCGGTGAGCATACCTGCCTACCCCTCTTGAGAAAACACACGTGACGATGTTTTTTTTGCTTAGCGCATTCTAAAGAGCTTCAACAGGTAAGCAGTTACCGTTATTTTCTATCAATGAATCGATACGGGATATAATCTTGGCAATGCGGCTGGTAAGCTGACGCAATAATGAAGAATATTTCAATACATCATAATTCCCAAACGTATTTCATCATACTTAACAAACTTAACGTGGACGACTAACTAGAAATTAAAGCCTCTTATGAAATGTGCACCATTCTCCATTATTTGCAATTCGTCTCAAGTATGCACTTCGTTGGCGAGTTATCATTTACAAATAAGATTTTCTCGGAACGTTTTCAATCCTGCTTAGAAAAAAATATCTTAAAAACAAATAAATTTAGCTAATTCCAGCTATAAATGGGAGCTCCTTGAATCCAGAATTTTGTGAGATATTTCCAACTATCTATTGGCAAGTCATCAAATTTAAATCACCAGTTTTTTTTTTTAAATAACCCATGTGATTCTTATTAGCCCAAACTATTTCACATAAATAGAGCTACACTTGTATGTATCTCAATATCCTTGTTACCTTACTTGTTTTTTTTCTATAATAATCAACTAAGTTTGTATAAACATTTTATGTTGAATATGTCGAATAACTGTTTCATTTCATTACACTTAGACAAGGCCAAAATATGTTAAGGTCATTTCGAAAATCGAAACTGAAATCGAGCCCCGGCATGTGGCTGCACTCAATCCACAAAGCCAAGCATTCGTCAATAAAATATATATTTTAAAAACATATCAATACCTGCCGTAACCGAAACATTCGCGAATAATATTGTAGGTGAACTAAACTATATAGGTACCGTTTATGCTGAATAGCCACATTACACAGTAGTATTGGACCTAATATGCACTCATGCGTGTGTTACATTTCATCCATGTGCGGCCGCTTAGTCTCATAAACAATCTATCGCATAACTTACGCATACATCCTTCTTTAAATTGAACGTTTGGAACCATCAAAATAGTATGAAAAGCTGTGTCTATGCTTATATGAGTGTAGTAACTGGGTATAATGGTACCTTGTCTCCTGGGTTGAGGTTCCCGTCGGCGAGCGCACCCGCCGCGCCCTCTTCTGTGTCGCAGCCTGTGGAGCACCCGCGCCATACCAATCCGCCTTCGCGTGCACTCCCTGCACACAAAACACCATACTTTATATACTACATACAAACACTGTTTTCAAATCGAACAACAGACTCCAACCAAATAGGATACAATCACCCCAATTTTGTTCACACAATTCAATTCGATTCGATTCAATCTAAGAAACGGTGAAGGAAAACATCGTGAGGAAACCTGCACGTCTGAGGGAACTTATCTAGTTCTCGATAGATGTGTGAAGTCTGCCAACCCGCACAGGGCCAGCGTGGTGGGCTATGGCCTAAATTCCCCTTGCATTGAGGGGAGGCCCGTGGCCAGCAGTGGGACGTTAAAAGGGCTGTAGGAGTAGTAGTAGTAGCAAATAGATGATTTTTATTGCATTTTATTTTGACGCTAACAAAATAAACCCTAATGACTTCTAAATTTCCTATGTTTAAGGTTCAACTGTGAATGTAGAGTTTCAGAATACGTACATAAGTCTGTAATGGTTTTGGAAATTTTACTCGACGTTTAATAATTTTCAACCCTAGATTGTTAGAGCCATAGTAACTTTATATCTGTATGCTGCGCACCTAAAGGATATACCTACTTAGCTCCCGGTACGTTTATGTTTGGATAGATAGCTAAGGTTAATCCCACCAATAGGTACAACTGTATTTTGGGCAGATGAATAGCCTTTGCCGGTATTTTGTTTAAAGTCACCGATTAAGTTCACCATTTTTTTAAGATACACATTAGGTAGTTACAATGGATAAAAGATTTTAATTGTTTTTACACTGTTGATAATTATGTAAATTATTTACGTTTACGCAATGTTGACAAATTGAAACAGGTACTCATTAGGTGTGTTTAGCATAAAAAAATATCCTAGACTCAGTATCAGCAAATTATTTTTGCTCCGCTAATAAAACAATTTCATGGACTATGGACTGCGCGAACAATATCTTTTCATTACTAAGAATTAATTAACAAAATGCGCGCGTTCGCAATCCGCAACAATCTTGTTTGACACAATGTTAGGTAGAGTTCCGTTTGATAGAGTCAGCAATAAGCTGGGTAAAGTAGAATGTTAGTGAGTTCCACGTGGTACATATCCGCAGAACTCCAGAAATGTCAATATCACAGTCGCACGAAACTATTCCCAATGTCAATATATAATAGATACACTATTATTACCAACATGGGCGTAGGTAGAGTCACCATAAACTGATTTTAAACGGTTTTTAAAACTAAAATCTACCTTAAATCTGCTATATTAAAGCCTGAATTTAAAAAAAAAAATCTAATTACTCTTTGCTCCCATATTAAAGCGCACAATAAACTTTTTATCATTAAAATGTATCACCGAACACAAATTTAAATTCAACACTTTATTTTTTAAAATACTTATTAGGCACTATTTAGAAAAAAATGTTTCGAACGTGTGTCTATGTTGAAAGCTGACATGACACAGAAAGAGTTAATAATACGAAAAGGAAGACGGCATAAATAAACATTCTTAATGCCACTAAATACCCAGCAAGTGGCTGCGGTATAAAACCCAATCGGAGTTGTGCAAACGAACAACAACACCGAATGCTTTTCGCGCAGTTTCCTTAACACATTACACGCCTTGTCTCGCAGAAAGTAATTGACAAATGCTCACGTTACATGCTCGGCAAGTCATATATAGACGAGGAAATCGTACTCGATCATAGCTTTTTTATTTTCATTAACGATGGTTACGAGTTTCTCGAAAAAACCTTAACAAATAAAACTCAAAGTTAAAAATTGAATAAGCGAAGTTAAAAACTAATTTTAAAAAAAGTATAAATTCCCATTAATTAGCTATTTTATAATTTCGATAAACAATGATGCGTGAACCTTAAATTAATGTAATGTAACAGTACTCATGTTATTTGTAAAATACTATAATAATACTAGTCAGCAGAATTTCAGACCTAAATACCTATTGTAAATATAATTTTACGTAACATCCTAAACACATCAGAATAATACAAAAATGTGGGCGTCTTTATACATAATAATCTAAAACAGAATAGTGTTATTTCAGTAGTTAGAAATAGAATTATTATATCAATTTTCATGTGCGAATGTCATTTTCAACAATGATTACCACTTGCTGAACGGTGAAGGAAAACATCGTGAGGAAACATGCACGACTGTAGAAAGGCGTGTGAAGTTCACCAACCCGCATTGGGCCAGCGTGGTGGACTATGGCCCAAATCTCCCTCGTATTGAGGGGGAATGTGCCCGGTATAATGGCAATAGGCTCGCCCCCTATTACATTGGGACCAAAATACATCGGCGAAGTGTCTGCCTACCCCTTCGGGGAATACAGGCGTGATGATGATGTATAATAGAAATAGAATTACAGGCCTTGCATACTCGCCTCTAATTATGTTATAACCTGAAATAGTTGCAGCACCACTCGTTGGTGTCGCAGCAGCGGTATTATAAATTTCATGTAAATTTTCCTACGGTGGGATACCGAGCTCGATCGCACGAATACTTGCCAAAAATGCCCACTCAATCACTTGTAGATACTGGCACTATCTTATTGTTAGATGGGTGTGTCGAGTGGTGGATTAAAATAAAATAGTCGCAAAGAGAATTCAAGAAACTCGCGATCTGACGCGCTTCTTGTGACTATTGGAAGGAGCTATTTCAGTAGTGGAACAATTTATTTCATGGAGGTCGCACGTAATCCCGAGACAAACATTTCGACAGATGGACGATGTCGATGACTGTTATTTCGAGCTATTAAACCTCCCGCATACTATAGCGTCGAAAGTCGCGTGTCAAATAGTTTGCTAATATCAATATACACTCAATGGAAATATACATAAAGATTAAATTTCTATGGTAAAAGTCGCGTCAAAATTCGCTCGCGCTGACAATGTTATTTCGTCGAAGAAAGAACTTTTTATACAAGTAAATACAGTTGGTTTTAGTATTGGCACGAAATTAGACGCGCACGTTTTGACGCCTCAGTGTGCGGCGGGCTTTATTGTGTAAGACAAAACACTGTTACCTCCCTAATCATCTATTGTACTGTGAATGTACCTACCTATAGGTATACATAGGTACTTATTATTTATCGATGTTTCTTTAAAGTGTTGTTGCAATGAAAATCGCTATTCTGTAGCTACTGAAATGGTATAATCGATCAAATTGATTCAAGTTGGGTATCGATTAATTAAGTATCTATAAAGGTTGGAAATAATATATAGGTATACTAGGTAACAACCTTATGTGTTATGAATTTTATATCGCCATTCCATGTGAAGGTGAAGTGCATTATATTAAATCCATACAGGCAAAAGCTAATCGTGGACATCGTGGTGAACGTATATAGAATGTTATCAAAAGGAATAGGTACGAAATTTCGATAAAAGTATAATCCATACGTCCCATACGTCTTCGCCGGAATACTCATATTCTTTCTCTTCTTTATAAAATATTATTTAATCCTTCTTCCCCACGCTATCTCAAGGAACGTTTTGAGTTTCTACACGATTCTAATGTGTACACTTTAAGAATATCAGAAAACCTCTCCGTCTCATACCAGCAGCTTCTATGATAGTTCCTCTACTGTGGAAGCTGTCCGCCTATGGAACTCACTACCAGTATTGATCAGACAATCGACCTCCTCTTATATTTTCAAGGATCGGGTAAATAAGTTTTATCTCACTGTTTAACTCTTGTTTAACTGCACCTTGTATTTGTTTACTTTTAACTGTAAGTACATAAGCTGTTTTGTTTACACAATATATTATATTGTTTGTTTTTTTATATATAGGTATATGTGTATTTTGAAACTATTTACTCTTACTATCTATTATTAAGTACACCTTCGTCTTAATCATTTCATTAGATCTCTCCATCCTAAGATTGCCTGGTAGAGATCGCTATTAGTGATAAGGCAGCTCATTGTGACACTCTGTATAAATAGTGTTTAATATTCTGATACTTTTTGTGGTGTAACAATAAAGAGTTATCTATCTATCTATTGTTCATTAAAACTAAACGATGACTTATACTATGTAAAATCACCCGTATTGCTTGAGCCACGTCAATAGTTGTCAATATCAGTTATTATAACATATTCGTGACGCCAAAACATCAATCGGACAATGAAAGGTGTCTCAACTCTAGGCCATTCATCTTCATCTTATGTTTAACTCCACATGGTTCTCTCCTATCTCAGTCTCACACGCACGCAATCATTATTAGGGTAAGTAAGTTACAAAATCATTTTCCTAAAGAAGTCAACGGAGTACATCTAACGCCTAATAGCTACTCACTAGTGAATAAAAGCGAATTTCAAAACTATTTTTACGTAGATATAACATTAACTTTGAAACGGTACACAAACAGTCAAAAATAAATAATACACAATTAATCATTCCACGTGAAAAGGTGTCAAGAATTCTGGCTCTATTTCCTCGCATAAGGCCTCCTGTACACTGGGGCGTTAACGCTCGTGCGTATTTTTTTTTGCCATAGCAACACGAACTATATTGACACATCGAAAAAGTTCATTCTAGGCGCGGGGTTTATACGACAAAAAATTATTCTTTATATGCATAAAGAATATTTTTTGCATCGAACGAACTCTGTGCATGCATATGCACAGAGTTAGTTTGGTATTGAAAAATATTTCGTCGCGCGAACGTTGACGCCCCAGTGAACTGGGGACATTATTGTTTAAACCTTGCAATGACATCTCACTCTCTCGTATGCAGAGTACGTTGATGTTCTTTTTCTTTGCCATTGGACAATTGGACGACGGCTTGGTCCAGTGGTTTAAGCGTAGGCCGCTTGACTCACTGAACCGAGTGGTTGCGGGTTCTATTCCCGCCAGCGTCAAATTTCGAAAATGACCTTTTCGAAATTTGCCCTGGTCTGGGTGTAACTGGGATCGCCCCCTGTCCATTGTATGGTACCCATAGTACAAGCTATGCTTAGTTTGGGATCATACGATGAGTATGTGTTGTCTGGCGATATTATTATATTATTAATTTACACAGAGTCAGGTTTTGCAACCACTTGCTCTTCGACATGCGAAGCAATCTCATAAAATATCGCACGACTGGATACCTACCTACTAAATGATGTATCGATTCAACCTAATGTACTAATATGTCGATCATACAAGTGATTCACTATAATCTTATCTGTAACGATTATTATGTCGGATCGATAAATTGTTAATATTTGCAGACAGACTACTGAAATTGAATGAGTATCATAGTCTTATTATCTCGCAAATATCGAACAAGATACCGAATCCATTGAATATCTCTATGAATAGAAGTTAATAAGGTACTTACTTAATAATTACAAGGGGTCATTCTGTGACTGGAAATCATCAATTGATATCTAAACGTTATATTAATAAGTAATGTTTTATCGTGATTACAAAGTAACGCTCTTGGTATAAGTTAATAACCACGTGAAATTTTCAAGAGTCATGTCAATGGATAAAATATCAAATAACACAGTCGACATTGTATCAATATCGTCGTGTTACGAATATTGGATCGATAAGGACAGCCCATCAATTGAAATTCAGTTTATAGTTTATATGCCCCCTTAATATTTCATTCTATACAAGTCATATGCCTTGTTCCAATGCCAATTGTCGCAATTATCCGAAAAGTAGTGCCCAGTCACAGAATATTAAAAACTATTGTGACACTTTTATCTTGGCACATGGAGTGTGGCATGTAGTCCGCGTCTCCAATTCTGCTTACTCGCGTTCAAGTTTCCATTTTGATGACGCGTAGGTACGCGAGCTTCATGTGACATCATAAGACACACCGGACACAGCATAACCAAAACACTGTGTGCTGAACATCACGTACACAAGTGCTAAATATGACTTGAACATTTTCCTCAATATTTCATTCAAGAATCAATATAATGACTAACTGTCTTTGTAAAGATTGTGGCATTCACTGCAAAAGAAGGAAAAATTTTGTAGGTATAACAATTCCTGCGTGTTTTCAAAAAATTACCCATAAAGCTACAGAGCTGTTTACAGAGCTACACAAACAAGGTCAGACACTAAGCATTAATGATCCACCTACACATTGACGTAAAAAATATAAGATCTACTTATATTGGATCCCAGTGCAAGAATCAAAGAAATAATGAACTAGTCAGATGACATTCGTTGTCTTATCCACACGATTATCAATAATCCAGTGCTGAATGTGGGTCAATTTGTAATAATGCCAATAATCTCCAAGGACTTTGGTGAGGACCAACTCATGTAGATATATAAAAAAATTGCCAGTCACACCTTCAGGGCCTTGTCTTATTATACTTTATTATTTTTACGACTGTTCTTTTTATTTATATTCGTATCAATTTGGGTTCTCAATGAATGCACGTGCCTCCAAACCACTAGAGATGTATTTTATTAGATGAATTAGGAACATAAAGCGCACCTACGTATAATGCAACTTTCCTGGTATTTGAGATTTCTTTGATTCTAAACTAAGCACAAAACACATCCGGAGGTGAAATAGTTTAGATAACAGATCAAAAATACTAGAAGATTTATACGTAACTGTGTGCAATGACGCACATAGGCGGGCTCTGTCACGAGCTCAATCGCAACAGGAAGAAATAATATCTACAGAGTTACTTATGCGAATCTGTCTAAATATTTATCAGTGAGAGCAATTTTTAAAACAGTATCTGGGTGAAGGAAATGACTTACAGTAACTGTTTATAGTGATTAAGTTACAAAGTTACACCTATGATGATATCTTATGCATCGCCTACTGACTATTATTAGATAGATATTAGATTATATAACCTATCCTATATTATTATATAAAGGTACTTATTGCTATTTTTGTCAATTTCTCGTTAAAAATTGTAGGTTGTTAAAAATGAACACTGAAATTGGTAAGGAATAATTTATAGAGACTAATTTAATATCATTTAACATTTTTGTACGAAAAATGCCAATGTAAGCAGCTTGTCGATGGATAGAAATTTCCATAAATTTGAGGCTAATAATGTACAATATTATTTTAGTTGAGTGGCTATATTTAAAAATAAACGTTAAAAAAATATTTTTATACACATACAGTTTTATATTGTTTTAAAATACAGATGAAGAGAAATGTGCCAGCAATGTAGGAATTCAAAGTAATAGTCACTTTTAGCTTTTAAAATAAGGTTTTTATTAGCATTTTGACATTATTCTCGCCCGGGCGTAACCCGGGGCATTGGCCCCCAGTTCAACAGTAGCTTTCGTAGTTTAGTAGGTCTGCGTGATTTCGTATAAACTTGTTAACAGTTCAAGGTCAATTCACTCATCAGTGGGACACGATCCCGCAAGGTCGGAAATGAATTACTTACACTGGTTTGGCTTGAGATTTGGACGTGTATTAATAACTTTGTAAAACAAACAAGATTCAATTAAGGAGCTTATGTTTTCTGGATTACTTCTTCTTTATGTGTATTGATTGGTGTATCAAAAGTGTCTAATGATGGTAGTAGCTGTCAGGGGATTATTAGCTAGTATTTGCCCATTTACAATAAACTAACTACTACGACTCTACAGACAAAACTTATCTTAAAAGATTTTTACACTTTTTAGTCCATATTCCTCCATACTCCTATTATTTTCTTCACGTGTATTATTGTAGCGTTTTATAAGTTTCATGTTACTATTTATCTGGGAGACAAGTGTGTCGCAAGATATTCGATTTAGGACACTACGGTTCAGTGAGGTGGAAATTGACTTCTACAAATAACCGTACGTATCGCGCAAGCACAAAAGAGACCGTGAAAATCAAATAGAAATAATAAGTACCTATGCCGTTTATATAGAAAAGACTAGCATTTAAGTCTGGTTCTTTATTTCTAAACAAAAAATCATATGTACTTATAACATTATAATGAAGAAAGTTTACTAAACATTATTTGATATACATTGAAATTAAACTATTTTACGGATTTTATCGCGTTTATTTACTATTTTATTTTCCCGACTTCCTTCCTTCCCGTCTCTATAGTACCTACAGCCTTCAAACTCTACCTAAGGATTCAGGCGGCCTACAATAACCTTGAACGAAAGGATCGTTGGTGTCCATTCCTCTCACATTATCCCAATCATAATTACCATAATATAATTTATAAGATTTTTAGATGCGATGAATTAATTAAAAATGAGTAAGAAGGTAGGGATTACGAATTAGTAGATTACGTATAGCTTGCAAAATAAGATTTATTATCTAGTTGAACTTCTTAATAAGAATTGTAAAATTCAGTTTGTTAGTTCAGGTTAATAATTAAATTACTATAACTACAGATTACAGGCACGTTTTTTTTTAAATTAGCAATAATATTCATTGTATTATTAAGTTAGGACTGATTGAAGCATTCACCTGGTACGTACTATAGCTTAAGTCATGGTATGTTTTCAAAATAAAAGATGTTGTGCGTATAAGTATGATAACAGCATTAGATACTGAGAGTAACGTACGTTTTCCTGCGATGTATTTTATGAATGGAAAATACTGTTCAATGAATTTAAATTGCATAAGAAAACTAATAGGAATAAATATATAATATTTTTTTCTTTTCTTTTCTCTCATAATCATTGTAAATTGTTAGCTATGTAAATATTTTGTCCTCAATATAAGACAAAATATTTAAAAAAAAACTTATAGGAATGTAAGTGAAATATTTTTTTAAATTGTTTTTGTAAACATTTAGATTATGGTGATAGTTGAATATGGTGCGAAATGAAAGCGTCAGTTCATATTGAACCTTCATCGCTGAAGACGAGGACTGGTGCGATCCCATTTTTTTCTGTGTTTTTCCCGTGTCCGGGCGCATGCACAGAGCTACGCAGGAGTTCGGCGAGTTTCTCGCGCATCGCATCGCACATGCGCCTGCGCTCCTCGACACCTCCGCCCGCGGCCGCCCCGGCGCCGGCGCCGACGCCTGTTCACACCGTCTATATCAACGCACTGCTTCCAGCCAAGTTCCGAAAGTATTCGAAATAACACCTCTCTCTCGAATCTGTCAATGATGATCCTGCCGACGCGGTAGTTTCAATATGAAACCACTTCACTTTTATCCTTAACACTATTTTAAACACTAACTGACGGTAAATGGGTACAAAATACGGCTGAATCCACAACACGGTATATACACACACGCGGAACTTTAATGTTTAAAAATACAATTTATGAAAACAAGTCTCAAAAAAAAATCACAATTGATGCTGGATCTATGCTATTTTTATTTTGAGAGCGAATTCAATTCAGAATTTGTACGATGTGTTGAAACTTTCCTCTTCTACTAAGAGTGATGTGAGGTTCTGGCAAACGGTCGGCGCGGACTGTCTATTCCGGGCCTGAGCGTGCACGTGGGCGCCGCCCGCCCTGCCGCCGCCGCCGCCTCTGCCGCCCACCGATCAATGGCCACGAGATTTGATATCTCGACACTAGCGACTACGTCCACTTGTCACAATATTACCATGTTTGAACAAATGTAAATAAATATTGCTGAACGTGTTTGAGATACGAGTTAAGTTAGGTATGACATTTGACTCTCCACGATTTTTTAAATATAAACTTTTAATTTCAATAAAAGGCGTGTAGGGCTCGTAGGCGATCTGCTAAACCCGAGAGAGCTTAGTAGATTCCCTAGGTTTATGTGTTCATCATCAGTATTTTATGAATATAAGTATCTACCTATTGATTCTTATAATCAGCTATATTAAAATGCTTTGCACAGCACTATAGTTCATTAAAAAAAACACGTAGTTACTTGGTTCTCTCTAGATCTTTTGACCCTCCTCCGGTAAAGCTGTAACTCCTCCGGTAAAGCTGTAAAGGCCACCTCACGGCCAACAGTGTAAGTCCTTTCAAAAAAAAAAATAGATCTTTTGACGGACGAATAGAATATAATTTTTTAATCGATTTCATAGTCCATAAAATTCTTAATTTTATTAACTTATCTTCAACTTCAGTTACGTTTGAGTACTCGGTAGTTATATAGGTGAGGACTGAGGAACCTTTCCTCTCCTAATAGGTAACTACTTATATTTTTGTTAAGAATATACAAAATAATAACCAAACAAAATATAATACTCTTGATTTCGATACACAGATGCCGGATGTATGGTGATCAAGGGCGTCAATAGACTGCAGCCAAAATAAAAACCATGAAATGAGCCAATTAAAGAATCACTTTGCCAACGACCTTTCACCCCAGCGGTGGTGTGACGCACAACTATCGATCCCAGGACAACTGTTTACCTACTTACATCGTATAAAGATTCCAAGATATTCAATTCACTAAACCAATGTAATCACTATAGGTAATGGAACGTACTAAAAACAATATACCTACTAGGAATATAATTATCTCGTACGAGACTTATTATCATAGTGTGTACCTAAGTAGGATGTAAAACGGATTGCGTAAGCGTCTGATATATTCCAGGGGTCCATATTTTAGTTTGCACAAAAATAAGGGATGAAAGTAAAATACTGAAACCTTGGGATTCTTCGAATATCAATAGCTCTATGTACCCACGTATGTCGCGTGTAGAGAATTCTACTTACGTAAATGGGTACCTTTCAACAAACAAACTAAACATGGATCTATGTGGGTGGAATATTCAGGTTTGAAAAGGTTACATCATATTTTCTTTGTCTGCTGTTGGAACTACCTGTATCCCTTTTATTTGTAAGGAAAAAATAATTACCTATTAAAAAATAATACTTGTCCACTTACAAGAATATTTGGTGACCACTATTTTCAGATTTTACTAAATGGGTTTGTAAAGTGAAAACTACGTGCAACGAAAATAAGAATAGTCTGTTAGCTTGGTTTATATGTACGTAATATAGTACTTCCTTTAAAACATCTTTGCTCCATACATCCGACCGCAAGCAATACTCACATGCATCGTTTTTATATAGTGAAGGACACATGCTAGTCGATCGCACTAGGTAAACTGCGAGCGCCGAACTAAGTACAAATAAACTCACGGGATTTTTCATAATTACTTACAGAAAAGTGGTGGTAATTTACGTCCCGTTACATCCCATACGGATAAATATTTTATAACATTCGTTTACCGGTTAAAAAAAAAAATTGAACATGTGACCACACAGATACACATCCTACTTACTCACATACGTCTGAACAAGTCGCAATAAACCTGGGAGAAATATTTCAATTACCCTATAAATGTTCGGTACAGACTGTGATGAATGGTTTCGCCTACATAGTTTGTTTTGCTTTATTTCCTCACTTCTACAGATATCTGTGTAGCATGATACTTTGAGAAATGTTGAAGCTTATTGAAATTTAACTAGCGGATACCAGGCATGCTACTACGCTAAAAAAATACAATTGAAAAAGTCAAAAATCGACTTCATAAATGTACCGAATGAGCCTGATACATTGCGTTCGTGGTTTAAAACCATAATCGCATATTGCCTTTCTAATGCAACCAATTTGGGGCACGTCGCGTCGGTTGGATGGTTTAAAAGTGTATAACGGACAAAGGTAGATTTTTTTATGTGTTTTATATATATAGATTATATACATTTCCTGAGTCACAGAGCAATGTTTTAATTACGCACGAATTAAAATTATACTTGCTTCAACTCTACATCCACGTGAAATTTAAGAAAAATTTAGATTAATTAATTAAAATAGCGTTATAAACAAGCAGTCTTAGTGAAGATCGTTGTGAATGAGAAGCATAGCGCATTATGTCGCTTGCTGTTCTACTCGACACATTTTTGGCACTTGTTCTAATAATTACAAATACCAGTTCTATACATATGTATCTCATCGCAGTCGCACAAAACTATAATGCAAGTACTGGGTACGTAATTTCATCTTCAATAAAGGCATGATCGACTAATTCTTTTTATTTAAGAGAATAAATTACGTTGGTGTTTTATTTTAGTGTGCAGGAATATCTTAATTATAAGTTGTAATTTAATTTCTATTATTTTGTTCAATATTTGCATACCGTAAGGTAGAATACGGCAACCGCTACATACGCTAGATATGTCAACCTAAAATAACCTGTATTCGCAAGTAAATTACTTTGACTTTGCGGTTACTGATTAAATAACTTTAAAAGAAGGCCTTATGCCCTGAGCATACTGGAGCAAGCGAATTGAAGTGACTTTTTTAAAGTAGTCTATGCATAATATTTGAATCAAACAAAACTTGCTCGCATCCTCGAACCATTTGATTGATAAAAAAACTATCAAAAAATATACGCGTCGAATTGAGAATTATTTGAATTTATTATTTGAATCAAACAAAACTTGCTCGCATCCTCGAACCATTTGATTGATAAAAAAACTATCAAAAAATATACGCGTCGAATTGAGAATTATTTGAATTTATTATTTGAATCAAACAAAACTTGCTCGCATCCTCGAACCATTTGATTGATAAAAAAACTATCAAAAAATATACGCGTCGAATTGAGAATTATTTGAATTTATTATTTGAATCAAACAAAACTTGCTCGCATCCTCGAACCACTTGATTGATAAAAAAAACTAACAAAAAATATACTCGTCGAATTAAGAACCTCCTCCTTTTTTTACGTCGCTTAAAAAATGGGCTTCTTATACAGTTCCTCTTGGTATTGGCACAAAATCGCACGCGTTTTGCCGCGCCTATTTAAACAGAGCTATGCGCTCTGATGCTGTGTCTCTGTAATGTTGAAGTAGTAAAATTATCCACACTGGATTTCTTTTGCATAGAAACGGATACAAATTGAAAGAGTTATAATATAATGTATTGTACATTACGTTAAAATGTTTCCAAGAAGTTTTGTTTACATACGTGTTGGGGAGTCATAGAGTTTATAATAACATGACACACGTCATCGTACAGCAATAATTCACTAAATTGTATAGTCTACATTCATCATAAAAATTCAGATTAAAAATATAATCGTATTCTATTGCATCTGACGCATAGAGTAAAAGGAGAAACCCTATCGGCTCCACCCTGCGGCAAATTTTTTGACGTTTATCTAACATCATTGTGGTTGGCGGATCAAGTAAGTCAAACAATATAAAGAAGCGGCGTATTTATTAAAGTTTTACAATAAAAAATGTATTTACTTTAATACTACTACAGCCCTTTTAACGTCCCACTGCTGGGCACGGGAGGCTCCCCTCAATGTGAGGAGGATTTTAGGCCATAGCCCACCACGCTGGCCCGGTGCGGGTTGGCAGACTTACTTTACTTTAATAAATACGCAGCTTGTTTATATTGTTTGACACATTAGGTACTTACTTGATCCGGTAACTACAATGGCAGATGTCAGATAAACGTCAAAAAATTGCCCCAGATCCATACGCAGGGCGGAGTCGATATGGCTTCTCTGTTTACTCTATGATCTGAGTGTAATGAAATTTTGCTCCTTTTTTTTACGATAGAATGAAATTTGAAGGAATAATATGAGAAATGGCCCCATCGACTTTTAGTGGGTATTCCAGCTAGAGTTAAGTAATTAGCAGCAAGAATAAATGTAATAAATACATACAGATTATAAATGAAAATGGGTGATGAAAGTAATTAACATGGATGCGATACTACTAAAATTAACTATAAGGTGTGGATTCAATTTCAATTTATTTAATAAATAACATATGTAATACAATACAATATACGCCGGGTAACTAATAGGGATTCATAGTTTTCGTAGTGTGACGAAATTTGTTTATTGTTAGTTCCCCGAGAAATATAAAATAAGGTAATAAATAAGCATTTCTTAACAACTGGCGTAATACTTATACACTAATGTAACATCCAACCGTTTCGTAATTCGTGAACAAGATATTTTGGCAAGAAACCAATATTTGTACGTACACCGCACCGACCGCTCATCGTCGAAGACATTAAAATTAAGATCAATCGACTACCAATTTCAAGAACAAAATTTTGATTTGGTTGTACATTAACAGACAGTAATTATCTGATGATCACCAGATATCGAATAAGTATCTGTAGTTGACTACAACTCTACAAAAAAGTTAAACTCTAGGCCAATGATATAAAGTAAAGAGATATGTTATACACGCACAAACCAATCGAAAAATGTGTTCCGTGTAACAGCGGCAGCACACATACACACTTTTCATTCATTTTACATTTCACAACACGTAAAAATGTGCAAAAGAGATGGCTTGATAAAACCAACGAGAAAAAAAGAGATAGCTAGTGTTGTCACTTGCGCTTCTATGTGATGTAACTTTCATCTGTCAACCAATCCGCATGTTAGTATAAAATATACGTCCTAATTAGGATGTATTCGAGTCCTCACTAGTGCGCGCTCATAAAATATAGCGGCTTTCAGACTACGCTATAATATATATATTATAGCGTATTCTGAAAGCCGCTATATATGTTGTGCTATAGCACAACAATATCTCGCACCATACAAAGCCAATAATCTATAGTATACAGTACAGTGTGAACGTGTCCAGAACAATGTATGGTGCGCGATATTGTTGTGCTATGAGCTATATACTATTTGCTATTATATTATAGCGTAGTCTGAAACCCGCTTATCTATTTATTAAAATATCATTGCTCTAGGCACACTGTGTAAATTCACTCACGCTGCCAATGACATTTCGTTGAAGTATGAACTTTTTCTATAAGTCAATACAACTCATTTTAGTATTGGCAAAAATGTTGTCTTGCGTCTTGAAGCCCCAGTGGGCCTTCACCACAGCAACCACAACGATTCTCCTCAAAATAACAACAAATAGATTTAAGAAAATAGCTCGTTACATACTGTATAAATTGTTACCTACCATTCTACCATACTAGTTAGCCTAGCCGCAAACTCGTTTATAAAATATAATCTTAATTGGAATAGTGTAACGCAATTTGTAAATGTTTTATCTATACTCGTACGTATGAGTTTATATTCATTTGTAATGCTTTAATAGGCTATATATGCGTCTTTAGGTGAACGAACTCCAGTTTTTACGAATATATTGACAGCCAACGCCGCCCTACGCGCGCCCTACAAACAACCTTCGCATCCCTGCTCCTATTTTCTGTTGTATTTTATGATACATTCTGGAATGACCCTTTAAACCTATATTATCGTCCTATAAATACTAGGGAAGGTAACTTCTATGTAGGTACCTATAGGTACTTAATCTAGAAAATTAGCAAATCGATATATCGTACGTCACATGTATCGTGTTGAATCCTACTTTTTACTGTCGTTATTTCTGACATTGATGAAGACGGTTGTTGGCAACATCGCCACCGATAGTAATGAAATTTATATTTGATATAACAACACTAAACTTGTAACAGCCCTCTCTCACCACGACCACCGAAAGGTTGACGGGAAATGCAACTACTGTACTGTGCGCTTTAAATATGAAAATTTAAGTGAAAAGTGATTAAAGGCTGTTTAATTTGCACCCGCGAGAGCAACTACTGTATCCCACACACTAAAGGGGCACACAACGACGTCTTCTTCTTCTTATTTTTTTTACGAAATGAGTGAAAGGATGATATTTTAATGGAATAAGATGAGGAATGCCTGCACCTGCGATTAAAGGTATTTATGGCAATGTCGAGTAATTTATAGCAAGGTCAAATTCAATAAATACACATTCTAAATAAAAATGGATGTTGACAGTGATAAAGATGGCGGATGAATACTCAACACAACGAGACGTTATAATTCGTAAAGAGACGTTATAACACGTCACATGATGCGATATATATCGATAATTAAACAAAATAATCGTATCGTTTTGGATGGTAAGTACTTAACCCTTCAGTGCAAGAAGGGAGGGGAATTACTGGGAGGCTGCAAAAATGTATTTATTAAAATAAATTACAATAAATATATGTCCATAAATGTAGAATATGTACGAGTATATGTTGTTCCTTCTGCCCTTATCCCATGCTAGGTGGGGTCGGCACAGCATGACGTCACATGCTGTCCTAAGATTTTGAAATTGCTTTAACTTTCGTGTGCTCGTTTCTCGGTCGTCTCTGGTGTCCCCATAGACGGGATGCCCTAAGCATTTGCTTAAATAGCTTATAGGCTAATCCAGGACTGTTTATAATAAATAATTCATTCATACTCTTCTTACTCAAGTGTCTACCATACCTATTCAATTTATTTTGACATGCCTCACTGTCCACGATTGCCAGTCGTTCTAGTTAATTATCGGACATTATGAATTTTGTTCTTAAAGTAAACGCTCTGAGAAACAATGAAATTGTGATCTCGGCGATGATGAGATACATTGCTTACCTATTTGTGTAAAACATTAAATTAACTTTGTAATATAACAAGTACTGTCTCCATATATAAACTTGTAAACGTGTCTGAGTAAGATATACATAAATGTAGGTACATGTTTTCACAGATAAATTAATTTCATGCCGTAAGAAAAATTTCAGAACTTTCAAAACAAAATCTTGGGCAAAGGTTTTTTCCTTGGCCCACCTCGCCCTTCACCGAACACTGCGTAGGTAAATAAGTAGGTATCTACCTATACTTAAACTGTGCAAGGTAGCGGAAAGAAGTTTATAAAAAATACATAGATAATATAATAATGCGAATTCTATAATAAAAGTGCTGATAGTAATATCAGGCCACTACCTATCTACGTTTCCTATCGATCTGACACATCAAATAAAAATAAGTTTACTGAATTTGCTGAATTATGGCTGACCTACATTATAATTGATTTGTCCACTACATCTATCTATGTATACAAAAAATATTATAATTCTGTTCAACAATTCTTTAAACATCTTTAATAGGCTTATAAATATATAGTAATAGTTCAGATAGGTAGAGCATCAGCTTTCAAGGGGATGGGAGTGACCAATGCCTAATCAATCCTCAGATTCTATCAGTCGGGTATCTACGGGTCTCACAATATACGAATTCTAACTCTTTCTGTCCCTTGATTTCAACTATTCCGCATTTTCGTACCAACTTTGAGATATAATGCTTTCACTGCCATCATTATTTATGTAATCTGTGGTATGACTAGGATACGATACACTTACGTAGCACTACGTTAAAAAACGTGATCGCTCTTCTATAAGTACAACATAATCTAAAACATATGATTTAGGTTATAATAATAATTCTGTGGGTACCTACTAGCGAAACATAGATAAAATCGTTAACTATACTTTATGTATACTTAATTACTTTAAGTATACTTGCTATATTTTAAGTATACTTAAGATATACAAATCGAAATTATTTAAAAAACTGATTGAGACAAAACTGTAACCTAACGAGTAACAACGAAAATCAGGCAGAAACCTCCGTGCAAAAAACCTTCGTTTGGTAGAGTTCAGCTACGTGTAGTAACAGTGCGCGTAGTGCCCTGTTCCTTTAGGCAATTAGGTACGAATTCACTTATGGCTATAGTCCATTAAAGTGGTCTCCCGTAAAGTAAAGAGTACCAGAGATCCGTCGTATAATTAGCCGCGACGGTCAGTTATTCTGAGATTGCGAACGATGTCATGTGACACTGCCTACAGCATGATGCTGGACTTACGTCGGCAACGTCGTAAAACTGACGAAACTAAACAGCATTTAACGTTTTCCAGTTAACAACACATAAATTCCACTACTACAATAATAGGATGTTATTCTATGAATAATTAGCATTGAGATACTTTTTTACATGTGAGAGACGTTTGTAAAGAACTTGCTTTGTGCGTTCATACCCTTAACAAGCGTTACCATTTACCTGTTACCTATTCAAGGTCGACATGCATCTATATAATTTACAGCAGAATATTATGTAGAGATTCGTGTCGAGAGCAGCGGGAGAGCGAATTCAACGTTGTCCAATCAATATATTCCACGCATGCGTCACGGTGACTTCTGAACGTCTTCGGGGGCTCGATGGCGTAGGCGTATGACGTATACTGCTGATTTTTCATGAGATCTTTTCACCTTCATCACCCATTTTATTTATAATGATATTATAACCTGGCAAACTTCGTATTACTTACATTTAAAAATAATAAATCGAGGGAAAATCAAATCATTTTAGTGAGACTAACGAATAGCAATAGATATCCATTGAATGTGTTAATTCGCTATTAAATTTACCTGCACCTAGAAAAATGTGTGCTTATGTGGATGCAGAGATACCTCGTCTTATTAATTAAATTTAATCATTATATTTTGTAAAAATAAGAAGAACTTGTAAGCATGTAAACAAACAAATATATTTTTTTTACATTTGCTCAGAGCCCTAGGTTTATTAATTAAAACGCCCTTCATGAAAGGACAACTCGGTCTTTGATAATTGCGAAATTAACTGGCGTAATTGCTGAATTTGATGTGCACGTGACATTCATACCCTTACAACAAGATGCAACAAAGATGCTCCCAAATTACTGTGTTAACGTGTCACGTGTTTGTTAACCGCCGTCTTTGAGTTATAACTAAGGTATAAGTAGGAACTAAATTTTCACCTCACAAATTTCATAGAAAATTAAGATAAATACACGTCGGCATATCTATCTACAGATGTGTATCGGTATAAAAAAGTATAAATAAATCAAACGATCTATACAGAAATATAGCGATATACCGTTTAATATCGATAACGTTAATTAAACGAACACGAGTGTATATTACGTAGACAGGGTCAGTAGTCGTTTTAGCAAGTGTAAGTGTTTATTATCGGATGACACTAATCAATTAGCAAAGGGTAGAATAGCGGTCCTCATGAATTAGCTAAACAGGCTCATACCGTTTAATTTAGATTTCAGTACACCGTTATTTCTCAAACGAAATCAGTCGCTCGTACTGTCAATAAAACTACGCAGTCATGCTGAGCCTACTGCATCAGAATGTTTTATTGGATAAAAACTTTTCCGCTGTCATTCACCAGTATCTAATAGGTAGATATCCCTTATCCGCGTATCAGTTAAATCGCTATTATACATAATAGCCATATTATTTATGTTTAGATAAACTTATGATAGCCGGCGGTCCTTTAAAAATTAGTATGAAACTGACATGACATCAACAATAAGTGCACACTTATCAAAAATAAGGTACCTATACTATAATACAAAGCCCTAAAAAGGAAAATCGATATCACTGATAATTTTATCGTGTCTCTACTATCCTCTCTATGTCATGAAACAAGAAATAAACTTTTTTTTTAGAGTTCTTAATGTATATTTTTGAAATTCGAAGAACTTAAATATTTAACCTTTTTTTGTTTTAAAAGATATAGCAAAGTGAGATTAGCACAATGCCATTAGCTGCTCCATATTAGATAAATCCTGATGCTAGGAGTGGGCTTACGTCAGTCGCCAGTTTGAGAACTGAACCCTGAACCTCACCGTTACGAGAGCGGCCCGTCTAACAAGAAATCTATTGCGGCTTCTTCATCAGTAAGTATTTCGTTGTTCGAAAAGTATTTCTTTTGTTTTTTCTTCATCCAATCAAATGTATGCACCGTATGCACCATAATATTTGATGAGCGCAATTAATAATTAATCGAATACTCGTTTGGACACTCGTATGTTGGTCACGTTTCAAATAAACTCGAGCCAAATTGACAACGGATGATTGAAATAGAAATTATTTATTAGCATTGTTTTCATTAGGCACATACAGGGATAAATGGTCTACCCCAGCTTTACTTAATCTGCGACCCGCCGGGATTTCGTGGTTTGTCCATCTGATGGTACTCAATTTTAATTATTTTTAATTTCGGGAAATGACGAAAAATTTAAAATATACACGCAATGAATGCATTTATAGTTGTTTAATTCAATTTGTAACAATCACGAAAACCTACGAAATCAATAGCTAATAATATTTTTTTTGTTTTATTGCGGCTCGCGACACCATGACTAACACATATGTTTGTGGCCCCTATGAAAATAATGTTGAGTACCACTGTTCTACCCCAATCAACGTGATTGGTCTATAAGGTATTAGAAAGATCTTTCCAAGTTATACGGCACTAATTAGGTATGTAACTTTTGATTGAATTGATTTGAACATTGTAGTTTCTAGTAGGTACCTATTGTTGCATATGTTATCTGTACCGTCTTGCAATGTCAATGTCATTAGAAACTTCATTGGAAAAATGTCAGACATGATTATATATGTGATATCAACGTGCAGTCTCGTGTTTTATTTTCGCAACATTAATTAATTATTGCTAGGAAATATAAAAATTTGAATAAAACACGAGACTGCACGTTGATATCACATATATAATCATGTCTGACATTTTTCCAATGACGTTTCTAATGACATTAACATTGCAAGACGGTACAGATAACATATGCAACACCTATATTTTGTAGATAAAAAAATATTGCAACAATTACTCATGACGTTGGTATAACATGCCAATGATATCTACCTTATTATAGAAAGTGACACACTTACCTATTTATAATAAGGAAAGTGATAAAAAAATGAACATGTGGTTTTTAGGTTCGGTTTTTTTTTATTGGCGGAATAAGGGTGTTTATCTGTAGATCGATAAGTAGATAAACAATGACAAGGTTTTCTAAATCTTAGTTGGGGGGCGGTGGTACCTAATGTAAATTTTTTAACTGTTTCCAAAGAAGTAGATATTTCCACTTACATTAGAAACGCCTTAGTGTTATGCCTAATATGTAGCAATTACAGTGAATTAATAAGGCGTTTTCTAGTGTAAACGGAGTATATGCATGTATAACGTCTAACAATCAAAGTAGGTAACATTAAAACAATACAACTTGGACATGGTGTTGGGTGTTGGACATGGCGTTGTGTATCAACAGGCAAACATAATTCCGTGTCGTCTACAAATACACGAGGTCCACGACAACAGCACAATTGGGGCAACGACCATTAATAGAAATGTCAATACTTGCAAGAGCGATGTCAATTTATTTCGTGGGCCAAATGAACGACAGACAGTTTGAAACGCTCTTTGTCCTTATTGACGTAAGTAACTATAGCGCGGCGTCGAATGACTGTGCTGAACAACTTCTTATTGTAAGTCAATTGCTAAAGTCTATCCGGAGCCGCCATTTTTATAACCCCCATTACCCATTTTTGTATTTATAATCGCAGGTCACAGGGAAAGCCTTGTCATCTTATTCCATTAAATTTCATCATGTCATTCATTTGTAAAATAATATCGTCGATCCGAGTATGCACCCTGTATTTGTAACTGATTAGGTGTACCTACCCATACATCTTTAAATTTTCTGTTTCGCTTAAGGGCATGCACTTATTATTAGGGACTAACCCTTAAAGGGTAGAGCAGTGATCGAGAAAGGGAAAATAAAAAAATAAATACAATTTGGCCTTGTTGTACCGTCATTGTTACCTAATTAAGTGGGTTCTTTCGGCAAGTACCCGCACTCCATCTCAACAATAAACTCTATTTTCATTTAAATTACTTCTACTTAATTAAAGCTTACCCTAATAAATCCCTTAGATATATAAAACTCATTGCCTACAGACCCGAATTTAAATAAAACCGGCTAATTAGGCATCTTTAGGCGGCGAGAGTTTGCGGTTAGGCCAAGAGCGGTATTGTATTTACTTATAAGTGGAAGTTATGGTAGTGGAACTTATGGTAAATACGTATACCATAAGTTATGGTAAATAAGTTTACTATCTACTTCGGAAATTTGAATAAGTTTACTTCCTATAAATATACCTAGGGTGACATTCGTGATTAAAAGGTACCATCTTGACAAATATATACAGTAACAAATGAATGTAAACAAACTGAAAGTAACAAACAAATGCCTTCTTTTTTTATGACAATGACGACCTGACATATTATATTTTTTCCAAATAAGGTTCTGTATTTTGATATTATTCAACCCGGCAAATAGATAAAGCTATTCGTGATTTACTGCAACCTTGACTTGAGGTTTCAGATAACTTTTCCGTATGACCTTCGCTTAAACGAATAGTTCATAGAACTGAAATCACCAAAGGTGTCCAAGGTAGGTCTACAACAAGTTTTACATGTGAAGGTAAGAGTTATTTCTTTTTACACTAACCTCAAATTTTTTAGAAATTTTAATCCATCAATAAATTTATTTTCCATGGAAAATGCATTCCAAATGGACGGTAGACTCATATCTCTATATTCATAAAATAAGAAGGAAAGTAAGTAATTCTTTACTTAAATATGAATAAGAACGTACTTTGTCTGACCCTACTAGCTATATCCACTCGGTAGCATTTTGTACAGCAATAAAATTAAGAAACCTCCATCTACGAGTAGCAAACTTATAGGTAAATGAAAAAAAGGAAAATGAATAGACAACAGAAATATTCTTACTTATAGTTACTTATGTAAGTAACATATACCTAAATGCACGCATGAAATGAAAGTATTGCATCACTTCAGTGACCATCAATACTGTCTAGCCTTTTTGATACGCTAGGAAATTGCCTAAAATAGGCATATTTAAAAAATAAATCATGTGGGTCGATATGCGACCAACAATTTTTTTAAATAAAATACAAACGATGGGCATATCTAAAACAAGCCCATTTGTACCCACCGGATCGTTGCTTGAATGTCAATTGTGCCTGTAGGTAGGTAAAGCTTTAGTTACATTACATCATTGTTTCATATGGTAATAGATAGGTATCAACAGCATGTTTCTGGACTTAAAATGTGGTCTGTGCTTGTAATTCAATAACGTAGCTACATGAAGAACGGATATTACATACTGCACGCGGGTGTGTTAAAAATACGACATATATGAATGAATGTATTAGGAATAGGTGCCTATTGTGTTGGGAGATAATTAGGTATTGACTTACCATTACATGCATTCCCTTGCGGCTGTTCATGTTGATGCATTGCTCGAAGCACCGTGGTACGTGTAAAGGATCGCGCCCTTTCATGTCACAAGCGAGACTGAATTTTACGAGCGGTCAAGTCGCCGGCTGAAACAGTGAGCGGCACCCCGCCCGCGCCGCCGCCCCGCTCGCCTCCCGCATGCGCAGACTGAAGCCGTTATTCTTCTAAACACCATCACATCGCGCTAATGAATTGACTCCTGCGAAATACCAATGACGTACACAAACATCGCCTACATAAATATACTACACTCATTACAATCTCATAAGAACGTTTCATTGCGGCAATATTTACTGCAGGCGCCAAACGCAGCATTACTCGGTATATGAGCTGGAACAAAAAGAAATAACAACTATAGCATTCTCAGTTTGGTGAAATATAAAGCTTTACTGTCCTCCATTAGAAGCGTCCTGACTACTCTTGACTACCTCTTTGGGGATGAAGGTCATGAATTATGTGCGTTTAACGTTGACTAGAACGCGGATGTCAGTATAGAATCTTGAACACATTGACTCAGTAGAAAATTATAAGGAACTAGATATGCTAAGAATAGTACGACTTTAATGTGAGTAAGAAAATAACTAATTAATATATGTAGGTATGAAGATTCAGGTTACAATACAGTCGTGCGTGATGGATGACTAACGATTTATAAAATCCAGCAACCTTGAGTCAGTTTTTTTATCACTAAAATATTTTAGATATATTTTGATATAATTTTATAAGTAACGCGTCTATAGCTTAGTGGTTAGGCGGGCCATTCTTAGGTCCAAAGGCTCCAAGGTCGATCCCCACTGTGGTCATTATGACGCAAGCCCACTTCCATTGGCTTAGTTGGAGTGTCACTTAATAATACTTTGTGGGAGGGGCCCAAGACATTATTAGTTATGTGAAACCCACACAATGGGAATAAAATAATTAGTATTTAAAAGGTATGAAACTATTCTGCAAACTGTGATATACAAATAAAAAACAAAATTGGAGATTTTTATTTATTATTATAAAATTAAAAGCAACCATTATTACAGCATACATTGTTTGTTACCTTCCTTTATTATAACTAGATCTTAATATAACTTTTTTTAGGTAATTTTAATTATTTTTATTACTATGTAGTTATAAATATCCAATGTTGTAAAACAACTGAGAATTCATATAAATCTCCAATTTGGAACAAAGGAATTCAAACAAATAGGCAAGGTCGTGTTGATGATCAAAGATGAGGATTACAAAAAAAAATTATCTTATTGAATGTAAGTATTCAATATACAATGATGCAAACGATGTTTACTCATACTGTGAACAATAGTGAAATATAGCACAAAGGCTTTTATCTATCTAAAATGCTACATAGATAAGCTATTTTTTGCATTAAGCACTGCTTCAAGCTGAATGAACCTAACACATGATGAAACAATGATGACATTTCTTTCAATTTGCAACATCCTTTTGTTCTTTAAACCCACTAGATGATAAGAATAATGCTGAGTAATAATAACAAGTTAATAATTACGATGTTACCATTAACTACTTACAACTAATGTTTTAAAATCCAAATATATACAGAAATATTGTTATACAGTTCATGCAAATAGTAGTCTGTTGTATAATCTTAATCCAATTATTGGATTACATGAGATATAGTGAAGCCACAGTTGTCTTTTTTAACATCAATACTGAATTTTTGGTTTGGCTTTACAAAACTGTATTCAACAAACAGCTGAACAAATTATATTTATGATCTTTTTAACATAAGTAAAGAATTTAAATTAAACATAACACTTTTCAGCTCATGGTGAAATTTAACTATTTATAACATTTTAAATATTGAATTTCAAATGATATATTAATCCATAGCCCAAATTTATAAATATTTATAGTCTCGCTTTGCTTTGATTGTGCAATAGGTTACACAACAATATTGATTTGATTTGATAAGTAACAATTTCTAGACACAAATGATTTTCAATTGTAGAACGGACAGATTGTCCCATCTATACTATTTTAAACAAAGAAAATCATTGTACTTAACCATTAATGTTATATTAGATGCCATATGCTTTACTTGGCAGAGATATAATGTAAAAATTACATACATAGTTGTCAACAGCCTATTGACAAAATACATAGTAACATATTTTTATTATCTAACTTATAATATTTTTATATAATTTATGGGCCAATTTCTTAATCCCCAGACAACATGTTGAACAACTACTGGACAAATAAAGTTATTTTGGCTGTTTATCTATCCTTAAGACTAATACATGGCAGTTGAATTATCCAACAAACATCATATTATTTGATATTTGAAAAAGTATATATTTTTACCTTTATGTGGATTATTAAACATTGTGTCACTTTGTCTGACAATTAAAATATTGGCCAAACAAATTAAACACACTGGTCTAACAATAATCATTGAAATGATAGTAATGTATGTTAAACATGCAGTCATGAAGTTTGAATGTGCATTTATTGTACTTTTATAAACAGATCAAATGAATTATCCATTTCCTACATAGGACATGTCTCTAGTGTAGCTAAAGTTCTAAATAATATTAAAGAAAGAGTATAACCAAGAAATCATTGAATGTAAAAGCAGACACCTCTTTACATTTTATACATGATTGTTATAAAAGGAAACATTACTTACACAATATTATAGCATAATGTATTTTTTAATAATCAGAGACTAATAAATTGCCATAAGTGAAGGATCCTGTTTAAAGCTTAGCAAGCACAGTTATCCCCATCCCTGTTGCGACCATTGTCATTGGCGTTGAGCTTGATCTGATCAGGGAACTCATTGTAGAGTTCTGCTTCTGTTTCCTGGGCGAGAGCAATACGAGCCACAGTTTGGAATGCTAGCTCTACATTCACAGCTTCTTTGGCACTTGTTTCAAAGTACTTGATGTCATTTTTACTTTGACACCACTGCTGTGCACGTTTGGCAGACACGGCGCGGTTCTCCAAATCAACCTTATTGCCAAGGATGACGAACGGGAAGTTATCGGGGTCCCGAGGCGAGGCCTGAATCAAAAATTCGTCTCTCCAACTCTCCAAGGACTTGAACGTGTTTGGGGCAGTTACGTCAAAAACTAAGACGCAACAATCCGCCCCGCGATAAAACGCCACTCCCAAAGACTGGAATCGTTCCTGGCCAGCAGTATCCCAAATCTGCATCGTGACGATTCGGTCGTCGACTATTATCTCTTTCGTGAGAAAATCTGCGCCTATTGTTGCCTTGTACTGGTTGGAAAATTTTTTGTTGACAAACTGATTCATAAGCGATGTTTTACCAACACCGCTATCGCCGAGGATAATTACCTTCAGTAGTACCTTTTTCCTCGATGACATTTTACACAAAAATTTATAAAATTATTGGAAATATACAAAATAACTGCACTCTTTGTCTTCAATTTGACATGAACGAAATTGATAAATGCGTCACCTGTTTTTCGTTCTTGAAGTCCATAGAGTTCAGGAGTTCGTAAGTTTTGCTTTGTATTGTTCTGTGGGTGTTGCCAAAATTCAACGGTCTATAGTCGTTTTACTTTTTTACTTACGGGGAGCGGCCAAGCCATAGAGTATCGGCCAAGCATACGATTAAACTTGGAAGGAATCTCCATCTATGGTCAGAAGTTATTTCATTCTATTGGCTTGGTTAGGTTGGTTGCATTGTATTGTCATTGATACGTTCACTCATTCATTCATTCATTCATGGTTGGTCGGTCTGTCTGCGTTGATTTCTGTGTGATTCATGAAATTTACAGAAATTGGTACTTCAATTTCTTTTTACAGTGTTCAAAAAGTGCGAAATGAGGAGTTAATAGAAAGTGATGACTTCCATATACACGATACGATAGTTAAACAGTTCATTGAACCAAAAGGAAAAGGTGAGGGTTAGATTGTGTAAAGACGATCCGTTATGCGATATCATTTCAAGTATCCTGAATATCTTTAATTATTTCCAGATGGAGAATAATTTGAGCCGCAGTGGCAGCCGATCGAGCTCTGTATGTGAGCTGGAAAAAGATTTTAGCGATATTGAAATTATGAAAACTAGGACGAACCGACGTAACGTATTGCTCCGAACGCCAGCCGCGCGGAAAGCAAAACGAGTCAGATTTTTTCGAAATGGTGATAAATTTTATTCAGGTGTTATAATCCCAGTCTTGCCAGAAAGATACAGGTAAGTTTCCTACACACTTGGTACCTAATATCATTATTTTGTTGCTAAAGCTGTTTCCAGTTAGAACATTATTAGAACACTTTCACTTTTGTACATACAGGCGATAGTCTAATTTAGGTATTTAAGTATTTATGTAAGTAGGTGTTGTTCCATTGTGATAGTTAGTGATGCAACTCTCAGTTCCTATTGGGTTGAGAATTGCATCTGTTTGGCAACTTTTTTACAGCCATATTGTTATACTTGACTGTTTGCTTAATCACCTATTATCACCTTAAAGAACAGTATAAAAAAGTGAAAATTCTTACTGGTGTCTTGAAACTCTGTGAGGCATTTAATTCACTAAATTGTGTGTGGGTTAATAACTTGTTCACTGACTTCTCTACAAAAGGGTTTTATAGTGCTAGTTAAATGTGAAAGCACATAGAATAGCCAATTAGATACTTTTATACCTATCATACACTTAAAATTCATAGCTTAAGATACAAAGATAGCATAGCTTTTTATCAGTGAAAATTATTTTCAAAGCCATACATATAAATTATTCCTTACAGATTTATCTTTTTGTAACAGATTTTATTTTCCCTATAAATAAAGCAGGTAGGTTGGTACCTATACTAGGTAAGTCTACCTGTTATATTTAAAGGAAAAATGTGTGATTATTGTTTTTGTGATTGATCATGTGGTTTTAAAAGTTGCTTGTTTACTGTCCAATTCAGAGTATAGTAACTAATTAACAGTAGAGATTAATAAATCAGACAATTTGTAGAAATTTGATTCTTATAACCACTGCACTGATAATATAGTTCTGTGCCCACTATAATATGGTCCATAATAATAAGAAAATCAATTATTAAAATTATGCAAAGTTTGCAATGTTAAATAATACTTCTTCTGTGGCAATCAGGTCAATTACGGAATATTTACAGGAAGGAAATAACCAGTATAAATATTTGGTATATTTTCTCATACAGGAAATCTGTATTTAACAGAGATTGCTTTACTTATATACTCATTGAAATCAACTACACATTATCAAAATTTTACAGGATGCTGTGATAATAGTTTGATTACATCTTTGCCTATTCTTAACATGCTAGCCGGATAAAAATGATTTTAATTGAATGCTAATTGGCAGTTCCTAAATGAACAGTATATTGTTAGCACACTCATTAGTCTATTCTCGGCTTTCTAATTTTATTTGTATTAACATGAGCTATCCTGGAAATGAAACATAAGTCAATGACCATATAACCATGTTTTAACAAAAAAAATGAAAATTATAATATCTGGAAGTTACATTGTTAAGATATTTTTAATACTACTCATAGTGTTGATGCTGTTGCAACTAAAACAAAACTTCATATTGCTATCTTGTTCATAGCCCCAACAAGGCTCATAGTGTATGTTGAAATAAATGTGTCAAATTATTCCGTCAGTAGAGTGTGTTCAAACTAATTGTGGTATTACTATAATGTCACTTTTACTCTCCTCCGGTGAAGCTGTAAGGGCCAACAACGTAGTCCATTAAAAAAAAAAGTCACTATTACGTTTTGATATATTTTTTCCTTAATGTTATCGTCATACACTTGAAGAGATATATTGGACATAACTATGAGAAAATTATCTGTTAATCTGCTTTTGTTTATTGAGGTACCTACTTATTATTCTATGTATATTTCAAGTTGTCATTTTTATTGCAGGTCTTTTGATAGTCTCACAGCTGATTTGACACGGGTTTTAGTTGACAATGTTACATTACCTAGTGGTGTCAGAGCAATATATTCACTTGAGGGTAGAAAAGTGAGTAATACTTATTTTTCTCAATATCCATGAAAATAACATGAGCAACTTGTTTACTCAATTGTTTATAATACATTTGTTTGTAAATATTCGACATAATAATGGAAAGTCCTCATTAGGTTCTATTCAATAAAATTATTATGTAAAATAAAAATAATAATAATAACACAATTGCTATGTACTGTTTTAATTTTGTATGAAATCCACAGATAGGGAAACTGGATGATCTAGAGGATGGACAATCTTACGTATGTAGTGGATTTGGAGAACCATTCAAACGTCTAGATTATGAGGCCAGTGTGACCCCTCCGTCTTTCAGACTGAGCGGGCCCGAGTCCCTGAGTGATAGCTCCAGTCCGTCGCCGGCTCGTGCTAATAACCGACTGTCCCGGTATTTGCAGGTATACTTATTTAGATTTTACTAAATAATATATGTATAAGCACTACAACAAGCAAACTATAGAATTATCTAATATTTTCTCGATAAGCACATGTTTTAATTTTAAATTTTTGAAAACATGGTTTCGTCTCTCCTCATCTTCTCTCAAATTTTAAATGTCTATAGTATTAAAACTTTGCATTATATCAATTAGACTATTTTTTCCAGATTCGTAACAAAAAATTCTTTGAAATAAAACTATTTTACAGATTTTATCGCGTTTATTTAACAATTTAAAAAAAAATCGTTTTTTAATTGTTAATTAACAATTTAAAAAACTGATACTAGTATATTAAATTTGTGAAATTATTTTATTTGGGCGTCTGAAAACACTACCAGATTGTTTTATTAATGTTTGTATGTATTTCAGGCAAATGGTAGTAGCACTACCGGCAACGGGACAGCACGAGTGAGTCCGGCCGGCGACAACGTAGTCCGACCGCGCATTGTTACTATTATCAGAAATGGAGTGAAACCGCGAAAGGTTATTATATTTCACATCATCGGCCCCGAGCAAACATTCCCATTACTTAATATGAAATTCAATATAATACATTTGTTTACCGATACACGTATTGCGTGTGCTGCTGGCGGTTAGAGCACGTAATGACGGCATTCGCTGAGGGTTATCAGCACTTACGTCACACACAAGGAAAATCGTTAAGAAATTTCAAAATGTATTATCTGTTTAATTTCAAACGCGGCACGTATTATGTCGTTAGAAACTCAACTACCTAACTCAGGCATGCTTACCTCTAACTCGTCAGTCTTGTATCACCGTCTTAGTTGCTGACTTACTGACCTGCTACCCTAGTAATAATTTATCCAGCAGCCTGACAACCACTTCATAAAGTCTTGTGTTTCAATAGTAACTAAATTTTTGACATATTTCGTTCTGAGTTACCTGTCAAAAACTGAAAGTAACATTAAACATATTCAACTGCAAGACAAGGGGGCTGGTTAAACAACATCTGCCCTCTCAAGTCTTTACCAGTGGGACTACTGATATAATATAATAATATAGTAACAAAATGTGGTCTCAGGTATGTCGATTGTTACTAAACAAACGGAACAGTCCCACGCTGGAGCACGCGCTGGCCGCTATCACGGAATGCGTCAAACTCGATACGGGCTGCGTGCGCAAGGTGTTTACGCGGACAGGCTCCACCGTCACCGCGCTCAACCAGTTCTTTGAAGCTGAAGATGTCTTCTTCGCATACGGCAACGAAAGGTATCCATCACATCTATAATAACTTCGGTGGTTTTTCTGTTAGTATAAACTACTGTAAATATGACAGGACTGAAAGTACTGCTGTCTCAGTCATACATTAGCAAAATAAGAAGGACATCAATAGACTTAGATTGCTGTCAAAGGAATTGGTACCATTGTATCTTGCAGAATTGTATCGCTAACTTTGTTGTTGCAGGGTCAACCAAGAAGATTTCGAATTAGAGTTCGAGGAGAACAAGGCTGTGTTACAATGTAGGAAAACACCTATCAGTAGAAATTCGAGGTAAAATTATAATTTTATACATTTATCAAATCGGAACTCTTATTGAAAGGCGCGTGAATTTCGCCAACCTGCACTAGGCAATTTTTGTGGGCTATGGCCTGAATCTCTCTCGCATCCAAGGGGGAATGTGACATCCTAAATAGCAATCGGCTTCATTTAAAAACAATGAACACATACTAGGCGATTCAAATGAGAATAGGATCGACTTTGCGGCATATTGTGGTTTTAAAAAACGAATTATGACTTTAAATAATTAAATATTGTATTAAGACAATTTACTACTAATTTAAGCTTTTTATTTAAATTTGATGTAAGACTATTATTTATTGATATGCAAATAAGTTTTTTGCAAACCATACTTTTCAAGTGACATTTGACAGATAGAGGTTATTGACATTCCTATTCTCATTTGGATCGCATTGTACCTTTAATGAAATTAAAAAGTCACATTGCGAAAAAGTCGCCGTAGTCAAAAGATCATTGAAAGGTTTATAATATTTTTAATGTGTAAATATCTATCAAGTATATAGAAATTTTGAACAATCTACAAAAGTGTTCAACAATGCCACTGTAAATAGACGTAAATTTATAAGTGTAAAATGTATGGTATTGTGTAGAAGCGGTCCGAAGCCGCGCATGCCGGTGAAGGCGGGCGGCGGCGCGGCGCGCGCGGCGAGCGAGGCGGGCGCGGGCGCGGCCGGGGACGCGGCGCCCGACGCGCCCGCGCCGCCGCTGCCGCAGCCGCTGCGGCTCAAGTACAGCGTCGGCAGGATTATAGGTACCACGCATCACTATTCATTGCTTACATCTAACGTCTATCGTGACTCGCTATTATACAACAATATTTCATTGAGTTTTTAACCAATATAACATGGTATCAGTTAATTATTGACGTCGCTAAACTTGATTGCAAATGTAAAACGCTGATGTTTAAAAAAAAGAGAATTGTCTATATCAATAGATATACTTGTGACAAACGCACTTACTGGAGTCTGAGTCCATGCTACTTGAATCATTTTTCATGAATTTCTTTAACAAACTACAGAAGTTAAGCCACTTGTGTGGTGTCATGTCAGGCACGCGTGTTTGATACGAATATTGTGGCCGATACGACAGTTTGTTACTACTGAAGTTTTTGTCTTAAAAAGCATATAAAGGCTTATGTCATATCTTAATATTTCATAAGCATATAAAAATGTATGAATTTATTGTAATTTCTAAAACGCAACTAAAATATATCTTCCACGTGCTTATTGTGCTTGTGATAACGATATAAAACAAAATAAATACAAAACGATTACAACAATAAATGTTATCGCTACCTAATAATGTATGTTAAATCCATTTCATCTCTTGTGTTCACCAATATCTCTTGTGATCATCCGACCATTTCTCGTATCGATAATAGGTGACGGCAACTTCGCTGTTGTAAGGATATGTAGAGACAAGAACACCGGCCAGGAATATGCACTCAAAGTGATAGACAAAGCGAAGTGCAAGGGAAAGGAGCACTATGTGGAGGCTGAGGTAACTATCACCACGTTTATCTTTTGCAAAATTGGTTTTCAACAATGGTTCCTTATCATTTACCTTACGTTTGCAAAAAAACACGCCACTCCCCTAGAATTCCGATAACGGTGGTATTAAAACCCCTAGTAGCTTTTATACAGGTTGCTTCACAAATCCGAAATAATAATTTAACGTTTTCCTTACTATTGATAAGAAAAAAATATCTAGATTCGAACATGTTTTTTGGACTTTTTTTTTCACTACAAAATTTTGTAAGGTTGGTATATCTTGAGTGGTATGCGAAATTTTCATTTATTGCTTTGTAAATACTAGTGACCGCCCCTCTTAATGTTGTTTAGACTGTAGAGTTTTTAAGACAAATATTCAAATTTCAGAAACTCATAAAAAAATGTATGATAGTTGGATTCCCAGGCAGACTATTCAGTCTGCCTTCACTAACAATTGTCATAGCCCAAATCTATATACATAATTATAAAAAGCTACGAGGGATTTTAATACCGTGATTTATTCCCGCCAATGCACACCTAGTGACTGGTGTCCAATCCATAACTATTATACTATACTACTGTATAGGTCGTAAATGGATGGTCAATTATTATACCTAAACCAATGCTGATATTTATTCAACAGGTGCGAGTAATGAGGAAGCTATGTCATCCACGAATTGTGTCGCTCACCGAAGAGCAGGATAGCCCGGAATGGCTGTTCCTTGTCATGGAACTAGTCAGTGGTATGTAACTACAACTTCAATAAAATTATATGATCAATCATTTCATCATTAACCTGTCGAGCTGCGCACAATTAAACCAATTATACTCTATTTTTATGCGCCGCGCTCAATGTAATAACTACAATATAATTTGGACCTATTTAAACAAGAAGGATCCAATCAACATCGATTCGAAGTTTGACTATTTGCTTTTACGTTTCGATGAGATCTTATTTGTGGTTTGACAAGGCCTCCTTTAGGAACCGTTTGGATCCTTTTTAATTAACTACGTCTATTTAATAATACATGGCTTATATACACGGCTCACGTGTAAAATTGTTTATATTTTTAGGTGGAGACTTGTTTGATAGTATCGCGGCAGCTTCCAAATTCTCTGAGCCCCAAGCGCGTTTGCTAATCGGCCACCTAACATCCGCTATCGCATATCTACACTCGCTTTCTATAGTGCATCGTGACATCAAACCAGAAAACCTGTTGGTAAGCGAATCACTAACAGAAATTCAACAAGATTTTCAGCAAACTAAAGGTCATATTCATACATTCACTACTTTATGAAACTGAATGCATGTATATATTTACTCTTAAGTGTTCTTCGATTTTTGTAATATATAATCTTTTTCTTAATTCCAATACTTTATTGCACTTTTAAACGTTTCACGCAACAAAAATTGTAACTATAAGTACGTACTGTACATAGCTTCGGAACGAACGTAAAACCAATTTCGAATTGTTTATATTTCCGGTGGATAGTAATAGGGGATATTATAAACCCAAATAATTTTGACAATCTAGGATCATGAGGAACTCTAATTTATATGTTCAGCCATGTCTAAATGTCAGTATAGGTTTTCCAGATAACCAGCAATATTAAATTGAGTGCCCTATTCTAAGAAAAACATCAAAATTCGCGTCCCCTAACCACCACCACTATAACAATACTGTTGCAGTAAATGGTCTTCCATCCCCTGACTTATGTAAAAAGTTCTACATTGAAAAATTATCCGTATTGTAATCGGGCTATGGTATGTTTTAGGTGGAAGTGGGTCCGGATGGCAGTATTCGGGGCCTGAAGCTAGCTGACTTTGGGCTGGCGGTGGAGGTGTGGCGACCTCTGCACGCCGTCTGTGGCACTCCCACATACGTGGCGCCTGAGATTCTATTAGAAACTGGCTATGGATTGAAGGTACTTAATTATACTATTTGTTAATACCTTTCATATTTAAAAAATACATGTAATTATCTTATTACAAATGCATATTGACAATTAAAAGGCGAATTGACTCAAGCGCTATTTAGGTAACTTTGCACGAAACCCAGCTCAAAAGACGCAAAAATAAAATCGTAGATTCCAACAGTATATATAACTCAATATCGCCCAATGTGGCGCTTGAGTCACACAGTACAGGATGTATCAGAATTCCGAAATAATACTTTGGGTTCATATGTGGTAGCTGATATGTGGATGCTTAGTGAAGACAGTTTATATCTAACTATCATAGTGTCTGAGTAATAGACAATTGAATATTTGTCATGGGTATCATATTCTGGTCTTTGGGTACATCCATTACCCTATTCAGCGTAAACTTCACTTATGAATAGCAACATGCAAATTTTACATAGTACTCGAGATATTAAGAGTAATAGAAATTGACGATGAAAAAAAGTTGGAAAAATATGGTCAAATTTCGATCCATTTTTTATACCATTCAGTTGTGTAACCGATACTGATGCAAACGTCAAAGTATTATTTGGGACTCCTGAAACACCCTGTATATGTATTGTAAAGTGGTATAATAATTGTTCGTACTGGTAATCTATGCAACTACTGAAATGAAACTGAAAAATATTGTGCCATAGATATCCATAAATTTCACGCAGATAAAAAAAAAATAACTCGTATCTTTTTTTATCAGCCTGTATCCTTCCACTGGTGGGCAAAGACCTCCCTTTCCTTCCTAAACTCCTCTCAGTTCTTTCCACGAGTTATCTACTTTACAATAATAATAATTAGAAGTAGTAAATAAATCAATTGACCCACAGTTTAAAATGTCATCAGATATGTCAATTTATAGCAAATAAACATGTTTATTTTCAGTATTATGTATAAACCGTAATAATGTTACATTATGTCGTGGTCTTTGTATCAAAGATAAGTTATTCCCACAATTCTTATTGTCTCCTCTGAACTTGAACTGGTAACTTCTTTCGTTTATTATAAAAAATCCCACAGTAAAATTATAATTTTCATACGGTAACTCACATACAAACCGCTCATGAATGAATGCATAACGTAAACAATAAGAATGATATCTAGATACTTGCTGCCGCATGTCTGAAGTTGGTCTAGAGGTCACGGACGCGTTGTGAATACCTACTTCGCACTTTAGTTTTCTAATCATCTCATATACGACGTTTTGATTCGTCGATTTAACTTCCGTACAAGCTGTGCTGTAACGCGACGGGATAAAATAAAAGTGAAATTCTCTAATCCAGTGTTTCCCATTAGCCGTGTCGCGACCCGGTACCGGGCCGCCATCAAAATAAAATACCGGGCCGCCATCAAAATAAAATACCGGGTCGCAACACTCCCGCCTTTGGTAAAAAATAAGCAGCAACTCCATACTTCGCACTAAAATTTATAAATAATACATCATCACGCCTGTATTCCCCGAAGGGGTAGGCAGAGGTGCACTGTAGTGCGCCCACACTTCGCCGATGTATTTTTGGTCCCAATGTAATAGGGGGCGAGCCTATTGCCATTATACCGGGCACATTCTCCCTCAATACGAGGGAGATTTTTGGGCTATAGTTCACCACGCTGGCCCAGTGCGGGTTGGTGAACTTCACACGCCTTTCTGTAGACGTGCAGGTTTCCTCACGATGTTTTCCTTCACCGTTTCATAGCAAGTGGTAATCTCGGATGAAAATGAGATTCGCACATAAACTACCACTGCTTTTTAAAATTAATTCCAAAATTTAGTGACTAAATAAATAGGCGATACCAAAATATGTAGTATTAATAAATGTGTATTGTTTTACCTAATGGAACCAGCTTGGGTTTAAAAGTATTAAGTGGGCCACGAAGGGGCAGTGTGAAAATTACCGGGCCATGGCAGAACAATGTTTGGGAAACACTGCTCTAATCTATTCTACAATTAAAAGCGATTGGGGATTATAATACCGAGTCGCCACTTATATGTGCCTGACAAATGTAATAGTCTGAAAACATACTAAATTTGGCTTGTTTGAGTACCAGTAATTACTAGTCAAAATTGGGGAATGACTACGAATAAAAAACTCACTATAGGCCACTGCTCATTTTTGGTACATTATAAAGTTCATCGATTTCCAGATCGATGTATGGGCAGCCGGTGTGATCCTGTACATCCTGCTGTGCGGCTTTCCGCCATTCTCGTCGCCCGACGGCGACCAGGAGAAGTTGTTCGACGCGATCCTGTCGGCGCGGCTGGAGTTCCCGGCGCCACACTGGGAGCGCGTGTCGGCCGGCGCCATCGACCTGGTCGCTAACATGCTGCGCCCGCAGCCCGACCTGCGCTTCGCCGCAGAGGACGTGCTCGACCACGCTTGGATGGCGGTTTGTACATCTACTTATTTACAAACCAACATCTAAACTTATTCAAAATAGCATTACAAACCACCATCAGTAGTTGTAGCATGAACGCCAAGACTAGTCTTTAAGTCACAAAATATCTGGATTTTGTCTCTTTCTCTCATATGAAGTTAGACAAAGAGCGAGCGAGCTAATTCTTGACAAGGTCTTGTCTTGGCATGCGTGCTAACCCTACTGAATAATGCTTTTGGAAATGGACGATCATTTTTGAGGACCCCCTTGGACCTTACTTTGTCATACGCGGAATTATTGAGAGTTAGTAAATGCTGAACTTATATAAAATGTAGCAATCGGTATGCTGCGTTTTTATTGATCGCTTTACAACATTTAAACCGGAAAGAAAGTCGATCGATGGAAAAACTCTAAGCCCCAAATTCATACAAGTATAATTTTACCATGCATCATACCTTTCTATAAATTTGGAGGTAAGTGTAGTTCAATTTGGTGTCAGTAATGTTAATAAAGCATATTATTTCAGAAAATGAGTACCAATACCAGTTATTATTTCCAGGATGATTATGATGAAAGCTGCGATTTCCGCACGTGGTACGACGATGACTCGTCATAGCTGGCCGAGTACCGGCGCGAATCTCTGTCGGCGCCTTTGTGACGACTCGCTACCGTCAGGCTGAGCCTCGAGTCCTTTTGAATTTACGCTACGGCTTAGCGTCTAGTGCTGTTATAACCTCAGCGATGTATGCCTTTCGATATGTTAACACCAATACCAAAGTTATTTTTTTAACATATTTAACTTAAACATACTGCATGCATAAATAGTTTGTGTATTTATATTTAATTATTGTTTGGTGCGAACTCTGGTGCAGTATTAGATATCGTTTTGGTTTCGAATTAATGTGTTTTTACTTTGTTTCGTTAGATAAATTCTCGAAATTATAATTCTTACAGTGTATAACTATGAGACGAAATAATTCTGCTTGTAAGTATCTATTTATTATTTAGACAAATAAGAAGCGCATTGCTTCCGGGCATCGAAATGTAACGATGTCGGCCACGCACGCGCACGCCACTTGAACTACGCGCGCATCATTGATTCTACTAATTCATAATACTATTACTAAATGGCTGATTTAAACATTTTCATCGCCTATTGTCAGCCATTTATAATTATTGTAACTTTTTATATTTAGGTTGTTGATTACATTTTTGACATAAATCTAAAGATCTCTAGTATTCTCTTATGGCTTTGTTAGCTATTCAGTTTAGTTTGAATATACCTAGATATAAAGAAATTATAATATTTATGGCAATTTTTTTTTTTACGATCATATTCTGTACTATACGAGTAATATATCTTATTTAATTGTTTGAATGAATTCATATTTACAAGTGTAGAGCGCAAGTTAATATAATAATTTTTGTATAATATGAATTGCTTTTAGGCGTACGTATCCTAACGTATCGTAATTGCTATCGCTTCTATCGTAATCAGATCGTTCATATTTATTATTGTAACATTCCCCTCTGTAGAAAGAAATCGAGCAGTGGCCACCTTTTAAATTGAATGTACAATAACTGCAAAAATGGTGCTAACGACAACGATTATTCTTTACGGACAAGGTCTAGAGAATCTCGTTTACGAAATTGCTTAGCAGACAGTATCTTGTGTCGAATCATATCAATTAAACTCTGTAAAACAATGATGCTTATTTATTGAATAATGACGATTAGGAATCGTTTATTAGCTCGTTACGCAGACAATAGTTAGCACGGGTGTGCATTAGAAGTGCAACTACATGACAGGGGGTTGTTAAAATGAATCCCGTTCACACTACAAGCACATCACTAATTAACACGGCGCAGTTATCGGGTGTAGTTTCCATTTTCAGGCAATATTCGGTAGCTTAGAAGAAAGTTTATGATAATTAGATAAGTGCCAAATTAATTTCATTTTCATGCAATTCGTATCATAATCACGCGGCCACGCCAATCAATGTTCCTCTCGAATAATGTAATTACATTTTCTATCTGTATTGATTAAGTTATTTTCATAATATAATAGTGTTAATGTATCACTGAGCGACACCAAATGCAACCCACAAATTAGACTGATATACATTCCTTCACAGTATGATATGACGTGTAGCTACTCTGTTAGATGCAAATAATTCTGTACCAAGTGTTTTCTTTTTTATGAGTTCTCATTAGTGTTTGTATGTCATGGTCTTTGTATTCAAAATTATATAAAATTTTGTATGGAGATTTATAGTAAATTTGTGATTTAAGTATATAAGAACAAAAGGGAAAGTTTTTCAATTCGATAAAAATGCCGTCGCAGACTAACCATGAACAATTGATGAAATCAGATATATAACTATTGTAAATGAACTGGTATTTCAAATATTATAGGTAGTAAATAATAAATGCTGTCGCAATTTGCATGTCAGTCATAGTGATTCATACAATTTTATAATGCATTTAGACATGGTATGTTCATTTGAGTAAATGAGAGAAATAAATTTATAAAAAACAATAATATTTTTTATTTACTTACACCTAATGATGTCATTATCTTTCATTGTTATAATAAAAGAAAACAGTTACTTTAAAATGTAACCACTCAATAAAAAACCGCTTGATCCATTCATCATTACTTCAGGATGGGTTCTGTCTGGTAAAACCTGGAACGAGAAATATGTGCATATCATATTATGATAAAAGAACCCGCCAAGTGCGAGTCAGACTCGCGCACGAAGGGTAAGGGTGCCATACTATTATTATTAATATACCACGTTTGTTATGTGGGAACCCAATATTTATTTTATTATGTTTTTTAGTATTTGTTGTTATAGCAGCAAAAGAAATACATCATCTGTGAAAATTTCAACTGTATAACTATCACGATTCATGAGATACAGCCTGGTGACAGACAGACAGCAGAGTATTAGTAATAGGGTCCCGTTTTACCCTTTGGGTATGGAACCCTGAAAAGGAGTCTAATATCAAATTAGTTCTTGCCAAACCATCAAAAAGGGGTGTATGGAAAAAAAAACAGCAGGAAGCTACCATACCTGAATATTCCGCATCCAATTACTGGTCAATTTTAATGCGGCGACATTACTCTGTGACTTCAATTTCATGTACAACTGTTGTAAAGGTTCGGCAACACTATAATAAATAACAAAAGGTCTGCCTGGCTTTACAAATGTTACAAATTCATTAAAAATATTTAGTGGGTCTTCTTTGCAAGCTATCACCAAAGAATCCACTTTGGTGTGCAACAATTCTGAAGCAGTGATATTATCGAAGTGCCACTTCGGTTTTTTATTTTCCCTGTGTTCCTCGGCTTTAGCTTCAACCACAGTTTCATTGTTTGATTCTTGTTTAGCTTTTTTAGCTTCACAATCAGTTGAGTCATCAATATTTTTTCTCTTTAATGGATTGTCAGTATTTGAATGAGTTTCTTCAGTGTTCACAATATTGTTTGTGTCACAGCCTTGATAGAACTGTCTCAATGCTGAATACACATTTACGGAGACACATCGGCTCATTTGCTCTTCTGGATAATTCATAGCTAATAAAGCTTGTTTCTGTGACATGTTCCCTGGGTGCATGTGTATAAGTTTCCCATTACTTTGAGCTCCAATTGCACTCATTAAAGCAGCAGCAAGCAATCCATTTGAGCCCGAATCATACAACAAATGGTTCCCTTCACAATGTATGTTTACTGATGTGATAATTTGTGACAGTGTATCGATGCGTAAATTCTGAATCTTAGTTGGCTCCAGCTTGTACATGACTTCACTGATATTCCTCAAATTAGGTTTCACAACTTGAAAATATTCAAAGTATTTCTTCTCTTTTTTCCTGAGATATTTTTCTTGTGAAAATTCAGTTTTATTGTGGAATGTATTTGAATTACTGATTAAGGTTTCGACGATATCAGATGCTTTGATGGTATCAGTTTTTAAATCTTCTATCTCGGCTGCGGTCAACTTTTGTGAGCGGCCATCGTCTATTATATTTCTGTTATCATTCCCTGATGTCTTCACGTCAATTTCATCCTTCAAGTTTACAGCTGCATCAGCTAGTTCCACTACATAATCTCTATTTTTCTTATTGGTTTTAGGAATTAATTTAAACACTGAAGAGTATGGACAGCCTTCAACACCCTTTAAATGGACAGTGTCCCGTCCTAAACTTATTGTCGAATCAGGTTTATTAAATTTATGAAGTTTCCGGTAGTTCTGCTTTTGTATTACAATATAATCACCTATTTTAACAACGTCGTTCGACATGTTTTATTGATATTGATATTTTGAGGTTAGAATTGGGTATTGTAGTAACTCAATAATATTGGGTCCTGGCAATATTATTATTTTATCCAACGCCTGGAATTTGTTATTTTATGTTATATTTTAATAAACCTATCACACAGGGAATTACTAAAATATCGCGCGACACAGACAACTGACCTGTGACAGCATAGCCTGACAGTGACATTTGATTTAATTTAACCCACAGATCACTACTATACTACCATAGATTACTATATCAATGACATTATTTATTTCTGTTCATAGAGGAACAAAATTCTGATGGTTAATTTGGTTAATTTTGTAAATAAGATAAGTAAATATTTTAGAAAATCAGAGATGGTAGATATCAAAAGTATTGGATAATCTAGTTATGGTACCTCAATTGCCAATGCATAATACCTACTTATTTACATAAGTAATGCAGAACGTATTATAAAATACATGTGTAGCTACATCTAATATTAATTTACTTATTTTTATAATTATGAGGAACAACATCAAATTTGTAATAAAAGATATAATATATAATATGTAATTTACAACATGATTGATTGATTGAATTAACAAAAAAGCATTGCTCAGACCCAGGTATCAACAATCCACTCTCAAGTACGTGTGAGCTAAAGTAACAAAGGCGGAGCAGACACGCTCTCATTGAAACTATTCCTTATATAATTAATATAACTCATAACAAAAAAACTACTTTGTAGCAATTTCTATCATCTTATCAATACTACAAACTTTTTCACGAGGTTTACCTCGTATTTTACCCTGCTCGATTTCATACGTGTCGATTTTTTCCCACCCTCGCCAGTCTATTATAGAAGTATTATTATTTTCGATTATTTTTCTCACTTCTTCAAAACCTCCTTTGGTTTCCTCATTAATGGTGCTTAGATCTTCACTCATATTTTTGGCCACTTGGAAAGCATTCCCCATTGTATGCAATATAACACCAACCGGTCCTGTACCTAACCAACCAGCCACATATAGCTTAGCAAGATGTTTATTATTATCCTCCACAATTCCTCTATTGTTATTCAAAAACCCATCACTTATAACTAAATCTTTATCAGCTTGGATGCTTTTATAGCCTATACTTCTAAATGCCAAATTACAGTTTAATATTTCAGTCTGATCAATAGGCACACATATTTGTTCTTCAAATTTATCACCCACAAGTTTATTGCACGTTAATTCTACTCCAGTCAGTTGGTTCTCTTCATTTATTAAAAATCTTTTGGGACTTCTAAAAAATATTGGCTTGAAATAATTAAAAGATTGATCTGTCTCTGTTATTCTTTCTTTCAGGGATTTAAGCATCAGTTCAGTAAGTCTTTTACGGGGCCGAGCTAGATCGCGTACAACCATTTCCACATTATCAAAGTCATTCACTCTCCAAATTGTTTTGCAATTTTTCAACTTCAACTGTTCACGAAGTTCTTTAATCGTGAAAGCAACCTGTAAGGGTCCTCTTCTTCCTATCAGATACAATTCTTTCACTTTAGACTCTGCTAAAGCATTGAGTGCATGTTCAGTGATGTCAGTTTTCTTTAATTCATCAATTGGTGTCAGAAGAATTCTAGCTACATCTAGCGCTACATTGCCTTGGCCAAAGATAGCTGCAGTCTTACACGACAAATCAATCTGAAAGTTAAATTAACTACAATTTTATATATGTACTTACTAAGATAGAGCCATAAACAAAACATTATATATAAAATATATATATAAAAGCAGTGGTAGCCGAGTGGTCGAACGCACGCCTTGCAAATCAAAGTGTGCAGGTTCAAACCCCGGCTCGCACCTCTGGGTTTATGTGCGAATCTCATTTTCATCCGAGATTACCACTTGCTATGTAACGGTGAAGGAAAACATCGTGAGGAAACCTGCACGTCTATAGAAAGGCGTGTGAAGTTCACCAACCCGCACTGGGCCAGCGTGGTGGACTATAGCCCAAAAATCTCCCTCGTAATGAGGGAGAATGTGCCCGGTATAATGGCAATAGGCTCGCCCCCTATTACATTGGGACCAAAAATACATCGGCAAAGTGTGGGCGCACTGCAGTGCACCTCTGCCTACCCCTTCGGGGAATACAGGCGTGATGATGTATGTATGTATGTACAAAACATTATTTTGACGGATTCAAATGTCTATGAATGGAATATAGATACATGACATAGAATTATACCTTCAAATCTGTATCACTAGGTAGACCATTGTACCAGCCAACAAACTTTCTTGCAGCAACAATATTACTTGCAGTTTCATTTTCAATTCCCAGAGTTCGATCCTCCTCAGCACCATAGCTCTGGAAAAATGATTAAAACAGTTTGAGAAATGGAATTATTTATTTAGGACCCATTTTTTACTAATTTGTGGTAGAAATAAGTATACTGTCCACTCCGACAGTATACTTCTTCGTATACTCAACACTTATACCGTGCAATATTTTAGTTTTTAGTATATAAAGGCAATAAAATTAGGATGGATATGGTTTTCAGTCCACCCAGTTTGTAAATAAAAACTGGATTTAAATTAATTACGGTGGTTTACTAATGTGTTCTTATATCTTAAACATTAAATTGATCCAAAGAGAAGATGTAGCAATTAGCAACATAATATATTCAGGTAAGATGTAATTATATTTTTTCCATTACAGAATAGGGTGTTCGAGAGGAGAAAATGAAAAAGATTGTCTGTAAGATAATTACCAATAAAACTGCATCATAGTGCTGTCTCAGTTGATTCAAATTTACATCCTTGCCCAATGTTATATTTCCATAGAAGTTAACATTAGGGTGTTGTGCTACTTTAGTAAACTGATTAATGACATTTTTCACTTCTGGATGATCTGGAGCCACCCCATACCTGTAGATGAAATAAATATCGATGCATAAGTATCCCGAAACATAGTCCGATAAGTTTATATTGTATACAAAAATACTCAAAAAATAAACTAACAATGCCTGCATGCTAAAATCTGAAAGTAACTGAAGATAAAATTTATCTTAGACAGTCATATTAATTACAAGGTGTAATCTCCCTTGAGACAATCTTTAAACTTTGGAAAGAAAAAATAACTGTTAACTTATTATTGAAGATGGTCAGCATTTGTCACAGACATTTAATTTTCCAATATGTTTTGTCTTATAGAAAAGATAGTTTTCTAAATATTAACTAAGTTGTCATACCTTATTAACCCAAAAGGAACAGGAAGTTTTTCCAAAACATCAATTTTAACATTTCCAAGTTTTTTCGTTATATGCATAGCTGCATAGAATCCCGCTGGCCCAGCCCCCACAATGCACACTTTCGGAGTCATCACAGCTGAAGACGAACTAAACATTCTTTGTATCAACTTGTAAGTCATTTTTAATATGTACCTATTTGACACTAGACAGTCCTAATTTTAATTTAAAATGAACGTAACAATTCTTGGAGACCGAAAATTTTGAATAAATTTGTGTAAATAGTATCCCAGTTTTACCTTTGAAAGATGTAGAGATACATACACTGCTTTTAAAACTTCGCAAATTTAGGTAAGTAATTAACTGAATACAAATAAAATTCACTAATTATAAAATTAAATGCTTCACGCTACTATGTACTTTCTCTGTGTAACTATTTATTATTTATCAGACGCTACACAAAATTATTAAAAGAACCACTACATTTGACCAATTCGTTCGACTGACTGACTGACTGATCCACAGATCACCTACTAACCTATGAGTTTGGTCTATGGGTTTGATCATAGAGTAAAAAATGTGTGATAATGAATTCGTCCTTTTTTACGAAATAAATGAAATGATGAAATTTAATGGAATAAGATGAGGAATGGCTCCACCTGCGATTAGCGGGTATTTCAGCCAGTGTCAAGTAATACACAAGTTTATGGCACAAATAAACCAAACATTAAAAGCAATGTTAGTAAAAGTAATAAAATCTAGAATCTTAGTGTGACCACTTTTAGAAACTTGCTACTGTTTTAATAGTTGTGTGACCATCACGTTTATGTTGTAGTAATATCATTGGTTGTAGTATATATTGTTGATATAATTGATCACCTTAATTTTGAGGCACTTTAAACTATTATAAAGAGTACAATACAATATACTTGAATCGAAAAACAATTTAAAAAAATCTTTAAAACTAAAGAAAAATTTAAATCCAAAGAAAATATATAATTATTTAAAAAAGGTATTATCAGGGTTATATTTACCGTGGTATTATCGATATTTTAGTAACAACCTTCCTTTATAAATTTGGTCACGATTAAAAACATACTTTGTAAATAATACTACCTAATGGAATTAAAAATATAGATTAACTGCCGAATCAAAATTATAGGTGAAAGTGGCTTTCGAAAAAGTATTTTGTACTTTTTCGAGATAAATTTAGTAGTTTGTAAAAAAATAGATGGTCACGCTGGAAGGAATCGGAAAATGGCTATCGTGAAAGATTCTCATTCGGACAAATGAAATATACAGTTAGTTTGTGTTTTTGGTTAAAATTTAAAATTCTAATAACTCATAATATAATAGCGTAGTTTCTTTTAACACCAGTGCGTGTTGTGATTTTCGTGTTTTATAAATATGTCGCATGTGACGGACATGAAATATCTTTTTATGAGGTTATTTTCTATGAAAAATGGGTAAGTTCACTAAAAAGCTTACTATTACGACTGTTATTTTGATCTAAGAAACCGCCACTACCTTTTCAAATTGTTACCTCTGTTTATGATTTCGTTGCATCATTTTATTTTATAGGTTTACTCATAGATGGGGAAATAGGAACTTGAGTCAGGATGTGGATAAAGTAGCCCCGGTGGTAAATAGAGGGAATGTGACGCCGCTGCCGCCACTATCTGAGCCTATGCTGAACCTGCCGCCGGTGACATACTCCTCGTCGAAGGCTGAAGATACTGTGACAGAAGTAACTGTGCTGAGTAATGGTCTGAGAGTGGCTTCAGAAAAGAAATTTGGCCAGTTTTGTACTGCTGGAGGTTAGTTTAATAACTTACTGTGCAAATAATTAATTTAGACTATTTACTAAAAATAAATGAAAAATTATGTTAAAAACTTTTACCATGGTAAACATGGCAATCAATTTAGGATAATTGATTGCCCTTCCTTAATCAATCAATTTGAACTTTTTCAGTGGTTATTGATTCTGGTCCAAGATACGAAGTTGCATATCCAAATGGTGTCTGTCATTTCCTTGAAAAATTAAGTTTTGGTGTAAGTAGTTCTACACAAAAAAAAAACATTTTTATTCATTGTTTAAATTGAAAGGAACCTTTTTAAGGTTGTCTATTAATTTATTGCAGGCCACTCATAAATTTTCAACTCGTGATGTTATGCTGAGGGAGCTTGAGAGGCATGGAGGCATTTGTGATTGTCAAGGCTCCCGTGATACAACTGTGTATGCCACCAGTGCTGATTCCAGAGGGCTGGAGGCCGTCACACAGGTAATATAATATTCAATCTCACTCCCTAAAGTTAGGTCTTCGCCTACAGGACCTCAAGTCCCCCTAACACTAGTGTTGTGGAGTTGCTATGACTTAATTTTTTAAGGCATGGAAAAATCATATATTATCAATTGTAGCTAAAATATGAGCAATGTAGACATTGGACATTGTCACCACTAAGCCATTAGACTGTTCATATTCTAGCTACCATTTTTAGGGTTCCGTACCCAAAGGGTAAAACGGGAACCCTATTACTAAGACTTCGCTGTCCGTCCGTCCGTCTGTCACCAGGCTGTATCTCATGAACCGTGATAGTTAGAGAGTTGAAATTTTCACAGATTATGTATTACTGTTGCCGCTATAACAACGAATACTAAAAAAACAGAATAAAATAAATATTTAAGGGGGCTCCCATACAAAAAAATTAAAATGATTTTTTTGCCGTTTTTATAGATAATGGTATGGAACCCTTCGTGCGCGAGTCCGCCTCGCACTTGGCCGGTTTTAAATATGTTGTTTTCATGCTTTAAAAAATGAAGTCATGACAACTCTACAGCCATAGATTTGGGGCCCAGATGTTTAAAGCATGGCCACTTTAATCATACTCTTAACATTTGCAAATGTAATTTTATTTCAGGTACTAGGAGAAGTAACTTTAAGACCACAACTCTCTACAGATGAAATAGAAGCAGCCAGACAGGCAGTGGCATTTGAGTTGGAGACACTCTCAATGAGGCCTGAACAGGAAACCATATTGATGGATATGATTCATTTGGTATGTATACTTTGTCTATTGTTCAATTTTGCTAAATATTGTGCAACCTGTCATTCTGAAATGTTGGATTCCAGGCTGCATACAGAGGAAACACACTTGGACTTCCAAAGATTTGCCCAAAAGAGAATGTGAATAAAATAGATCGTAGTATTGTTTTGAATTATTTGAAGAACCACTATACACCTGAGAGGATGGTTATTGCTGCCGTTGGGGTATGTATGATATTGAATCCTAGTTTTGTTGTCTATACAAATAAATAAAATTGAAGTGTCTGTTTGTAATATCAAAATAGCACCTTTTTACGAATTGCATATGAAAGTATACACGATACCTATAACGAAAATGCAATTTTAAAAATTTTTGTCTGTCTGTCTGTTTGTTTGAGGTAAACTTCCAAACGGCTGAACAGATTTCGACGGGACTTTCACTGGAAGATAGCGAATATTCCAAGGCGTAACTTGGCTACTTTAATTTTAGAAAAAAGCATTAGGGTTCCGCGGGAAATACATAATATCCATATTTCCGTGTAATCTCCCTGAAGTGCACGCGGGCGAAGTCGCGGGCACAGCTAGTCTAAACTAAATTTGAAAGCAATAAAATATTGTGGTCTTGTTAATACATAACTCAAAGGATTTTTTATTTGTCTTTGTGACCAGTAGGCTTAGTATGACAACATAGACATCAATTATATATCTTTCAACTGTCAGATTTGTCGAGAAAATGACGTCACACAGAGCCATGTCCATTACAAAAAGCTTGAAGTGACGTATTATCTGGACAAATCTGACAGTTGAAAGAGATAAAACTTATGTCCACACGGTCATGCTAAGCCTACAGTAATAAGTCTCACAACTATAATTAGGACACTTGGCAAAATCATCGGCTTGACTCGGTGGAAGCCATAGTCTTTTAAAAAGTGAAGTAAGCTATATTTAGGTTGGTTAAAGTAGTAAGGGTATAAAGAGAGATAGAGCCTAAGAAGGATGGCAATACAGTTAACTTAGTGGAGTTTAGTTTTGTGGCCAATCAATAGGCTCCATTTGATTTGTATACCATACTCATTCATTCATCTACTTTTCTTACAGGTTGATCATGAACCTTTTGTGGAGTTTGTGCAAAAATATTTCGTAGATATGAAACCCACTTGGCATTCTGATGACAGTTCCACATTCACCCCTAATGTCGATAAGTCAATCGCACAGTACACTGGAGGGCTTCAGCAGGTAATATCATATTATTAAGGCTTCACTTGTTTTATTTATATTTGTGCATGTATTTGGTAAAATTTGAGGCTGCTACCTAGGCTAGGTAACTATACATTTAATGTTTTTTGGAACGTAGTTCCTTATCGCGCGTTGCGAAAGGGGGCTAGACGGAAAAAATTAAGACTGTAACGACACTTTTACATATGTGTGTGTGTGTGTGTGATTTTTATTGTATACATTTATGTAACGATTTCGATGTGTATGTGTGTGTATGTATATGTACAATTTTTTAGCTTTTTTATTTCAAAAGGAACTTCGTTCCATCCGGGTGTTCCTTGATACCTCAATTGTTTTTTTTTTACTTTCGTTTTTTGTTTTCCAGGATGAATGTGAAATACCATTATACCCAGGATCTGATTTACCCGAATTATCCCATGTTGTTATTGGATTAGAAAGTAAGTACTCCAATGAACATACTTGCATCGTAACAAAATTACCGAAATAATATAAATGTTATTACCAGGTTGTTCACACGGTGATCCAGACTTTGTAGCGACGTGTGTCCTTAATATGATGATGGGAGGTGGTGGCTCTTTCTCCGCCGGCGGGCCCGGCAAGGGGATGTACACAAGGCTTTATACCAATGTTTTGAATAGGTAAAGTAACATATTTAACTACTACCTTTTCAAGTCTTTTCAATGGTATAAAACCTATCAGTTGAATAATCACAAAGTAACTTGAACAGACTTTGTTTGAATTCATAGATGGTGTCACATAGTTTGTAATTACAGTTCTATAATAGTCAAGATACAACAACATCAAACCTACAATGTGTTTGCTTTTACAGAGATTTAATTACTGCGCCTTCTGGTTTTGGCTATACTCTAGCTTATTTTTATTACTAAAGATGTTTAACTGGTACTGTATTTCAGATATCACTGGATGTTCAACGCGACGGCATACAACCACGCGTACGGCGACACGGGTTTGTTCTGCGTGCACGCCGCCTCGCCGCCGAACCGCATCTACGACACGACCCTAGTGATTGCGCGCGAACTCGCCAACATGGCCGGGAAAGTCGGCGAAGTTGAACTCAGGGTGCGTACACTATATAAGCTGCATCTTCTGTATACATTAAGCCCTATTTACATTACGAAACTAGTTTCGCGACATTAGTTTCACAGTGTAAACGTCAAGTTTCATGCATTTATCGATACATGCATTGTGAAACGTGACGTTTACACTGTGCAACTGTTGATGAAGCTAATGTCACAAAACTACTTCACTAGTTTCGTAATGTAAATAGGGCTTTAGTTCACTGGAGGCAATCAACCTTAAGTCACACATAACTATACACAACTTTCAAATACGTTTTAAAGTCTTAGTTTGAATGTTAGGTATTCTTGGAAGTTTTAGACCAATAATTTTTGTCTGAGCATTAATGTGTCCTACTGTTGCGATAAAAATTAAAAAAAAAATACAATCAAGGTTAATTATTTACAGAGAGCAAAGACTCAGCTGCAATCGATGTTGCTAATGAACTTGGAAGCCAGACCAGTGGTGTTTGAAGACGTTGGCCGACAAGTGCTAGCCACAGGGAAAAGAAAGCCGCCATCCTTCTTCATCAAAGAAATTGGTAAGTGTGTATAAAGAAAAATATTTTATCTATGAATAAAGGACAGAGGCCTTTCGTTGTGCATTAAAAAACGTAAATTTTAAAAGTTTTCCAATAATCGCCTCTCACATGTTGCATTCTCATATTATTTTCATATCAAAAAAAGCGCATAATGACATACTGCTGTAGTTCAAGCACTATTATTTTACACTCATTTATCTCTCATTTTATAGAAAAAATTACCGCCGATGATATTGTTCGCGTTGCTAAACGCATGTTGAGTTGCCGACCGTCCGTGGCGGCCCGTGGCAAGCTAGCCCATATGCCCAACTACGAAGAGATTCAAGCTAACATGTCCCTCACCAAAAGCGACGCATCACCGCAAGGACGAAGACTTAATTTATTCCGTGTATAAAATAAATGTAACGTCGGTAAGGTTTATTATAAATTCTGGCTCTAATTCTATTGTAGTGTTAAATTGTTAAAAATAAAGATATGCATTTATAACCATTTTTAAATTCTATAAATAACACAACTTGCAGCTATAATGTACACTAATAATGCTATAATATATACAAAAACATACATTAATTACATAAGTAAGTACTGGCAAGACAATTGATTTACACTAAATACAACTTTGAAGCGTTAGTTACGGTTAGTATGTTTTTTTAACATAAAGGCTTCAGTCTTATAAAGAAAGTTAAATAAATTAAATAATTCGGGATAAATCCAATATGATGGACACAATAACAGAGAGCTCACGGTAATAAAATAACATAAAAAAATGAACTGGCAACATCTATAGCGTGACTAATACAAATTGTCTTGTAATTTGCATGCTGCACACTAACTGTACACAAGAGTGGTGTCGGAATTATTCACATTATTTGTATTTCAATGTAAATCAAGGTCATACGAGCCTTCACCATACTATTACCACTTATGACGCTAATTCTGTTGTCTACATCAAAGTAAATATAATTCCCGCGCCGACAGCAACGCACACTATTAATAACCTCTTACTAGTCAAAATAAATCTGCTTGACATTCACTCTTGAGAACAATGGGTACATTGTGTTGGTTTTATAATGAAATACATTTCTTTAAGGCCCAGTCAGACAGGTGTAGAGACCAACTTCAGAAAACCCCATTGAAATGTGTAATATCCCCTAGAAAATAACTTATTTTCTACATCGCAGTTAAGCTTGTCGCGTTATGAGAGTGATAAGTACCTACGATTATTCATTTAGTTCAGTCAATTTTGATTCTGTGTCCAACAGAATTAGAGTCAATAACGTAACTCTTGTTTTACTGTGCTAATTTAACTGCCGCTTTCGCTGCTTCGTCGGAATCGTTAATAATTTTGCAAGGTAAACCAGATTGCTCAAGCAGTTTTCTCGCTTCTGTCGCGTTGGTGCCTTCCAATCTGATAACTAGGGGGTGCTTCGGTGGGTTCACTTGGCACGCTCCGATGATTCCGTTCGCGATTGTTGAACAGTTAACAATACCTGTAAAAGATAAACGATAAATTTCGGTACACTGTTCCTGTTTTACTGATGACTTTTGTGTACATATTTTATTATAAAAAAAATATGCGTCGGGCTGTCATGTAGATAAATGAAATACAGAAATATCATTCAAATACTTACACAATAGTGCCAGTGCAGTGGAATGTTTTTTATATAGGGTTATTGCATGTGAGATAAGAAAATTATCTGTACAATAATGAAACTGGTTATGAAAGAATAAACTGTCATAATTTACACATCTACTCACCACCAAACACATTGACGAATATAGTCTTCACTTTAGGATCAGATTCCAGTATCTTCAAGGCAGCTGCCACCTGTTTCTGCCCAACACCACCACCCAGGTCCAGGAAGTTGGCGGGCCTTCCACCGTTCAGGTTGATTATGTCCATGGTCGCCATGGCGAGACCAGCGCCGTTGACCATGCAGCCAATGCTACCATCCATTTCTATGTACACCAGGTTCAGAGATGCTGCTTCTCGCTAAAATAATTCATGTTTGTAATACATAAAATAAATATAAGGCCAGTAAACATTCATATTGTATTATGTGAAACTAGTTACTAGTAACTTGGGTACCATACAATGGGTTGGAGGCGATCCCATTTATACCCAGACCAGCATGGATCCATGGACCATTCTGGATGTGGTATAGTATCAAATTAGATCGTCAATATTTTCATATTATGATAGGAAATGGAATCGACAACTCGATGTTTCCGATTTCACTCCCAATTTCGATCTTGAGTGTTTTAAAAATCGCCATGCAGGTCAAATTCGGAAATTTATCACTGATGGGAATCAAACAAGCATCCATCTGGTGCAGTGAGACAACTGGCCTAAACTAATACCACTAGCCAAAGCCCTCATTTACAATTTACAAATGTGTGTTAGAAGTAGTGATTGAATGATTTCTAAATATTGAACTTGTTGAATATAATTTGAAATGCTGTGAATGATCATATATGTGTCCATACTATATTTCTTGTAATATTCTTCCATGAATGGGGAAGTTTCATTGTCAGACTCTACCATAGAACAAACTACTCTTAAGAATAAACTACTTTTAAGATCTGAAAAACATTCTGACTTTTTAGAAATGAAGGTTTTGATAGAATATATGCATAGCAAGTTACATACAACTTTAAATTAAATTATGGGAAATTAATGTGATATTTAACTAATAATGTTATGTTCAACTTCGAGGTCAACAAATAAAAAGTATTTATTAGATAAGAGGGGTTAGTGTGATGATAGCACATCGATAAACAAATACACTTGGAGCACTGATAACAGATACAAATATTAACATTATTGCTACAAGTATGAAAAAATATACTATAAGACATAATATTACATGAGTTTCATGACATAAAAGTAACTGAGTAATAATGGTATTATGAAACTACTAGCTTCTATCAGCGACTTCGCCTGCGCCGACATTGATTTTTCAATATTGTTTAAAGTATAGCCTACCTATATGTTATTCTGATGTAGAAACAATAATACTGTAAAGCTTAAAAAAAATCTGTCAAGTAGTTTTTCTGTGAAAGAATAACAAACATCCATCCACACAAACTTTCTCATTTATGAGACTACTTACCTCTCTAGGATCAGTTTCAGATACGTCATCAAGTGCAAAGATCTCCTTCTGCCTGAACTTGGCATGGTCATCAAAGTTGATCTTTGCATCTACAGAGATGACGCGGCCATCATCGGTTTCAACTAGAGGATTTATTTCCAACTGAGTTGCATCAACCTGTATATAAAAAACATTAAATAATTAACAAAACATTTATAAATTCTTTCTAATTGGTATCTTTTTTTGAGATTCATAACACCATTTATTTGGGATTTATGATATAAATCATACATATTATGTACAAAAATTAACCATTTTATACATATAACAACAACATTGACTTTTTTTTGAGTACACATAGGCTTAGGACAAAGCTTTTTTTTAAATGGTTCACTGAAATTTTGTTAAATTTTTTACAATCTAAGTCACATGGGGTTTTTTTAAATATAGGAATTAATAGCAAAACTTAGGCTTAGTGGGATGATATAGATATAGTTGGATTTGCTTATATTACCTTCAAAAACAGTTCCCACAGTTTCTTCACTTCATCAGCACACTTCTTTTTCAATGGACCTTTAAACTCAAGGAACTCTGCAACCTCATTCGCCACTTTATCAGTGACCCCCTCATATATGTCTATGGGAAGAGTTTTCAATAGATGAGGTGTCTTTTCAGCAACAGTTTCAATGTCCATCCCACCGGCCGGAGACGCCACAATTGCAGCTCCATTGTATGTCCTCTCCATGACAATGCTGAAGTATGTCTCCCTCACAATGTTCACACTCTCTGCAACCATTACCTTATCCACTAGTATGCCTTCCTTAGGAGTCTGCTTCGTTATCAACTTGTTACCAATCATATTTTTAGCCAATTTGAAAATATCATCACGATTCTTAGTGAGATGCACGCCACCTTTGAAACCACTGTCGAAGTGACCTTTGCCTCGCCCGCCTGCTAAAATTTGCGCCTTCACAACATACTCATCAGCTTTGAAGTCTGATAACGATTTTTTGTCTAAACTAGAATCAATAATACGGAAGTCTTGAATTGAAACCTGATATTTTCGCAACAAATCTTTGCTGTGGAACTCTTGCAAGTTTAGATTTCTCTTCGATGTAATTTGAGGACAATATCTGGGACCGAGCACGGTCATTATTCTGAACTTGTTACTATTTTTTAACGCAGCCATAGCGAACTTTGTCCACCTCACTAACCTGCAAGTCAATAATAAAATTATTAAAATAATCTCAATATTGTTTTTGATTATTGTACGAAAGAACTAGGAGTAGAATTGTAATTTAACTGTTAGGCGGCACAAAGACAACAAAATTATTTACTGACTTACACACACTAAATTATCAAGGAATAAACTAATCACAAAATCTAAACGTAGCGCTCGCCGCCCACGCAATCTTTGATTGAGTGAGCTGTGAGGTGAGGGAGGGCCCATTACTTATTATACTCTTTGGGGAGGGCCGAGATGTAGTAGTAGTAGTTTAATTCGTCCAATAGGACAGGCGAAGGTTTATCCATACTGCCAATTCTGATGGAGGGCAGAGATGATTGATTATCTTTTCTTATACTCGATTTTTAATAATAGATTTTCTAAATATTAAAAATCGATGCTTAATAAATCGTTTATATTGCTTACTCTCTATTTTTTTAAATAATGACGTGAAACAAATAATAATAATTTAATAATGTGTGTTATTTTAAGGAATGAAGTTGTCGCCGTGACCGAAATCGGTCGGATCACATCATCATCATCATCTCTTTTTTTTTTAAATAATAAGGTATACAAAAATAAATAATGATAAGGTCTTGGATTAAACCAATGTAGCCAAACTACACATTTAAATCGAATTTTGCAAACAACGCTATCTGTGCGATTAGTGAAACCGGTGGTCACTAAACGTAAAAAAAGAATGTCACTTGCTTTGGTCACTTGTCAGTCGACAAATGGCACCATCTACCAAAAAATGCAACGGAGTCATCCGCCATCTTTATCACTGTCATTATCCATTTTTATTTATAATGTGTATTTATTGAATTTTTTTTTTTTTTTAACGAAATGAGCGAAATGATGATATTTAATGGAATAAGATGAGGAATGGCATCACCTGCGACTAGCGCGAGTATTTCGCCAATGTCAAGTAATTAATAGCAAGGACAAATTCAATAAATACACATTATAAATAAAAATGGATAATGACAGTGATAAATATGGCGGATGACTATTGAATTTGTCCTTGCTATTAATTACTTGACATTGGCGAAATACTCGCGCTAGTCGCAGGTGATGCCATTCCTCATCTTACTCCATTAAATATCATCATTTCGCTCATTTCGTTAAAAAAAAAAATCAACTTTTCGCTCATTTCGTTAGAAAAAAAATAATTTATTACTTAATCGATTTTTTACAAATCGATTTATTTAAAAGAGAAAAAAATGATTATTTAGTCAATCCACAAAGCATCGAGTAATTTATCAAAGACTTTAAAGCGTATATATAACCACAAACTAAGAAACTCTTGTTCTTTTAATTTTTTATGAAATGTAATGAATGAACTGTTCTCGATAGAATCAAACAATGTTATTAGAATGATTCATTAAATGGGATAAGATCATAGGATTCTGATATAGTTGCTATGTAGGTAGAAAGTGTAGAAACCATCGAGTTATAGAATAGTAGAAACCAAAGAGTATACTAATGTATTATGAGACTAGAAACTATACTTCTTTCAGTAGTAACCATAGTGTTCCCTTATAAAAATAAACAATAAATACATTTTTGTATTTTTATAAAAATACACTTTTTGTATTAAATCTAGTACCCAATCAATTTCAAGGTAGAAAATATAGGTACCTCTTACAACACCCACTTTCTGGTGGGTGTTGTAGTAGGTGCCAAAATTTTCAGACTTTAATTTTTTTACTGCTGGCAACCGAATGCTTTAATGCCACCGATCCACACTAGAACTTCCTTTTTCTCGTGTTCATTTGACAACACGAGGAGGTTATAATACCCAATTGCTTGAAAAAGTACGTATTTTTAGCTCTGAAGTGATTTGTTTGGTGAAAATTGTGTTTTGTGTACACTAACAATATTATTACTTTATTTGTAGGCATCCATAATGGCTGAAGAGAACTGGAATGATGATACCGTCGATGCGGCAAGCATGGCTGTTGATGCCATGCCATTGCCGCAAGCGGCCGACATTCCCGAAATCAAACTTTTCGGAAGGTGGAGCTGCTATGATGTCCAGGTTTCGGACATGTCGCTACAGGACTACATCTCTGTCAAAGAGAAGTACGCAAAATATTTGCCTCACTCTGCTGGCAGGTACGCGCACAAACGATTCCGTAAAGCTCAGTGCCCTATTGTTGAGCGCCTCACCAACTCCCTGATGATGCACGGCCGCAACAATGGCAAGAAACTCATGGCTGTTAGGATCGTGAAGCACGCTTTTGAAATTATTCATCTGTTGACTGGTGAGAACCCACTGCAAGTACTTGTGACAGCCATCATTAACTCCGGGCCGAGGGAAGATTCTACTAGGATCGGTCGCGCTGGTACTGTGCGCCGACAGGCCGTGGACGTGTCTCCACTGCGCCGTGTGAACCAGGCCATTTGGTTGTTGTGCACGGGGGCACGCGAGGCTGCATTCAGGAACATCAAGACCATCGCTGAATGTGTTGCTGACGAGCTCATCAACGCTGCTAAGGGATCATCGAACTCTTATGCCATCAAGAAGAAGGATGAGCTGGAGCGTGTTGCGAAGTCCAACCGTTAAAAGTTATATTATAAGACATGTCTCTATAAAAATTACAAAAAATCCTTGTGTTTAATTTTTTCAGTAGGTGTACCTTGTTTTTGATTGAGCCCTGTGTATTCTGAGAACCAACTTTAAGAATGAAAGCGAGTTAAAAGTTAGGCATTATGGTCAGTTATGCACATCTTC